>CM076569.1:43660381-44379393 GCA_034641835.2 Pinus albicaulis | reverse complement strand
GATGTACTCGCGAAGAAGAAGGAAGCTCCAATTTGTATGCCATAGTACCAATCTTTTGCAACACCTGTAAGGACCATAGTACTTTGGCGATAATTTATTATCCTTCTTAGCTTGCTTGAGGGACATTTGTTTATATGGTTGTAGCCGTAAAAATACCCAATCTCCTACATCAAAACTTCTCTCGCTGCGATGTTGATCTGCCTGTTGTTTCATTCGATTTGTGCCAAATTCAGGTTATCCTTTAAGAGTTGGAGAACTTCTTGCTGATGCTCGATGTGATCTTCCACTGCTTGAACCTTCGAATTTTCCCTTAAAGATGATGTGATCGATGGTGGATGATATCCATAAAGTGCCATAAATGGGGTCATTTTTGCTGCAGTAGGGAAGGAAGTGTTATACCACCATTCAGCGAGAGGTAACCACTTGACCCATTGTGTTTGTTTATCAGATACAAAACAACGAAGATATCCTTCCAAACATTTATTTACTATCTCAGTTTGACCATCAGATGAGGATGATAAGATGAGCTATGAGCTAATTGAGTACCCAAACAAGAAAATAACTCCGTCCAAAATTTCCAGTAAAAATGGGATCTCTGTCGCTCACAATAACCCTTGGGCTTCCATGTAGCTTTTGAATTCTGTCCATAAATGTAGTAGCAACTGCACTTGCTTTAAATGGATGAGATAATGCACAAAAGTGTGCATACTTGGTAAGTCTATCAACTACCACCATGATGACATTCTTTCCTTCGGACTTAGGTAAACCTGTGATAAAATCCATTGAAATCTCCTCCCAACGTTGACTTGGAATGGATAAAGGTTGTAGAAGTCCCTGGGTCTTAATTGTTTCCACTTTATTCTGCTGGCAAACCAAACATTCCGCCACAAACTTTTGAATATCAGATTTAAGGCCATCCCAAAAAAAATCTTTCTTCACCCTGTGGTAAGTTTTTAAAAATCCTGAGTGTCCTCCCAAAGGAGAAGTGTGCAATTCCAAAAGAATATTTTGTTTTAGTTGGGAATTCTTACAAAGATATAAGCGATCTTTGTACCATAAGGAATCATTTTTCCAACTAAATGTATCGGATGTACTAGGATCTTGCTGCAACTTTTGAATGAGTGTCCATACATCTTTGTCCTTCTTCCATTCATCTCTTGCTTCGGTTATCCAATCTGGTTTGATAATAGAAATGGCACAAAGCAATGCTTCCACCTCTTCATTCTTTCTTGAGAGTGCATCTGCAACAACATTAAGCTTTCCTTTTTTGTAGATTATTTCAAAGTCATAACCCAACATCTTTGTGACCCATTTTTGCTGCTCTTCTGAAGATAGTCTTTGTTCCAAAAAGTGTTTAAGACTATCATGATCAGTTTTTAGCTTGAAGTGTCTTCCCATTAGGTAAGTTCTCCATTTGTTTAGTGCATGCAGTATTGCTAAAATTTCCTTCTCATAAACAGGTTTCTGTAAATACTTTCCTTTTATTGGACGAATTTCAAAATCAATGGGTCTTCCTTCTTCCATTAAAACAACACCAATTCCATTTCCTGAGGCATCACATTCCACAATAAAGGTTTTTGTGAAGTCTGGTGTAGCTAAGACCGGTGCTAGGCACATTGCCTCTTAAGACGTTCAAAGGCCTTAGTTGCTTCAGGAGTCCATGAAAATGCATCTTTCTTCAATAATGTTGTTAGAGGTGCTGCTATTCTCCCATAATTCTTAACAAACTTGCGATAATACCCCGTTAACCCAAGAAATCCTCGCAACTTCTTTATGGTTGTGGGGACTTTCCATTCCTTAATGGCTTTAATTTTGTTAGGGTCTACCTTAACACCCTCGTGAGATACAATATGACTCAGATATTCCACCTCTTGTACTCCAAAGAAACATTTGGATGTTTTTGCATATAATTGTTTCTCCTGCAATAGTTTGAGCACCCTGCCAACATGTTCAACATGATCCTTCCAAGACCTGCTGTAGATTAGTATATCATCAAAAAATACTAGCACAAATTTTCTAAGGAAGGGTTTGAAAATGGAATTCATCAACCCTTGAAATGTAGAAGGTGCATTGGTAAGGCCAAAAGGCATGACCAAAATTCATAATGACCCTAATGAGTTCGAAATGTTGTTTTTGGAATATCTTCAGTCTTCATTCTAATTTGATGATATCCTGAACGAAGATCCAACTTGGTAAAATAAATTGCTCCATGTAATTCATTCAATAATTCATCAATCACAGGAATGGGAAATTTGTCTTTAATGGTGAGCTTATTGAGCTCCCTATAATCCGGACACATTCGCCATGATCCATCCTTCTGGTGTACCAATACTACAGGAGCAGAGAAAGAACTTTGACTAGGTTGAATTATACCCGCCTCTAACATTTCTGCAATCATACGTTCAATTTCGCTTTTTTGGAAGTAAGGATATCTATAAGGCCTGATGTTTGGAGGAACACTTCCTGGAATCCAATGAATAGCGTGATCATGATCACGAATAGGTGGGAGTCCTTTGGGAGTTTCAAACACCTTGGAATGATTGTCCAAGACTTGTTGGAGATCTGCAGAAATAGATGATTTTGATGTTGGAACTTCTAGTGAGCATAATTGTGCAATTACGCCTCGTTGTTCTTTCTTTAGAAGCTTTGTCATGACATTAGAGCTTATTATGCTTCCTGGCTTCCCCGCAATACCTCGTAATTTGACTTCCTTTCCTTCTAAAAAAAAATTCAAGAAAAGTTCTTGAAAATTAAAAGCTACCGTCCCCAAAGATTGTAACCATTGTACTCCTAGTACAACATCAGCACCTCCTATAGGAATGGCAAGCATTGGACTATTCAATACATATTCCCCCATGGTTAGCTTGATATTATGGCATTTTCCAGAGCAATTTATAGTTCCTCCATTTGCAACCATCACTTGACATTCTGTTGCTGGGTATAGGAAACAATTTAATTCCTTGGCTACCTTACAATGAATAAAATTATGGGTGCTACCTGAATCAATCAACACTATTACCTTTTTCTTCTTGATTTGTCCTGCTATCTTGAGAGTTTGAGGAGTGGTAATTCCTGCCAGTGCATTACACGATATGGTCTGATTCATTTCTTCCTCTTCTAGGGCTGGTTCCTAGTGTATATCCTCTTCTTGTTCATTTTCTTCTTCCTCTTCACAATCTATGTAAAATAATTTCTTCTCAGCACACTTATGACCTTTAGTGTATTTTCTATCACAACTGTAGCAAAGCCCTTTTGCTCTTTTTCTTCCAATTTTTGTGGTGTCAACCTTGTAGGTTGTGGAAATCTAGGCGTAGCAACACTTCCTTCTTTATAGAATTGAGTGGTAGGCTTCCTTGTCGCCATAATTTTACATTCAACTTTTCTTGCCAACCTGAATGCCTTCTCCAATGAATCAAGTTCCAAAACGCGAACTTCATGTTGGATGTTATCCTTTAAAGTGCCTATGAAGAGATCAATCCTGTGTTCCTTTGGAATATCAGTTACCCTTATATTCAATTTTTGGAAGTCCTCAATATGTTGCCCCACTAAACCCTTTTGTTTGAGATTTATCAATTGGCTAAAGAAGGTGTTTCTCTTTGTATCCTCATAATGTGCTATCATTTCCTCCGTAAAAATTGACCAAGTGACAATTTTTTTACGAGAGCAAAGCCATTGATACCATACAAATGTATTTTGTTCTAAATGTAAAGTTGCAATGCGTACCTTTTGTGTGTTTTGTACGTTATGGAGATCAAAATATTGCTCCATCCGTAGTATCCATGTTACAGGATCCTTTCCATCAAACTTCCTCATATCCATCTTTGGAATATGGTGGTTCTTCCCGCCAACATTAGAGTTTATGAAATCACAATTAACATTTATTTTGCTCTCATCATGAGGTTCTTCTACTATCTTTTCACCATTAGGAAACCTTTCTTGTATAAACTTTGTCAAACCTTCCATGTCTGCTTTTAGAAAATTCTTCATGTTTTCCATTTTCTCATCGATCTTAGCTTCCATGTCATCAATCTTAGCTTCCATGCCCACTTCCATGCCATACATCTTAGCTTCCAAACCAACCATCTTAGCTTCCACGCCTTTCTTCAAACCATCCATCTTATTTTCCACGCCTTTCTTCAAAACTTCCATTTCATTTTTTGTTGTTCTTTGCGAGAGCGAAATTTGCTCTTGTAATTTTGATATGTCATGTTGCCATTCTTCATCTTCATGAGTCATAGTAGAACCTTCTGAAGGCTTAATGGGTGTTGAATTCTTTTTAGGGGCCATTTTAGAATACAATACTGATATATATTCTACACTATTCCCTTGGAATCAATTCAACTTGATTCTTCAAACAAGACTTATGCAATTCGGAAAAAAATACACACCTTTTACTCGCTTTTAGGAGATCGATATTGAAATTGAATTATCTCTGTAATTGAAAATCTTAGATATCTAAAATTCAGACCTGTAGTAGCCCTCTGAAGCTTCTTTCAAATGCCACAGGTCTGACCTGATTTTTATTCTCCAAGACAAAGTTGTGTCCAATCTCCCACAATGACCTAATTCTGGACTGGTTCAGTAGAGCGAACTTGTACGACTTGCCACGTGTCACTGTTTTGTCCTTTGTCTCTGAAATTGATAGCGAAGAAACTACAGGCCGTGTACTTGTGACCACTTTTGATGGCACTCCAATCCAATCTTCAGAGAGAGTTATTGAACTTTTCCCACGATCACCTCTTTGAGATGAAATTCAGGAGCCTGAAAAAGCACTACCTTCCACAGATCATATCTCCAAAAATATTGCGAACCAAGCTCTGAAATTTTTTGATGCATTTCCTCAGGATTTCAGCTTCGCACCATATGAATTTCAGATTCTGAACCTTCGTAGAAAAAAATTTATAGCGCAAATGCCACGATGACCTGTTTAGGAGCCTGAAAAAATACCTGACTTCCACAGATCATATCTCCGAAATTATTGTGAACCAAACTCTGAAATTTTTATACAAGCTTCCTCAGGATGTTTTCTTCGCACCCTAAAAATTTCAGCTTCTGAAACTTCGTAGAAAAAAAGTTATAGCGAAAATGCCACGATGACCTGTTTGGAGCAGCGAAACCCTAGAATCCAAAGCTCTGATACCAAATGTTGTGTAACCATCTCCAAAAAGAGAAGAAAAGAGATATCAACGCCTTAGAAATGAGCCACTTCGAGGGGGCAACCTCCAATACATTACATAAATGAACAATTCTTGGATGATACAATTCACAAAACCTCTTTTCTATATATAGGAGTCCATGGGGCCATAATGTAATCCTAGTGAGCCACAATGTAATCCTAGCCGACCTAACAATAATAATTTAAGGGCACAATAATAACAAAATGGGGGTTACAAGGGTACAATAATAACAATAAGGGGTTTACACTAACAATAATAAGGGGCTATACTAGTGATATAGGGACCTAACACCCACTCTGCAATTTTTATACACGCTTCCTCAGGATGTTTTGTTCACACCCTAAAAATTTCAGCTTCTCAAACTTCGTAGAAAAACAGTTATAGCGAAAATTCCACGATGACCTGTTTGGAGCAGCGAAACCCTAGAATCCAAAGCTCTGATACCAAATGTTGTGTAACCAGCTCCAATAATAGAAGAAAAGAGATATCAACGCCTTAGAAATAAGCCACTTCGAGGGGGAAACCTCCAATACATTACATAAATGAACAATTCTTGGATGATACAATTTACAAAACCTCCTTTCTATATATAGGAGTCCATGTGGCCATAATGTAATCCTAGTGGGCCATAATGTAATCCTAGCCGACCTAACAATAATAATTTAAGGGCACAATAATAACAAAATGGGGGTTACAAGGGTACAATAATAACAATAAGGGGTTTACACTAACAATAATAAGGGGCTATACTAGTGATATAGGGACCTAACACCCAACCAATGATCAAGTAGCCGATATCTTTACAAAGGCTCTCACAAAAGCGAATTTTACCAAACTTCGATCCATGCTTGGTGTTCAAGAAAGTTATCATTAAGGGGGGATAGGCTCTAATGCCTCCTTCCTTCTCCTATTGTGTCACCTTTGTAAATCCTTCAATCCTATCCCAAGTTGTTCTTAAGGGGGGATGTTAGGATATTTTGACACATAGGAAATAGGATCCTTTTGTGTCACCTTTGTAAATCCTTCCCTATCCCAAGTTTTTTTTAAGGGGCGATGTTAGGATATTCCGACACATAGGAAATATTTAAGTATAACTTGGTCTAGTGTAGAGTTAGGTAAAGTGTGTTTCTTTACTATGTACATTTGTAAATTATAATCCGATGGTCACGATTTGTATTGATCCGATGGTTTACTCTCTCCTTGGTATTAACGACACTTGATCCGTGTCTTAACACCCGATTGGTCCAAGATCTCTATTTAAAGAGCATGGAGGGTCATTTGTCCAATAACTGTTTATGAGAGAAACATATGTAAATTTTCTTTTTATATTAATAAATTGCCTGAAGTGGCTGTGTTGGCTCGGGCTGTGTACTATTTCCCTCTTCAGGGGTTTTAACCACATGATATATTGGTGAACTGATTTGTGATCTATTTGTGATCGGTGACCTTTGGTTTTTTATCTAAGGAACTTACCCTGTAAATTCCTACAAAGCAAGTTCCTACCTAATGATTACCAAATTTCTCTTACAAAAAAGTGCAGAATCTGAGACAGAGAACGATGACTATAAAGGAATACACAAAGGATTTCTATAAGGTGAACTTGAGGGCTGGTTATGTTGAAGATACCCCTGAGAAGACAACAAGATTTTTGAATGGTCTACAGATGGAAATCTTAGATGAGATCAGTATTATTTCCCATAAAACTATAGAGGAGGCATATCAATGTGTTTTGAAGGTGGAAGAAAAGATTACTAGGAAGCATAATGCAAGGAGAGGACGTGGTCCCGACAGAGGAAGGGGACAGTCCTTTGGCAAAGGTAAAACTTCCAACAGTAGTGAAGAAGGAAACAGTTCAAAGACTTCGGGACAGAGTGAGGAGAAGGCAGCACCAGAGGCAGAAGGCCATACCAATGTGGAAGAGGTAATGGAAGAGGCAGAGGAAATTCCTACCAGTGTTACAAGTGTCACAAGTGGGGACACAGATCTTTTGAATGTCCTGAAGGTGAGCAGGTTGGACAGTGGGGAGGATATGTTGCTCAACCAAACGTAGCAGAGGCACCGCCATAGGAGGTGAAGAATGTGCCTAAGACAAGTGAGGCCTTACTGTTGAAGAAGGTTTTACTAAAACTAGCCAAAGAAGTGAATGACATAACACAACGGAAAGCATTGTTTCAAACGGTATGCAAGTCGCATGGGAAATTTTGCATACTAATTATAGACAGCGGGAGTACTGATAACCTATTGGCCACTGAGATGGTGGAAAAATTGGGCTTGAAGAAGTTGAAGCACCCAACTCCATACAAGGTGTCTTGGATGCAAAAGGGGCACCAACTGCCGGTTGATGAGCAGTGTGAGGTGGAGTTTCATATTGGAAAGTACAAGGACAGAGTGACTTGCGATTTGATGCCTATGGATGTGTGCCATATTCTGTTGGGCAAACCATGGAAATATGATAGGAAATTTTTCCATGACGGGGAGAAGAATTGTTACAAGTTTGTGAAGGATGAGATAAAGCACACGCTTGTTCCCATGAAGGAGGAGAATGTTGCAGAAACCAGCGGAAAAAAAGCACTGCTGATAAGCAGAAAGGATTTTATGTGACAGGTTGAGAAGAATGAAGTAAACTATGCAGTTGTCTGGAGACCAAGGGTAGTATTACTGCATACTAAAATTACCGATTTTCCTGTGGAGATATAGGACATGTTACAGGAATTCAGTGACATAGTGGTGGATGACCTACTAGATAAGTTGCCACCAAAGCAGAGCATTAGTCACCATATTTATTTCATATTGGGAGCCAATTTTCTGAACAAAGTTGCTTACCAGATGAGTCCAAAGGATAATGAGGAGATCAGAAAACAAGTACAGGAGTTGTTGGAAAAAGGGTTAATTCGGGAGAGTTTGAGCCCTTGTGTTGTTCCGACTATTTTAGCTTCCAAGAAAGGAGGTGAATGGAAAATGTGCATCGACTCCAGGGTGATAAATAATATCACCATCAGGTATATATTTCCTTTACCTTGGATGGACGATATGATGGATTATCTGAGTGGAGCAGCGTACTTTTCAAAAATAGATCGAAAAAGCGACTATCACCAGATCCAGATTAGAGAAGGTGACGAGTGGAAGAAGAAATTCAAGACCAATGAAGGCTTGTATGAATGGCTGGTCGTGCCATTTGGAATGAGCAATGCACCAAGCACGTTCATGCATTTGATGAATGAGATGTTGAAAAAATCATTGGCAAATTCGTGATATTATATTTGGATGATATACTCATTTTCAATAAGACCAAGTGATCCGGATTATGCAAGAATGCAATAGAATAAACACATAACCATAAATACAGAGATGCAGCAGAAATAACACTTCATTTCATTAATATCAAAGAACTGAAATTTGCTTACAAACAGAATGGAAATACAACTAGCTAGGGCGCTGGTAGCTATCTATGAGAAGATATGTAGCAGCTACAGGCCTCTGAACTGAGTTAAAATGAGGCTCAAGGGCCTATTTATTGTTTAGAAACAATGGGAAATCCTAAATAGCCAAAACTCTAACCCTAGGAGATGAAGCGCCAAAACTATGGGCCCCATTTGGGTAAATTGGTGTTTCAACTTCCCAGGGGTGTAACTTTGGCATACGATCTCTGTTTGACGTGTACCATACCTAGTTAGAAAGATCTATCCGAGGACTACAAATTTTGAATGAGAAACATTAGTCCATAGGCCCATGCTGCTCTCCATTTTCCCAAAAAACGTCGTTTAGGGCCTCAAAATGGCTCCGGAAGTTCAAGACCCGAAAAACTGCTAAAAATAGTAAGTTGTGTCGAAACTGAAAAACTGAAAGAGACAATGGTGGGGCCCCAAGTGGAATAGGCGAGTGACCACCAATATCCACCTGGATCATTCCTCCCCCCTTAGGAAGCAATGGTCCCCATTGTGTTAAGTTCCTCCATGAGATGAGGAAATTTCTGCTGAACTTGGTCCTTGGTGAACCACTTTCCTTGGTGCAGGAGTTGGCCAGCTTTGACAACCCGATACAGTTGGATCTTTTGTTGGCGAGTGTTCTTGATTTGCATGTCCATGATACAATCTGTGGTGGCCTATTCCATGCAGTCTGGGTTTAACTATGTTGGTGTGAGTTGTTCTTCAATGTCCGAGGTGTCCAGTAGAGGTGGGAAGTAAGGACGAAGGCGATCCACATTGAACACTTGGTGCAGACCAAGAAATGGTGGAATACTGAGACCGAAGGCATTGTTCCCTACAGCCTTGGTGATGGTGTACGGCATGTATCAGAGCGGGAAAAGCTTGCAGTGGGGTCTAGTGAGGCGCTCCTTCTGCAAATATAGCCATACTTTGTCGCCCACCTGGAAGTTGTATGGCACCTAGTGTTGATCATGGCGTTGCTTGTACTTGGCATTGGCTCTGTCCAATATATCATGAACCTGTTGGCGAATGTGTTGAATGTGCTCGATGAAGCTACTTGCTTTGTCAACTTTAGACTGGACATGAGCTGAATCAGCCTGAGCAGCTGCAAATGGCATGGCTACGTCAATGGGACATAGTGGCTGGAATCCCAAGCCCACCTGAAAGGGACTATGGCCGATTGAACTGTGGAGAGCCCGATTATAACTATGTTGTACATAAGGGAGGCTCTCGTCCCATGTGCGTGGATGCTTTGAATTGTACATGCGCAGAATGTGTACAATCATTCTGTTGACGACCTCTGTCTGGCCATCTGTTTGGGGATGGAAAGCTGTGGACTTGGTGAGCTTGGTATCCAACATCGACCAGAGGCTGGACCAAAATGTGCTGAGGAACCTGCTATCCCGATCTGATATGATAGGCTGTGGGATCCCAAAGTGCACCCACACTCGTTCAAAGAAGAGTTTAGCAGTGGCTTCTGCTGTGATATTCTTCTTGCAGGCCGCCATAATGGCCATCTTCGAGAATCTGTCGACGACCACAAAAACACAGTCATTTCCCTGCTTAGTAGAAGGCAGGCCCGACATGTAATCCATGGAGATGGATTCCCAAAGTCGACTAGGGGTAGGTAGAGGAGTATATAGGCCTTGCTTCTTGATGGTCGGTTTGGAAATGGCACAAGCAGTGCAGGATCTGATGTGCTTCTCGACATCCTTTTGAAGGTTCGGCCAATAGAAATACTTCTGTAGTATTGCTACTATTTTCTCGACCCCGAAATGCCCAGCGACTCGACTGTAGTGTGCTTCCCATATCATCTTGGCACGCTCGCTTGAAGGAACACAAAGGTGTCCCAGGTGACATAAAATTGCATCTTGGAGGTGAAAATTTGGAACTTGCGTGCCCCCCAAGAGTGCCTTGTAAGTGTGGCCGAATTCTGGGTCACTCTCATAGAGAAGTGGCCAATTAGAAGTCTCGTGCCCACAAGAGTTGAGCACGGTGGTGAGCGCCACGATCGGTGGTCGGCTGAGGCAGTCTGCAACATTATTGGTGCTACCTTTCTTGTACTTGATGTTCAAATGAAACTGTTGCAGATATGTGGACCACTTCTGATGGCGATCATTCTGCAACTTCCCTTGTGTCTGTATGAACTGCAGGGGCCGGTGGTCTGTTTGGATGATTGTTTCCTTCCCCAAAATGTAATGCTTCCATTGTCGACAAGCTTGCACAATGGAATACATTTCTTTGTCATAAGTGGGATACTTGCGAACTGTGTTAGACAATGTCTCACTGTGATATGCCACTGGATGTCCCTGTTGAGTAAGAACTGCCCCAATAGCATAGTCAGAGGCATCTGTCTCGATCTCAAATGGCTGTTGCAAGTCTGGTAAAGTGAGCACTGAGGCAGAACAGAGGCGGTTTTTCAGTTCTGTGAACGCCTTCTGTTGAGGTTCCGACCAAAAAAATTTTGCTCTCGCTCCTCCCTTGGTGACTTGACTCAAGGGCCAAGTGATATGAGAGAATCCCAACACGAACCTCCGATAGAAATTAGCAAGACCCAGAAAGATGCGAAGCTCTGTTATAGTGGTTGGGGCTGGCCAATCTCGAATGACTTGGATCTTGGCTGGATCCACATGCACCCCCCTTTCATCAATAATGTATCCCATATATTGAACCTGGGTCATGCCAAAAGTGCACTTCTCCAAATTGGCACACAACTTGTGTTGCCGCGGTGTTTGGAGGACTTGTCGGATGTGGTGAAGGTGCTCTTCCCAAGTCTGGCTGAAGATCAGAATGTCATCCAAGTACACCACTACAAATGAGTTGGTGAATGGTCGCAAGATGTCATCCATCATCCTCATGAAGGTTGCGGGAGCATTTGTCAACCCGAAAGGCATGACTAGCCATTCGAAAAGGCCTTCCTTGGCTTTGAAGGCAGTCTTCCACACATCGGAGGGTTCAATTGGTACCTGGTGATACCCAGACTTCAGGTCGATCTTGCTGAAATATTTTGCACCTTTGAGTTGGTCCCGAAGGTCATCAATCCGTGGGATTGGGTACCTATTCCGGACAGTGATCTTGTTCAGCGCCCGATAGTCAATACAGAGTCTCCACGTCCCATCCTTCTTCTGTACCAACACGATCGGGCTCCCACGGGGCGATGAACTTGGTCTGATGTGACCTTTCTGCAACAGCTCCTGAATCTGCCTCTTGATTTCATCATTTTCCAGAACAGAGCGTCGATAGATCGGTCCATTGGGTAGTGGCGCACCTGGGGTCAGATCAATCGGGTGCTTGACATGGCAGTGCAGAGGAACCCCTGTGGGTGAGGTGAAGATGTCCCCGTACTCCTCCACGACCTTATCCATTTGTTGTTGTCGTGCAGAGGGGCCCTGTCTGGAGGTCGTGGCCACAGTCTTCTTCTTGCCCTGGGGGCGGATCATCAGGAAAACGAATGTCCTGGTTTGGGAAATGAGCTTACTGCATTGTTTTGCAGTAACCAAAGAGATAGCGGCAGGAGGTGGTACCTCTGGTATCCTGTACAACTTATTTCCCAAAGTAACAATAACAGCACGAGGTCGAGACTCATACATAGCATGACGCTTCCACAAGTATGGTTGTCCTAATAACACATCAGAAACATCAATAGGAGCAACGTCACATAATACCTCATCCGTGAAGGGCTTGATGCTATAGGGAAGGCGGCATTGCTGGCTGACGCGGAGATCTCGTCCTTGGTGAAGCCACCCGATGGTGTATGGATGTGGGTGAGCTGTGGTCGGCAAGCCCAACCGCTTCACGGCGTCTGCTGAAATGAGGTTCTTTTGGCTCCCATTGTCGACAATGAACTGTACCGAGGAGCCCTTTACCCACATCTGGGAGTGGAAGAGACATTCCTCCTCCTCTGGATCTTCTGGTTCCTCCTTCTGGATCTTCGTAGTGGCAACAGTGGCATTGGGCTCCACATCAATAATCTGTTTCCCTTTGTCATTCCCCTTGTCAGGTTCTGATTCAGATTCGGAGCATGCATCTGACTCAGAAGCCCGCATCTCGGCCACCAGCGACTGCTTGGCCCGACACTCACTTGTGTTGTGAGTGGAGCTCTTATGGAACTCACACCACTTTCCCGTGTCCTTCTTTGGCTTTGCGGTGTTGTTCTTTTCTTGTGGCTTCGATGAGTTGTCTTTAGCCGCCATGCCTTGGCTCTGTCCTTTGTTCTATGGTTTGGAAGCACCTTTCCCTTGCTTTTGATTCGCAGATCCAAAGTCTCGCTTCTTCTGCTTGAATTTCTGCTCAATCTTGGCAGCATACCGGTATGTTGTACCAAGCGAGGAGATGTCAAGGAACTCCATTTCCTCCTGAATGTATTTGTGCAGACAGCTGCGATACTTTAGCACCAGATGTTTCTCTGAATCTTTGATACCCAACTTTGTGCGCAGGGTATGGAACAGATTCGTCAGCTCATGCACATCTTGATCCCTTTGTTGTCGCGGCGTGGTCCATTGTATGTACTTGTCCTCATAGCTCCCCACGGGATAGTACTGTTCCTTGATGGCGTCTCGGAAAGAATTCCAAGTTGGTACGGCCGAGAACAGAGAGGGTTCTGTCTGGTCCTTGTTCTCACAGTAGGTTTCCCACCAGTCCTTAACATGGGTAGCTTTGAGGACTGCAAAAATAATCTTCTCCCAGTCTGAAAAGTCATGAATAGAGAAATATCCTTCTAATAGATTCAACCATCTATCTACGGCATTTGCATCTATTTGACCCTCAAATATGGGAATGTCAAAATTTACTTGTACCTTAAAGGGAGTCGCAACTCCAGAGTGGCTACTGGATGCAGATGCGCCGCCGGTGGGCAGCCGTTGAAGGATCTGAGCAAAGCTATCCATCATCGCGTTCCTTTGTTTTTCGAGGGCCTCCTCGAGCAATATTTTGATAGGATCTCCTGGTCCCTCATCTTTCTTTTCGTCCCCCATGGGCGTCCGTCGAGGTTTGCGAGGCTGATCTTGCAAAGGTTCCACCAGATCAAGCCCTAGCTCCTTATACCCCGACCTCGTTGGGGACATGCAAAAAAGGATCGAGAAAAAGCAGACCGCTCTGATACCACTGATCCGGATTTATGCAGGAACGCAACAGAATAAACACATAACCATAAATACAGAGATGCAGCGGAAATAACACTTCATTTCATTAATATCAAAGAGCTGAAATTTGCTTACAGACAGAATGGAAATAAAACTAGCTAGGGCACTGGTAGCTATCTCTGAGAAGAGATGTGGCGGCTACAGGCCTCTGAACTGAGTTACAATGAGGCTCGAGGGCCTATTTATCATTTAGAAACAATGGGAAATCCTAAACATCCAAAACCCTAACCCTAGGAGATGAAGCGCCAAAACTATGGGCCTCGTTTGGGTAAATTGGTGTTTCAACTTCCCAGGGGCGTAACTTTGGCATACGATCTTCGTTTGACGCGTACCATACCTCATTAGAAAGATCTATCCGAGGACTACAAATTTTGAATGGGAAATATTGGTCCATGGGCCCATGTTGCTCTCCGTTTTCACAAAAAAACGTCATTTAGGGCCTCAAAACAGCTCCGGAAGTTCAGGACCCGAAAAACTGCTAAAAATAGTAAGTTGTACCGAAACTGAAAAACTGAAAGAGACAATGGTGGGGCCCCAAGTGGAATAGGCAGGTGACCACCAATATCCACCTGGATCACCAAGGAGGAACATTTTCGGCATGTCAAGTATGTGCTGGAAAAATTGTAGCAAAATAAATTTCTGATAAACCTTAAGAAATGTTATTTTTCTAAGAAAGAGTTGATTTATTTAGGATTTTTAATCTCTAAGAATGAATTGAAGATGGACCCAGAGAAGATTGCATCCATAGTAAGATGGTCATCTCCCAAAAGCCTGTTTGAGGTACAAAGCTTTCATGGACTGGCAAGTTTTTATTGGAAGTTTATTAAAAATTTCAGTGGTATTTTTGCATCTATGGTAGATACCATCAAGAAGGAAAATCAGCCTTTTGATTCGACAGAATCGGCTAAAAGGAGTTTTCAACTTTTGAAGAAGAATATCACTGAAAAACCAGTCCTAAAATTTCCAGATTTCAACAAACTTTTCCAAGTTCGTTGTGATGCCAGTGGGACAGCCATTGGTTCAGTTCTCAGCTAAGAAGATAAACCAGTAGCATACTTCAGTGAGAATTTAAATGAGAGCAGGCAAAAGTATACATCATATGACAAGGAGTTTTATGCGGTCGTCCAAGCATTGAAGCATTGGAGACATTATTTGTTGGCTAATTAATTTGTCTTGTTTTCAGACAACTATGCACTGCAATATATTATGCAGCAGCACAAGCTGAACCATAAGCATGCGAAATGGGTGGAGTACTTACAGAGCTTTACATTTTTTTTAAAGCACATTAGCGGTTAGTCCAACAATTTGTAGATGCATTAAGAAGGAGAATTTTATTACTGCAGGAAAGCACAGTACAAGTGTTGGGATTTGAGCATCTTAAGGACTTGTACGAGATGGACGTAGACTTTAAGGAAGCTTATGAAGCTTGAAAAAATCCACTGTTGAGATACAATAGCCCATGGTTGGACTATAACATGCAGGAGGGGTTGTTTTTCAAGGGAGAATAGTTGTGTGTTCCAGAGTGTTCCATGCGGGAGAACATGATTTAGAAAAATCACAGTGGAGGTTTGGTCAGACGCTTTGGCATAGATAATAATTTGGATCAGCTGAGCCACTTCTATTTTTGGCTAAGAATGAGAAGATATGTGCAGAGGTTTGTCACCAGGTGCAATATTTTCCAACATTCAAAGGGATTCCAGAATGCAAGGTTGTATACACCTTTACCCATTCCAAGCAGACCTTGGAACTCAGTCAGTCTAGACTTTGTCTTAGGTTTACCTAGGACACAACGGGGTTACGATTCCATCATGGTGGTGGTGGATCGTTTCACTAAGATGGCGCATTTCATCCCATGCAAGAAGACCCGTGATACCACGCATGTGGCACACTTGTTCTTTTCAGAGATAGTCAGATTACATGGCTTGCCGAAATCCATCATCTCGGACAGGGATGTGAAGTTCACAGGCCATTTTTGGTGAACATTGTGGAAGAAGTTAGATAAAAAGCTAAACTTCAGTTCGGCTTATCAGCCACAGTTCGATGGGAAAACTGAAGTTGTAAACAAGAGTCTGGGAAATCTGCTCAGGAGCCTGGTTGGTGAAAATTCCAGGCAGTGGGATTGTGTACTTGCACAGGCGGAGTTTTCCTATAATGACTCGCCAAACAGAAGCACGGGCAGAAGCTCTTTCCAAATCCTATATGGAATGCACCCACGTAGAATATTTTAATTGCAAGATTTGGGACAGTTGGAGCGTAGGAGTGATGATGGGGAATATTTCGCAAATGTGATCAGCGACTTGCATGAGCAAGTCAAACAGAGATTGCAAGACAACAGCCAAAAATACAAACAGAAAGCATATTTGAAAAGATGGGAAGTACATTTTGAGGTAGGAGACTTGGTACTAGCACACTTATGCAAAGAGAGGTTTCCTAAAGGGAGTACAATAAATTGAAGATGAAAAATTGGGCCTTGCAGAATCCTTCAAAAGTTTTCTGCAAACGCTTATGAGTTGCAATTACCTCCGGGTGTAGGAATCTCGCCCATTTTTAATGTGGCATATCTGTACCCATACGTTGTTTTTAATGAGGAAGATCATTCGGACAGACGAACATGGGATACCCAGGATGAGGAGGAACCTTGGATTAGGTAGATGCCTTTGGAGATTGAACAGATTTTAGACATGCAGGCAACCAGGAAGATGCGAAAAAAATGAATGCTTGCAGTATCTGGTAAAGTGGAATAATCGTCCTATTGAGGATTGTTCTTGGTTGGACGCTGCACAGATTCAAAGTGTCGGGTACTCTATTGAAGAGCTCATGGACAGGAGCCATGAGTTTAATTTACCCCGTGTGCCTAATGCAGGAGCATCCAGCTGAAGAGCCACAGCCAGAAGCTGGCTACTTTCTGCTTGGTAGAAATTGAACTTTATTTAGTGTTCTTTTATGTTTTTATTTTGTTTTTAAAAAAAAGTCAAAAGCTAGTTAACACCTCTATTGTAATTTTCGAATTAAAAAATAGTTAGGGTAAATTAGTTTTAATAGACAGTTGTAAAATGAATGGTAGTTTCTCAGTTACAGGAGAGATTCGGGAAAGGTATAAACCTACCCAAACCCCACCAAAAGAGGGTTTGCCATCCATAGAGAGAAGGAGAGTATTATGAAAGTGAATGTATGTGTGTGTGAACAAATAAAGAAAGTGTTATTGAATTTCTAATTTAAAGAACAATTATTTCTTTGCATTTTAAATTTGATTGAGTATTGAAATGTGTTGAAGGTATTTCCATATCAGATAACAGAAATTGCAGGACCCAGAAATATACAAGCGAGACAGCTGTATCAAATAACAGAAATTGTAGGACCTAGAAATATACAAGCAGGACAACCGGATCAAATAACAAATAAGTACAGGTATATCAAGAATATATTGATAACATATTTTTAATCGTATTCATTTATTTCTCATTTAAAAGTCTCCCAACGAAATTCATAGTCGAATAAGACTTCTTTCAAGAGTCTGAAAATTAAAATTACAAATTCAAGCAAGCAACATTGTAGTAGCTTATAAAAACTAAAGATAGTCCCGAATACTGACCCTATAAGGGTTTTAAAAAAAATCATACAACTATTAGGGTTTATACCCTGCTCAAAATCGAAGTGTATCCACAATACGGTAAACAATACCAAACAACCATTGCAGAGAGAACAGTGAAAAAGAAACTGGATATTACACAACAGCCACGAAATTTCGAAACCCTTTGAGGGTTTGAAGAACTCCTAACTAATCAAAAACAAAGGATAAGCGCACACGGGAAGGGTCCTACCTTGTTACACAAGGGATACCCTGGACCGTGATGGAAAGTAGCAGACAGTGTTGAGTTAATACCTGCAACCACAAGCATACCCACAGAGATTTAGAAGGCAGCAAATGACAAACAAAAAGAGAAAGCGAAGATGAATTGAGAAGCAGTGTGAGGAACCAGCTTACCTGAAGTGACGAGGCCCAGCAAAGAGGTAGAACGACCACGAAAAAAGGAATGACCACTTCTGCAGAAGCACCACAGATAGAACCTACTAATCAAGGCGCCAAAAGGTCAGGAAGTTAACGATGAAGGTCATGAATGAAAACTAGAACAAAAGCTTACCTGTGTTGCAGGGGTCGAACCGCCTTGGAGACGAAGGCAACACCTGTTGGTTGCATAAAGAGTAGCTTCAAAATTCTAGAGATAGCAAACAAGAACTAAGAAGAAACAAACATGAACAAAAACCCCAGCAAATTACCAAAAAAGGTCGACGCATATAGTTGATGACTATACCAGTTTGTGAAGGCGGTCGTAGCAGGGTTGTAAGCCCATTCACAATCGCAGAGGGTGTGTAAGTTTGTAGGCCATAGCAGGGTCGAAGCCCCCTCATATTCTCGGAGGATTTTGCAAGTTTGCAAGTGGCAGCAGGGTCGAAACCCTCGCCCAGTTTCCCTCTCCAACAAACCCTCGTGAAAAAAAAATGAAATGAGGGATAAAAACTAAGTTTATGACGTTTCAATGTGTGGAGTGAAGCACTTGGTCAAGACCCACGATCGCATGGGCTACGTGGATGTAAAAGAGCGGATTCGAACCAATTTTATTGTTCAATAAAATTTCTTATTAAGAGGTGTATTGATTATATTTTTAAAGTTTTGAATTTAATTCACTTACCTCATGTCCCCACCATAGAGGAAACACTTCTTTTACTTCTATACTCCATGATATTTCTGGCCAAATTATTAGACAGGATATTTGCCCAATTCAGAATTAAAGAATTGACGATTGTGTCAATTAACGAGACCCAGTCTACAGAAAACCTAGTAGTACAGGCTTTGCAAACAATCTACATAACATTCCAGCAGCATAGCAATAAGGGGAAGGTAATTGTGCTATTGGGCACCTACCGAGTTTGTCCCGTTTCAGCTTGCCTTGGTCATCAATATCACAACTCTAAACCATTATGATTTAGTTATGTTTTCCATCACCGATGAATTTCGCGAAATGTGATCTGTGCAAATCGTAGATCGCAATTTTCATACAGTAATAAAACTTACATTTAGTTATTTGCTGCGAAATGTGAAGTGCGCTAAGGAATCATAATGATGCGCTTTATCGGATCTTTGAAGTTTTATGATTGTTACTTTATTAATTCATCGGGTTTGACTCATCGCAACCTTTACCGAATTATCATAAGTTGATTGTTTTAAAAGGCGTGATGTGATTTATTTTTAAAGCGATGTTTAAAGCATTTGTAACGGAAATTTTATATGGCTCGAAAAAAATCTTATAGCGCATATCGCAACTCACAGCACTTTATTATGTTTTAGCTTATTCACTTGTAAGTTATGAGATTTGTGTTTAGCGCTAAAAGATCAAAAGCGAAAAGGGAAGGAAATTTATTTCCTAAAGTTTTATACTTAAGCTATGATAAAATCAAGCCTACAAATTTCTATTTATTTTAAAGGGTCCCCATTTAATGAAAGTAAATGGGGGGTGTTGTATAGTACAACAGTTTGATAGACTCTCTAGAAACCTTATTTTATTATTCCCTCGAAAAATGAAAGAGAATATCGTGGGGGTACATTTCATCCATTTTGACCATATCCAGAAAACAGAATATTACAAATGGGACCCATCAATATATACCATTTAAAAAAAAAAAATTATAAAAATAAAATGTTTAATAATATATTAATTTAAATTTATTTACTATTATATAATATGACAGTTAATTACTTAAATTATTGATTTCTGTAGTCATAAAAAGTAAGTAGTAGTGAAAATGTCAAAAATATCATTTAACAAGATTAATATGCACTGTGGAAACCGTCATACTTAAAATACAAAGAGTAAAGGGATCTCTACTTGAATGATTCATGAGGCACAATACTTGCTAAGGTTTTGCAAATGGGGTAGCAAGCTAAGTGGGCTTGATTGTGGGGAAAACTCCACAGTTAAGCGCGCTTGAGCCAGAGGAGTTACGAAATGGGTAACCTCCCGAGAAGTCCTGGTTACCGGGTGCAAGCCCCGGAAGTGATGATTAACGCTATGTGATTCATTTCACTAGTTTCAATCCCACTTCTTCACCCTTTTGAGCATCACTCAATGCAATGAGTGCTAAGTGGACTATTCAAAAATCATGAAAAAATAGTCAGTTACGACTACCTCTCATGGAAATGATCATATATGAATGACTTACTTAACGCAGTTGAATCCCAAAAATGATATCTAATATAATGCACTGCGAAAACCCCTCATACTTAAGATTAATAGTTGCAAGGAATCATAGTATCTACCTCTACCATTAATTAATTGACTAAATCCATACTTCCTCCCCACACACTTCCTCTGCTCAACCTCCTCAGCATAGGTTTCTTCGCACACACTTCCTTCGCACAAACACCTATGCAAAACTTCTTCCACTTCCTCAACAAATCCATCTCTAAACACACCCTCAGCAACATTGTTATGTATCGTACAACCACCACCTCCGCACATGCATCCTTCATAAAACCACTTCTGCACACTCTTCCTCCGCACAACCACCTCTGCACATTAAGATTTTTTTTTCTCTCAAATTCAATGTCCGACCATTCTTCTATATAAAATTAAACTTACTTTATAAAACACAATTTGTTTAAAGATGTTCATGCAACATAAATCTAATCTTTTATTATATGGACTCTCTTTTCTCCATTATAAGTCCTTGCAGAATCTTACAATCTTGTCATGTTTTATCTCCATGCTTTCACTAGAATCCATTTGTTGCATGTGGAAAGAAAACTTGCTTGGAAACATCGTGGCTTTGTTTCATCATTATCGTCCATGTGCTAAATGTCGAAAAGCATGAAGGGGGGACAAGCTCCCAAATGTGTTTTCGGTCATATTCCGAGAGCTTGATAAATTTGATCGCATGTTGTAGCTTATAGGGCTAATTACAGGCTTGGGTGAGGAGGGCTCATGAGAGGTGGACTGCAAGTGCTATTAGCAGCCGTTGTTGTTACTTTTCTCAATGGAAATTTTTTCTCCTCTGCACCATAGTTATGTAGTTTTGAGTCATGGCCGACGTGCCTCCACCCACGCCCATTGGATCACTACCATCCCCAGACAGATATTTCGGAGAAGTGAGCGATACTTTTACATGGAGGTTGAGTAAGCTGAAAATTTCCTATAACCATGCAAACTCATGGCTACAATGCACACCTAAGGAACCGAAACCAAAACCAAAACCCACGATTTGTGCTTGGAATTTGGGTAAGGAATGAAGCCAAAGAGTGTGCCAGATCTCGTGGAAATTGTTGGAGGCATCGTTATCAAGTTAAAATTCGAATTTGGATTCAATTCGATACATTCTAAATAAAAAATAAAAAATCAAATGAAAAAAAAAATTAATTTAAAAAAAATTAGATATTATACATGTAAAGACATTATTTTAATTTTTTTCTAATTCATTTCAAAAAAATTTGAATAATTTCTAATAACTCTACATAATATAACAACCCATACATATAATTCAAAAACAAAACCACTTCCTCTTCTCTTCATAGTTTTTCTTCAAAACTTAAATCTAACATGATTACTTAGTTTCAAAACTTTTCTAAATTTATTTATTTACAATCACAATTTATAGAAATAAAAATATATCCAAAAATAAATAAATCTTAATTCACTTTTTCTTTTTCTACTTTCTTGCCTTTTGAGACTTTGCTTATTTAAAATTGCAATTTATAGATATAGAAACCTATTTAGAAATAAATTCTAATCCACTTTCTCTTTTTCTACTTTCTTGGCTTTTTCAATCTCAAAAAACAAAAAATAAAATTAAAATATAGAAATTTTCTAATTTTGTTATTTCCTTTTTTTTCCTTTTTTTAATGGTACACCAGGTTGTGTTCATCCAAATACTGACCTTAACATTCCATGCGAGCGAATTCTCATAAGAGAGAGCATGAGATGGATTTGGAGTAGCACTGAAACAGGTCCAAACATCTCTAACAGTTTCATCTACACCGAGAGTCCAATCCAACACTGATGACCATTGTGAGTCGCCTCTTAAATTCATAGAAATCACTTGTACGTTAAGATGTGTTGTATTTTTTTTAAGGAGGTGCCCGAATGAACAAATTCATGTGGGAACCGAATCGAATTTGATCGCATTATTCGCTACCTGAATCGAATTCACTATTTTTTCGATTTTTTTTTCCGATTTAAGCGAATTTGGTAACTATGATTCGATGCCCAGATGGAATGGATTTTTGAATTTTTTTTTCCCAATTTAAGCGAATTTGGTAACTATGATTGGATGCCTCGATGGAATGAATTTGAATCCGTATGTACTTGGAAACGAGGAAAATAAATGACTTGAAAATTGAATGGTGGTATTGGGCCAGAGGCTATATATTTACAATCGTTTGAGGTTGTGACTGCTGCAAGCGAGCCTGCACAACTCTTGAACAGGAGAGATCAGGATCTGTTTGAATATATTAATTTTCAGTCTCATAGTGGCCGAATAGGCAATTTATATGTCTTTTCTAAATTTTGAAAATGCTTGATTTGTATTTCCTTTTAGTATTGATGTCTACATGGTGAACTATGGAGTTTTGGAATGTTGTTAACATTTGGTTATGCTAATTCTGTCTATGAATGGAAGGATGTGTATTGTCATATACATTTCATTATTGTGGTGTATTTAGCTATGTAGGGAATGATGTTTGAAAATGAACTGTTTAATATATAATAGACAAAAAACAATTTCTTTCTTAAAAAAAAGAACACAACACTTTTGGTCAATCACTACTACATGAAAGGACACTTTTAAGACATTTTTTAAGATAATAGAAATCTTTTGTCTTAAGAAGTCACTTTTTATTTTAGTCATTTTAAATTAAAATTTAATATCAATTGAATTGTCTTAAATATAAAATTTAAGACAAAAAGAGTTTGAGACAAAAAATGCTTTAAAACAAAACTTTATATTTAAGAAAAATCTTTATATTTAAGACAAAGAGAGTTTAAGACAAAACTTTATATTTAAGACAAAAATAGTTTGAGTTAAAAATATTTTAAGACAAAAACAATTTAAGACAAAAATATTTTAAGAAAAACTTTATATTTAAGACAAAAATATTTTAAGATGTAACTTTATATTAAGACAATATCCACTTAAGACAATGGCAATTAAGACGAAATTCATTTAAGACAATTAACAATTACAACAAAACCATATCAATTGAAGACAATATTATCTAACATGACTTGAAAAATTGACTCTGATAGTGCACCTTAAGTCTGCTAGCGTGCAGGCTACTACTGTCTCGCGTCTAAACCAAGGTTGCTATTTCACTTATCATTCATGTTATCTTATATAAAGACAACAATTTTTTGGGCTCTTCGTTTTGGTGGGGTAGCTAAATCTAAAGAATGAGACATCTTTTCCTGGCAATATTTCTTAGGCATCAATCCCTCTTATGTCCCTTCAATCTCTATTGATACGATTAGAGACAACTTCTATGTCATTGCATTCGACACTACTACACGAAGGGGTATTTTAAGAAAAAATAAATATTTTCTCTTCAAATTTTCGATACGAGGCGCTAGTAAAAAAGGAAAAAGTAAAGGATTAGGTGTTTTTCTTTATGTTGTTGATGGGTTCTTCAAGAAGCAGAGCGATGGAGGCAAAAAATAACTGATGGGATTTAGGGAAATGGAGGTCGACAACAAAAGTGCTTGGTTAGAGGAGCGATGGAGGCACTTTCGCTGAACATGGATAGGCAGTAACATAGTTGGAGTACTTTTCAGGGTCTCCATTGATTGTGTTTTAATTTGTGTTTTTTGATTGCTTCATCTATTTTGAACGCTACTTCTATCCGTTGGTTGCTACTATTAGTACATTGTTATGCTGAAAATTCTAACAGCCATCGACAACATGGATTACATTCACTTAAAGGATGGTGGAGACAAATTACAGAATATCCATTGGTATACAATATGCTACTTAAAAATCTCTACAACAACTTTTGCTAGATGCAGACGCCGAGGACAATAGATAGGATTGTGGAATAATTAGTCACAAAATTCACAAGGGTGGTAATTTGGTTGTAAGTGTGGAGGTAAATGTAGCATTTTCTGGTTCAATTACTGGTGTTGTTTGGACGTGCAATGCATCTAAGCATAATTATCTGAGCTAGATTCAATTTTTATCCTGATTCTGAATGATATCAAGGATCACTATTGGTTCTTTTGTTTCAAGGTACACTCATAAAAAATTATTTTCCACTCTAGTTTTTGGTATACTCTGTGGTCTATTTGAGACGCACTAGCAGGTTGCTTACATTTTCTTTGTTTTGAACCTTTTCTCGTATGGATCTTCCTACTCCTTCTATAGTTTCGGAATGGTCAATCAGGGGATTTTTGAGGATCTTAGCTGCTACATGTTGTTCTTATATATGGTATATCTGAGACACAATGTCTGGTTGTTTTACATGGTATTTCTTCTGAACCTTTGCTCCTATGGATCTTCCTACTCCTCGCTAGGTTGGGATTGGTCAATAGGAGGATTTCCAAGGATCTTTACTGCTACATAAGTGCATTAATTTTGATTGGTGGAGTTGGTAACATATTTTGATTTTGAATTCCATCACAAAGGAGTCTCTTGGGGTCATTAACTAGTTTGGGGGTATATTTATTTTCCAAGTAGGTCATTGTTATATGAGGGACAAACCATTAATGGTTTGCGCCATCATTGAAGATCTTTCTCAATTGTGTGCTTGATTAGATTTTATGACGGAAATTGGTCGATAGTGATTGGCCAGTGTATTTTATTTGAAGGGGTTTCCTAGTGGATAGAGTTGGTAACAACCTACATCGAGTGGTGTCAATCATTTATAACTGACATAATTTACCTTTTCTACATATTTTATCGATGTTTTTTCAGACACTACTACATAAGGTATTTTTTAGTAATGCTCTCTACTTTGGTGCACATATAGGCGAGATTTCAGAGTGTCGGTGGTGTCTGTTGTACAACTGGCCTTTAAATCTATCGGTAGGATGTCACTTGATACTGAAGGAAATTGGGGCGGTGATGTGCCATTACTCAATGTGTTGGTACATGCGACTATTGAGGAGGAGAGTCGTGGTTGCCCCAATTCGAGAGTCTATCCCTTTGGGACATCTCTTGTACATGCAACTATACATTTGGATTTGAATGTTTCGATAACCCCACTATCTATTGAACCCCAATGTGGTAATCCACGGAAAAAAAAAAATTCCATCATTCGTGGAAAAAGAAGGAAGTTAAGGTTGATCTAGATTATCAGAAACTCGTTTTTTATTCCAATTTTTTTTGGGACAGGGTGGTAGGATTACGACAACGGGATTTGGTGGGTAAGTGGTTTTATCTGCAAATGGATGGCTCTAAGATGGCATCCTAGGTTAAAGAAAATTCATACCCTATTCTTAAGTACTATCATATTTTCAACATTTTATACAATCAATGGTTATGCTTCCACTTTATTAATAATGGAAATGTTGCAAATATTTTGGGATCATATTGGGTTCATGGTTGTGGTTTCCTCTCTTTAAATCACTGACGTGTGGAATTTGATCCATACGTGTAATTACCATGAAATAAATTGGTTTCAAGCTAAACTCCATGGTTTACCGCTCATATTCTGGTCCTATGAATCACTAATGATGATCAAAAATTCCGTTGGTAAATTTTCTTTCCTGGTGGAAGCAACCTTGTTACAAATAGATAAACATATCACATGGATTTTGGTGGAGGTGGACTTCGTTGCTGGCCTTCATGTAGAGGTGGAGCTCAATTAGGGTGGCTTCTCTACTAGGCAATGAATTGACTATTGGGTAATTCCTTTTCATTGCATGGGTTGTCATAATGTTGGACATTGTATTGACAAGTGCCCGTGTAGATTTGGAAATCGACGACATGGAACATTGGAGACTGTTTGTGATGGGGGTCATCCATTGACATATATACACTCTTCGACAACTCAGGAGATTGGTTAGCACTCTCTCTCAGGTAAGCTTAAAATCACACCACCTATGACATGTCTTGAGCAACATATTCGTAATGATTTGGCATCGAGTGATGTTTCTCTTAATATTCTACTTTCTTTCCTTTATGTATTGTTTATCCACAAATTTAGTTATCACATTTTGATTGTATTGAACATTCTTAATTGTTATAGGTACCGGAAATTGATCCTTATTCTAACAATTTGGAATCTACCCACACTATATCTAATGGGACGACCTCCACTATTGATGACTCATTGAATGCTAGCACTAACCCTACTCACATTCAATTTGGGACTTTTTTTTTAGACCTTTCTCCTACTAATTCAGTGGGGAGTGATATCGAGTTTTTTCGCCTTCACGTTGATATCTATCTAGAGACTATTGATTCATTCATCATCCTCTCCTAAGATCTCTATCATTCCCAATTCTCATCATAATGTGACAATTAGGAAGGAATGATGTTTGAAACCTTTGAATCATTTGAATGGGGTTTATGTTGATCTTCATAATATTTATGCAACATTGGATCCTGGTCCATCATATTCTTGTACATCACCTTTTGTTTCTTATTTCTCTCATATTCGGGCCCTTAGAGATTATTTGCTCAATTATGAGGGTTGGCCATGATAATAATGTCCTTAAACATGAGGGGCTTGGGAAGTGCTCGAAAAATAATGGTACTATGGCATTTGATTGGGGTTAATCACCCTCTATTATCCTCTTACAAGAGAAGATGATGATTGGAGATAAATTTTGGCCCATTATCCTTCGTATATGTCCTGGGTGGCAGATATGTGTTGTAGATGCTTTGGGTTTATCTGGTGGTCTTGCAAATTTTTGGGATCCTAAGGTCATGATTTTTTTTGTCTATAAATCCTTTTGAGCTATCCTTCTAGTTGGTTTTATGAGGGGCTCGAAGGACAGATTTAATATTCTTAATACATATGTGCCATATTCTTCGAGAAGATACTTCTAGGATAAATTGGAATCTTGTGGCCTGTTAAAGATTGGGTCCCTTATTTTAGGAGGGGATTTGAACCTCGCCATTAAATATAATGAGGGTTAGGTGGTCATTGCAGGTTGGACTCATTGGCGGGGTACTTCAACAATATTTTGGGCAGGAACCACTTAGTGGATACTTTGTTGCCTCCCTTTATTCCGAGATGGAGAAATGGTTGGGCTGGGTCCATAGGCATCACTAAGAGACTTGATTGTTTCATACTTCACGAAAATTTGGTGGAGTGCTTAGGGTCTATGAAATCTTGGGTTATTCCATCCCAAATTTTTGTCCATTACCCTATCATACTCTAGTGACAGGCAGATGTGGATTGGGTTGGTATCTCCTTCGAATTTGATTCATTAGTGCATACTTTTTGGGCACTAGAATCATACCCCTTGATCACATTTCCTTTGGAAATTATTGCGATTAATTTGAGGGTTCTTAAAAGTATTGATAAAAAAAATTGGGTTTATTGGTTGATCCTTCACATTCATATTATTTTTCGGTGGTGCATCAATTACTAGTTGTGGATTTAAAAAGAGGAAGAATCATGTTCTTTAATTATAGGAGGAGTGGAGACTGAAAATTCATGCTCTCTGAGTATCAGTAGGAGACAAAGTGTTGAGAATTAGGTAGGGAAAAAATTAATACAAATTATCTTACATGATAATTGTTTGTGTTACATCTTTACTTATTATCTCTGTTCATCATTATTATTATGTTCAATACATCAAATAGTTATCAAAAAACTAACATCAGTGACACAATAGTTAGGCTCCAAACCAGGGCTAAAACCCCTCATCTTGAGGGGAAAACCCACAAACCTCTTCTTATGGATTCTTCACCAAATGAGTACAAATACCATGACCAGAACCTTGACCTAAATTTTCTCTCCTAAACCAAGACATAATCACCCTCCTTGATTGCACCATGTAGCACCGTGTAGCACTAATTTTTCATCATATAGCACTATGATGCATATATCATTACTGAGACCTTCTACTGAGCATCACCTTTGCACTAAACAACACCATGACAAAGCTCTTGTATTTTTTGGAGTATCCCTGGGCATGATTGTGATCACCTATCTCCAAGCATTTTGCTTTATTCCTCTAATCACCTATATCCAAGCATTTTGCTATAATCCTCCACAAACTATCTTGACATATAAGGTTCTAGAGACTCTTTTAGGACTATGATGACCATGTAGACACCATAGATACCTTGACAACCTTGTGGCTAGAGGATATCATATAGCTTCCAGAGATCGGTCACCTCTTCTGAGTGACTACATTGTATATCATCCAGCCACATGTTTGGCTCCTCTACCCAACATTCTATTTTGAGCTTCCTACATTTAGCTTTGGATGTTAGGAGAGATGGTCCCAAAGGACTATGATATACTTTCGACATTTGTAATATAGCTCTTGGAGCCACCTATTTTGTACATCACTCTCATGGAGTGATCCTCCATTTTTAGAGCTTGTTCTCTAGGATTTAGATTAGGTTAGATTCATGCTTTACCTTTGCTTTATATAGGAGTTTATTTAGTTTTCCCACTATACACAGACATCTTTGTATTGACACAGTCCCATTGACCTATTTTTGTGGTCCTTCATTGGAAAAATCGTTCAATTTTCTATACAAAATATTGCTCATCTTTTAATTTTTGGTACTTATATTTCACAAGTCTAGGATAAATTTTCTAACTGGCTTAACTTGAGAGACCTATCGGATGATAATAATATCTTGTATGGTGCTTTTGATGCTGGTGTTTCTCTTGGAACTAAGTAAATAGAAAATTACACACCAGCATCAAAGGCATTAATTGGGACTTTCTAAGGCTCCTCATCCTACATATTGGCTTGGACTAGTAAGTGATGAACTGAATAATGGGTTGTATTACCTCTACAATTTTTGTCGTGCTTATTAACAACTCACCATCGAATTTATTTATAGCTTCTCATGGTTTGCAATAGGGATCCCTTTTGTTATTCCTTATAGTCATTGAGGGATTGAGTAGAATGATTAGTCAAACCAAAGATGACAGTGTCATTTAAGATATAAGGGTATCCAAACCCATTTTTATCACCCACTTGATTTTTTTTTATACGATGTTCCAATTTTTTTATGATGGATCGATCTCAGAATGGAAGGATTATAATGATATATTCAGTTTCTTTTGTGTTGCTACTGGAATGCTATTTATCCCAGCTAAATCCTTTTTTTCCAACACAATACCCCTATCGATTTCCTCCTTCCTTCCATACAAGGTGGCTTGGCTGGAACATGGTCTCACCTATCTGAGTTTCCATCTCAAGAGAAACTATTATTTAGTGGATGATTTGATGAGGCTTCTCAAGTCTATTCATCAACATATTAGCAATTGGTGCTACTAGTGGTTTTCTATTCGTGGTCAGATGACAGTAGTGAAATTGTTCCTAGAAAGTATTCATGTTTAATGATTCTCATTGTCTGAGGTCGAAAAAACTGCTCTAAGGAAGATCATACAATCTATGTTTAATTTTCAGAAATATTTGAAAATCATTCACTTACTGATTGGTTTTGGTCATTCCAACCCATAAGTATATGGGATCCAACATATGCAGGGGCTTGATTTTTGCACTCATGTGGATCAGAAAGTGGATGGCATGGAAGGTTGGCCGTGGAGAGCTACTTAAATAGTCTTAAGAAAACCTAATCTACAGTTTCCACACACCAATTTATTGAGAATAAATTAAATATATTCTTTAATGCCTCTTGAGGGGCTTGCTTATGATATTTTATATAGAGGATTACTTGGCAAGAAAGTTTTGTGGGTTATTTAATTGATCTATCAGACTATTGACTAATAGAATCTCTCCTAAGGGCTGGAGAACTAGGGTTGTGAAAATGTGAAGTTGGGTTACACTTTTTGCCCTTTTTTGAGAAAAAAAAATCATTTTTAGAAGTTCTTCAACTTTATGCAAGCCAAAACAATTTTTCTGTTTAGAATTTCATTTTACAATAAAAGTAAAACTTTTCAGAAATTTTATTAGCTTTCTATTACATATTTTTTGGAATTTTTTATTCACATTTGATATGTCAACTTAACATTTCTTTGAGTGTGTGTTCTTTAACAATCAAAGGATTCATAAAAATTCATGTTGAAACGCGTTGGTGTATTCTTAGAAATTTTTGTGTTTTTGAGAAAAAAAAATGTGTTACAACAACCTAGATAGAGTCTACTTCGGTATTGTTATATTTGCAAAACCAACTGATGCATATCATAATTACTACAATTTTTTGAACTGAACCTTGAAAATACTGCATATTTTGAATATGTTTAGTCTCGCGTGAAGTTTCTCAACATATTAGCTATAAACTAAAAATCTAAAAGCTACCCATTACATATAACGGACCAATGTAATGCTCCATAATTTTTTCAATTTTTTTTATAGTGTATTTTGGAAGATACAGAATTTTGATTTCACTGAATCATAATAGCCTTTAGAAATTGTTTGCACCCATTTTATTAAAAGTTATATTTCCTGAAAGTAGATTGAATTCTGCAAATGCTTGTCTTGGTTCCAAAAGTTAATTCATAAAGTTTGATGGAGTTTAATCATTCCAAATTTGAAGAAATGTATTCAGATCTGAGCTGCAGCGTAGTTGCAGACGTTTTAGTTCGGCCAAACTTTTGTAATAGTTAAACCGAATTTCTTTTTCCACTCCATCCTGTTAATTTTAATGACACAAAAGTTCGATCGAACTGTTTATAAAAGTTCAGCGAAACTTCTTCTCAGAAATTACGTCAGCCAGAAAATTCAATGAAGCCCCTCAAAAAAAGAAAATTTCGAAACTATATAAATAGCTAAAAACATAATCATTATTTTCGCACATTTCTTCATTTGGCCTGAATTTGCAAAGAAATTTTTTTGGGATTAATTTTCAAAGGATATTTTTTGGAGGTATTTTTTAAAGTGACATTTTTTTAGAGGTTTTTTGGGCTTAATTTTGAAAGGAAATTTTAAGTGACATTTTTTTAGAGTAAGTGTTTTGGGTTGAAGTAAATCTTTTATAATGATTTTTTAAAGTGAGTTTTTGTCTAATTTTTTAAGTGAATTTTTTTTCAAGACTTGGAAGGAAATATTTTGAGCTTCATTTCATTTTTAAAAGACATTTTTTTGGTAGAATTTTTAAAGTAAGTGTTTTGGGTTGATGTCTTTTGTGCAAAATTTTTAAAATGAGTTTTTTTTAAATTAAATCTTTTGTGATGCTTTTTTGAATTAAGTTTTTGTCTCAATTTTGATAGTGAGTCATTTTTACAGGATTTTGAAGGAATATATTTTGAGCTTCATACTAAATTATCATGGGAAATCAAAGGAATTGCAAGAGAAAATATGATCGAACAAGAGACCCTAAGGCTCGTAGAGAACATGGGAGAGAATATCGCAAAAAAAAAGAGAAGAACGCTCAAATATTGAAAGGGAAAATAAACCTCAACTAGAAGTTGAAGCAGATATGTAAATGTAAATATTATAAATTTGATATTTAAAATTTAATTAGTGTATTTTGAAACTTAATTTTTATTTGATGAACTAATTTGAAATATGTTTTGCAATGTAAACAGAGAGAGATATTCCTCAAAACATTGATGATGAGATAGAAAATTTTGAAAGAGAAAGTGAAAGAGATATTGAACCAATGATTGAAGATGTTGAAAATGTTGAAAGAAATTCAAGTGAAGAAATTGTAGCAAGGATGCAACAATGAACTTGATGATCTGACATCTTGAATGAGTCTTTGCAAGCCTTCTTCCTTAGGCACTGCTCTTTGCAATATAATATGCCATTGAAATGCAATGGTCGACAAAAGGGATTTTTTCTTTTACTTAAAGTCTTCTTTCTTTGTATTTTGGGTGAAGCATTGCCCTACATACCTAACTTTGGCCTTTTTATTTTTATTTGCATATTGGGTGAAGTATACTCTGGAAAATATCAACTGAGCCACATCAACCATGGCCAATTATTTCTAGAGTCTTGCATATGAGTTTCATGAAAAGATTGACCTCCTTGATAATTTGAAAGAGAAACTTGAGTCCTTGTTTGACTTGGAAAATACAATTTAGAAGAAACCAATTTGCAAGTTGGAGGAGTAAAACAATTAGTGAGTTATGGAGGTTTTCTATTTAAAAGCCTCAATACAACTCATGAAGAAGCAAACCCTCTTCAAGCAAATAACAATATATTGTTGGATCAATATAAAACTTTGAAAGAAGATTATGATGCATTTTCACAACAGTTGATTGAGAAGGGCGAGATCATTTTGAACTTGCAAGAGTGCAAACAACACCTATTGGAAGTTAGTCACCTTCCAAATGCTCAAAAAGAGAATGTTATTTTTTATTTTTCAACCCGCCTGCGGATGTTGATATGGTGTTTTTGTTTCGCCTAGTTTTGAAAAATACACCCTAGTATTGCGTCTCAACTGTTGAGAAAACTGGGATATACCTGAGGAGGACTTCAAAGGAATGGACAAGGCATCGTTTTTCCTATTAACCCTGCAATGCAGACATCAAGGGCAGGTTTTGGATATGATCTTAATGTTGCCTCATTAACTATATACAACTTTATTGAGACTAGAGAGGTGTGGATTGTTTTCGGAGGAATTTAAACTTAGGTGTTGGAAGAACATGCTCCCGTTGATTGTTATAAACATATCGACCACATGGCTCCTAATGTCATTACAAATGACAGTGTTTCTACACCCACCTTTGAGTTCGTAGAACCAAAAACTGAGCCACATCAACACATCATAAGGAGAAGAGGAAATCACCTAGGCATTAGCATTCTTGGTCACACAGTAGCCATGCATTTAGATCATTATAGAACCACAGTATTCAAAATCGGTCGGTTCAACTTGGAAACTGGTCAAACTAGCCGATTCATTAGCAAACTCCACCAGACTGGTAGAAAAACCCGATTAGACTGCCCTCCTCACCTGTTTTTTGGTCAAACTGGGCATAAATCGGTTAGTTTATGATGGAACCAATCAGTTTAACCATAAATCAACTGGTTTTTGGTTCATTGTCAGACCAGACGCATACCCGATAGAAAGTGGGTTTTTGACTTTTGAAGCAGTTTTGAGGGAAACTTGGGCTTGTTTCCCTCCAAAAATAGCCCCTCCAAGAAAATCATTTTTCCCCTCTCATTTTCCTCACACATCTCAACCCTAGCAACGCTGACAATCAATGGTAATGTTAAATTCTTAAAGTAAAAATGGAATTTCCTTTATCTTTCATTTTCATCCTTTTACTCAAATTTGTAGCATTACCATGAAATGACTTAGGATGTTTGAGAGTGGTTTCGACCTCATTGGATTTCATATGGAAAAACTATAATTTTAGATTTCACTCAAATTCAATAAACTTAATGGTCTTCGGGATTTCATGGTTTGGGGTTTTGCAATCTATCATGTGTGAAGGTATTATATTGGCATTTGATCAAGAGCATGAAGCCCTTTAAGAACATTGATGTTGGTGGCATTGATTGTTGAACTTTTTTGATGTTGGTGGCATTGATTGTTGAACTCCTTTACCATGGCCTTAACAAAATTGCACCTTTCACTCAAAGAAAAATAACTAGTTAGGCATGCGAAGCTTTTTCTACCACATTATAAAGTTGAGGAGATGAACCCTTCACTCAAACCAAAATCATTGGTTAGGCATGTTAAACTTTTTCAATTTCTATCATATTATAAGGTTGAGCAATCCAAGTTTGGAGATTTTGAGCTAGAAGATGTTTATGTGTCTCTTGTTTATGATCTCATAATTTCTCGTAGTGTTGAATCAATGATGAGTTTCATGAGTGATCATGTTGATCGGTGATTTGTAGTTTTGATGTCTAGTTTTGCTACTACTACTACCACTACTACTGAGGTTGCAAAGGAGATTTAGGAGTCCTCAAACTTTGAGCCATATTATTTATGTAGCTCATGTTCATGATCCCATGTCTACAAGTGGTGATGAGTTTGAACATGATGAGTGATCATGTTGATCACTGATATGTAGACTTGTAGTACGCTAGTGGCCCCATAGCTTGTAGCACTGTTTTTGGACTCGAGAGGCCATTTAGAGCCTCATTGATTATGTATTTTTTTGTTGATATGTATTTCACTTGGTGCCATTTTGATATATTCACCTTTACATGGTATATAGATGAGAAAACTTTGCATATTTTTTCTCTATTCGTTCGGAATCATGGTTTGGAATCTTAAAAACAATTTTCTTCATTAAAAATTAATTATTTCATGTATTTTTTTAAATACCAATTCATTGAGATTTGACCAGTCTCGGTTTTCCCGATTCTGGTTTGAAACCGGGTTTGATAGGTGGACAGGTCCGGCCACCAGGTCTGGTTTTGAAAACTATGCATAGAACAAACGTGAAATGATGAAACATGGATCAGTGCTGACTGGGATCAATTATGGTTGGATCAATGGATGGTTGTGGCATCATTTGAAAAACTATTTACGAATGTCATATCATTGTGTCTCATAGGTTGTGCATTCAATAAAGTTCTTCTTGTTAGCATTGATTATCGTTGCTCCCTCGGTTGTGTTTTAGGGGGGGGGGGGATTTGTTGATGCTATAGACTATTGATTTGTGCTCCTCCCACAATTGTGTTTCTTGGGGAGAGGGGGGGAGGAGTTTAATGATGATAGATATTGTTGTTTTTGTTGGTGGTGGTGTTGACTGCATTGTTGGTATTTTCTTCTTTGTGATGGTGACAATGTTGGTCAATAATTGTCATTGATGGAATATAAGCTCTCTTGATGAGCTCTCTTAATTTAATATTGATAGATGATGCACTATGACATATGATGTCATGGAAGACATACCATTATGAGGAAGCTCTAATGATCTCTTACTGTCCCAATCACCTTCTGCACTAAAATTTTATGAAACAGTCACAACGAAAAATAAATTTAGACACCTTGGAGGCATCTTTTCACAATGAATCCTAGACCATATTAAAGAGGATTTTAACCTCTTTCTAATAAGCTCTTACTTGCCCCGAAACTCCCATTAGTTTGTGAGAACTTGAATTTTTAAGATAAAATATATATATATATATATATATATATATATATATATATATATATATATATATATATATATATATATATATATATATATATATATTTACAGTCAAGCCGGCCTATAAAAAAATATATTTACAGTCAAGCCTACCTATGCAGACATATAATGTCGGCCTTTCTTCCAATGGATGTGTCTCTTCATAGGGACAAACTACTATATATATAAATCTGCGTTCATCCATTTTAGAGTCATCAATTTTTATGGTAAAGATAATTCAGTGTAGATCACATCAAGGGTAGTTCACAACTCGTGAACTAAGGAGACCGAGGAAGTGATAGCCACCTGTGGAGTTCATTTAAAAGCTTGGATTGTAGTCCTGTGGAAGAATTACAATCTCTGGCCTAATCTCTTTGGAGCTCGGATTGAGAAATTGCTGATCTGTGTAGCTTGGACTAGAACAGTGGAAAGCCACCTGTGAGAAATGAACCAATGGGTTACCTTAAAGACAATACTTCATATCTGAAGCTTGAAGGGTTGGAATTGTAGACTGAGCAGTGTAACTTGTGATCATTAGGTCAAGAACAGTCACACATACCTCATCTCCCTCACCTCGGACCTGTGGAATGAAGTAACTGGAATAAGATCTCGACCTGTGAACAATTGGTACTATACAAGAAAGTTTATATTGCCAAAGAACTACAATGCTTCGGACCTCAGTCCTATAGGAGCTCAGTTATGTAACCTTCTTGACAGACAAAATCTCGGTGCAGTGACTATTGTGTGAAGGATTACATATCAGATCCTGTGGTAAACAAAACACAGATCTCATCACAGCTTGGACTATGGACTATCCTTTATGAACTCAGAGCTATAAACATAATCTTGGATTTATTTCTGTTGACTATGGAGGAAACGTAACTTTAGACCTGGCTGTGGAGAGGGCTACAAGGATATCACTGAGATACAGTCCAGCACCTTGAAGCAACTGTGTTGGAGATCATCAAGGCGTAAGTAGAAAATAGTGGACGTTTGAAAGTTGAAGAACTTTGGACAGTCAAACTCAAGTTGTTGGATTCCAGTATTCTATTAAATAAATTCAAGTAAGTACACCATTTATTTATTATCAAAATAAGACTGAAGGATTGGTGTCCCAGGGGTTGGTGCCCCTAAACACAAGGTTGGTGCCTTGAGAAGATAGGGTCGAAGCCCTAGAGGTCGGAGCCTCATCAAAGTCCAAGTTGGTGCTTGGAAACAGGTTGGTGCCTGTTTCATTAAAAGGGTTGGTACCATTCACTCATATATTGTATACTATTATTAAAAAAAAAGGGATTGAAGTTCTGATTAATCCTTAATATCATTATTATACACCTCTCTGTTTTTAATTGTGAAGAATCTAACTGGCAATAATTAAAAATTGAAAAGAAATACTGATTCACCCCCCTCTCAGTATTCCCAACAATTGGTATCAGAGCCAGCTTCCTCAATATCAGCCTAACAGCTGGAAGAAGGATTCTTAGGCACAATGAAGAACATGGAAGCAATAGGGAAACTACAAGGGTTGGTGCCCTCACTCATCTATTGTATACTATTATTAAAAAAAGGGATTGAAGTTCTGATTAATCCTTAATATCATTATTATACACCTCTCTGTTTTTAATTGTGAAGAATCTAACAGGTAATAATTAACAATTGAAAAGAAATATTGATTCACCCCCTCTCAGTATTTCCAACAATTGGTATCAGAGCCAGCTTCTTCAATATCAGCCTAATAGCTGGAAGAAGGATTCTTAGGCACAATGAAGAACATGGAAGCAACAGGGAAACTACCTATCTTTGATGGAACGAATTTTGGTTTTTGGAAAAAGAGGATGTCCTACTATCTAATGTCTCTTGGTCTTGAAGTATGGCACTCTGTTCTGGATGGGTACAAAGCTCCCGCAAATCTTCCAACTGATCAAGATGAAAGAAGAGCTTACATTGCTAATGCCAAAGCTTTAAATTCCATCACTAGTGGAATTACCGATTCTGAATTTACAAAAGTCATGAACTGTGACTCAGCCAAAGAAGTATGGGATAAGTTGGTTTCTCTATATGATGGCGACTCCAAAGTCAAGAAGGAAAAGCTTCAAACCTATAGAAGACAATTCGAGAGTCTGAAAATGGATGATGAAGAAGATATTGCATCATATTTCCTTCGAGTAGCTGAAGTGGTTAACTCTCTTAGAGGACTAGGAGAAAATATTGAAGAAAGCACCATTGTTCAAAAAATCCTGAGATCGCTTCCTGATAGATTTGACTCCAAAGTAAGTGCCATAGAAGAAATGAAGGATCTAGATACTCTCAAGATGGATGAACTCCATGGAATTCTCATTGCCTATGAGATGAGGAATGGGAGTCCAATTTTCAAAGAAGCAGCCTTCAAAGCCTCAAGATCTACAAAAGAAGGAAAAGGATGGAATTACAACAGCGATGAATCTGATACTGAAAACAAATTAGCTCAATTTGTACGAAGACTAAAAAGAGGATCCAAGCTAAAAGGTAAGTATCCTCTTATTTGTTTCAATTGTGGAAGAATAGGTCATTATGCTGCAAAATGTCCCCATAAACATGATAGTGATGATGAAAAGGACTCTAAAAGGATGATGTACAAAAAGAAAGGGTTTAATAAGAAGAACTTCTTCTCCAAACAAGATGAGTCCAATGAAGATGAATTTGTAGTCATCAAAAAGAAATCAACCAGAAATATGCATCATCACAAAGAAAGAGATGATGAATCAGATGAGGAAAGTAATTATGTTGGAAGCAAAGAAACGTTATTCATGGCATTTACAAATGATGATGACTCAGAACTGGAAGATGAAAGAAACATGGATAGTTTGTTGATGAATGCCATTAAAGAAAATGAGAATCTACAAAAGAAGATAATTTCTCTCAAAATAGAAAGAGAGGAAGCAAAAAGAAGGGAAGACTTCTTGAACATCAAATTAAAAGAGAAGGATGATATCTGTGAAAAACGTGAAGCTGAAATAGTGTCCCTAAGAAAGGAATTAGAGCAAATCAAAAAGAGTTGGCAAAGCTCTCTAGCTCTTGACAACATTCTTAACACTCAAAGACCTCAACATGACAAGTCTGGAATTGGTTTCAAAGGAGAATCATCAAGTACGAAGAATAATGCTAGAAGTTATGCTAATGTACTCTCTTGCCATCCAAAAGAAGAAAAATCATCTCAGGAAAAAGGTCACATCTCAAAACCAAGATTTGAAAGAGCAACTTCAAGGAAGAATGTTGATTCAAGCTATGGATACTACAACAGGTATCAAACTATTTTTCTTGGGCATTGTTACAATTGTAAAAACTTTGGGCATCAAGCTAAGCATTGCAAGGCTCATAAGAATGAAGCACCAAGATTGAATAATCAACCAAACCAACTGCGTGGGCCTAAAGAGCAAGAAAAAATCAAAACTTACAATTCCTTTGATCCTTTGGCTAAGTTTGATCCGTCTTGCTCATTATGTGATGATTATGATCATAATGAACAAAATTTCCCTCTCAAAAGGGAAAAATCTAAAAACGTAAATCTCAAAACTGATAAATGTGGCCTAGCTCTATGTGCTCATAGTGAAGAAAATCATTGGTTCGTGGATAGTGGATGCTCAAGACATATGACAAGTGACCAAAAGAAGTTTATCTCATTGAACAAGAAAAATGGAAATGTATCCTTTGGAAGTGGATCCGCTAAAATCACTGGAAAAGGAACTGCTACCCTTGTCAATGGACAAGGAAAGGCTCAAAATACCTTGCTAGTAGAAGGGCTCAAACACAATCTCTTAAGTGTTAGCCAGATTTGTGACCAAGGACATAATGTTGTCTTTAGTACAAAAAATTGTGAAATAAGAGACTCATCCTTACGAGAACTTGTGGCAAAAGGAGTAAGAACACTAGATAATGTTTACATTCTCAATGGAATCCAAGAAGATAAATGTTACTTAAGTCAAACAGATGAAAGTTGGTTATGGCACAAGCGATTGGGGTATACAAGTTTTGATAACCTAGTCAACATCAACAAAATTAATGCAGTAAGGGATATTCCAAAAATGTGCAAACCAAATCAAGTTGTATGTGGCCCATGCCAACATGGAAAGCAAAACAGAACTAGCCACAAAACTAAGGAGTTATCAACAACAAAACCTTTGGAAATTATTCATGCAGATTTGTGTGGGCCAACTAGAAGTCCAGCTCTTCAGGGTGAAAGGTACTTTGCTCTATTTGTTGATGACTATACTAGAATGATGTGGATATATTTCATAAAATATAAATCCGAAGCATTTGAATGTTTTAAAATCTTAAGGCTCTCATTGAGAATGAGAAAGATTCTAAGATTAAATGTCTTAGAACGGATAGAGGAGGAGAATTCACCTCAAAAGACTTTGATGAATTTTGTAAAGAGCATGAATCGAAAGAGAACTCTCTACTGCTAGGACACCCCAGCAAAATGGAGTAGTTGAAAGAAGGAACCGAACCATTCAAGAAATGGCAAGGACAATGCTACTAGCAACCGATTTGCAACCAAAATTTTGGAGAGAAGCAGTTGGCACCGCATTTTACACCTTAAATCGAACTCAACTAAGACAAAATAATGAAAAGACTCCTTATGAATTATGGAAAGGAAGACCTGCTTCAGTAAAATATTTCAGGGTTTTTGGAATCAAATGTTTCATAAAAATAAATGATGACTCACCAGGTAAATTTGATTCAAGAGTTGATGAAGGAATATTTCTTGGATACTCCACTAGGAGCAAAGCTTAAAAATGTTATAACTATCGTCTACGAAGAATAGTGGAAAGCATTGATGTAAAGATTGATGAAGGCCTTCCAGAAAAAGGAATGGAAGATCATGAAGTTGAGCCTTTCTTTGAACAAAGTGAAGAAGAAGAACCTGAAAAAGAAGAGGAGAATGAAGAACCTCTAAGAGAACCTCAAAATTTTCAATCTTCACAAACTCCCTCCAAGATCAAGTTTGTTCAAAGATATCATCCAGAAGAACAGGTCATCGGAAATATAGATGAAGGAATCCAAACTCGAAGAATGATGATAAGCACCCTTAAGAAAAATGATGTGGCTCTATTATCTTTAATAGAACCTGAAAATTTTTCTCAAGCAAGCAAAGATCCTCATTGGATAACGGCCATGGAAGAAGAAATGTCTCAAATCAAGAAAAATGAGACTTGGGAACTGGTACCTCGCCCAAAAGATAAAAATATAATTGGAACAAAATGGGTGTTCAAAAACAATATGAATGAAGATGGACAAATCATCAGAAATAAATCCAGACTTGTCTACAAAGGATACTCACAAACGAAGGAATTGACTTCGAAGAAACCGTTGCACTAGTAACTTGAATGGAAGCCATAAGAATGTTTCTAGCATTTACTTGCTCAAAAGGATTCAAGGTTTATCAAATGGATGTAAAATCAGCATTCTTGAATGGAGATCTCTAGGAGGAAGTTTACATGGAGCAACCAGAAGGATTTGATCTTGTTGAAGGAAAATACCTTGTATGCAAACTAAAAAAGGCCTTGTATGGATTGAAACAAGCCCCTAGAGCATGGTATGCAAAGTTGGATCACTATCTGCAACAAGAAGGTTTCAAAAAGGGAGTGGCAGGTAGCAATCTCTACATGAAGATGGACAAGGAAAAAATTTTGATCACTCTTGTTTACGTTGATGATCTAATATTTGCTAGCAATGATGAAGAAATGAGCCATGAATTTGCTCTAATATGTCCAAAAAAATTCGACATGTCAATGATTGGTGAGTTGTCTTACTTTCTTGGGCTACAAATATCTCAAACCTCTGCAGGCATGTTTATATCTCAAGAAAAATATCTTAAATACATGCTTAAAAAATATGGGATGGAAGATTGCGCACCTATGAGCACACCAATGACCACAGATTGTAAACTAAGCAAAGACGATGATACCCCCCAAATAGATGCAACTCTTTACAGGTCCATAATTGGAGCTCTCTTATACTTAACTGCTACAAGACCAGATATTATGCAATCAGTAGGAATGGTAGCAAGATTTCAATCAAGTCCTAAACAATCCCATCTAGCAGCTATGAAAAGAATTCTTAGATATCTGAAAGGAACGACTAATTTCGGTCTTTGGTATCCTAAGAGTTCAACTCTTATGGTGACAGCTTATTCTGATGCTGATTGGGTCGGAAGCGTGGATGATCGAAAAAGCACCAGTGTAAATGCATTCTTTATGGGAGATTGTCTTGTATCTTGGCTCAGCAAGAAGTAATCATCTATATCCCTTTCTACAGCTGAAGCCGAATATATAGCCGCTGCTGATTGTTGTACACAAATTCCATAAATGAAGGAAGCCTTCAAGGATGTCAACATAGAAACTAAGCAACCAATTACTATTTTTTGTGACAATACTAGTGCCATCAGTCTTTCAAAGAATCCGGTGATGCACTCAAGAACCAAACATATTCCAATCAAATACCACTTTCTTCGTGAACAAGTTGCTAAACACAATATCAGGTTGGAATACGTCAATACAAAAGAGAAAATTGCGGATATCTTTACAAAACCTCTTCCACGAGAAGCATTTGAGTATCTTCGCCAAAAGATGGGGGTCATTGCTCTTGCATCACATTAAATCAAGCAGCATGTCAGGGGGAGCAGCAGAACAGGGGGAGTACTTGGGCACCCCATTTGCCATTGATGTCAAAGGGGGAGAGAATTCTATAATATTTCCATCAATTAAAAAGGGGGAGATTGTTGGTCAATAATTGTCATTGATAGAATATAAGCTCTCTTGATGAGCTCTCTTAATGGAAGATTGATAGATGCTACACTATGACATATGATGACATGGAATACATACCATTATGAGGAAGCTCTAATTATCTCTGACTGTCCCAATCACCTTCTACACTAAAATCTTATGAAACATTCATAAAGAAAATTAAATTTAGACACCTTGGAGGCATCCTTTCACAATGAATCCTAGACCATATTAAAGAGGATTTTTCCCTCTTTCCAAAAAGCTCTTACTTGCCCCGAAAATCCCATTAGTTTGTGAGAAACTGAATTTTTAAGATAAAAAAAATATATTTACAGTCAAGCCGACCTATAAAAAAAATATATTAACAATCAAGCCAACCTATGCAGTCATATAATGTTGGCCTTTCTTCCAATGGTTGTGTCTCTTCATAGGGACAAACTACTATATATATAAATTTGCGTTCATCCATTTCAGAGTCATCAATTTTTTTGGTAAAGATAATTCAGTGTAGATCATAGAAAGGGTAGTTCACAACTCGTGAAATAAGGAGACCGAGGAAGTGATAGCCACCTGTGGAGTTCATTTAAAAGCTTGGATTGCAGTCCTGCGGAAGAATTACAGTCTCTGGCCTAATCTCTGTGGAGCTCGAATTGAGAAATTGTTGATCTGTGTAGCTTGGACTAGAACAATGGAAAGCCACCTGTGAGCAATGAACCAATGGTTTACCTTGAAGACAATAATTCGTATCTGAAGCTTGAAGGGTTGGAATTGTAGACTAAGCAATGTAACTTGTGATCATTAGGTCAAGAACAGTCACACATACCTCATCTCCCTCACCTCGGACCTGTGGAATGACGTAACTGGAATAAGATCTCGACCTGTGAACAATTGGTACTATACAGGAAAGTTTAGATTGCCAAAGAACTACAATACTTCCGACCTCAGTCCTATAGGAGCTCAGTTATGTAACATTCTTGACAGACAAAATCTCGGTGCAGTGACTATTGTGTGAAGGATTAAATATCAGATCCCGTGGTAAACAAAACACAGATCTCATCACATCTCGGACTGTGGACTATCCTTTATGAACTCGGAGCTATAAACATAATCTCATATTTATTTCTATTGATTGCGGAGGAAACATAACTTCGGACCTGGATGTGAAGAGGGCTACAAGGATATCATTGAGATACAGTCCAGCACCTTGAAGCAACTGTGTTGGAGATCATCAAGGCGTAAGTAGAAAATAGTGGAGGTTTGAAAGTTGAAGAACTTTGGACAATCAAACTCAAGTTGTTGGATTCCATTATTCTATTGAAGAAATTCAAGTAAGTACACCATTTATTTATTATCAAAATAAGACTGAAGGATTGGTGTCCTAGGGGTTGGTGCCCCTAAACACAAGGTTGGTGCCTTGAGAAGATAGGGTCGAAGCCCTAGAGGTCGGAGCCTCATCAAAGTCCAATTTGGTGCTTGGCAACAGGTTGGTGTCTGTTTCATTAAAAGGGTTGGTGCCCTTCACTCATCTATTGTATGCTATTATTAAAAAAAAAAAGGATTGAAGTTTTGATTAATCCTTAATATCATTATTATACACCTCTCTGTTTTTAATTGTGAAGAATCTAACTGGAAATAATTAACAATTGAAAAGAAATACTAATTCACCCCCATTTTAGTATTTCCAACAGATAATGCTAAAATATCTTCATGATTGTTGTTGTACCATGTTTGAGTTGAGTTTTCCATACTTACAAGGCTCATTGTTCATTTGTTGGTTGATAGTGTTGCTTATGTTTGAAGCCTTTGTCTTGGTTTTTTACCAACGCCTATAATCTCTGCAGTAGTTATGGGGAAGTTGAGAGTGTTTTCCATTCTTTTGCCTCTACAACATTTTCTACTTTAGAGATCAACCAACCTCATTGAAGTTTCATGTTTCTCATCTTCATAGTTTGATACTTGAGATTTTCGTACTTCCTAATTGGAGTGGGCTTTTTTTCTTTCCATTCAATGGATCGTTGTAGGATCTAAAATTTTAGATCCATGCCTAGCTGAGCACTCACATCTTTCTCTCTTTTGGAGATGAGTTTTTTTCCCTACACGTTTTTCTTCTTTTCTCAACTTATGAGAGTTTGTACTCGAGTACCTTATCAGGTATCGTTAATGGGACCCAATTTTTTTATGTTTACTCCCTACGTTTCGCTTAAGGAGGGGTGTTAGAGTGGTCCTTTCCAACACCTATTTTTCTCGATGAGCCAGTTACAGTGAGTTGTAACCTCAAGTAGGGATTTATATATGCCCAATTGTCATTGTTATCTTTAACCAACATTAGGCATCCTCCATTGTTGTATAATGGAGGTCTTCTATGTACTTTTACAACAATGTGAGTGATAGAATACTCTTAAAATTGGTGTATGAGACCCCCTTCTTTGAGGGACAAAGGACGCACCTCCAAGTAGTGATTTTACTACTGAATTCTACATAATCTACCCCCCTCTGTATTTGAACATGTGATCTCTTACGAGAAAGCACATTTTCTTAACCATTAGGCCCACTGAATATAAGTGAGTGAATGAATATTTGTGAAAATAGTCTCTCTTTCATTTATATATATGAGAGGTGGGGAAAGCCAACAATACTATGTGATATTAATCCTTCCAATTAATCTACATGAACCCTTATGGGTCACAAAAGTGAGACAAAAATTTTAGAATACAAGTGTCATGCTTCAATGGATATATTTTGTATAATAATGACTCCAAGGTGATGTGGTTACAAAATGTCAGTCTACATAGCTTGATCATGAGCCTCCATGGACCTCATCTATCTTTCAAAGCAAGGTACTCCATTGGGTTAAATACCCTCTACAAGAACATTGTGAAATATCTAGGACTACCTGAGCTATATTCAGTCCTCCAAATAGGAAACCAATTTTCCATATGTGAATTAGGGCTTAGAGGCCACATCCATGATACACAATGCTCCATATCAATGTAGGACACACTCTAAACAAATGGCTCCTCCATGAGGCCTTAATGAAAGTCATCCACCAAAGTGTCAAGAGATATCTAACATCTAAGGGAAGAACATTGACCCTACAATCAACATAGGCCAAGCATCCACTAAGTAATCTATTTCAAATATTCATGTCCATCATGGATCATCTCTCATGCTACAATCCATCTTATACAATCTATGGGTTGAACATGCACCGTGTATCCCAAATATCATGAAGCACTGCCAAACATGGTGTGAATACTTATAAAATAACCCAAAAATTTAGCACTCCCTATTTATAAGGAAAGATTTTATATCAACAACTATTGATCCCCTTTGAAACTCCGCCAAACTTTCTATCTATAAAATAGTACTGCTTGTAGTCTTGAAATCAACCATTGTCATGTGCAACAAAGTTGTAAACCATGTTATCATAGATCTTGATCATCCAATTAGTAAATGATCGTATGTGGATATGAAGGAAAACTTCCCTAGACAAAAAGTAACTTGCTAAAATCCATCCTCCCCCAAATCATCATCATGGTCCAACATCAATGGATACCACATCATGAACTCTTTAGGACAACCTACAAAGACAATCACATCTCTATGCAAGTTCAAGATGATCCTGGAATATGAATATCATGGTATAGTGATTAAACTATGCAAGGATGTCATCAATATGTCAGCATGAGAACCTCTCTCATTTACCTCAAATCCTCTAGAAATTGTGTTAGTTTTTGTAGCATCGGATGTGTTCTAACCACGAAATTTGTTGGAGAGGCTAGAATACATGAGATCTCCAAAACCCAAAAATTGTTTCGGGAAATTCCACCTAGAGATGACTTAATTATATTATTAACCTATTAACCTACTTTTTTAATGTTTCCTAAGTCTAAACTTAGGAAAATTGGTTAATTAATTATAATTAATTAAGTAAAGGTGAGAACTCTCTAGAAACTCACATGGATCGATCCAGAAATTATCTGATCCATCGATTAAGATTTAATCTTGGTCGTTGCAGTCCCAATAGGAAGATATAAGAAGGGGTTGATGTGGTGATGGAGAACACACAGGTGTAGATACTCAGTTACCCAGACAGTTTGATTTTCTCAGTAGCAGAGACTCAGCAAAGAAGATAGAGTCAGTGGGTGAGTAGCAGGTGATAGAGGAGGTCAACCATCGTTTCAGGAGGAAGAGTTCTAGTTTTGGGAGAGGTAGTTCGAGGAAGGCCGAAATCTCCCTGAGGGTCTATGCAAGCACTACACAGGGGTTGACGCGGAAGGATCTACGTGTGGCTAGGGAGGATATTTTTTTTGATCAGTGGTTTCCATTGATGTCAACCCAAGCAGCACTAGGGGTTGCTCCGATATTACATGGGCATTTTGACTTGACAAATTACTCTATTCTGAGTCAAGTATATTTTGTATGGATCCTATTTTTCGAGATGTTTCCTTTGATATATGGCGCGCCAAGTAATTCTTCATGGTTTGAGAGATATTCGTGTTTGAAGTTAGTAACCCTAGTTAGTAGGCTAAAACCCCATGGGGTTGTGGAATGGCACTCATCATTGGTTATGGTCATTGAATAGTCAATAATTAATAATTTTTTAAGCTTCTAAAATCCCTCTAATGTTCAGTTTTTGAATACCCTCTCAACCTAAGCATCTCTATAAATTGCGACCCTCGTATCCTCCTCATGCAAGGATTTAACTACTCCAAATAGACCATCGTGGAATTTTTGCTATAATTTGTTTTCTACGAAGCTTCAGAAGCTAAAATTAAAACTCATTTGAGCCTAAATCCTGATGAAACTCGTGACAAAATTTCAGATCTTGGTTTGCTATACTTTCGGATATATGATCTGAGGAAGTTAGGGTTTTTGCACGCTCTCGAATTCCATGTGAAACAGGTGACCTTGGGGAAATTTTCATAACTTTCTCTCTGAGCATTGGATTCAAATTTCATAAAAAATGACAGAAAGAGAATAGACTTTAGTTTGTTGGGTATCATTTTCAGGACCAAAGGTCAAAACAGTGACACGTGGAACTTCGTACAATTTCGCTCTCCTGATCCAGTCTATAATCAGGTCATCGTGGGAGATTGCGCATAACTCTTTCTTGAAGAATCCAATATTATTCAGACCCATGGGGTTGTTAAGAGGACTCAGAGAGTTACCACAGGAAGAAATTTCAGACCTTGCAGATCTGAAATTAAATAGATACAACAGATTCAATATCGATCTTCTAGAAGGCAAGAAAAAATATGCATTCAAGGATCACTACAATAAGGACCACACATCAACAGTCAAGGGTAAGTCTGCTACAACAAGGTATGTATGATTAGTGTTTGCATTTGAATTTGAACATCATCTCTGACATGTGTTTTTGCAGGATAGTTTAAGTATTTTGTATGTATGTTTGTTTGGGTTTTGTTCATAAATGTTGAACATATTTACATTTGAATTTTGAATATTTATCTCACATATGTTTTGTAGGACAGTGTAAGTATTTTGTTTGTATATTGGTTTGGGTCTTGTTCATTAATGCATGTGCAGGAAGGAGGACACAATAGGACAACTCAAACACATACTAGAAGGATGTGAAATTCCAAAGTACCATTACTTGAAGCAAGCACAACAGTACCTCAACAGCTGCTAGTGACCCAAGAAGCAGTGTCAAGTCAAGTATCAAGTCGTGTCAAAAGTCAGTGTTGTAAAAATCATCATTTTAAAATTGTAAAAGAGTCATTATTGTAAAAGAGTCAATCTTCCTAGAGTTGAAGAGGCATTGTTGGGAGGTATAAAAATCATTGTTGGATAATGTTATGGTTGGGTTGCAGGTCATAGTGTGAATGGGTGATTGGTATAGTTCAAGAAAATCATTGTGAATCATATTGTATCGTGGATCATTGTCCCTGGTACGGGAGTCCACACTATTGTCTTATTTCTGATCATTATAGGGTGGCACGAAGGTGCTAGGTTGGTGCATGAAATCACCTATAGGTTGGATCTTGTAAACACTTGAGGGTGGTAGGTCGGTCTAGAATGTTAGGGCATCCATTCAATTGACTACTGAAGAAACCAAGGCGTTGGGGTGTCCTTCCAGTGGGAGCTAGATAAGAATGTTTTTCTAGAATTCTAAGTTGTAACTTTCTTTTCAGTTGGGGTTGAAGATTAAATAATTTATTAGAAAAGCGTTCGGTGGTTTTTGACCTGGAGTGGGTTTTCCACCTAAAATTCATGTGCCTATTGTGTTCTATTTTTTACTATTGTTACTGGATAAACATTAAGAATAATTGAAGATTAACTAATGCTTTGAAAATATTTAAGTCATTAATTTCTAAGGAATATTGATTCACCCCCCCTCTCAGTATCTCCAACAATTGGTATCAGATCTTGGTTCCTTCAATAGCAGTCTAACAACTGGAAGGAGATCATGGAGTATACTAAGAATAGAGTTCATATTTTCAATGGAAATAACTATGCACTTTGGAGTGGAAGAATGCAAGTTCATTTTTTGACACAAGGATACGAAGTATGGGAAATCGTTAAAAAAGGCTTTACAACGACCCAAGATGAACAAGGTAAGAAAAATATGGTATACGATGCAAAGGTTAAAGATATCATTATCAATGGGCTTATCAAATTTTTTTATCTTAAGGTACTGAGTTGCAAAAGTTCTAAAGAAGTATGGGGCAAGCTTGAGAATATATATGTAGGTGACTCAAAAATGAAAGAATCAAAGCTTCAAATTTACAAGGAAAAATTTGAGCAACTCAAAATGAAGGAAGATGAAAATATTATTGCATACTTTTAGAGTGTTGATGAAGCAAAAAATGCATTAGAAGGTTTGGGAGAACCTGTTGACGCAAAAAATGTTGTCTGAAATATCCTTGGAACCCTGTCGACAAGATTCAACCCAAAGGTATATGTCTTGGAATATAGTTTGAATCTAACCAATCTCAGCAAAGATGAATTGCATGGAGTCCTTACGGCGTATAAAATGAGGATTGAAGAAGAGGATGACATATCTTACCTAGAAACAACATTCGTTGCATCCAAGAAGACTAGTAAGGACAAGCATACTATGAAAGCAAAAGATTGCAATTGTAAGGAAGAAGAAGATGAAGAAGATTTTTCAGATAAATAATTTACCTACTTCACGCGAAAAATGATAACAGGTATGGGGAAATTCAAAGGTAAAATTTCATTGATATGTTTTGATTGTGGTGAGCTTGGGCATTTTACAGTCAAGTGTCCTCACAAAAATGAGGCTGTTATGAAAGGAAAGAAAGGTCTGAGGAAGTTCAACAAGCAAGGAAAGAAAAAATGGTTTAAGAAGAGTTTCTTCTCCAAAGAAGATAACTCATCTGATGAAGATAATGATAATGAAGAAGAAATAAACAGAAGAGTATTGTTTATGGCCAAGCACAATAAGCAAGAGGCATCTGATGAAGAAGAAGAGATGACTAACATTTAATTTCAAAACGAAATAATCAGGGTTATCAAAGACCTTAAGGTCGAAAAAAAGCACATCAACACTCTTGAAGACGAATTAAAGACAGAAAAGGAACAGGCCCTAAATATTAAAATCATGGTTGAAGAATATGTTAGCACAGTTCTTTGCTAGGTCATGAGCCCATTCCATAGTTTTGTTTTTAGGATTAAACTTCAAAATTTTCAAAATTTTCAAAATTTTTTTGGTCGCTACCTGAATTTCCCAAAAGCACTAGTTTTAGTCCTTTTGAACAGTCTGTTATTTTCCTGTTTCTGTCTTTTTTATTTTTATTTTGATGCTACTGGAATTTCTGGAAGCATACTCTGTTTTTAAAAAATAAAACGAAAAAGTGCATCCGCTTTAATTAAACCACGTGTCATAGTGTAAATACGCCTCAAATCTTTTTTAAATCTTTTTAGATCTCGTGATAGGTGTCATATTGTAGTAAGTTAGTTTAAGTCAAGTCATTGTATACGTTGAGCCACATGTGTCATCCACAGTTATGGACTGAACCATTACCCGTCATGCCTTTCAACACCAAGTCAGTAATACATGAATTCAGGTACGTGTTTCTGAATCAAAGAGATCCTGGTGATTACACCACACGCCATAACTGTTTGGCTGCCTGCACATCAGTGCCGCTGGAAATTTCGGCCAATCAACAGAAAATATTGCGGAGGTGACTGCAATTCATAAACCCACTTGCCACAAGCCATCTGGAGCTCTCATACAGAAACAAATCTCATTGAAAGTAGTGATGGAGTATCACATGGTGCACATCATGGTGAGGAATATTTTAATGATGAAATTTGATTTGCATGGGTTGATGAACCAAAGTTTTTGTTTTAAAACCACCTAAAAATCAGGAGAATGTCATTTGAAGTTTTAGTTGTTGGGATTCGAATTTCTAAGAGTCATACTTTGAGAGGGAGTCTAGATTTCAGACAAGATTCCAGAGGTGAATACAGGCCACACATGTAAGGTAAAACTCTTCCTACTCTGCCATCTATCAGTTGCAGGAGACATAGGCATTTATTTTTTTGAAGATTACTAAAATAGGTGGTAAGTTAAATTGAATAGAGCCATAGGTGCAGATTTTGTTAATTCCAATTCGAGGGTAAGAAGTTTGTTTATGAAGTTAGGGTGGTATCTTCTTTGTACCAAGTTAGGGATCTCTCACTCAGGAGTAGCCCAAGAGTTTGCTAACTCTTTTAATGGAAAGGAGGCTATAGTTTATGGCCTCACTTTGCAGGTTTCTGAAGACTCCATTGTTGAAACCTTTAACCTTCCCCAAGAAGGAGAAAGGTGGTTCAAAGGACAAGTTATTATAGGATTTGATCTCAATAGCTTCCTCAAATATGCTCACAGAGATCCAAATTGGGCAAAAGGCATCCCAAGTAGCTACCTTAAGAATGATTGGGTAGAAGCTATGAAGCTTATCAAGATATACCTCACTTGTGAAAGGAGGTATACAACGGTATTCCTCTATCACATGATGTTTCTTTTTCATATTGCAGGGATGAAGACATTGAATCTGCCATTTTTCTTGTTGAAAAGCCTAGCCAATATGTCAACAAGGGTTCAGACCCACACTGATGTTTCTGAGTATAGCTTGTACCATCAAGCTTTGATCAAAGTTCTAGTTGAAGAAGAGTTGGGAAAGAGAAACCAGACTTGGGACCATTTTTTATTCTATAGGGTAGGCCAACCTTCAGCTACACCTCAAGTTCCACAACCAAACCCTCAGCCTGCAGAGAGAAGAAAAAAGAAAAAGGCCCAAAGAGAAAACATTCATAAGAAGGCCAAGAGAAAAAAAGAGAAGGTTTCTATAGTTAAGGCTAAAAGAAAGAAGGAAAAAGGAGAGAGCTCCTGAACAAGAAAATCCAATTCCATGAAATAGTACCCCATGTTCCTCCATTTCCTAGTGTTTATACTAGAGCTAGAAGAGGAAGGTCTGCAATAGCAGATAAATAAAAAGCGCATGTGCTACCGTAAATTCCGGAAGAACGTACTCAACAGAAGTTGCAGAAAGAATGATCAGCCTACACCATCAGATGAAGAACTTCTTAAGGATGTTGGATATGACATCAGCAACAAGAAGAAGAAAGAAGAAGCTAAACCTATTGCTAGCACCAGAAAAAGGCATACAAGAGACAACAATAATTTTAGACTTAAGTCCAAGGCTCTACATAATCCAAGCCTAATGACAGAGGTTGTTGACATTGAAGGAAAACCTGAAGGTTCAAAAACAGAAAAATCCATGAAGAAAAGAAATAACCCAACCCCTTCAAAACAACACTCAGAGCCCTCAAAGAGAATAAAAACACAAAAGGGTTCTAAGAAGGACAAAGCCCCTGTCAAGGAGGCAACAACAAGAGCAACTAGATCAAGATCATCAGTTGTTGACAGCAAAAATGACTTAGATAAACTGGTTGAAGTTGCAGCACACATAGAGGGAAGGTAAAAAACGTTTTTGGTACTAGTTCTTTTTTTCTTATCAGTTACAATTTTGAACTACAGCCTAGGTGTCATGGAATACAAGTCAGCACTGAATTTTTCAGCATTTTCTATGTTTTTTTTAAAAAGAAACAGGGCGCCACCAAAAATTCTGATAGCATTCCAAATTTTGTACAGTTACAGATTTTTACCGGAATTTCCGGTAGCACCTATTTTAATTGAATTTTGACACATGTCAGCAAGTTTTCCGGAGCCAGTTAAAGACACTACAAGGAAAAGACCTTCTAGCAGATGTTTTTGAGGAACCCCTTATAAAAATACCCCAGACATCCATTTCTAGCGAAGGTTACTAGAGGAGGTTGGCGGGCGAAGGTTTTTGTGGATGTTTTTCGTCTGGTGCGCTTATCATCGTAAACCGCACCGGTGCGTTCAACAAGAGAAAGCACCGGTGCGCACAAAACTTTGGCACATCGGACACTGTGCACTCCGTACAAACCTGCCCAGTGCATCGTATTGTTGTAGTGCATCGGTTCTTTACAACTCTTCCACACTGGTGCCTCATAAAAAAGTGTGTCAAAATAGAAATCGCCCGGTGTGGTATTAAGAAACTGCACCAGTGCACCCAAAAAACCCTGCGCACCAGAATAGGGTTAAATAAAAAAAAATTACAGTGAAAAAGCCGCATTTTTCACTTTTCTCAATCCTCCAGAGATCTCAAGCATCGATGCAATTTAACCTTGTCTGAGCCACCCTGACATCAGTGCTCCCATTGCACCCATTTCATGCACTACTGTTGTGCATTGCCCACCAATCTCCAGCTTGAATTTTGCAAAACAGCGGGAAAATTTTCTTTTGCAAATTCTACAACCAATATGCCTCATCGACGTCCAAATGTACAGGAATTTTTCTTTTTTTTCCATAATCAATCCTTTTAGCGGATTAGAATTTCAAATAACCTTAAAATTAACCATTTAAAAGAAAAAAAAAAAAAAATTTGTTGCGCAGTGCGCTCGAGTCGTTCAGCTCACACCGGTTCGCGGTGCTGACTGTAAATTCATAGGTTGCACCGCAACTGGTTCTAATGGTATCCACACCGGTTTCAAGGCAGTGCCGATAGGCGCACTATGTTATTTTAAAAAATTTTAAAAAGTGCAGTGTGGTCATTTACCCGGCCACACCGTTGACCATGTGGAATAGCGGCAACGCAGTGTGCTGACTGAAATATACACCCCAAGGCGGGTAATGTTATCAGCGCACCACATTCCGCATTTCGACAGGGTCATCGGTGCAGCCTAGTAAACCGGTGCTAATGGTATCCACACCAGTTCTGGGGCAGTAGCGAAGGTGCACCATGTTATTTTAAAAATTTTAAAGAAGTGTGTTGCGGTCGATTACCCGGACGCACCGTTGACCAAGCGGAATAGCGGCACACGGTCCGTTGACTAAAATATATGCCCCAGGACGGGTATTTTTGTCAATGCACTGCATTTCGTATTTTGACAGGGTCAACGATGCGACCTGGTAAAATATCGCACCGTTGACTATGTAATGATGGCAAGAGGTCGGCCCGCTGACTTAACTATATGCCCTGGGGCGTAGAGTTTAGTCAGTGCACCGCACTCCTGACACCGTACATAGTCAACGGTGCATTGAAAATTTTTAGGAGCACCGCCACCGGTGCGTTGAATATTTCTGGGGCACCGTGGCCAATGCGCTCCATAAAAAGATGCACCGAGACCGGTGCATGCCTGTTTTTTTCGGTGCACTGACTTCTTCTTTTTTTCCAAAAAACACTATATATGTATATTTATAAATGCATGTCTCATTTAATAATAAAAAATTATTTAATATGTCAATCATTCAGAGACGTGAAAGGAGAGAAGAGGGGGAACAACAGCAACAACAGGCGGACTAGTATAACATGGTTCGCCTGTGGGAGGCACGAGATAGGGAGAGAGATGCGTACCCTTGCCCTATTACAGCAGTTACCCAGGGGCTCCTAAGGCAGATAAGCCTCCTCAAGTTCTATGAGGAGGCTACTTCCCTAAAGGGCCATGGTTTGTTTTTGAGACATCTAATCCGCAGGTGGAATGCCCACTGATAGGCTTTCCGGGTTGGTCGTAACCAGTGGTACACACCCACTAAGGAGGATATATATTTCATTACAGGGCTATCAAGGAGAGGGGTGTGATTTCCCTCGTTCCTAGAGGTTCCAACTGGCTATGTGGCAGGGAGTCAGTTAGTGTACTCCCAGAGATACATTGGAGTAGATGTATTGTCTCCTTCAGATTTTCAGGTCTCTGGAGGTCAGTTACATATTGGTGCATTTGGTAGTCAGGAGGTGAGGTGCCCTCTCACATCTCATTTCGACCATTTCACACAACACCAGTGACGGGCAACACATTAGTTGCTCTCTTCTATATTATGTTGATTCTTTAGTAAAGGAGCCATGACTTGTCAGGTGGTCTGCCATTTTTTTACAGCAGTTTTATACAGCCTTAGATAGATGTCGTGCTCATGCCCATGGGAGGGTCAACTTCCCTTTTGCTTTAGAGCTTTTTTCTTTATTTTTTGAGAGGTTTCCAGAGATGAGACCTACTTTTGTTTAGCAGCCTCGTAGGCTGATGTTTGAGGAATGGATGCACATATGGGGGCAAATGATGCCCAAGAGGGGCGAGACTGTGTTTCCAGTGAGGATATCAAATGATGCACTGGAGTTGCTAGCCAGTGTTGATGAGCATCCCTTCATTATGGTCCCCTGTCCTTATGTGGGTTTCAATTGGCGAGGGTGTGCCAACATCCTCTTCACATCTGATGAGTCACCGGATGATAGAGGTAATATTACTGTTTTATTTAAATCTATTCTAACATGTTCTTTAACTTGTTTTTATTAAATTGTGTAATGAAATTGTCTAATTATTGTTGTGTACTTGATATATTTTGCAGACATTGGGTCTTTTTATGGTGAGGACATGTCGGCACCACCACATGATCCAGGTGTGGATCCTGATGACGATCAAGGCATGCCAGATGTCGAGGATCATCAGGAGGACGGTGCAGAGAGACCTGCTCTTGATGGTGCGTTGGTACCGCATTTTCCTAGGCACCGTCGGCTTGATAACAAATAGAGGATGGAGTTGGGCGGCCAACTCACTGCATTGATTTTCGAGGCAGGCATTAGGCCCACTAATATGAGAGACATACAAGCCGATGGTAGGCTATTACATATGTGGAGAGGCATGCTGTGTGACATGTACAGCTTGATGCGGCATGTCGTAGGAGCTACGACTTTAGTTACGCGGCTAAGGAGGACCATTGCACGTTATATGCGTGGTCGAGACACATCACATGATCGATAGTCCACGAGCAGCGACTCATCATCTGATGATTGTTCACCTCGCGTCGCGCCAAATTAGCAGCCTCCACTAGTATCGAGCAGCAGTCATCATGGAGAGCAGGTTGGACCATCGGCCATTTCCAGTCACCAGCCTGTAGCATCCAGCAGTACTCATGATCATGAGTAGGTTGGACCATCGACTGTCGAGGCTGCACCATTGACTGAGAAGGCCTCTACGAGTACTACTATTGATGATGTACCGCCAGCTAATCCATGACATTTATATTATAGTTGTATATTTTTGACATTATTCAGTTATATATATATGGTCCATATATTTTATGTTCATGTTGCATTTGTACTTAATTTACATGTTGGTGATCATCATGATGTGTATATTGTTAGGTAATGTATGATATGTACTTCATTTAATGTGCAGCTTGCAGATAGATGTGTATGTGATAGTAGTTATTTCACATGGGATGTATATTTGATGTTTGTGTTGTGATGATGTTAATATATAATGTTAATTGTGTTTTGTTAGATGATCATGATCACGATGATGTTAGCGATTTTGAATGTGTTTTTTAGTCAAATATGATGTCTGTATGATGGTTATCATGAACATGATGTTTATTAATTAATTTAATATTAAATGATCATGCTATTGTAAAATTGTAATATTTGTAATTCTATTTGTATGTAAAATTCTAAAATTGTAGTTGTAATAGTATATATGTAAATTTGTAATTCTAATTCTAATTGTATTTGTAATTGTATGTAAAATATTTGTAAAATTTTAATTGTATTAATGTGAAAATTTTAATTGTATTAATGTGAAATGATTTTATTAAAAATTTGTAAATTTGTAAATTTGTAAAATTTTAAATAATTGTAAAATAATAAATCTATAATAATATGAATTATTGTAACATAATAAAGTTAGAAAATAATGCAAATAAATTCATGTACTTTAGAATTATCATTATCTTATTATGATCTTAGATACAAAAAAAAAGAACTAATTTATAATGTACGCCATTGCTTTTTAGATCAACATAATTGCAAATTATCAAGTGAAATATTGATTTTAACATTAACACAATGAAAATTACCAATTAATTCAAAATACATATTATAATGTTTAGAAAAACCCATCTTGAAATGTATAAATATTGATGAAATAACACATGTACCATATCACTCTCAGTTCTCATGATCACCCTCATTATCTTCCAGGCGCATGGCATGATAGCACTATTGTTCTCAAAAATATGTTTTTATCTAGGGTCATGTGTCAATACAAACCACCAATCCCCATCCAACACATTTGGGTAAAAAAACACCTGGTTGAAATGTTTGGGTAAAACATAGGGCTCCTTAGCTTTATCCCATATCTTTCTAGAGTTGATACATATCAGCCTACTATCGTGATCTTCCTTTACATTATTCCGATCAAAGTTTTCCCACCACTTTCACCTAAAAATAACACATTGGAAAGAAGAGAAATCCACTTCAATGATCTATTGTATCTTTCCGACGTAACCTAACGTCCCTCGTACTAGGTTTTGATCACGGTGGCTAGATCAACTAGATTGATCGAACTTGACTTCCACTCCACAGTCTTGTGTGATGTTTCTAGCATCGGCATTTTCTGTACGAAAATGGTGTCCATATGCCCACATAGATGGGAACAAATGCACCTATTATAAAAAAGTTAAAAAAAATCATAAAATCATGTTCCTTATAATAACCCAATAGTTAAAATATGAAATATAGATGTCTTATAAGTTTCAAATTTACATATAAATTAAAAATATTATTACCGAGTTGCTACACCCAATCCCTACGTTTAGCGCATCCTCTTCAGCACGCGGGTAACGATCGGTTGCACCATATTTCTCTCTGACTTGGTCAGCAACCCAACTATTGGGGCATATTTTTGGCATATTTTCTTTTAAATGATCGGGATAAGGCACACTTCTACCATTCAACTATCTGAATTCTTTTCTATCACTATCCCATTTCATCTTCTTTTTTTCGTACAATGCGACCCACGGTTGCGTCGCTTCATAATTGTAAAGAATGAATTTATTGATTGCTTCAATTTATGCATCCGTTGATGAAATAAAAATGACATTATATAGTACTTAGAGATCAAAATATACATTATATCGAAGTTCAACATGAATATTAACTTTGTGTAAATTTGAAAAATTATAAGTCGCTTACTCTTTATCAAGCTCTTTTTTCCACTCGTTTGGAGCAACTCCCCTTCTCTTTTGTCTTCATCCCTTTCATCGTCCCAAATCATTGCACCTGGTCTGTTTTCGATCTGGTTGATGTACTCACTGGCATAATAGAAAGACTCATACGATATATACCCCTCTGCCATAGACCCCTCAGGTTTTTCCCTTTGTCGAATAAAACCTTTCAATTTCTTCATGTACCTCTCTAAGAAGAACATCCAATGATAAGAAACCACCCCAACTAATTCAACCTCATCTACTAGGTGGATTAAAATATGAACCTGTAAGTCCATGAAACTCGTCGGCAGTTCCTTCTCAAACATACAAAAAATCTCAACTATCTCTTGACGCCATCGTGGAATGCTAGCCACATGAATCTCCTTTGACGTGATCTAACGTACAAATGCAGATAATTTAGATAAGGCACATCCTAGGTCTTGAGGGAATTGATGTTTCACACACCCATGCATGAACAAAGGATAATGACAGTGCAAAGTTATAAACATGTGCAATAATATACAAAATTAGTTATGTTTTATGATCCCCGCATGGGATAAATTTTATTAATATAGCAAATAATAAAATCATGTTTTTGACATTATACGTACTCTTAGAAGATTCAAATGGTCATGCGATTTCAACCCCGACAAATGGTCATCCACGGTGAAGCAACTCCGTAGTGAAGACCCGTATGAAGTTGGCACCTTCACACCCATTATAACTTCCTTTGCCAAAGAAATATCATCTTTTTTTTAAATCCATGGGACATCACCTTCTTTGAAAAACCATGAATTAGAGGGACCAACGCCTGCCTCTGATCCCGTACTTTCTAATCGTCTTGGCCAATGTTTCTTTTTAGTTTTTGAAGTAACAATATCTTTCCTAACAGCCAATGTGTCACTTTGTTTCGATGATATGTGCCTCCATAAAGAAGATGAAACATTTTTAAAAATATGCATCGGATCTAATAACTGGGTAATCTTAAGATGCTCCCAATATGGGAGGTTATAAAAGATAGATTTCCTTTTCATCCCAATGGTAAATTTCTCAACATAGGTGTGGAAGAATTCTGGATCATCGAACATAGGCTCCCCATTTGAATCGAACATTTCTATGAAATCCTTCTCCTTCTCTCTCTCATATGCTCTAAGCATTTAGCTGGTGTCATTATTGGAGGCCTTTGGGTTCTCTTTCATTTACCATTGAAAGTGGATGTTTCTCTTTTATAAGGGTGTTCTTCTGGGAGGAATACCCTGGAGCAATCATACACTAGCTTTCAGAGAAGGTCCACAACATTTACATCTAAAATACCCTTTTGTTACAAGACCTGCAAGATTATTGTATACAATTAATATGCATGGCACGTTAAAGAATATCATGAAGATCAGAACAAATATTACAACGAATTAAATAACTAATATGTGAAAGAATATTGTTACGTATATAAACAAATCAATAAATTAAACATGTAATTTACAAGAGCAAAATGCTAAGCCTAGATAATCATGTGTCGTGTAAGCACATATGCCATACAACGTAAAACTCCTCTCTGTTGCGATGGATCTTGATACATCGTATACATTTATTCCATCCCATAATTCCTTCAATTCATCTACCAGTGGTTGTAAGTAGACATCCATATTCTTCACTTGTCTTCTACTAGGGACTACGAGAGCCAACATAAGATGTTCATTCTTCAAGGACAACCATGGGGGGATATTGTTATTGATCACTACTACAAGACAAAGAGAATAGTTGGTGTTCTAGAGGGAATATGTGTTGACGCCATCCATGGCTATGCTGAGTCGTAGACTTCGTACTTCATCCTTGACTTTTTTTAGCCATGTATCCTCTATATGTTTCATGGCTATTGAATCAATTGCAATTCGCATAAATCCCAACTCACTTATTTGTGATACATGCCATCCCTGCAACATAGCTAATTCTTTGCAACGAAAGAGCCTTTGAATCCTTGGGATTATAGGCATGTGCCTCAATATCTTAAAAGGAGGACCAATACGTGATTTACCCTTCTTTTTTTATTTATCATACCTGTCATGCCCACATTTCGAACACATCTCTTTGTCTGCATATTCTCCTCTATATAGAATACAATCATTTGAACATGCATGATATGATATGTACTCAACACCCAACATTTTCAACAATTTCTTTGCCTCTTTGCAGCTACCGAGCAAGACATTATCACTCAGAAGAAGCTTATCTTTGAATAACCTGTAGTTGGTGATCATGGAAAAATATATTAAAAAATGTACATTAATGTCGATATAATTATTAACGTTCATAAAATTTACCATTTGTAATGTTCATTGCAGTGTACTGATTATATTACAAATTTATATAAGGGAGTACTGTATGGTAGCTTACCTCAAAATTTCCAAGAAACATGCATTCGACAAGCCAAAATTTTCTTTCAAGTTGTACAGTAACATCGTTGTCCCCAACTGGGTATACTTTGACTAACCGCCAGGTCCAAAGAGAGGGGTGGTGGAAGCAAATTTAAGGCTTTCAAAAAAGGTGTCAGCGATATGAGCATCATCCCCTAGTTGATCCTCATTTTGGAATGCATCTAACAAAATTTTCTCCATGGTAGTCGTATCCCTTAAGTAATCATCCATACCAACCTCTATTTGATTGCCTTCATTGCCAGCTTGTGAAGAACTACTATTGTTGTAGTCATTCCTAATTGGTGAATCTGGACGTAGAGGGAATTGAATCGATGGTTGATTCAACCATTCTTGGTATCGTTCCTCTCTGATTTTTTCTCTTAATTCAGTCTTCTCTCGATTTGAAATTTTCGTTGCGTGCAACGAAAGATGGTAGGTAGGTCGCTCATCATCACTAGAATCCTAATAATTTAAAAAATCTATATTTGAACATGACTAGTAAAAAATATATGATATCAATTAGTAACCACATTGACAATATTGCATGATTATAAATTGGTTTGACATTGAAATAATTACATTAATCAATATACCAAAAAATTATAATTTTTACCATCATTGTCTCGGGATTGTGGCTACAAGATGCAATATTGTTAAAATTGGCAGGGTGAAGCGGTTGTCCACTTTCATCTACCAAATGTGCCTTGCGGTATGCAACTCCTGATAAGAGCTTCCAACATTTTGGAGCAGTTTGAATATTTTGTGCATCTGAACTCGATGTTGAATTTGCATGAACCTGCAAATTTGTATACATTATAAATTTAATTAATTTGTGCATGATTGACATGGATAAAAAACATGAATTCAATTAGATAATGAAAATATAAATAAAATCTAAAGTAAATATTACGTCTCGAGATGGATAGGGAGAACTCCGCGATGGAATTTGAGAAATATTATGGAACGAGCTGGATTGTGAAGAATTTTCCATTCAATATAATTAAGATATTTTCTCCTCGCATTTGAGCAAAATCAACAATAAATTTTGGTGCACACACCTAAAAGTAATTTCGGTGCCTTAAAAATTGACTTCTTATTATCGGTGCTAATGTACAGATCACCACACTGATGCGTTTTTGTTACTATGCACCGGTATCTTTTTATAAACAGACAAACCGATGACAAATAACCGCAAATAAAAAAATCAAAAATCTATTTTCTTTAAGTGAAAAAAAAGCGGTAAATTGAAAAATGGGTAGCAAAATATTTTCGAAAATCTAATTTCATAAAACATTTCTTTAAATACTAAACACTTTTCATTATTTCACTATTTTTGCAAAAAATTTCAGCCAGAGATTTGCAGGAAACATACCTGGAGCAAACAGAGCACGAGAGCACTGTGGAGCAGGGAAATACGTTTGAACAGAAGTATTTAAACAATCACAATTCCAAACCTCTGGTGATTCAAACCCTATAGCATATAATTTCAAACAATCTCGTGATTAACGTTTTCTGCAATTTTTTTTACACAGTAAAAGAAAAATTCGATGTTTATTGTTTTCTTTTTACTTTTTTCTGCAGTTTTTTTTACGCAGTAAGCAAAAAATTTCAATTTCTTTTTCATTTTCAGAGAAAAAAAATCCATTTTTAGAAACAAACCCTACATTCTTTTTGTTTCTGCCCTTTCTTCTCCCTCTTTCTGTGATTTCAGAAATAGGGTTTTTCAATTTAGATTTATAGGGTTTGTATTGCTAAATATAGGCCTAAGACATCCAACCCACAGAACGACTTGCATAGTCGGATCCCAATCCATGTCGGCCCTTGCGTGAATTTAAAAAAAAAAAACATTTTTTTTTCATCGGTGCGCCCAACGTAACCTAGCGCACCCGTGTGCTGTATTATCCCAGCGCACCGTGAAAATACTGTGATAAAAAATTTAAAAACTAAACTGGTGCGCTATTTCATTATGGCACACCGCGAACGTTCTGTTTCACCAAAACAAACAAACAAACAAACAAAAAAAATCCATTTTAGAAACAAACCCTACATTCTTTTTGTTTCTTTCCTTTCTTCTCCCTCATTTTGTGATTTCAGAATTAGGGCTTTTCAATTTAGATTTATAGGGTTTGTATTGCTAAATATAGGCCTAAGACATCCAACCCACGGGACGACTTGCATAGTCAGATCCCAATCCATGTCGGCCCTTGCGTGAATTTAAAAAAATATTTTTTTTTCATCGGTGCACCTGACGTAACCTAGCGCACCACGAAAGTATTGTGCTAAAAAAATTAAAAAAACAGAATTTTTTTTTATGAGTGCGCTATATGTAAAATATGGCACCAATGCGCTATTTCATTATGGTGTACCGTGAATGTGCTATCTCTCAAACAAAAAAAATCCATTTTAGAAACAAACCCTACATTATTTTTGTTTCTGCCCTTTCTTCTCCCTCTTTCTGTGATTTCAGAGTTAGGGCTTTTCAATTTAGATTTATAGGGTTTGTATTGCTAAATATAGGCCTAAGACATCCAACCTATGGGACGACTTGCATAGTCAGATCCCAATCCATGTCGGCCCTTGCGTGAATTTAAAAAAAAAAAAATTCTCGGTGCACCCAGCGTAACCTAGCTCACCGGTGTGCTATATTATTCCAACGCATAGCAAAAGTGTTGTGATAGAAAATTTAAAAAAAAAAAAAAATATATATATATATATATATATATATATATATTTTATCAATGCACCATATGTAAAATATAGCACCAGTGCACTATTTCATTATGGCGCACCGCAAATGTGTTGTTTCGCACAAAATAAAAATAAAATAAAATAATCCATTTTAGAAACAAACCCTACATTCTTTTTGTTTCTGCCCTTTCTTCTCCCTCTTTCTGTGATTTCAGAATTAGGGGTTTTTATTTTAGGTTAAGAGTTTGCATTGCTAAATATAGGTCTAAGACATCCAACCCACGGGATGACTTGCATAGTCGGATCCCAATCCATGTCGGCCCTTGCGTCAATTAAAAAAAAAAAAAACAGATTTTTTTTTCATCGATGCGCCCGATGTAGTCTAGCGCACCGGTGCGTTGTATTATCCAAGCGCACCGTGAAAGTATTGTGATAAAGTTTTTTAAAAAAAGATATTTTTTTTATCAGTGCACCATATGTAAAATATGGCACCGGTTTATGCTACAAAAACTGACACTCAACGATTTTTATTATTTCCTTTGTGTTAATCAGTGTGGTGGTTAACATGTAACACACTGATGCTCCTTGTTGACATAGAGCACCGTACGGTCTATTATATTGTTTGTGCGGTGCGTTTATAATACCTCCACGCACCGACGTTGGTGCATATAGAATGAATGGCGCACTGGTTTCTTGAGATTTTTTTTTTACCTGAAAATTTGACACTTTATTTATAAATATATTAATAAATGATATGGTACAGGTTTCAGATTGATAAAGAAATGACTAACAAGAGATCAAGTAACAAAAACACTGATAACACATCAAGAAAAGCAAAAAATGCAAGTTCTTTGTAAATTCTTTACAAAAAATATTATTTTTGAACTATATGTAAGTTTAACTAATATGTATTGTTTACTGTATATCATGCAGAGCCACAAAATGACGAAGCTCGATAAGATTATTTCTAATTTAGGACCAGAAGAGCATAAAAGCTTGATGGAAAAATTGCAAAAGGATGAATCAGGTGAATGAAAAAATACTATTGATCCAATATGAGTTTCTTTTTATAATTTTCATTAATAAGATACTTAAAATTATTAGATAACATGTGTCAAACAATCTATTAATTCACATCTGTTTAATGTTCTACAGGGACCAACAACTCAGAAAAGGAATTTTATTCTAAGAAAAGAAAAAAATAGAACATGCAAATGAAAATTAATTGCTCCTTAGCTCATCTAGAGTGGTGTTGGAAGTTAACGAAATGGAAAAAAACTTTTACAAATTTTGAGGGATCTAGTGGAATGAATGTATAGACGTTCTTTCCACTTAAAATACAAAAACCAATCCAATGATTCCAAGAACCAAATTTTATCTAAACTACAGGAAAGGTTTCCAAAGAATTGGTCACTAAGACATGTCAGACTTTTAATAGCAAAAATGTACAACAACAAAAAAGAAGGAATGAAAAAGTAACATTCATTTAAATGTTTGTCTAGAATTATTTATAAATATCTTTTTTTATTATATTTACTTTTCATATATCAATATAAAAATTAAATAGTTTATTGTCATGTTACATTTTCAAGAAGATTATGAAAATCTCAAAATATGAATGAGCTTATATGAGAAATATGCCAGTTGGAATATCCAAAAAGGTGTACAAGGAGATGGTCAAAGAAATGGACAAAATTGCCTTGCAGAAGAATCCATCTCAAAAACAACGTGATTCAAATGTAATATGTACTCATTGAATTTTTCGATCATTGGGTACAATAAATAAACAATTTAGCATTAAATATTAATTTTCAAGTATTTTCTTGCAAAAAAGGAAATAAAATGGAACCCATTCAGCACATAAAATAGGATGACAAGGAAGAAAAGTGTTGATATCTAAGTTTGTGAGTAATTGTTACTTCCTTATAACAACTTAACTAGATTTCATTTTTGTATTTTTTAAGTTTTTTTACAAAAATCATCATTGAATGTCTTCAAACAGGTGCTAACATACAAAGAAGAACCGTCAGACGAATTGATTGAAATTGGGTTAAATATGGATTGTGAGTATATGTTGGCATATCAGAAATTAAATGTGGAATTTGTAAGCATCTATCGATCTTGTTTTACTTAGCTCCGTCTATAATTAATAGAACAAAAAAATATTTTATATTAAATATATGATTTTTTATGGGGTATAAAAATTGTAGGAAACAAAGTATGGAACTGCGCCAATAGATGAAATCTTGAAATATGGCATGTTACAAGGTTTTGAAAGAATGTGTATAGTTTATGAGTCAATTGTTGCAATGGTACGCCATTTCTTTTCGATTTACATTGATGTATATTATTTAATATTGCAATTTTCATTATTCTCACCAATGTATATACACTCATTACAATTTATTTTTATGTTTGTAAATGGAAGGTGAAGAAGAAGAAAACAATCAACACCATGAACAAAACATTTCTGAAAATCACCCAAGTCATGGAAGTAGCTCTAGCAGTGACAGCAGTTCAAGCGAAGAATGATGATCACTATGTTTGGATATCAAAGCAAGGCGTTGTATTTTTTGAAATATTATCGTGTGAAATCATACAATTTGTTTAATGTAATGGACATAGTGTCCCAATTGAAAGACAAAGGGATACCAATAACTGTCCCATTTTGTATAACAAAGACTGTCTTATTCATATATATATATATATATATATATATATATATATATATATATATGTTTTAATTTATTCTATTGCATTCTCCATTGTCGTTGTGAAATGTAACACCATTGATTTTATTTATGGATGATTAAATATTATAATGAAGAGATGTAAAATTTGATGACATGATATAACAAATTAATCCAAACATCACATTCAAATGCACTAATAAAAATTTAATTCATATGAATGTTGTTATAAGATATATATGTGTCGAATTTTGATGAATAATGAATTTTAAAAAATCACAATAATTATGATATGATATAACAAATTAATCCAAACATCACATTCAAATGCATTAATAAAAATTTAATTAATATGAATATTTTTATAAGATGTGTCGACTTTTGATGAATAATGAATTTTAAAAAATCACAATAATTTCACTGTCACAGGTCGATGTTTGTAAAAAATACAAAATGAAAACTGGTGCATGTCAATTACCGTACACCGGTACATTTGTATTCTAAAGCGCACCAGTGCATTTCTACAACCTATGGGCACCGCACAAATACCAAAACCAATTAAAAATATCGGTGTGTTTGTGCAGTACTACGCACTAGTGCGTTTATGTGGAATTACACATTGGTGCATTTGTACGACCTCTGGGCACCACACAAATAACGATACCAATTATAAATCTCAGTGAATTTGTGTGATACTACGCACCGGTGCCTTTATGTGGCTCTACATACCGGTGCATTTGTACGAACTATGGGCACCGCACAAATACCAATACCAATTATAAATCTCGGTGCATTTGTGTGATACTGCGCACTAGTGTGTTTCTATAAGTCTACGCATCGGTGCGTTCAAACGACCTATGGGCACTGCACAAATCCCAAGACCAATTAGAACGGCCCCATGTGTTGTATCACCAACGTTGTTCCTGGTGCAGTTTTATACCTTGACGGCCTGGTGCATGCTCCATCGACCGGCCCAGGCCACCTTCTAGATGTATGCACCGGTGCGTTGAAGCCCGAGTAGCGCACCAATGAAAAAAACATCCATAAGAACCTCCGGCCGCCCATTTTTTGTTAGTTGTGTTGAATTTCAAAAAAAACCTTCGCCAAAACCTCTGTAACCATAAATGGATGTTGTAGAAAATGTTTTTTGACAATTTTGACCAATTTTATAACACTAAAAACCTCCTTTATAACCTCCGCTAGAGGGTCTTTTCCTTGTAGTGAGATGGATAAGAACCCATAACCAAATGGATAATACAAATGATGGTGAGAGGTGGTTATGAGGTTGTTGGAGGTATTATTAAATGAATCTACATGGTTATTAAAGACCCAAGACACAAGGAGATAATTCAACAGAAAAAGGGGCAGCATGACAACACACTTAGCATTCCAGCCCATAATTCTTCTCTTCTTTCTTCTCCATCTGTCCTTTCTATTAGATTTTGATGAGATAAGGTTGTAATGTCTTTTGACACATATGTTATGTTAGAATTAATGTTTCCTTGTTTTTAGAAGAGATGGAGTTGGTTCTTGTCTTTCTATATATACCACTTGTAAATACTATTTCCAGGTTGAATGTTGGTCTACCTAAAGAATGAATATAATAAAAAAGCATTTTTGCTTCATGTTGGAGGATTTTCTGACTCAAGGAACATCTAATGTGTGGTGTGTCTCTTTTCTTTTTTAATTTCTTCTAAAATATGAATTGCAGCAACTATTAAAGTGTGAGTGAGAAGTTGTTAAAGGATTTCATAGTTAATTATCTACTTTCATTTTTCTGCAAGTTATATGTGTGTTATAGAACATGTCAGTGAAGATTTCATAAAGGATTTTTTTAATAATTTATAGGTGCAATCTATTTTCTGAATGTTGTTTGTTTTGCATGAACTTATTTTATGTAAAGAGCCATCATCATAGCTGTGTGACTGATTTAGGCTAGGAATATTTCCTGGAATAAGTACCAGCTATTCATCTGCTTCCACTTGTTCACTCTGCTCCCTATACTACCTTTTACCCACACAATTTATACTTGCCACAACTTCCCAAATGCATGAAATTCTTAAAGAACATAAAATCATTTCAAAATATTTGAGAAACCATCCCACCACTCAAACAACCCCCTTTAAAATTTGATATGAACTATGATGTGTAAGACTTACTCCTTTTGCAATCAAGGGGTGACTTATTACGCTAACATAATACAAACGAGTTGAAGAATCACTCAGGGAAGAATTAAAGGAAAGAAACAAGGAAAGAGAAGCATTGGAAGCTGAAATAGTCTCCCTAAAAAAGCAAGTAAAAAATGGGAAAACTCTTCAAAACTACGCCAAAAGCTCAAGGTCATTGGAAGAAATCATGAGCAATTAGTGATCAAACAGTGACAAGACTAGTCTTGGTTACAAAGAAAAATCCGAAAAGGAACCATGTCCTTCTATGCCAACAAAAGAAGATGGATATGAAAAATATTACAAACAGGTAGACCTCCCAACCAACTCAAGAGATCAGGACTTGCAGGAAGAACCATGGAAGAAAATTCTTCGAAGAATATTTCCTCCCAAGTATCAACCTATCGTCTATGGTCATTGTTATTCATGTGGAAGGTTTGGACATAGAGATATAGAATGTCGCAAATATGTTTGGAATAAATACAGTTTTGGGAGATCTTTTAGAAATGGATATTTCATAACTGAGCATAATATTAACATATTTGATCATTTCAGAGATGATGTCGATTGTTACAAACGTTACAATTTTGGACACCTAGCTAAATATTGCAGACTTGGAAGTTCTTCAAAGGAATTATCGTAAAATCAGAATGAACAAATATGGAAAAAGAAGACTGAAAAATGTGTTATTGCTCTCAAGGCTCAAAGCAACAGAAACGTTTTATATGTTGATAGTCGTTTCTCAACTCATATGACTGGAGATAGGAATAAGTTCATATCCTTGAAGAAAAAGAAGGATGGAACGATGTCTTTTGGAAATGACGGGACTTCAAACATCATAGGAGCATGTATGGTCACACTTGGAAGCAAGAATGCATTAGCGAAGTATGTGTTGTTGGTTGAAAATATGAATCACAATCTGCTCAGTGTTTGACAGATGTGTGATCAAGACACACGATCTTATTTAAATCTAAGAAATGTGAAATCAGGAAAGGAAAGTTCGGTAAAATTGTGGCTACAGCAAGCAAAGCTCCAAATAACATATATATTTTGGATGAGACACTGTTGAAGCCCCAAAATTCCATTGCAGCAACATGGGGTATAACCACCCGATCCAGACCTTAAAGCAACTCCTTTTCCATTTGGTGTAGTGAATCCGATTGGGGATAATGGGACCAGTTTCCCAACAAAGAAATTGATATGACAATGATGGGTTTTGATACAAGGTGAAATGATGAATGACTTTAAACTAATGGAAATAATCTATCTGAGTAACAAAACACATGCATCTACTTAATCCAATTATTTAACTTAATCTATAACCCGGGCAGAATTACCATTTATGTGATCTAGAAATATCTCTTACAGTAAAAGGTAATAAAGATCATTCAATTACTGAAAGAGATGAAAATTATGTAAAATGATTATTTTGACTACATAGTTAATCAAAAAAATTATGTGAAATATATTGCATATATCAATTGCTTTATGTATTTGGTAAGGAATTACAGCTGAATCATTGTACAAAAGTGCATGAATGATAAACTGTAAGTCAGACTGCATACATATCACAATATAAAAAGAAATTATTGTAAACTCATAATCAAGACTTAATCATAATATAATAGTACCATATATGATAAGTTCTACTCATGAAATCCACAATATTGATCTTCTTCTCTTCAATCCAAATATACTTTAAGAGTACAAAAGTGCAATTTCAGTAAAGCAAACTCCAATTTTCCAAAAAAGTAGATTTTGTTCCATATATTTTATCAAAAGCATTCACAAAAGTACAGAAGTGCAAGCTTTCGCAAATTGTTCTTTGATAAAATTTTGGACCCTTCTCTAAATGCATGAGAGGGGTTTAAATACTAAACTAAATAAGTCAAAAATATATTATTACATAAAAAATTGACGAGGTTTCAAACAACCTTCCTCATAATAAGTAAACTAAACTACAATATAGAAATTAAAGATAACAAGATTGCTTAAGTGGGTTGATTTTCTTTCGTCACTTGATCTTTAAGCTAGAAAATGTCCATCATTGGCTTTAACTGAGTCTGTTGAGTGATCCCGGATCTGATTTTTCCTTTGAATATGGCATTTGAGAGTGTTGGCAACGCTTTTCTAGTGGAATCAGTTAAATATTGCAAAGTCATGCATTGGTGATGTGGTCTGATCAAGAAATTCCAGTAATTTTCTTGATCCAATTTAGTTATCTGCTTGATTGATTATGCCTGTGTCTCAATGCTTTCTTTCCACTATGTCTCTAATAGTTTGACCACTGGAATTGTTTCAGCTATATATTCTTTAATAAGCTTAGCATTCTGAAGCTATCCATTGACAGACTCAATGGTTTGGTTTGCTAAGTTGGCTGCCTTTGAAGCTGATTTCTCTACTTTTTTTAATTGCATATCCCAATATTTAAATAAAATATCTTTATGAAACTTTTAAATCTTGGGGAGATCAGCCTTCTTCCCTTTCTCAGATTCTTGCCATAAAATGAATTCAGAAATTTTCTTATGAATCTTTTCACATTCCAGTCTTTTGTTTGCCACTTGTTGAGTCAATATTTTACTTGTTTCACAATATGAATTGGTAACAAATATTTGTTGGCAGAAAGTCTCTTGTTGTTGTTTCAACTTTGAATTCCATTCAAGTGCTTCTTTTATGAAATGTTTTGTTTGAGGTTGACTTTTAAGCTTATCCATTACTGCTTCTATCCGTGCATATTTTTCAGAGATGTGCACTTGATGTTGCAACTTCATCCTTTCAAATTCCTTTTGGAACTCTTCCATTTTCATTTCAACTTGCTTATTGGCATTATGCTTTTCTTGTTCTAGTTGTCTTTCTAGCTCTTGAACTCTATCTTCTCTTTGTCTAAGCAGAAGTTGCACTTCTACTGCTTTATCAATCGTAGAATTTGCATAAGCTCCTGCAAACTGTGAATGTTTGGTAAGATGTTCAGTTGGATTGACAAAAGTGTATTTCCAGAAAATATCTATTGATTCATTATTGAGGGTTGTCATTGTTTCATCAACTCTTCTTCTTTTCATCCTTTTTACTACAACTTTGTGAATTGGACTGTAGAAAAAATCCAATGGAGGTATTTATTCAATATTCAAAATAATTTCTTCAGTCGGGTAGGTCGGGATGATTTCTTTACCTTGAACCTCAGGGTTTTGTTGAAGTGCTATTTTTGTTTCTGGTAGTTTTTGAGTTTTCTCAGGAGCGTGAAAACTTGTTGTTCCTTCTAGATTAAGATTAAGTGGTGTCTGAAGTTCTTTAGTAAACTTCTACCATTCTTTGCCCAAATTCTCTACTTGAAATTTTGTTGTCTAGTGTAGTTTTAAATTGCTAAATTTCTTTAGAAATGCCTTTAATAATTCAGCTTCATCAGTCCCTTTCTCAAGGTGTGTATCAATTCCTTTGATTACATCTTGAATTATTTTATCAGGTCTCTCATTTTTACTTTCAGATTCATTTTCATAATTATTTTAATCTTGGGACTTATGTTGTGAATGTGATATAGGTGGATATCGGTGGCCACCCACCTAATCCATTTGGACCCACACCATCAATTCTTGCAACTTTTCACATTCAGCACCACTTACTATTTTTAGCAGGTTTTCGGGTCTTGAACTCCTGGAGCCATTTTGGGGCCTTAATGATCCAGGTGGATATTGGTGGCCACCCACCTATTCCATTTGAACCCCCACCATCAGTTCGTTCATTTTTTAAGTTACAGCATAACTTACTATTTTTAGCAGTTTTTCGGGTCCTGAACTTCCGAAGCCGTTTTGAGGCCCTAAACGATGTTTTTTGGGAAAATCGAGAGAAACATGGGTTCATGGACCGATGTTTCTCACATCAAAAGTTTTACTCCTTGGATATATCTTTCTAACGAGCTATTGAGTGCGTCAAATGGAGATCGGATGCCAAAGTTACATCCCCGAGAAGTTGAAACACCAGTTTACCCAAACAGGACCCACAGTTTTGGCGCTTCATCTCCTAGAGTTAGGTTTTTGGACATTCCAGTTTTTCCATTGTTTCTCAATAATAAATAGGCCCTCGAGCCTCATTGTAACACAGTTTAGAGGTTTGTAGCCACCACATCTCGTCTCAAAGATTCGCTACCAGCACCCTAGCTATTCTATTTCCATTATGTTTGTAAGCATATTTCTGTTATTTGATATTAATGAAATCAAGCATTATTTCCGCTGCAACTCTATGTTTATGGTTATTTCTGTATTCTGTTGCGTTCCTGCATAAATCCGGATCAGTGGTATCAGAGCGGTCTTCTCTTTCTTTGTTTTTCTTTGCATGTCCCCAACGCGGTCAGGGTATATTAAGGAGTTAGGGCTCGATTTGGTTGAACCCTTGCAAGATCAACCTCGCAAACCCCGATGACCTCCCATGGCGGAAGAAAAGAAAAATGAGGGAGCAGGAGATCCTATCAAAATATTGCTCGAGGAGGCCCTTGAGAAACAAAGGAACGAGATGATGGATAACTTTGCTTAGATCCTTCAACAACTGCCCACCTACGGTGCATCTGCATCCAACAGCCACTCTGGAGGCGCCACTCCCTTCAAGGTACAGGTAAACTTTGATATTCCTGTATTTGAAGGCCAAATAGATGCAGACGCCGTAGATAGATGGTTGAATTTGCTGGAAGGGTATTTCTCAGTCCATGATTTCTCTGACGAGAAAATATTATTTTTGCACTCCTCAAAGCTGCCCCCATGTCAAAGACTGGTGGGAAACCTACCATGAGCAAGAGGACGAAGGGGAACCCTCTTTGTTCTCGGCCACACCCACTTGGAATTCATTCCGAGACAGCATCAAGGAACAATATTACCTCGTGGGGAGCTATGAGGACAAATACATCTAATGGACTACGTTGCGGCAACAAAGGAATCAAGATGTGCACGAACTGACAAATCTGTTCCATACTCTGCGCAAAAATTTGGGTATTAAAGATTCAGAGAGAAATTTGGTGCTCAAGTACCGCATTTTTCTACACAAACACATTCAAGAGGAAATGGAGTTCCTCGACATTACATCGCTTGGCACGGCATATCACTATGCCTCCAAGATCGAGCAGAAATTTAAGCAGAAGAAGCGAGACTTTGGATCTCTGAATCCGAAAGGTGCCCCCGAACCGAAGAACAAGGGGCAAGGACAAAGAGGTGAAACTCAGAAAAAAACCACAAATCAAAAGCAGGACATAGGGAAGTGGTGTGAATTTCATAACAGCCCCACTCACAGCACAAACGAGTGTCGGGCCAAACAGTCATTGGGGACCGAACTAAAGGCACCCGAATCAGATGCATTTTCTGATCCAGAGTCAGAACCAGACAAAAGAAATGACAAAGGGAAGAATATCATTGATGTGGATCCCAGTGCCATTGTTTCCACCACCAAGATCCAAAGGGAGGACCCATAGGATCCAGAGGAGGCAAAGCGCCTCTTCCATTCGCAAATGTGGGTGAAGGGTTCTCCGCTGCAATTTCTTGTCGATAGCAGAAGCCAAAAGAACCTCATTTCAACAGAGGTCATGAAGCAGCTTGGCCTACCGACCATAGCACACCCGTAGCCATATACCATCGGGTGGCATCACCCAGGGAGAGATATCCACATCTGCCAACAGTGCCGCCTTCCGTACAGCATCAAGCCATTCACGGATGAGGTATTATGTGATGTTTCTCTTCTTGATGTAGTTGATGTATTATTGGGCCAACCATACTTGTGGAGGCGACATGCTGTGTATGAGTCTAGGCCTCGTGTTGTTATTATTACTTTGGGAAATAACTTGTACAGGATACTGGAGGTAGTACCGCCTCCTGTCATCTCTTTGACTACTGCAAAACAACGCAGTAAGATTGTTTCCCAAACCAGGAAATTCATTTTCCTTAAAACTCGCTCACAGGGAAAGAAGAATATTGTGGCCACAGCCTCGAAACAAGGCTCCCCTGCACGACTGTAGCAGCTGGACAAATTCATGGAGGGATATGAGGACATTTTCTCCTCACTCACAGAGGTTCCTCTACATTGTCAGGACAAGCACTCCATTGATCTGACCCCCAACGCACCGCCACCTGATGTTTCAATACCTCCTGCAAATACACATACAGAATAGACACAGGTACTATCTGAGGCTAATAAAGAAACCAAATTTACTAAACACATCTAGCATGTCTGCCCACACGTCTATGACATCTTCAACAAATCTAATACCCAGTTCAATAGAAGTTACTTCATCTCAGAGAGGATCTCAATGCAATGGGGACCATTGCTTCCTAAGGAGGGAGGAATGATCCAGGTGGATATCGGTGGCCACCCACCTAATCCATTTGGACCCACACCATCAATTCTTGCAACTTTTCACATTCCGCACCACTTACTATTTTTAGCAGGTTTTCGGATCCTGCACTCCCGGAGCCGTTTTGGGGCCTTAATGATCCAGGTGGATATTATTGGCCACCCACCTATTCCATTTGAACCCCCATCATCATTTCGTTCAGTTTTTAAGTTATAGCACAACTTACTATTTTTAGCTGTTTTTTGGGTCCTAAACTTCCGGAGCCGTTTTGAGGCCCTAAACGACATTTTTTGGGAAAACCGAGAGCAACATGGGTTCATGGACCGATGTTGCTCACATCAAAAGTTTTACTCCTCGGATATATATTTCTAACAAGCTATTGAGCGCGTCACACGGAGATCGGATGCCAAAGTTACGTCCCCGGGAAGTTGAAACACCAATTTACCCAAACGGGACCCATAGTTTTGGCGCTTCATCTCCTAGAGTTAGGTTTTTGGACGTTTCAGTTTTTCCATTGTTTCTCAATGATAAATAGGCCCTCGAGCCTCATTGTAACACAGTTCAGAGGTCTGTAGCCACCACATCTCTTCTCAGAGATTCGCTACCAGCACCCTAGCTATTTTATTTCCATTATGTTTGTAAGCATATTTCTGTTATTTGATATTAATGAAATGAAGCATTATTTCCGCTACATCTCTATGTTTATGGTTATTTTTGTATTCTGTTGCGATCCTGCATTAATCCGGATCAGAATGCTCTGAATCCTAAATTGATTTTTTATCTGACTCATCTTCAGACATATCTTTTTCTTCATCATCTATACTGATACTAGGAGTTGGCTCTCTGAATTCTTCTATTCATAACAAGTCCAATGGGATTGTTTCTAATCTCTTATTTCTGTATTCATGAAAATATTTGATGTCTGCTACATTAATTTTATTGGATGCCATATTTAATACATCTGTAAATTTCTTTCTTCCTTCAAACAAAGCATCAAAATCATCATTTTTATGCATGAAAGGTCTAACTTTAAGAGCAGTAGTAAAATTTTGGACCACATTATTTGGATCATATTGTCTCCTTGGCATAAAAGCCAGATTCAAAGAGGTAATGCTTGCAATTTCCTTTGTTGTATGACCTATATAAGAAAAAAAAAAGGTGCCACATTGTATTGGAAATGTAGCCCAAATGGCTTTCTTTGAATCCCTGAGCTGCTTGGTTATACCATTTCCAAGTGTTTGGTATGCATTTTCTCTAGCCAAAAGTTTATCTGGGACATAATAGGGAAAAACATGAGGAGGTGCAAGACTCTCGAAAAATCTGATATAAGTAAAATTCTCTTCTCTGAACCATCTGGCCACAAGCAGAATGTCTGCACTGGCCTCTTTAGAAATTCTGGGGGCTTTCTCATTAAAAATGGTTTGATGGATGGGTAATATGACTCCATGGAAATTTTTATAAAAATGGGAATGAAATTCACACTCCCACAAGGCTTTATGATAAATATGAATAGGGATAGGGTCTCAACTGGTCCATTTCCAACCCATAACAGGAAAATTTGAGCAGAAACATATGGCGTCCATAATGTATGCGCTTATGTAAAAATGATGGATTGTTCTAGTATAAAAGACCCTATTTATTATGTATTCCATAATAGTTTTGGCCAAATTATTGGATCATATATTGGCCCAATTCATAATAGTATAATTGACGGCAGCGTCAATTAAAGGAACCCATTCAATGGAAAATTTGGTGGTATGAGGTTTGGAAAACAATCTACACATCATTGTTGCTATAAAACAATGGGGTGATGGTAATTGTGCTATTGGGTACATACCGAGTTTGTCCTGCTTTAATTTGCCTTGATCAACCTTCCATTCTTTCACTGCCTTCATCGGGTCTTGATTTTCCTTTGCAAACTTTTCCAGGAAAGCTTTATCATAAGCTTTCAGTAGCATTGGCAAATGGTACATTGCACACAAATCTTTGCGGGTGAATGAACCCATGTCTTCCTGTCTGGAATTCTTGAAAGTCCTATCTGCTACATTGATATTGTCGATGAATCATCTTACCATGTTAGTATATGGTAAGATCTTTGGTCTTGCAGCTATCCTATGTAGAAATGAAGATGCAGCTTCGAAATAGGAAGCCTTTGATGATTCAGCTACATCTCTCGTTGCCACTTTCTTTAATTCCCTTGGATTCTCTCCTTCAAAAAAATTATACATTGCTTCCCATGAAGAAGTTCCACTGTCTTTATTGCAAGTAGTATCTGAAAACAGTGGAGGCATGTCTGTAACTTTCGAGGTGGATGATTGGGCCACTGGTTGATTTTTCTTTGTCATTTTTGTTGATATCGCTTTCTCGGGTAATTTATCGAATTCAAGCAAACAAGGGAATTCAGAGTTGAGATGAAGAGCGAAGAGGAATCGAGAAACAGAGTGTAATCACCATAAATCATAAACCTGACACTTTTATTTGAAACATGCTTTAGAAAGATATCAATCTTTTTGAGCCCCGAAACCATTGAATGTCGTTAATATCTCTTTAAACGATTATCAAATCTTTACGTATTTTACAATATATGTCCAATCAGAAGATTTAAATAGTTAGATGTTTTTAACAGGCCAATTTACTAAGGATCGTTTCAAGCGCTTTGGTAATAAATGTTATATCATAAATCGCATATTTTACAAGCATCCATTTTACATATCTTGACCGCGAGTGTAGGCGAGATGCAATCTGTGCAAATCGCAGATCGCAATTTATCAAAGCGGGCATAACTTTCATTTGGTTTGATGTTGCAGGATGCGATAAGCGCTAAAACTCAAAGCTTTGCACTTTATCGGATTTCTAATATGTTTCAATGTCTGTTTATTGTTCTATTGGGTCCGACCTCATCGCATTTTGTTTTCGAATGATATGTCTATTTGGTTATATTTTAGGGAGGCGCGATGAAATTTATAGTTATAACGGTTTTTTCACCTTGTTAACGAGAATTTGCATATAACTCAAAAATTTCTTAGCGTTATCACAATTTCACAAGTTATATATGTGTTCCAACTTTGTTAGCTTGTGAGTTTTGTGATTTGGGCTAAGCGCAATGAAATCAAAGCGAAAAAGGTCCATGCCTTTTATTCCTAAAGTTTTAAAACTTAAAGTAAAGTGAAGTAATTTTTCCTAAACTCTATTTGTTTTGTAAAGTGGGGTTTCCAACCATCTCATTGTAGTAGTTAGTGCAGGTTCACTAGAACAATGCAGACCATCACTGGGCAGATTTTTTGGGTTTTTGTGGTTTCATCTGGGCTTTGCTCAGCTTGCCAAAAAGGCAAGCCCAGGTGCATTTCTCTATAGTACTCTTTCCCGTATCATAATAAATTGGCTCAAATATTTCCAGATTTTACATGCTTCCAATTGATTACTACAATGTTTTAAATTTTCCATGGTGTAAATTTATGGTTTTCTCTATTGGCATTGTTTTTACTATTTTTGAACATTACATTAGGGTTGAAATTATGATGTTTTAGATCTCGAACCTTTGAAGTTGTTAGCACTCTGCGTGATGTTCCTTTTTCAGAAATATCACAATTTTGTGCCAGAGATGGACTGTGGGGGCATTTACCGGATATGTCACCTTCTAAAGAAGGGTGAGATCCGGAGGCTTTCTGGCCCTTTGCAGACTCTGTCTACAGATATGTGAAATTTCCTAGTAGGAATGACTAGCATCCCAAGCCTGGAAAACGCATTTCCCGGGAATGGAGGCAGCAGGATTTGATCCCTGGTCTGGGATCCTTTGAATATATCTATCTAGAGCTGAAATCCAATAGTGGGCTCAAAAAAAATGTCTCTAGGAGCTTAAGACAACTCTCCTTTGCTGGTTTATCTTCAGAAAATGCCCAATGAAGAGGGCTGCATCAACAAATGAACATGTACTAGCATAGCAGCATTATATGAGAGAGACAATGTGCATGAAACTATAAATAGTCGCTGAATATATATAGCAGCAAAGAAGATATACAAATACTTGAAGAATCACTCACTCAAGCTGAGCAATGAACCCCTCAATGGCATGCATGCTGGAACATATCACAATACTGCTACACAAGAGTGCTTGTGACTAAAACTACGCAATCATTAGATGGTACTTTTGCATATATAATGTTAATACATGGATATGGAAGTATAAAGCTCAAAGAAAGAAGGGGGAGCAAGATCTCAACCCCTGTAAATAATAATACATCAATCCTTGGGAGGATTGGTTGAAATATACAAAAAGGGAAAAATGTCGAAGTTGCTGCCTCAAACTGAAATAGCACTGCAACTCAGAAAATGGATGGAGATGAATGGAAAATGTTGCATGTACTAAATAGATCTCCTCCAATGGATCTTTCAGAGGAAATTCTGATCCAATCCCTGAATATTTCTCCCTCCAACTAGTGGTGCAAACCCCACTACAATTCTGCTCAGAAATAACGCAGTTAAGGGAAGGAACTGTGCTGTAGATGATAGTAGGAGAAGGGCCTGATGCTAAAATGTGAAAAACTGAACTAAAATCTCCTCTAGTGGCCTCCCAGATGCAAAGAAACTCTCTCCTCTAAAATCAAATCTCTAGAAGTGCTGCTATGAAATCTCCACTGCAACCCAGCAACACAATGTTTCCTGCATTGTTGAAAACGCTATACTGAAGGGAAATGCTTTCGCCTTGAACCGGAATGTGGAGGAGCTGAATAAAAAACCTTCAAGAGGCTTCTCAAGAAGGAGGGAATCCTAAACAGGAGTTCCCTTGTGCTAAACAGCACAGCTATCTCAGTTAAGCAACTGAAGAGAGCAAGCAATTCGAAATATTCATGAATGAGAAAAAATGGTTGTTTCTTCCTTATTTTATGCCAATGAAGGCTCCTTGGCCATGGACCCCACACATTAGGGTTTCTTCCTCCTCAAGAAATTGTGTTGGCTTCCCAAGCAAGCCACACCTCCATCTATTGCGTAGTTTGACTTGGTCAACATGACCTAGCCTCCCTGCTATTATCCCTTTTCACACATGGGTGTGCAAAACTAGCTCTAATGATGCTTCTCTTTCATTTCATGAGGGATTTTATTAATATTTTATTTATGAATGTGTCTCCTTGCCCATTTTATTCTCCTCCTAGCTGAAATAGCCAAAATTAATGTTCCAATTAGCTTTATGCTAATTTGGGAACATTATAGTCCTCCCCTCCCAAAGATTGCTTGCCCTCAAGCAAGTGTGAGGTTAGAACTGAGTTATTCCTCCTGCTCTTCCTGTAGCACCCATGTATGATGCCTGCCTCCAAGTGGCAAGGTGCCATCTCATCAATCAAGTCCTCACAATGTCCCTCCCAAGTATGCAAGTCAGCTGCCAAGCTGTCATCATGCAATGGTGAAGTACTCAAGAGGATATCAGTGTGATGTATAGAGGTCCTCTCGGAGTATGGAGTCTGTAGTGTAGGGAATACTATCATCCCCATATGGTCCATCCATCTCCAATATATGTGCCATGAAAATTCAGTCACCTCCCAACTAGGCAACTCCTGAAATCTGTCATCCACCTTTGGCTCCGACAAAATAGGTGGGATGAAAATTTGTGCATGGTAGACACATAGTCTACCCCACGCTGTCTACCTTTCCACTTAAGATAAGTGTAAGGTGTCTGCTAATCCTGGTCTGCAATAAGGTTGCCATCAAGTGGCAAGATGAAGGTTGGGCCTCCAAAGGCCTCTCCCCCAATGCTGCAAATCATGATAGCCCAAACATCTCCATATGTGATGAGTTGGTAGTCATCCTCATATGGCATCATATCCATCATATGGCTCACCTCATGAAAGAATGACTGTCCTGGAATGGTGGCCATCACAAATGTCATGCTCCTCTTAGAGCATGTACTGCAAAAAGAGAGGGATCCTCCTCCCTCAAGGGACACACCCAACCAAGGTGTCTCTCTCCTGATCATGCTCCTTATAAGAATAGGAATAACAGCATAAGGAGCCAAGATAAGCATCATGTTGGCTGCCATGTGTAGCAAGTGAGTGGGGATATGGTTCCTCATGTGTAGCCAGCGTAGCTTGATCCCAAACTTCAATAGAGAATGTAAAAGATTGTGGTTTCCCAACCACCTGTGCGCTGCCCCATTCTCCTTATGTGTTTGGAGGAAAGGAACAATGTAGGATGCAAAGTGAACATGCCCTCCAACACATAACTCTTACCCAAGTCTCCCTAGGGGATGTTCATCAATCCTGCTCATGGACTCCAATGACCCAAGAAGCATAAGAAAAGGAATGCCCCTTCTTGGAGAAATGTCCTACACGGAGATGGTAAAAGGAAGTATACATGCAATATAAAAATCAGAATGTATATGACTAACATTCTTACCATCTGCTCTGCTCATGCAAGTGGAGTAGCTCATAGATATGTCTTCTCCCATCCTCGAAGAGAGAATGAATGGTTGTGCTAGCTTCCCCAAAAAGGGATGTGCCTCCCCTACATCTGCATGACTTCTGCATCTCCCCATGTGTTGATGTGCCCCCTCCTCATGCAACTATTCATCTAACACCATGCAGGAAAAAAGATTCTGGGAACACTCCACCCAAAGTTGGGAGCTCCCATGTGGATCCATCCTCCCTAATGACAGCGCTGATGATCCCTCATGTAGACTCACTTTCATATGGCTGCTTCCTCCTTTGACATCTCCCATGCCAAAGATATAAATGGGAAGATCTCCATCCTCCCTCTGATGCTCCTGCCTCAACGCAGAACCTGAAATGGGAGTGGGCCATAGTGATGATGAGAGAAAACTCCCCTTCTTCCTGCAGCTGCCCAAAGCTCCCTGAGTGATCTGAAATTGTGAGAACAAACTATTTCTCATACAGATATTGACTGTAGGGGCATTCACCGGATATTTCACCTTTACTAGAAAGGATGAATCCGGAGGCTACCTGGCCCTTCTACAGACTCTGCCTAAAGAAATAAAATGTAATCACAGAGATCTGATCAATGAAAGTATTTGTTTTAACTGCAAAGTATTCATTGATCCAACTTTAATGTGTGAATAGACAAGTATACATATTCTGCAATTGAAGTGTAGAGGTTTGAAGATAAACTAACAAGTTTTGTTTACTGTTTAAACTTGTTTGGGAAAAGCTTGCTTATAAAAATTTACTGTTTAAACTATCAGAATCTGAAAATATGCAGCAAAATTATACAGTGTGACAGCAAATAATTGTTTAAGCGGTTCACCCCTCTCTTGGGCTACCTCCGTTGGGTACAAAAGCCTCTAATTAGGCTTTTTCTCCTTTGATTAAATGCTCAAAATGTGATTACAACTGTATAGAAGCCTCAAATGGAAAAATACACTGCAAAAATAGATTCAAAAGGTCCAAATCAGTCTAAAATGACTAAACATTCACCTCCATTGGATGAAGGTAGTCCAAAACAACTCTTTTTCTCTTAGGCCCCAGTGGCTCCACGACCAAAAACGCTGGTAAATTCTCTGTTAGAATGCCCTGATGGCTCTGCAAACACTTCCAACAGCTTCAGAATGATCTCTACACCCAAAATCAAAAAAAAATTCGTATCAAAAGGCCTCTCCTAGCCAAAGTTATGGCACTTTTACTCCAACTGCTAGTTTTCCCTAACAAAACTCCACTAAATCTGGCTAACTGCCAGATAACCCCGATAGAACTGGAGTAGCCGCTGAATTTGGGGAGTCCGCCAGACGTGGGGGCTGAAAAGATAAGGGCCTTATCCATAAGACCGAACTATTGGCGATGTTTTTTGCATAAATCGTGGAACATTACCGTTGAACTTTAATATAAAACGGTGCATATACACCAATTGCTCCCATATAACCGAACCTTATCCCTTCAATTACACGCCTCGGGATTTAGCTCTTGGTTCGTAGCGATTGGTTGCATGTATAGGGGGCTGGCCCGTAAGGGCTGGCCCCTTTACGGGCCCCGCCCATTCAACATCAAACATTAAATATATACTAGCGCCAATGCATAACAAGACCCACCATTCTGGCCTAACGGTCAGTCCGTTGTATTGTTATCCGCCCAACCCACGTTCAAACCTCACCGCGGCCAAACAAAACTTTTAATACGCCATTCCATTGCTCCTTGGGGCCACGTGGCGGCCTCCGGGCTGGCCACGTGGCACCTTTTAATTGGATGCCACTGGAATATTCTTCAAAATATTCTGTAGAATATTCCACGAAATATTCCCAGAATATTCTGTGGAATATTCTTTTTTTTTAATAAAAATATTTTTTATAAAGTCCACTTTGGCATTTTTTAATTGAAATTGGCGAATCTTTAAAGCTGAATAACTTCTGCATACGGTGTCGGATTTGAGTGTCGTTCGCAGCGTTGGGATCGTATCGCCGAGCACTTTCCAGTCGATTCTGAGCAACTTCATTTTTGAGCATTTTTCTTCAAGAGACTTGATCTCCTGATCACACCTCCCAAATGGGAAGCTTTTGGACCCTCAAAAGATTTCTGATTACTGAAACTGATGATGTGACCCGATTCTCACTCTTCCACCTTAATTTCGTAAATCTACCGTTACAAGTAAGCCCAAACTTTTGAGAAAATGATAATCTGTCTCTGGAATCAACTGATCTACCATTGCTTAGATTGACGGAGTCATAATGCAAATGATTAAAATTTGCAGAACAGCAATTGTAATCTGCAGAAAATAAACCTTTTCTACACTGATCAAACTTCCCAGAAGACTTAAAATGACTTTCACCTTGCAAACTGTTCCCATGGAAAATTCTGCCATTCTGAAACCAACTTTGCCCCATGCTGAATTTTGTGTCCTTCTTGCTTGAACTGCTTTGCTTTGACACTTCATTCTCTGCATTGGCTGACCCAAAAGGTAATTTGTGCAACATAACATCATCTTCTTTCAAAGACAAACTGTTATCAAACTAAGACATATCATTAGCAACATCATAAAAAGGCAAATGCTCAAAATCTGGTCGTTTCAACATCAACAAAGTTAGACTTTGACTTGCATTAACCAGTCTTTTCAATTGACCTGCATGGAGTAAAGAAGATTCCATCTTCTTCTTGTGAGCTCTCACAATGTACTCTTTACCATCTTTGAACAAGTGATACTTGTTTTCATGGCGATGAAAAAATTGTAAAATGGCCCCTCTGTCAAAATTGGAAAGGACACCCCCCAAGGTGCTTTTTGAAGATATCAGCGGCTACATCAGGATTCTTTTTAATAATAAATAAAGTATCATGATTATTGCCAAGCATATGCTCCACCTTCAGCAGAGACTTGCAGAATTGGCATCCTTGCATATCCATCAAATGGATAAGCTTCGGATATTGGAGGAGAATGCTCTCAGAAGTTTCCATTTTGTAAACCAAATCTTAAGAAATAAGATTAAGCTTGTGACCTTTGTCCAAATAGTGTGTCAATTTTGGTATGTTTTTGAAATTACCCTCACATGGAAAAGCTCTATCCTCCTCTTTTCATCATGAGTATCTTTGTGACAATTCAAAGAGCTATAACTAGGAATTGTGTCTTGCACCACTTCTTTCCCCTTAATGCTATTTAAAACCATGCCTATGCTTTTTGTCTCATCTCCTGAGTCTGACCCTAAGTCTTGCTCAACTGTTGCTACAGTTTTCTCCTTTTCTTTGGGCTTGTTTTTGTTCTTGAATTTTTATGGTTTCAGTTCAGGATGAAGCTTCCAACAATGATCTTCATCATGACTTGTCTTCGAACAGTTCTTGCAAACGAACTTTCCTTTGTCCTTTCTTGAATTTGCAACTCTCTTCTTTCCTTTGTTTTTGAAATTACTATCCTCATCAAAAGCATCAAAAGCATTCTTTCCTCTAGCTTCTAAATGTGTAGCCTGCACACAGACTTCATCTAAGCTGGTAGGATTAAACATTAGGATAGTATGTTGCAGGTAATTGTGCAAACCTCCTATGTATTTCAACAAGGTGTCTTGACTTTGTAAGTCTACTCCAAGTAGAAGTGCTCTCCTTCTAAACTCTTGGGTATAATCTTGCACATTTGACCCTTAAGTTGCCTAAAATTTTGCCAATTCATGATTGCTTTCTGAATATGAGCAAGAGGATAAAATTGTTTCTTAATAGTTGTAATAAACTCATTCCAAGTTAGAGTTATCTTACCATGCTTTTTAATCTCCTCTCTAGTCTTGGCTTCCCACCAAACCAAATGCTCCATCCATTCTCGAAAAGAGCTAATTGATTTTCATCATCATGATATAGATGCGAGATGAACTAATTTGTCCCCCTCCAGGTTATCAGTTTTCTCACATTCAATATCACCATTAACATCGGCAACTCAAACTGCACAAGAATCCCAAGCTTTATGAAAAGGATTTTAGAGATGTTTGTTTTTCATGGCCCGATTTTGAGAAAGTTGAAAGAGATGATGTGGAGAGGATGATGAGGATGTGATAAGGATGAGGTCGCATTTCACTCCGTTCCTTTCTTGAACTCATCGTACATCTTTCTTCCCCCTCTGAAGAATCTTCTTATTCTCTTTAGTTTCTGAACCATTGTCTACAATCTATCGTTTCTCTCTGGTACTTGGATCTAACCATCGATCAAGAATCTTGAAAAGCTTTCCAAGACTCTTATCCCAGCAGGATCCATTTCCTCATAATTCTCCTTCTCACAGAAGAACATGTTTGTGGCTGGATTCTAAGGCTAATGAGGATGAAATGGAAGGTGGATGTCATGGCACTCTAGCCCTCCTTGGTTGAGGATTAACTTTTTCTCTAACCAATTGACCTTCCCCTCTTTGCAATTTCAGCCTAGTAAGCATCAAATTTTGCAGAATAACACAATTTACTTGCACAAATTTCACAAAATCTTAAGCAAAACCTTGAGCTCTGATACCAACCTGATCTGAAATTGTGAGAACAAACTATTTCTCATACAGAGATTGACTATAGGGGCATTCACCGGATATTTCACCTTTACTAGAAAGGATGAATCCGGAGGCTACCTGGCCCTTCTACAGACTCTGCCTAAAGAAATAAAATGTAATCACAAAGATCCGATCAATGAAAGTATTTGTTTTAACTGTAAAGTATTCATTGATCCAACTTTAATGTGTGAATAGGCAAGTATACATATTCTGCAATTGAAGTGTAGAGGTTTGAAGATAAACTAACAAGTTTTGTTTACTGTTTAAACTTGTTTGGGAAAAGCTTGCTTATAAAAATTTACTGTTTAAACTATCAGAATCTGAAAATATGCAGCAAAATTATACAGTGTGACAGCAAATAATTGTTTAAGCGGTTCACCCCTCTCTTGGGCTACCTCCGCTGGGTCCAAAAGCCTCTAATTAGGATTTTTCTCCTTTGATTAAATGCTCAAAATGTGATTACAAGTATATAGAAGCCTCAAATGGAAAAATACACTGCAAAAATAGATTCAGAAGGCCCAAATCAGTCTAAAATGACTAAACATTCACCTCCATTGGATGAAGATAGTCCAAAACAGCTCTTTTTCCCTTAGGCCCTGGTGGCTCCACGACCAAAAACGATGGTAAATTCTCTGTTAGAGCGCCCTGATGGCTCTGCAAACACTTCCAACAACTTCATAATGATCTCTACACCCAAAATCAAAAAAAAATTCGTATCAAAAGGCCTCTCTAATAAAGTTGTGGCATACCTCCAACCCAACTAGTTTCCCTAACCAAACTCCACCTAAATCATCTTCACAGGATAACCCAAATACCGAGGAGTAGCGCTGGGTGAGAATTCCAGCGGACGTGGGGGCTGAAAAGATAAGGGCCTTATCCATAAGACCGAACTATTGGCGATGTTTTTTGCATAAATCGTGGAACATTACCGTTGAACTTTAATATAAAACGGTGCATATACACCAATTGCTCCCATATAACCGAACCTTATCCCTTCAATTACACGCCTCGGGATTTAGCTCTTGGTTCGTAGCAATTGGTTGCATGTATAGGGGGCTGGCCCGTAAGGGCTGGCCCCTTTACGGGCCCCGCCCATTCAACATCAAACATTAAATATATACTAGCGCCAATGCATAACAAGACCCACCATTCTGGCCTAACGGTCAGTCCGTTGTATTGTTATCCGCCCAACCCGCGTTCAAACCTCACCGCGGCCAAACAAAACTTTTAATACGCCATTCCATTGCTCCTTGGGGCGCACTTTTTAATTGGATGCCACTGGAATATTCTACATAATATTCCACAGAATATTCCTAGAATATTCTGTGGAATATTATTTTTTTAAATAAAAATATTTTTTATAAAGTCCACTTTGGCATTTTTTAATTGAAATTGGCGAATCTTTAAAGCTGAATAACTTCTGCATACGGCATCGGATTTGAGTGTCGTTCACGGCGTTGGGATCGTATCGCCGAGCACTTTCCAGTCAATCTGTTTCGGAGCAATTCTAAGCAACTTCGTTTTTGAGCATTTTTCTTCAAGAGACTTGATATCCTGATCACTGAGCTGTATCAAGCTCTCCCAAGGTCTCCACCTCTATGAATTCAATGAGTGGTGCCCCAAAATGTGAAGCATCCCTCCTCCTCTGCTGATCCAGTGGTCTCCTCGGTAGAATGTCTCCATGAAGTGAGACATCATCATCAAAGGTAGACTGCCTGTATGAATGGGCAGATGTGTCCATGCCCTTACTGCGCAATCTAGTCTCCCTTCATGGTGCATCAACCTCTAAAAATGAGTAAGGGTAATTACTCCTCATCAACCGATGCTGGCTCTTCCCCTTACCTTCTCCTTGTGTCCCCAAGTTTCCACACCTCTTCATCAATGGCACAAATAGATCATGTGTTGTGCCTTGATCTCTATGCATGAGATCCTGGGGTTCCTCTTGCAATGATGCAAGAATCCCTTCACTTGGAGCAAGGGCTCCACCTTCCTCTACATGAGGTACTAGATACTCTCTAGTTGTGCCAGCACTATTGCTCCCAACCTCCTCCTCATGGGTGGGAAACCTCCCAATGATGGGGTCCTTCTTTGGGAAAGAGACCCTCATGCTTCCCTGCTTAAGTGTATATGATGAAAATATTTCCTCTAGCAAGGTATGGTGTAGGGTCCCAGCCTCCCTTATGGCTGTATGAAGTAGAGTGGAGTCCCAAGTTTCATCCATCATATGTAGGGTTATGTTTTGAGTGTGTTCCTCTACATGTGTTTTATGAATCCTCCCATCAAATCTCCTTACTAATGCATGAGATAAAACATGTGCATTTTTAAAAGGAAAGGATTCAAAATTCCACCAGGTGTAAGCTTTACCTCTCCAATGCAGCGCTGCAAATGTGGTTGCTTCTTCTTCAGAAATGTTGTGTTGCTGCAAAATGGAGTCTAGCCCCTCCACCCAAGCTTTGGCTAAAACTGTAAGTGACCCATAAAAAATTGAGAGAATGGTTCTATCATGCTGCTTCTTCCACTCCTCGATCACCTCTCCTTCTTCTCTCATCTCATTTATGTCACTGCTGGACATAGGAATGCGCTGGTCATCATGGGGTGTGGCTGCATGCTCACTCCCATCATGTGCAACTCTAGAGTTTGTCCTGGAATCAAAAATCTTTAGAGATGCTCCATCCATTTCCTCCTTTGTCTCCTTGAGACTTCCATGAATTATTTGAACAGATTTAGGAAGAAGCCTTGTGAGCTTATCCTCTTTCCTTCTCCCAAGAGATGGAGTCTCTCTCCTGCTGGTCTTCTTGTCTCCTTCTAGATGAGAATAGGAAGTGTAGGGGCCTTCCTTTTCTATTTTCTCTTCCTCCTTGGGGAGGTCCTTCCTCTTCTAAAAAATGGATGATATCAATCTCATCCTCTTCATCTTCTGTTCTCTTTCTTTCTTGGGCTTTGAAAGCCACAGGGTGAGCCAAGAAAGGAGCTCTGATACCACTGTGATGTTCCTTTTCAAAAATATCACAAGTCTGTGCTAGAGATGGACTGCGGGGGAATTTACCAGATATGTCACCTTCTAAAGAAGGGTGAGATCCGAAGGCTTTCTAGCCCTTTGCAGACTCTTTCTACAGATATGTGAAATTTCCTAGTAGGAATGACTAGCATCCCAAGCCTGTAAAACGCATTTCCCAGGAATGGAGGTAGCAGGATTTGATCCCTAGTCTGGGATCCTTTTAATATCTCTATCTAGATTTGAAATCCAATAGTGGGCTCAAAACAAATGTCTCTAGGATCTTAAGACAAGTCTCCTTTGCCGGTTTATCTTCAGAAAATTTCCAATGAAAAGGGTTGCATCAACAAATGAACATGTACTAGCGTAGCAGTGTTATATGAGAGAGACAATGTGCATGAAAATATAAATAGTCACTGAATATATATAGCAGAAAATAAGATATACAAATACTTGAAGAATCACTCACTCAATCTGAGCAAAGAACCCCTCAATGGCATGCATGCTGGAACATATCACAATACTGCTACATAAGAGTGCTTGTGACTAAAACTGCACAGTCATTAGATGTTACTGCTACATATATAATTTTAATACATGGATATTGAAGTATAAATCTCAAATAAAGAAGGGGGAGCAAGATCTCAACCCTTGGAAATAATAATACATCAACCCTTGGGAGGATTCGTTGAAATATACAAAAAGGGAAAAATGTCGGAGTTGCTGCCTCAAACTGAAATAGCACTGCAACTTAGAAAATGGATGGAGATGAATGGAAAATGCTGCATGTACTTAATATATCTCCTCCAATGGATCTTTCAGAGGAAAGGCTGATCCAATCCCTGAAGATTTCTCCCTCCAACTAGTGGTGCAAACCCCACTGCAATTCTGCTCAGAAATAATGCAGTTAAGGGAAGAAATTGCGCTGTATATGATAGGAGGAGAAGGGCCTGATGCCAAAATGTGAAAAACTGATCTGAAATCTCCTCTAGTGGCCTCCCAGATGCAAGGAAACTCTCTCTTCTAAAATCAAAGGTCTAGAAGTGCTGCTATGAAATCTCCATTGCAACTCAGCAACACAATGTTTCCTGCACTGCTGAAAATGTTGTACTAAAGGGAAATGCTTTGGCCTTGAACCGGAATGTGGAGGAGCTGAAGAAAAAACCTTCAAGAGGCTTCTCAAGAAGGAGGGAATCCTAAACAGGAGTTCCCTTGTGCTAAACATCACAACTATCTCAGTTAAACAATTGAAGAGAGCAAGCAATTTGAAATATTTATGAATGAGAAAAAATGGTTGTTTCTTCCTTATTTTATGCCAATGAAGGCTCCTTGGCCATGGACCCCACACATTAGGGTCTCTTCCTCCTCAATAAATTTTGTTGGCTTCCCAAGCAAGCCACACCTCCATCTATTGCGTAGTTTGACTTGGTCAACATGACCTAGCCTCCTTGCTATTATCCCTTTTCACACATGGGTGTGAAAAACTAGCTCTAATGATGCTTCTCTTTCATTTCATGAGGGATTTTATTAATATTTTATTTATGAATGGGTCTCCTTGCCCATTTTATTCTCCTCCTAGCTTAAATAGCCAAAATTAATGTTCCAATTAGCTTTATGCTAATTTGGGAACATTACACTCCACTAGTTCTCCGGAGGCTGAAAAGGAGACCAGCAAAGGTAACCACAAACCACTTTGACCTAGTAGCTAGCCCTACTAGGCTGAGAGGGCTCTCTCAATGATATCACAACAAATTTACTGGAGTATAAAGGATATTAGGCTAGGTATGTTTAGATCAAGGTTTGGTTGATTTGATGGTTTTGTGTTGGATGGTGGTTTAGTTCTAGGAGGACTAACTCAGGGATTTGAAAATCAAATTTGCAGAGATGTAATGGGGCAAGGTAGGCACATACTTTATCACTTTATATGTATCTTTGTGTATAGGGTAGATTGGTAGGGTTTCAAAATGATCATGAATCTCTTGAATTCGTTTATATCATAATAATATGAACAAAAATGTGAAAGCTTCTCCAAAATGGGGCATTAAATCAATGAATTATGTTTATCATCTTAGAAAAGAAACACATGTAGCATGGAAATGGAAATGGAAGGTATAATAAATTAAAACATATGATCATAGAAGGAAAAACATTGCTAAATCACATACCACATGAATCCCAATACAATAGTTGCAAATTTTGTCTATTAGTTCCTGCCAAATTCACTTATACAGTAGTATTCAAGGCTCAATTCCACAACATCCAACCTTTGAAAATGATTACAAAGTTCCTCATATAGTCACTGAGTTCGAAATCCTCCCTTTGAGGTTGAATTTCCAGCAAGAAAATCCAAATACATGAACCTATCCAATGTTTGCTATATACAAGGGAGGTTACTCAACCAATTCCTCCTTTTCTTAACCATCGTGAGACATTTCCTCAAAGCATTAAGTGGAGGATAAGACACCTAAGTAACCCTGTTTTTACCCATTTACACTTACTTTTACCCCTTACATTCATTTACTTTTAGCTTTTGAATTTTACAAAAGTCAAACTGAGAATTGCAAAAATTTACACAGTGAAATTTCATCAAAATTTATCAGTCATTTGCAGATGCACAACGAGTTGTTGGAAGCCATTTTTAATTGCCTTTTTGAAGTCCAAATTCAAATATGAGACCTTTTCTGGAAATTTGAGAGAGTTTAGTCGTCTTTTGAGTATTTAAGCATGCAAAATGACCCATTTTTTACTGAGATGTGACCATTTTCCTAAAGTGTCTACAGGTGCGCAGCGAAAGTCAAAAAGAGAGGCAGAATGTTGATTTTTGGCCTCTTTTTTGGATTTTTCTCAAAATTGGAGTCCTGGATCAAAAATCTGAGCAAATTGATTCTGAGAGGAGGCCATCATCTTTCCAAAAATGTGTATTTTTTTCCATTTTGAGGCCCAAGGAAGAAGCGCAGCATGAACTTACTGCGCTTCTGGACCTAGTCAAATTTCTAAATTTTTCAAAATTGCACCAAATTTCACCAAAATACAAAAATTGCTCCATTTATTCTCAAAATTAGTCTAGAAGTGTCAAATGAGGTGTGTTATGCTATCATGGATGCATCAACAAGTAATTCCAACTTACCCTTCTCCTCATGGTTGATTAGGGTTTCCTTTAATTTGGCCTGTAATTGTTTGACCTTGACATTACAAATTTGATTTATGGCATACTAATGGTTATCCATGTGCTTATGAATGTTGTTATCCATTTTAGTCTTTTCAAGGAGCTTCTCCAAGTGGATGTTGACTTTCTCAAGCCAAAACTCCCTGTTCTCATTGATTTCATTAGAAATCCTTTCTTCAAAACTTAACTCCTCATCTGTAGGGTTTTGCTCTCTTTCCTTCTGCAGTGCTCTTTTGAGACCCATGGTCCTTGGCCTCTTTCTTATTACCATTTTTTTATGTTCATCATGCTCATCTATTTCAGCCACTGCTTTTCCTTTCTCATCATGCTTAATTGCCTCAAACTAACTTTTCTCCATAGACAATTGTTTTGCCTTCAACTGCTGGTTTTCTTACTTTAGGAAGGAAATGATGAAGTTAGCTCTTGCCAAATTGTCTTGGAGCTCTTTGATCTGAGCATCCTTGCCCTTAATAATCATCCCTAGGTTTTCAGGCTCCTCACTAGCCTCCAAGTCTACTAGGTCAAAATCATGCTCTTCCTCATCATGCATGGATGTGTGATGTTGTGATGGTAATACCTGTTCTGTTGATATGGGCTTGGCCCCTTCCTCAATTTGAGGAGAAAACTCAAGCCTTCTGCCTCTCTGATATGTATGAGTGACCTCAGGCCTAGGTCTCTTTGTCCTTGATTCTTTGGGTAATTGAGTTTACACCTTTCTTGATGAACCCACCTCCTGCATAGTATGTGACATGCCCTGTTGCTAACTTGGTGTAGTAGTTATGTGCATTTGCAAGGTTGCCTCAATGAAGGAATCCCATGTCATGTTATTTTCTACCAGTTGATGGAGAACCATAACCTTTATCAAACTGTGATGAAAAAGGATAGGATAATGCTCTCTACCTTTCACCTGCACCTTTCCAGACATTTTAATCACACTCTTATACAAGAAATTGCACAAATTAAGAGACTTAACAGCTGTGAAGTGCATGAGCAGTCTTATATGGTATTTATAGATCCTTGAAAATCTGCCCTCACACGTGAAAAAATTCATGACAACCTTCATTAATGGCACATATTTATCTAGCAAATATCTGAATGGGAAAACATGTGAATAAACTCCTTTATATTGTGATTTCAAGTAGGGCTTGTATTCCTCAAGGTCTAGGTTCATGCCTTCGAACCAATACTCACCATGAATTGGTATTCCTTTAGCATGAGATATGGAATCTACTGAAAATATGAAATCAATCCCTGCAATGGTGGCCTTTTCTCCTTTCAAAGTGGTGGCAAACGTATCTGTGAGTTGCTCATGATAACCTACTTCCTGCACTCTTTCACAAAACCCTAAACAATTGACATCTTCAAAGCATTTCTTGATGAATGGAGAGGAAGTGATTTCATTGCAATTAGAGGGCTAAAACCTTAGTATTTTCCCCCCTTTGTTGTACTTTATTTTCTCTGATGGTGATGAATCAGCTTCCATGATGAAACCCTAGATGATAAGAGGGAAAAACAAGGAAAAGGAGTAAAGGAATAAAATGAAGGAGTTAGGGAAGGGAAATGGGAGTATGAAAATTTAGGGAGATTAGCAGGGGTATTAGGGAGCTTTAGGGAGTGAAATGGCAAGAAATGAGTGCAGTAAATGGGCTAGGAAATTTAAACACATTCCTAGCTAGGAAAATTTCCCAAATTTGCAGAATTGGGCTAGGGTTTATAGGGAAAATGGTAGGAATGAAGTGATGAAGCTATGTAATGTATGGAAGTGATATATCAATTGGAATTAAAGATGTAGGGGCAAGAAAACTAGGCTTTGGTGCAGCAATTGATCATTTGGAAAGAAAAACCACAAAGTCTAAGCAAACCCTAGGAGAAGAATTTTTTCATTAAATTCTCTTGATATAAGAGTGCTAGGGGGGTATGAAAGGATTTAACTTACCTTTGAAGAGGTTTGAAGACTGAAATAGCTGAAGAGAAGCCTTCAAAAACAAATTTTGACAGATAAAATCCACTTTTGCAAGACTCTGCCCTGTGCGCAGCGAAGGCCTCCTATGCGCAGCACAGTCTTTCTATGCGCAGCGAGCTCCTCCAAAAGCGCAACGTAGTTCTTTTATGCGTAGCGAGATCAATTTTTTCTAGTGAAAGGTAAAAACCCGAGTTTTTCTAGCCAATATGAGATGAGATCTCGATGGTAGAAGGATTAAAAAGTGAAAATGAGCTTCATTTCTGTCTTTTCGACCATTTTATAAACATGAAGTGACTTCTTTAGAGTGAGGATGGGCCCCACATCTCTTTTCTAAGCATGACTTTCATTTTTTTAACTTTGTAACCTTGGACATTTTGTAACCTTTTGGAACATTCTAACTTTTTGTAACTTTTTAGCTTCTTTGGAACCTTGAATTGCAGCTTTAGGAACATGAAGTAATTATTACATATAGAAACATAAATTACATTATTTAAATAAAACTTTATTGAAGAAACTTTCCTATTACCACTCCTCCAATTGTCATATTTTATTCATGAAATGACAGTTTTGGTGACCTTGAAACCCTAATGACTTAATGGAGACATTGAACTTAATGAAATCATGATGGTGATGACTGGAATGATGATGATGATATTTGAATTATGATACACTCATCTGAGTGATGAGAAGGACCAACATGTGTAAATTTTGGGAGTGGAAATAGTCCCAGACCTAATACCCAGTGACCAAATTTTTACTTGAAAAACTAATGAACTGACAAAAAATTGACATGAGACCCTAACAAGACATGATAAGAGCCCATTTGATCACTAGTGATAGGTTGTACAGATTGAAAATAACATTGGCTCCAGTTGGGGATGACAGCTCCTTGGAGGTGTCAGGAACACCGTAGACCAAGTAGCCTTACCATTGGGCATGGAGTTAAAAGTGAAAAACCAAAATGAATACTAAAAACTTAACATGATCAAATGACTGACTCTGACTGAAATAAAAACTTAGAAAACTTATTGATGGCAGCATATCACTGAGACTTGAGGGCTTCAAATCCTGATGAAAACCACCTGCCTGTTGAAAACATGTACAATCTTGTGAAGTGATCCTTCCAGTGTAATCAATCCAATAGATGGCTACTTACTCGAATTTTGCTCTCATTTTCCTCGAGCAGGAAGAAAAAAAAACTATGCCACTCCAATTTTCCACTAAACAAGTGCTTCATGTCCATGAAAACAAGAAAATACATCTTCCCTACTAATTGTAGCTAATCAGTAAAAGGATCTTCAAAAATATGAAATTTTACCTTGTCTTGAGATCCGGCAAAAACACAAGCACGCCCTTCATTTTGATCTGAAATAATACTTGGTTTTTTATCCATAGGAAGGCATAGGGAAGTATGACCTTCTGCTATCTGAGTGTTGGCTGTAAATTCCTCAAGCATGGGAAACTCTAACTATATCTCTTGCACGGTGTCTATCTTAGGCTCATTCTCTTCCAATTCATAGTCTAAATCATCCTTGAACAGAAAACATTCTTCAATATTGTCAAACATGACAGCCCTATCCTCTTCATGAAAGACAACGGTCCCTGTTAGCTGATATCCTTGCAAAAAGTCATCATCACAAATCATCTTACTCACAACAACTTTCTGTATGGTTTCATCAGTTTCATCACTGTCATCATTTAAACTTAGATTTTCATTTTCAATGATGGAAGAAGTTTCACTAACACATTCTTGACTATGTGAACATTGCAAACCTGCATTAGCTTGGGCTGTAACATGACTTTTCAGGAGCTGATCTATTTCATCTTCAAACAGAGGAGAAAACTAAGTTTTATAGCAGTAATTATTGGCTTGATGATTTTCATTTTCAGGATTGGGAATAAGAATTTCTCTTTTTTGGTCCGAGTCCATTTCATCCAAGGAGAAAGCTACTATTCCTTGTTGGGAGGAAAATCATAAAGGGATTCTATGATCTCATCATCTAGACACTCTTCATCCCCATAAAAAATTTCAATAAACTCAATGAAATTTTCAGAAATCTCACAACAACTATCTCGACAAGGAATAATTAGAGCTTTGATAATGTTAAAAGAAAATTCAATGAAAGCCCTTTAGAGAATATAAACTAGTATATGGTGGACCTTCATACCATGATCTCGCTTTTTCATCCAAGGTAGTCGTAAACATCTTCATCAGACACTCTTCAGGAAACTCAATCTTTAGTCTGTGAATATGAAAATGAAATATTACCAAATGAAAACTAGTTGTTAGAAAATTATATATTACAAAGCAATGGAACAAATAAAATATATGCGGAAACACAAACACAAGAAACACATAAAACCAGAGAGACACATATATACGTGGTTCACCCAGTTTGGGCTACATCCACCCCGAACAGCTAGTCCTTCCTTTCTATTATCCAGCAAAATGAAGAGACAAAACCTACAACATATCCGTTGTAATATCCTCTGTTCTCTCTCTCAGTCTTCATATTTGTTTCTCACTCTGAGAATACACATACAATACACAGCCGTAATACAATACCCTCATACAAGTGAGGGGTTGCCTTCTAGGGAAAAAAACCCTAAACTAAACATAACTTCTACTGTCAAATCATCTGCCTAATGAATGGCCCAGATTGACTAGAAATTACTATACTTTTACAATGCAATTTTACATCTGTTTTTAGCTTCAGGGGCGCTGTCCCCAAAACCCTTTGCCAAGGGGGGGGCTCCATAAAGTCGCAAACGCCCCCCCTGGACCCCCCAGTCAGTGTTTAATTATGGGCGGCATTTCCGCCCCATTAAGTTACAGGGGTCCAACGCTGTGATATAAAATAAACAAGATAATCAGGCTCCACACCCAACACTAGCATCTTCTCCATTCTAACCTTTAAACTTTGACAGTCCCGTTTTCTAATCTATAAAAGGAATATGGTTCATAAAACCAATAATATGAGATAGATTCATAGGATTATACCTTCGAGTAGTTGAATCCATTTTGACAACAATGAAGTCACCAAGAAGTTCTTCGGACTACCGGTTCTTGAAAAGTGGAGTCGTTGTGAAAATTTTGAACCTTTAGATTCTTCAACACTCGAGTCGCCAAGTGAAAGATACACAAACTTCTTGTGTCTAATCACTATTCACCATCAGCAATCATATTTGATCATTTTTCGTTCTTTCCCAGGGAAGATATGTCACCTCGTCCCCAGCAATGGCGCCAAGTTGTTAGCACTCCACCAGTTCTCCGAAGGCTGAAAAGGAGACCAACAAAGGTAACCACAGACCACTTTGACCTAGTATCTAGCCCTACTATGCTGAGAGGGATCTCTCAATAATATCATAGCCAATTTAATGGAGTATAAAGGATATTATGCGAGGCAAGTTTACATCGGGGTTTGGTTGTTTTGATGGTTTTGTGCTGGATGGTGGTTTAGGTCTAGGAGGACTAGATCAGGGCTCTGAAAATCACATTTTCAGAGATGTAATGGGGAAAGGTAGGCACATAACTCATCACTTTATAGGTATATTTGTGTATAGGGTATATTGGTAGGGTTTCAAAATGAGCATGAATCTCGTGAATTCATTTATATCAAAGGAATATGAGCAAAAATGTGAAAGCTTCTCCAAAAAAAATCATTAAATCAATAAATTCGGTTTATCATCTTAGAAAACAAACACATGTAGCATGGAAATGGAAATGGAAGGTACAATACATTCAAACATATGATCACAGAAGAAAAAACAATGCTAAAGCACATACCACATGAATCCCACTACAATAGCTGCAAATTATGTCTATCAGTTCCTGCCAAATTCACTTGTACACTAGTATTCAAGGCTTAATTCCACATCATCCAATCCTTGAAAATGATTACAAATTTCCTCATATAGTCACTAAGGTATAAATCCTCCCTTGGAGGTCGAATTTCCAGCAAGAAAAGCCAAATACATGAACCTATCCAATGCCTGCTACATACAATGGAGGTTACTCAACCAATTCCTCCTTTTCCTAACCATCACGAGACATTTCCTCAAAGCATTAAGTGGAGGATAAGACGTCTAAGTAACCGTATTTTTACCCATTTACATTTACTTTGACTCCTTGCATTCATTTACTTTTATTTTTTTAATTTTACAAAATTAAAACTAAGAATTGTAAAAATTTACACAATGAAATTTCATCAAAATTTATCAATCATTTGCAGATGCGCATCGAGCTGTTGGAGGCCATTTTTAGGTGCCTTACTAAAGTCCAAATTCAAATATGACACCTATTCTAGAACTTTGAGAGAGTGTAGATGTCTTTTGATTATTTAAGCATGCAAAAATGACTCGTGTTTGACTAATATATGGCCATTTTCCCAAGGTGTCTCCAGGTGCACAACGAAAGTAAAAAAGAGAGGTAGAATGTTGATTTTTGGCCTCTTTTTTGGATTTTTCTCAAAATTGGAGCCTTGGATAAAAAATCAGAGCAAGTTGGTTTTGAGAGGAGGTCATCAGTTTTCAAAAAATGTATAGTTTTTTTCCATTTTGAGGCCCAAGGAAGAAGCGCAGCGTGAGCTCGCTACGCATCTGGACCTAGTCAAAATTCTGAATTTTTCAAAATTGCACCAAATTTCACCAAAATACAAAAATTTCTCCATTTCTTCTCAAAATTGGTCCAGGAGTGTCAAATGAGGTGTGTTATGCTATCATGGATGCATCAACAAGTAATTCCAACTTACCCTTCTCCTCATGGTTGATTAAGGTTTCATTTAATTTGGCTTGTAAATGTTTGACCTTGACATTACAAATTTGATTTCTGGAATAGTAATGGTCAACCATGTGCTTATGAATCTTGTTATCCCTGTTGGCCTTGTCAATGAGAATCTCCAAGTGGATGTTGAATTTCTCCCTGTTCTCATTGATTTCATTAGCAATACTTTCTTCAAAACTTAGCTCTTCATATGTAGGGTTTTTCTCTCTTTCCTTCTGCAATGCTATTTTAAGACCCAGGGTCCTTGGCCTCTTTCTTCTTACTTGTTTTTCATGCTCATCATTATCATCTATGTCAGCCATTGCTTTGCCTTTCTCATCATGCTTACTTGCCTCAAACTGACTTTTCTCCATAGACAATTGTTTTGCCTTCAGCTGCTGGTTTTCTTGTTCTAGGAAGGAAATGATGAAGTTAACTCTTTCCAAGTTGTCTTGGAGCTCTTTGATCTGTGCATCCTTGTCTTTGATAATCCTCTCTAGGTTTTCAAGATCATCACTAGCCTCGAAGTCTACTTGGTCAAAATCATGCTCTTCCTCATCATGCATGGATGTGTCATGCTATGATGGTAATACATGTTATGTTGATGTGCGCTTGGCCCCTTCCTCAATTCGAAGAGAAAACACAAGACTTCTGCCTCTCTGATATGTATGAGTGATCTCAACCCTAAGTATATTTGTCATTGATTCTTTGGGTAATTGAGTTTCCACCTTTCTTGATGAACCCACCTCCTGCATAGTATGTGACATGGTTTGCTACTGACTTGGTGTAGTAGTTATGTGCATTTCCAAGGCTGCCTCATTGAAGGAATCCCATGCCATGTTATTTTCTACCAGCTGATGGAGAACCATGAACTTTATCAAAATTTGATGAAAAAGTCTAGGATAATGCTCTTTACCTTTCACTTGCACCTTTTCAAATATTTTAATCACACTCTTATACAAGAAATTACAGAAATTCGGAGACTTAACAATTGTGAAGTGCATGAGTAGTCTTATATGGTATTGATATATCCTTGAAAATCTGCCCTCATATGTGAAAAATTTCATGACAACCTTCATTAATGGTGCATATCTCTCGAACAAATATCTGAATGTGAAAACATGTGAATGAGCTCCTTTGTACTGTAATTTCAAGTAGGGCTTGTATTCCTCAAGGTCTAGGTTCATGCCTTTGAACCAATACTCACCATGATTTGGATTGTAGCATGAGATATGGAATCTACTAAAAATATGAAACCAATCCCTGAAATGGTGGCCTTTTCTCCTTCCAAAGTGGTGGAAAACATATATGTGAGCTGCTCATGATTACCTACTTCCTGCACTCTTTGATAAAACCCAAATGACATCTTCAAATAATTTCTTGATGAGTGGAGAGGAAGTGATTTCATTGAAATTGGAGGGCTCAAACCTTAGTATTTCCCCCCTTTGTTGTACTTTCTTTTCTCTAATGGTGATGAATCAACTTCCATGATGAAACCCTAGATGATAAGAGTGAAAAATAGGGAAAAGGAGTAAAGGAATAAAATGGAGTTAGGGAAGGGATATGAGAGTAGGAAAATTTATGGAGATGGGAAGGGGTCTTAGGGAGCTTTCGGGAGTGAAATGGAGAGAAATGAGTGAGGGAAATGGGCTAGGAAATTTAAACACAATCCTAGCTAGGAAAACTGCCCAATGTGGTAGAATTGGGCTAGGGTTTATAGGGAAAATTGTAGGAATGAAGGGATGAAGCTATGTAATGTATGAAAGTGATATATCAACTGCAAATAAAGGTGCAGGGGCAAGAAAGCTAGGGTTTGGTGCAGCAATTGATCATTTGGAAATCAAAGCCACAAATTCTAAGCAAATTCTAGGAGAAGAATTGTTTCATTAAATTATCTTGATGAAGCTATGTGATGTTTGAAGACTAAAATAGCTGAAGAGAAGCCTTAAAAAACAATTAACTACTAAACTCCACTTCTACAAGACTCTGCCCCATGTGCAGCGTAGTATTTCTATGTGCAACGAGCTCCTCCAGAAGCGTGGCATAGTTATTTTGTGCGCATCGAGATCAATTTTTGCCAGTGAAAGGTAAAAACCCGAGTTTTTCTTGCCAATATGAGATGACAGCTCGATGGTAGAAGGATGAAAGTGTGCAAATGAGCTTAATTTTGTATTTTTGGCCTTTTTATAAACATGAAGTGACCTCTTTTGAGTGAGGATGGGCCCCACATGTCTTTTCCAAGCATGACTTGCATTTTTTGAACTTTGGAACCTTTTGGAACATTATAACTTTTTTGGAACTTTTTAGCTTCTTTGGAACCTTGAATTGAAACTTTAGGAACATGAAGTACTTATTACATATATAAACATAAATTACATTTTTGAAATCAAACTTTATTGAAGAAACTTGCCTATTACCACTCCTCCAATTGTAGGATTTTATGCATGAAATGACAGCTTTAGCGACCTTGAAACCCTAATGACTTAATGGAGACACTGAAATGAATGAAATCATGATGGTGATGATTGGCATGATGATGATGATAATTGAATTATGATACACTCAACTGAGTGATGACAAGGACTAGCATGTGAAAATTTTGGAAGGAGTGGAAATAGTCCAAGACCTAATACCCAATGACCAAATTTTTACTTAAAAACCTAATGAAATGACAAAAAATTGACTATGAGACCCTAACAAGATATGATAAGAGCCCATTTGATCATTGGTGACAGGCTATATATACTGACACTAACAGAAGTCTTGATAGAATAAGTGTTTTCTTTGGCATAAACCGAAACCCTAAGTTTTGGTTAGGTCTACAAGAAAAATCCTTGTTATGAAAATTCCTAGGAATGAAACCCTAGGTATATATTTCTTTGATTGAGTCCCTAACTTAGTCTAGTTCAATGTATTTCTGACATATTAAATATTTTCTAATCATAATATATGTTTATACATGATGAAAATCTCCTAGATATATGTATTGACCAAATTTCTAATGATCATAAGTTCTAGGGTTTGGAATCAAGCTCTAGTCAAAGTTTGGAGTTATAGCATGATGATTTAAGAGTCTGGGGTTTTACGTCTGAGCCCTAGTAATGATTTTTTTTTGTAATCTTGGTAGGACTACATCTTCATCATTTCCAATATATCACCCCCATCGAGGCGGTGAATTGAACCGGTGACTTCACATCAAGGAGTGCCTTAACAGAACACCAATTATATAGTATGTGTATTCATCTGAATCTATATAATGTTTGTTGAGAATTTATAGATGGAAAATTGAAGGCTTACATTGAACCCTAGTAGAATTTGTTTATGATGTGTTTTTTTTTATTGAAATCTAGGGTTTACATTAAACCCTAGTAAAATCTATTCATGTTGGATTTGACTTGATTGAATAAAATTTAGGGTTTACATAAAACCCTAGTAGTTAATATATCATACGATTTCTGAAAGTTATTAGATACCTTTATTTCTTTTTTGACTTATTTCTAAGGATCACTATATGACATAACTAATCTTCTATTTTTTTTTGTAAGTTTAGTAGTACCTCTCTACTCATTCATTTCTATCAAAACAACAGGTTACATCATCATTTTTAATGCTTGGAAGCCTCAAACTTCCCATAGGAAACCAGGTTTGTTGGCCACCTCAAAGAGTTAAAAGCCAACCAAAACTGAAATAGTTTAATTATGTCTCTAGGTGCCTTATAAGCTACATTATCTATTGTTTGTTTTAACATGCTATTAAAAACGTAAATTCTAGCTGCCCACTTCATGATTCAACAAACAAAATTTCTAAACTTCTACCACTACTCATTTGATGACACAATAGGTGCCAGATATTTTGCACTTGATCCAGGCATGTCCACTTGGTGCAAGTTTTGAAGCTTATGTTCTATGTGTCTGAGACACATGTTCTGGTGGTGTTCCTGCAACTGTATTTCCTATATGTATCTATGCATAACAACCAAAGTTCAGGTTGCCTTTGGATCTCCTCCTACCTCCTGAATTGTCACGATGGCCTTTGCCATTATACACTTCATAGTCTAGTAGAGGTGGATTTCCTGTTTAAACAGGGTCAATCTTCCTCTTTTATTTCTCGGGTCTATTACCATTGGCTCCATTTCGTTATATGGTATGTCATCCTCAACTTTAGTATTGAGGTCTCGTTACCAACTTGATAATAATGATTTTACCTGAGTAGTCGTCCCAACACCATAAGCATGTAAGAAGTTATGCATGTTCTCTTGGTCAGATTTCCTGCCTCGCTTTTGCTAAGTATGCTTGCTGGTCTCCACCTTCTATTTCCCTTTGAATTTTTCTGCCTTCATCGCTTGGCTTCTCTTCACTCTGCTTCTCTTGCCTGCCTACATTTTCACCATTTTCTTTTTTTTCTGGGGTCTCCCAGCAACTTTACCTACACCCAAATCCACATTTGGGTTCCCACCCGTCGTGTAGAGATAAGAAAGATAGACAGGCTAGGAAGATATGTACAATCAAAACAAGCAATTCCATCTTTTAGTGTCTGACAAAGAAAATTCCACCATTCTTTATTTTCTGTCTCAACTTCCCAGCCCACCACCTTATCATTGGTTCCATTCATTTTTTTGCATGCTAACCTTCTGTTGGCCATACTATTATTCCTGGCCCTGGCATCAGCCCATTTCGAGCCACTATGTTCATGGAACAAATAACAATTTTCCAGAAGCTTGCCACTCTTGTGGCATTGTTGGATACTCTCTACCTCTAGGTTAGAATGGTTACCTTGATTGAATTACTGATATGATTTAGGGTTTGTATCAAACCTGGGCTAGATGATTGGAGTATTGAAGTATAGTCTCTTGTTGAATATGAAAATTCTAAATGCTTCCGCTACTATAAAGTTTTTTTATGACTAACTTCATGCTTCTATAGAATTGGTTATACTTGCTATCTAAGTCATGCAGGTACATCATATTGGTGAAGAAGTTTATAAGAGAAGTTGATATGATAAGAAGGAAGGAAGTCATGAAAGATTCTTCACCAAAGGAAATAATTTAATATCCCTACATTAAGAGGGAGCCTTGATAAAATAACTCTCCCTGGTTAAGAGGGAGGAAATGCCACAAGTCTTGATTGGAGAATATATGTTGGAAGAAATGTTACTACATGTGAAATAGGGAAAGGAATATTCTCTCAAATATTTAACTGATAGACGTACTGAGATTAGTTAAAGGAAAACATCGAAACTCCGGAGGTTTGATTATGTATTTGAAATTATATTGTTGATTAGGGTTGTGTTTGTACATGTGAATCTCTTGAAATTTTGGTTAGTATTCTGGTTACCAATCAGTTTGATTGGGAGATATTGGTTATCCTTGATCTGTTAGATCAAGGGTGTTGAGGCTTTGTGAGTGAAGCAATGCCTGGAAAGAAATCGAGTTGACACTTTGTGTTGATGTCTAGTAGGGAGGGTGGAATCGCGTGGATGTACACCTAGTTCCCTAGGTTGATGGTTAGTAAGTAAGCCCGATGGTACCTATAGAGGTTGAAAGCTTTAGTCCATCTTAGTCCCACCTAGATAGATTTCCCTGGTCAGGAATCTAGTCCATGGCATTTTGGTGCCTAAATTGTTGAGTGACCAATGGATAGATTTACCTAGTCAGGAATCTAGTCCATGAAATTTAAGTGTCTACAAATTCTTCATAGTTCACATAGTTGAGATCTACCTTGTACTATTGTATTAGAATACCTCTCTAGTTAAGAGGGAGTGTTGGAGATTGTAACTAAATTTTGTCTTCATAAATTGTATTTGATTCAATATTTATTGTACTTTTCAAATGAATAAATAAAAGAATTTATATTATCATTTATTTTTAAATGCCTTATTAAAGCATGGGTTTCATGCTTGGGTCATATTTAGATTAAGGTACCCATTATGGACTTCTAGGTTAGTCATTACAGATTTAAATTAACCCATTCTAGGCTTTTGAATCATGTAATTATGTCAAGTATTGAGTCAAATATGGTTTATGGAGCCTCCACATTGTTGGCCGGATAAATTGATCTTGCAGACAAGATCGATCTCCCTAGTGTCATAATACAATATAGCAACAAACGAACAACTAAGTTTATCTTTCTCTACATATATTCATTTTACAAGTAAATGCTATAAAGGTGTCGATCCTACCTTAGATCCAAACGCTTATTTGCAACCGTAGTTCTTTCGTCGCATCAGTAGTTCTTCCGTCGCAACAATAGTTCTTTCGTCGCAACAATAGTTCTTCCGTCGCTTGAAAGTGTCATCTTCAAAGACCTGCAATCACAAACAAGCAAATATTAAATAGCACCTGTATAACAAATAATTATAAAACATACCTATCATAGTGATCAAGGAATCTATGAAATAAACGATCAAACGACAGCTTATTGAAATAAACAATCGAACGACAATTTATTGAGAAAAACAAACTTGATTGTATTAACTTTGAAATAATAGAAGAACCTTACAACCTTAGCCTTGATGTTGAACAGGCCTTCCCGGGGTCCAAAGCAAGAGTTTCCTCTACTTTGATAAGCCTTGGACTCTTCCTCCAGGAGCACATAGAGGTATGTGATATTTCCTCACAAAAGATTAGCAGAAAGGAGTCTAAATCTCAACAGCACTTCACCTCAATCACACACTAAAGCTTGAACTCCCCTTGAGGCTACCCAATGGCTCTTTTTATAGTGCAGATGAGGAGGTTAGGGTTCCACCTATGAAGGGATATAATCCTCCTTCAAAGGGATAGGCTCCTCACATCAAGGGGTTATCTCCTTAAGGTGTAGGATTCATGAACCTTACAAAAGCGTACTCACCCCCAAAAAATCTCATCCAGAAGCTTCTAGAATTGACCAAAAATCATCTTTTTCACTTTACTTTATCGCCCTTTTAATATTTTACAGGGGTCCGCACCCTTAACATAGAGAAAGTGTGTTCAAGTACGCAGGAGTCATGAACATTAGGTGCGGGACCGCAAGTAAGACAAAGAGAAAGTGAGATACCAGAGTTAAACAGAATTTTGAGAGCTTTTCTCATTTTTAAGGCTTGACATGAGGAGCTGATATGTTAGACTTGGAAAGGAGGAAGTATGAGTGATAATGAGCTCATATAGATAGCAGAATGTCAAGATGACAATTTTCAGTGCAACACACATCAAGTTCGCCTTCAAGTTATCAAGTCGGCCTCAAGTCCAGTAAATCGAACCCATCAGAAGCCTATAAATACAGGGAGATCGAATTCATTTGGAGACATCTCTCTCACACTCAGAAATTTGATATATTTTGTTGCATCAGGGAAAAGTGTGAAGTGAAGAAAGAGGTCAATTGGAGTGCGGTTTTGGGCAAGATAAAGGAGATAAAAAAATCAAAATTTTGGTGCTACTCGCAATATCTCACATGCTATAGTATAGAAGATCGAAGTCCTTCATCATTTACTACATCAGTTGCTTCCAGTTGTTGTTGCCAAGAGAAGAATAGGTCGACGTTTAATCTGTTGGATGTTGTTGCCTTGAGAAGTTATGTTGGGTCAAAATCGAACCTAGAAGTAAGATCAAAGTCTTTCCCTCAAGATCGAAGTTCTAGAAGCAAGGTCAAAGAAACTGTTACATAGTGTTTCTACTACTGATGCCGCTTCCAGATTGAGGAAGGATCAAAAGGAAGGATGACTTGGTGTGGAGGAAGTATGATTCAAGGTCTAGAGTCCCAAGAATTACAATTGAAGGAAGAATTTTTGATAGGTTTTCCCTGAGAGTAAGGTTTTTCCTTAGCTGCTGGCCTACATATGGTGTCCTTGATCTATGTCCATTTACTTTGATATTTTCTTGATGAAATAAGAATAAAGAACATAATAAGAAATAAATAATATCACAAGTAAATAATCAAGAATAAGAGAATATTTCTGCCTTTCTGATTCTCTAACACGACCCCCAATGCGCAACCCACAAAAATTTAAATATGCAATGCGACCTATGGTAAATAATAATTACCGGTGGCGTAGTGGTGGAGCACTGTGTTGTCACCCCAGAGGTCCAACATTCAAACCCTGCCAAGGCCCGATCCTCCCATACCAAATTCTAATATACGATCACGAGGCCGCGTGGCAGCCAACAATTGGTCCATGTGGTTGTCCTTCATTGTTCGAACTACAACCAATCACAAACCATCATTCATGAGCGAACCAAATTGTGACACTTGTCAAACAACCACTGGCCCATAAAAATACACAGTCATGCCCAGTCAATTTTCTAGTCAACATACAGGCTGCTGATTTGGCATACTTGCAACCCAAATTACAAAAAATTTAGGTGTTTGGAAAAACAGACAAAACGCAATATCAGGAGCATATGATATCGGTTTTGAGTGAAATGAGTTGCGTTGTTTTTAGGGTGGCAAGAACTTCGTTTTGGCACTGCACTTTCAAGCAATTTGAATTTTGATCATTTTACTAATCCACTGGATCAACGACCATGGAAAATTTGTTGAACATATAATTATTCAGATAATTTTTAATATGCTAAATATATCTAAGATTAATTTGGTCATTTTAATTTTAAATTTTCTCAATTACCTCAGTTTGTTTAGATGATAGAGACTGATAATAACTTGAATGATGAAATACAAATTTTAAATGCAAGGTGACAATTAACAATGTTGAATGATAGGAAATGTGAAGAATAGGAATGTAGTCAATCACAAATAGTCTTGATTGTGATTAATCTCAAACTATTTTCTTTTATTGTTCTTATTGTCACATATTAGTTTTACCATCTTTTCATATGGATCTTTAACTCTTTAACTCAAGTTATTGTAGTGAACTTTATACCTTGTCTCTCTTGCTCTCCAATATTAATAGTAGCTTTCTCCAAAGTCAATCATCGTGACTTCTAGAGTGTTAAACCCGAAGTAAGTTTCAATGATAGTTGTTTTATATTACATTGTTTGAATGCAAAGTGACTTACAATGTTGAATGATGCAAAATGGGAATAATAAGGATGTAGTCAATTACAAATGGTTTACAGTTTCAAGAAGCAATCATTTTATTTAAGATGAAAATTCAAGTCTTTTATTTATGGTTGAATTACTGTAACATAGAGATCAATGCACATTGTCAATAATTTTGTTGTGCTTACACTGAAATCAATGCACACTATTAATTTAATTAGTTTGAAATTAATGTACATCATGCATCTAGTTACATCAAATTAGAAATCAACATATATATTGAAATCAATGCATCTATTGCAAGCATTCAAGTATAATTAGAAATTAACATCTACATTGAAATCAATGCATCTACTGCAAGCAATCAAATATGATTAAAAATCAACATCTACATTGAAATCAATGCATCTAGTGCAAGCAATCAAATAGGATTAAAAATCAACATCTACACTAAAGTGAGTGCATCTAGTGCAAGCAATCAAATAAGATTAGAAATCAACCACTACACTAAAATCAATGCATCCAACACAATCAAGTAAATAGGATTATGAATCAAAATCTACACTGGAATCAATGCATGTATTTTAGTGAAAAACCAAAATATTCATGGTTTCTAAGACTTCTTTTACCTTTTGTAAAATATATAATTCCTCTTCGTCTATGGTTAATAATTTTTAATATTATACGATATATGTATTTGTATTTATGTGTCTCTTTCTTCTTCCCTCTCTCTCCCCCCTCCATCTATGTTTATATCTTCCTCCATCTCTACTTCTCTCTCTCCCCCTCCCTCTCTCGCCCATCTCTTTCTCTCCTCCATTTCTATATTTATCTCTCTTTGCCTCTCCCTCCCTCTCTTTGTCTCTGTCTCCTTCGCTCTATCTCCCCCCACCATCTATATCAATATCTCCCTCCATCTCTCATTCTTTTCCTCTCTACCTCACCCCCCAAACACACACACTCTCTTTCTCCATGTCTATCTATTTATCCCTCCCTCCCTCTCTCTATCTCTCTCTTATTCCCTCTCTGCCCCCTCCATCTATATCTCTATCTTCCTCTATCTCTCCTTATTTATCTCTCTATATCACCCCCTAAATAGACACACTCCCTCTACATATCTATCTATATCTCCCTATCTCCTTCCCTATTCCTTCCCCTCTCTATTTATTCCCCTTTTCTCTGTTTGTCTTACCCTTCTCTCTCCTTTTATCTCTCTCTTCCCTCATGGTTTCCTCTCTCCCTCACTCCATCTCCATCTCTCCCTTGCCACTCCCTCTCTCTCTCTCTCCACCTTTCACTCTCTATGCCTTTCTTCTTCCCGCCCTCTCTCTCCCCCTCCAACTCCATCTCCTCTCCCTACCTCTCTCCTCTCTCTTCCTTCCTCTCTCTCCCTTTCTCTCCCACTCCCCTTGGTGTCTCCCGCCCATCACATTCTCTCTCTCCACCTTCTAACTCTATCACTATCTCCCCCTCAAACTCCATATTTCTCTCCCTCCTCTCTCCTCCTCTCTTCATTCCTTCCTTTCTCCCTTTCTCTCCCACCTCCCTCTCTTGTTCTCAACCCCATCTCTCTCTCTCTCTCTCCAATTTTGTCACTATATCCCTCCCTATCTCCTTCTCTCTCTCCCCACTCTCCCCCTCCATATTTATGTATCCCTCTCTCTCTCTCTTCCCATTCTCTCCCTCTCCTCTCCTTCTCTCTCTTCCCTCCTCTCCTCTTTCCCTCACTATCTCTCTATCTATCCTTTGTCTCTCCCTTACTCACTTCACCTCTATCTCTTTATGTATTTTTTCTTCCCCCCCTATAACTCCATCTCTGTCTCCCTCCCTCTCTCATTCTCTCTCTCCCCTCCTTCTCTCTCTTCCTTCCTCTCTCTCCCCCCATCTCTCTATCCAAATTTTTCACTATCTCCTTCTCTCTCTGCCCCTCTCTCCCCCCTCCATCCATATTGTTATCACAAAATTGCACTTGATTGACTGCTAATCAGACAACTCTATGTAACAGTTTCAAACCAGCTTGTGATTGAAGCTTAGCCTCTTCAGTCTTAGAGGCCTCTCTCAAAGGGGTTAATTATATTTGATAATGATGAAACTACATGGCTAACTCTATTTGGAAAATAAATTTATTGTGATGTGTGTAGGTTGAAAAAGAGTATAGGTCTGAAACCATTGGGCTTATGGAGTCAAAAAATTAGTAGGTTTAGTGGTAAGGTCTCTTGACATGGAAGATGAGGCAGGTAAGACTTTTTAGCAAAGGTAAATCACACATGGAACATAAAACAACACAACCATTTCATAAATAAAGGAAGTTAGAGCATACACATATAGGTTCTGAGTAATAAAGATGAAATCCACTGCAAGTAGTACACATAAAAATATATATCAGAAAAGTATTAAAAACTCCATGAGAATCTCAGGTCTGTTAAGAAAGAGTCCTCTATATTGTTGATATCAGTCAAATTACATAAAGCTACAGTAGTGCAAAAAATATCCAACCCTTTACAAATTCGATAATCTACCCTTCAATAGACCTTATTACACCAGAGATGATCTGCCTCTTGGCTAGATTCATCAAACTCTTCCTATGACACCTTGCATAACATGAAAACATGTGCTTTAATGAGAAAATGACAGCTACACTCTAAAACAGTCCTTTTCCTAATATGACTGAAACTCCTATTTATTACATCAAACTACCTTATCTCTTAAAACAGTTACATATCTGACAACTAATGCTTCACATGTTCGAATAGGCTATGATAGAACTCATCACTACTTGACATCTTAAATATTCTCCTCAACGTATGGAACCAAACCCTATTTTTTAGTAAAATAGGACCCTATATATCTACAACGAATGCTTCAGCTGATGAGTTGTCTCCATTTCATGGTCTTCAAATCATGGATGATTGATGGCAAGGTCCCTTGATCTGTTGAATGTGTCCACCTATCCAAAAATGCTCTTAAACCTTCACAAAAACCTTCAAAATAATTCGCTATGAAAGCATGGCAATTTCGTAGCGTACAAAAAATGACTTTTGCAATCAAAATTTCTGCTTCTTTGCTCTTGCATGGTGTCTATCATGACCTAAAACATCATCACTACCATTTCCTCTCCTTGAAAGCTGCAAAAAATGGTTTTAGAAGCAAAAGGAAAGCTAAAAAAAATTTCGTAGCATTTTCCTAGCTTCAAGCCTAGGAAACGCTACGAAAATGTGGAAAACTGTGCAATTTTCAGATTTTGAACTTGTTTCAAAAAGGTACCTTCCAGTTTTATAAACTTGGTTTTCAGCATGTAATTAACCTCTTAAAACATAAACAAACTCAACTGAAGAGCCTTGAGGTGTTTCCTCTTTATTAATTATGAGTTGAGCTATGGGTTCCTCAATTACTGTCATCTTTAAACCCTTCTTCTCCAGCTCCTCATGGATCAATTATAACTGCTCTTGGAGGCCTTTAACTTGGTCCTTCAGCTTTATTTTGCTATATTTCAAGTGCAGGTTCATTCTTCTAACATGCTTCACCTCTTTTATTAATGGTATAGTCCATTTGATTAGTTTTTGTGTATCATCTAGGGTCTTTGACACACTATCAACCGGCTCTTCCCAAATCTCTTTCATTTTCTCAAACTGCACTTTTTGGACATTATGTTTCCTTGCCTCTTTCTTCATGGCTTCTATTTCATGATTTGCTAACTTCAATTGCTCCTTTAAGACCTCCATCTTTGTTTTTTCAATAAGTGTCTCCTTTCCTTTCCTTTACTTGAGTGACTGGATCTTCTTCTGCAGGTGATGAAAGGTCAATAATGCTTTGTGGTGGCTGGATAGTTTCAATGGCTAGATGAACTTCTTTACTGCTTTCCAAAAGTTTTCTAGCATGTCTTTTCATGGTTTTCCTAGCCTGAAGCATAAAACCTACATCCTAACCTTCAAACTCTAACTTCTTTGCTGATTTGGCTTTCTTGAGCTTCTTTCCTCCCTCATTTATATCGTCAGTGTTAGTGTCAGTCTAGTCATATTGCCATTAGTGATCAAAATTTTTCTTTTTGATTTGCATATTAGGAGTCCCATACCATAAATTTTCACCATTCTTCTAGGTCATGGATCCATTGATGGTAGTGATTTTTTATCAGTTTTCCCTCATGTGAAACTTGTTGATTCTCCTCTCTATGGTCTTTATTCATGAGTCACTTTCATTCCCAAGTCCATGTTAGTAGGTCATAAGATGGGTCTCATCAGGTTCTAAGATCTCACCATGGTCAAATTAATGAGTCAAGTGTCAATAAATATTAGCAAGGTCATGAGGAAGTCAATAAACTCAAAGTCACAGCATTTCGGAAGATCAAAGAAATGTTTTATTCAGCTTGATGTAATTTTCACCTCAAAACCATGTTTTGAGGTGAAAACATGATACTTTTCCTTTATTATCATTTATTATGTAATTTTATGTCATCATATGTAATAAGTTACAATTCAGAAGCTGTTATCTCCACAAAGTCATCACCTTGCCCTTCAGAGAAGTTTTCCACCACATTTTTAGTGTCAAATCATGCTCCAAGTAGATCCAGCAGAAAGAGCCCGGAAAGAGCTTTCCAACGGTATATTACACTCTCAAAACTGAATTCTAGATTGAAATTTATGCCTAAGTGAACAAAAGTCCCCTATACCCTAAAACAATCCCTCTTCCCACCTTCCCCTTAAACTTTATTTCATTAAAGTTTAATATTTCTTTTTATAAACCCCTTTTTCCCCTTCCAATTACACAATCACAATGCAAAGTTCCGATGCGATTAAACCACTTCCCCTCCATACCTTTTAACTTTATAATAAAATTAAAGTTTATATTATAAATCCCCTCCAGTCGCAATCGCAATTTACAAACCACTTCCCCCTCATGACCCTTTTTAAACTTTATAACAAAGTTTAAGGTTTTATATTGTAAAAATCCCCCGTCGATCCTTTCACTTCCCCAATCGCTTCGCAACATTTAATATGTGTGCCCCGATTCGCCCTTTGCAAAACCTCCAATGCGATTGCATTGAGCGCTCTCGATTGTATATTTCTGATGGCAAACCCCTGATTGACCCCGCCCAATGTTATCCTGGCCGTCGATCTGCCCATTCGATCGGACAGCCCATACTTGATTGGCGCTTTCAAAGAGTTCCTCCTAATTTTCCTCCGCCCGATTATTCCTGAGCCGTCGATCGGCCCCCCTAATCCGACGGCCCATATTCCATCGCTTTGTTGCCATCGGCGATTTCCTTTTGCGCGTTACTCTCCTCCGATCTCCCGATGTCGATGGACCTATGGGTCCCACCACATAATACTTACGCCCCATTCATAATAATATGGCCCTTCCCTTTGTAAAAATCAAATTTTATTTTATTTTGTTTTACCAAAGGCCTTCCCCCTCATTGCCTATTCCCAATCGCATCGGGAAAATCCTGCGGTGTAATACACTTGGCCCCGCTCCCAAGCCCGATTCTAATTGCGATTATATCTCCCGGTCCCACCTTGATCCCTTCCCCCTTTTCAAGTGGAATTTGGTCCTCTCCCTTTGTAAAAAGCAGAAAACTATTTTTCATATGTTTTAAAAGGATTCCTCCACTATTTTATTATGTTGCCCCATCGGACCTTGCCAAATCACATCGTAGTTTTTATATATGGCTTGTTCCCAAATATATCCATACCCTCGGATCCTGATTGCGATTACACCATCGCAACATGAATTTTTCAAATGTTTTATTATGTATTATATCCCCTCTGCCCATCTATTCTGATTCCGATTGCGATTGTGGACCCCACCTCCTTTCCCTTCGCTCCTTCCATTCGAAATTGGTTTCTCCCTTCACTAAAGGCATAATTTTGTTTTATTTCATTTCAAAATCATTTCATTAAAGGTCAGTTTTCTTCAAAGAAAATGGAAAGAAACAGTCAAAGGCCTAGAAGCTAATATGAGACAGAGATTGCTACAGCAGTAGCAAAGTAGGAAATCTGTTTTTCGGATTGCCTATTTTTCTTTCATCTAGTATAACAGCAAATTTTCAAGTAATCAAAATGTATTGTTGTTCCTTATTTTCAGGGGCAGATTGTTGGATTTATTTTCTATGATTGGACTTCAATTCTTGAGCTGGAAAACAGCTCCTCTTTCTATGGATATATGTTCCCACAAATCTGGTCTATTTAATGTAATTGTAAATCATTTGTAAAGCAGTATGTAAATCAGAAGTACGGGAATAGTGTGGAAAATCAAGGGGAACGCTCTGCGCTCCATTGTAACAGTTTTGGACAGGGAATTGATAAAGAGATGCAGCTCTGATTTGTGGGATCTGTGTGGTACGAAATTTAGCATTTGTTTCTCTCCTTTGTGTTCATATGTAAATTTTTATGTATACCATTGATTCATAAACATCTCTAGTTGAATGCTTTCAAGATAGAAAGGTAGAATCCATTTTAATGCTCTACCTTGGGAAATCATTCAATATTCTATGCTTTCTTCTGTTTGAAAAGGATCCATCTCCCATGTCCTTTTTAACTCCTCACCAGTCTTTCCATTCCATCATTATTTAACTTAAATTGCTAAAACTTTCTGCCTACCTTGCCCTATGAAATACCTTGTATCCTAATTTAATTCCCCAGTTTCAAACTGTCCTATTTGTTTCCATACATCCCTGAAAAAATTCATTCATTTCATCAAAACCTTTTCCCATTATTATACCTAGCCTAAAACTCGTTTCATTATTATAATTTTTGAATATTTTTCATGGAGAGAACCCTCTCCTAACCTTGTAGGGCTAGCTACAAGGCTGAGCGTGGTTTAGATGTTACCCTGTTTTGCCTTTCTTCAGTCCTGAGGTCCAAATCGGGTGATAACATTTCTGGCAACCATACTGGGGAAGCAGAGCGATCTGACTGTCTACGAACACATATTCTCAGCACTTGAACTGAATGTGTTATTTTGTTTTCAAAGCAAATCATAGTCAGGCCCTGTAAATGGGCAGGTATTGAAAACCTTTGTCTTAAGGTTTAAACCCCGATTATATAGGAACGCGACGGTTCTTTAGAAAATCTCTGTTATTGAAGTAAAAAGGCCTTGTTCTGTTGTCGGCAGAGTAATATTAAGTGGGACCCAGCCGTTAAGTTAACACGAGGAGTTAAAGTGCCAAACCACAGTTAAAGCATAGTTTATTTACCACAAGCGGGTTTCAGGAAACCATACCATCTATGTCGCGCCGCTTTTGGCCCGGAGAAAAACCACGCCAAAAAAACGCGATCCAGTAATATTTGGGCACGTCATCTCCCAAATACCACCCGTATCATGCAACTTTCATGTGTTAAACTTCGGCCTTTGAAAAAACATGAAATTCACAAGGATCGTCCGATCTAGAGAGCCTTATATCTGACGAACATCGCGCAGTGAAGTGCACGAGCAATAAATCAAGGTATGATCCAGTGGTTTTATGTTATTTAATGTTTATTTAATTCATAAAAAGCCGAATAATGGATGCGTGGGGGCCCTGCTGAATGAAATCTATGTCGCGTTGGTAGAATAAAAGGGTTTCATGATATAAGTTCGAAGTTTGATGGTTTTTAAAGGAATAGGGCCATTGTTATATCATTTTGATATTACAACCGGAGTAATAAGGTTTGCTAGGTATTTTTAATGTGTTCCCCTATATCACATTAAACTTTAAATATTTTCTTGAAAGCTTTGAATATTATTGCAAAGCGAACATTGTTAAAGCGTTGTTGGAAGGGAATGTAATTACAAGATCTTATTCTTCCTCAGTCATAACATATTTCTGGTATCAGAGCATAAAGACAGACCACCCCAGTAAATATTTTCCTTGTAAATTTCTGAAACTCTGGAAGATGATGTGCAGAGTTTGCTAGGTTGAAATAAATATTGTATAGTAGAAATTTAACCACAGTGGCTTCAAGAAGATACACAAGGGCTAATCCAGATCCAAATCCTCCCCCTGTGTTTGAGAATCCTAATCTTATCCCAAGAATTTTCAGAAGACAAGAGGGATCACTAAGTCCTAGACCTATCTTCAGATCCCATACTTGGCCCAGTGAGTGGTTTTTTGTAGAAGATCTTTCTTTTGATGAGATTTTTGAGCTTTCTTTGTTTAGAAATAAGTCTGAAACTGCACTTGATGACACAGTTTTAGATCTGGAATTTCTTGTAGACATTGAAGTTCAAAGAGAAAATACATCAATTGATGATTATATTTTGAATTCCCCTCAGTCATCTATCACTGTAACTAATAACCCTGAGCCTTCAGAGTCATCAGGAATAACATTCCCTCCCCCTAATTCATCAGCATTCTCATCAGTCAATCCTCAGTTATCATCTCCTCCATCAACACCTCCCTTGAATCCTTGTACTACAAACACTGTTGTAAATCCACCTAGAGTCATGGCTGCCCGGTATGCACCCCTGGTTTTACCTCAGGTTCTCAATGATATGCCTGCTTATTATCAAAGTAAAATTCCTATCTTTGATGCCACTCAAAGCACCACAACTCAATAGCATGTTGATAAGATGAATGAATTTTTTGATCTACATGAGGTAGAGGCAGAGAATGTAACTACAAGGTTTTTTGTCCAAAGCTTTGGAGGTGAAGTTAGAAAGTGGTTCAGAGCCTTACCAGCAGGCTCTATTCACACTTTTCAGGCTCTATTCACACTTTGCAGGAGTTACACACACATTTCTTAGACCGGTGGGAGGTAAATAAAAACCCACTCCAAATTTTGTCTAAGTATGAGAATATTAAAAGAAATGTGGGTGAAACTGTACAGGATTATTGTTTAAAATTTAATGTTGTATATAATGCTATTCCGGCTAACCTAAAACCTCCCTTGGGATTAGCCTTGCTCAAATTTCTAGATGGTTTCGATGCTGATATGGCATATCAGCTATGAGAGATAGATCCCAATACGTTGGAAGACATGCAGAAGATAACGGTAAGTGTAGAAGCATATTTGCTAGCTAAAAGAGCACGAACCAGAGCTGAAAAGAGAGTCACAGTGAAAGAAGAAGCATCACCTTCAGACAGCAAGATGGACACCTTGATTCGGATAGTGGAAAAAATGGTTGATCAATTAACCATTTCAGATAGACCTGAACCTCAAATCAGGAATCTGAATTTCAGAGGAAAATAGCCCCAATTCAGAATTAAGCAGAGAGAACAGAGAGCGCAGGACCAAGCGCCACCACAGCAGCAAATCAGAACTCCATTATAGTAGAATTATGTTCAGGCAACAGAGACAGATGATGATGATGATCCCGTGATTGAAGCCAATCATTTCTTCACTGCAGATGGCTCACCAATTTTTCTCACTCAAGATGAAGAATACACAGCGACTGCAGACATTCAAAAGGACGAAAATTTCATTTTGGCTAATGATGCAGTGTTGGAAGATGAGTCTGATTACTACCAAAGAGGATACATGAACACTTTATCAGCTCAAAAAAAACAGTATTCTTTGAGGAACAGAGATGTTCCGATCAGTCCCATTCAGAAGAGAAAAGAGCTCCAAATGAAGAACGATTCTCAAAATAAAGGGAAAGAACTAGTCGATCCTTCCTCCAGCAAAACACCTTCAGCGATTAACAGCCCAAATGAGAAGAACCAGCAGAGCACAGCAAAGGAGAAAATAGAGAAGAAAGACCCTCCCATCAAAGAGGTAGAAAAATATCCTTCTTTTAATTTAGAAAATGAAATTTCTAAGCTAAAAGTGTCCATGCCCCTGACTGAGTTGGTAAAAAATAATGCTTATAAACACCAGGTGTCTAGAATTTTGCAAATAGACTCTGTTTCAGATATGGTGAATGTAGAAGATGACTACCCTAAACTCATCTTTTGTCCAGCAACTGAAGATCAATTAGAACAAAGTGAAGTCCCTCCCTTTTACCTGAGTCTTAGAGTACATAAGTTCATCTTGCATAATGCTATGTTGGACTCTGGAGCCTCACATAATTTTATGCCCAAAGCCATCATGGAGAAGTTAGGACTTGATATTACCCATAAATACCATGATTTGTATTCTTTTGACTCAGCTAGGGTCCATTGTATTAGTCTTATCAAAGACTTGGTAGTGTCTTTAGATCAAATCCCAGCCAAGAATGTTTTGATGGATGTAGTTGTTGCCGATGTTCCACCACGATTTGAAATGCTTCTATCTAGGTCTTGGGGTGCAAAACTTAAAGGAACCATGCAGCTTGACTTCTCTTATGCCACCATTCTCGTGTTTGGCCAGTTGAGAAAGCTATATATGGAGAAGAAAATGAAATATATGATTACTAGCAAAGAGAAGCCAATAAATCATCCCATTAATGCAGTCCACACAAATTTAGAGTCCTTTGTCTTATATTCTGATGGTGGTTTGAATGATGAAAATGTTCAGTTGGTACAAGTAGATGAAATACCTGAGATTTCAGAGAATTTTAGGGAAGTCATCAAACAGGAAAAAGATAAAGCAGCAAGCACTTCTGAGCCTCCTGCTTGCCAGCAGCCAAAGGACAATGAATAGTAGAAAGATGCAGAAATCAGTCAGGATAAAGTAGAAAAAGGAGCAAAATTTCAGCATCTACAAGAAGAAGAATAAGGCCTATGGAGCATGGATTTTGATGGAGCTGTTGGTAAGGATGGAGCTGGTATATGAATATGGATTCAGAGCCCTGTTTTCCAGCATGAAAAGGTTCCTAGTAATGTTAGAGTATGTGCTTATAAGCTAGCTTTTGACTGCTCTAACAATGAAGCAGAGTATGAAGCTTTGATTGCAGGTTTGAAGATTTTGAAGAAGATGAATGCAAAAAGGATTTCTGTGTATGGAGACTCTGAGCTGATAATCAAACAGGTTAAAGGAGAGTACCAGGCAAAGCATCCCTGATTGAGGGCCTATCGAAATGCAGTCCTTGATATCTTGAAGACATTCCTTGAGTACACTTTGACAGCAGTACCCAGGATGCAGAACATTATTGTTGATTCTCTTGCCACTACTGCAAGCAACCTGAAGATTCCAATGAACTCCAACAACAAGTTTGAAATTTATGTCAAACATAGGCCTGCTATTCTTGACAATTTGAGGTATTGGCAAGTGTTTTGGGATGAAAATGAGATCAATGCTTTTTTGCAGAGTGATGGAAAATTCAAAGATACTCCAATAGAAGGTGAGTATGAGATCGATGATCAAGAAATGGAAGCAATTCAGATGGACATATTGCAGCTAAAGGATAATGTAATTCCTAGAGGTCTCATACCTTTAGAGGAGCTTTTTGATCAAGATGATGTTGCGAAGAAACCAAGCTTTGTACCTACTGAGAAAGGAGTTTAAGATGTGAATCTTGGAACAGCTGACAAGCCCAAGTTTGTGAAGTTGTCAAAGGCATTGTCCCCTGAGGTAAAGGAAAAGTATGTTAAATTGCTTTTTGAATTTTCTGATGTGTTTGCATGGGATTATTCAGATTTGAAGGTGTATGATAAGAACATAATCCGGCATACTATTCCCATCAAGCCATATCAGAAGCCATTTAGACATAACCTGAGAAGAATCAATCCGAAGCTGCTGCCATCCATTGAAAAAGAGGTAAACAGATTGTACAAAGCTGGTATCATAGTCCCCATTATATTTTCTGACTGGATTTCAAACTTGGTCCCAGTACGTAAGAAGACAGGAGAGATAAGATTGTGCATAGATTTTCGGAATCTGAATAAAGCATCCTTAAAGGATAATTATCCACTTCCGAAGATGGACCATATTCTGCAAAGAGTAGTTGGAGCATCTAGGATGTCACTACTTGATGGCTACTCAGGCTACAATCAGATCTTGGTGCATGAGAAAGACCAAGACAAAACTGCCTTCACAACACCCTGGGGAACCTTCCAGTATGCCAAAATGACATTTGGACTGAAGAATGCTGCAGCCACTTTCCAGCGAGCAATGGACATTGCTTTTGCCAATGAAAAAGATGTTTTTCTTGTTGTTTATTTGGATGATCTGACAATGTTTTCTGGTTCTGATGATGAGCATTTGCACCATTTGAGAGTTGTTTTTCAGCGATGCAAAAAGTTTGGAATTTCTCTCCATCCAAAGAAGAGTCTCTTTTCCATGGATGAAGCCAAGCTGTTGGGGCATATCATCTCTAAAGATGGTATCCACATTGATCCATCTAGAGTAGAGGAAATTTAGCACTTAGATCTTCCACGAAACAAGAAGGAGATTCAAGCATTCAATGGTAAGATGAACTTCTTGCGCCGATTTATACCCAATTTGGCTGAACATTTGAGAGAAATGACTAATATGTTGAAGAAAGATAGCAATGTCAAATGGAGTGAGGAAGCTATCAAATCATTCAATCTGGTAAATTTTTCTTTTTCCAATGCCCCAGTCTTGATTAGTCCTGACTACACTCAAGACTTTATCATTTTTTCATTCGCATCAAAGCATACAATGGCTGTTGTTTTGAGGCAAAAGAGAGATCAAATTGAAAATCCAATTTCCTTTTTCAGTAGGACTATTAGAGATGCTGCTTTGAGGTATAATATTATTGAGAATCAAGCATTGGCTCTTATAAAGGCATTGAAGGATTTTAGGGTCTATATTCTACATTCACATACTATAGCATATGTTCCTAACACAGCAGTGAAGGATGTGTTGATGCAAACTGATCCAGAAGGCCGAAGAGGTAAGTGGATAGCAGCTATGTTGGAGTATGATTTGGAGATCAAGCCCACAAAGTTGATTAAAGGAAAAGGATTGGCGAAATTAATGGCCCAATCAAATCTGCATGCCTTGGATATAAACCTTATAACAGCAATGTCAAAGGATGAAGATGAAGGTTGCTTGTTCCAATTTCAGATATTTTCCTACAATCGCCATGGTATTCAGATATTGTTTATGTTCTTCAGCATCTTTCACCTCCTCCAGGAATGTCTAAAGGAAAAGGTAGATCACTAAAACTTAAATCTTCTAAATATTTTATTTTAAACATCGCTCTTTATTGGAAAGATCCAGGAGGCGTTCTGCTCAATTTTTGGTCGAAGAAGAGACTCAGAAGGTAATGCACGACTTTCAAAAAGGTGATTGTGGTGGTCATTTGTTTTGGAAGACTACAGCTAACAAAGTGTTGAGAGCAGGATATTATTGGCCCACTTTATTTTCAAATTTATATAAAACAGTGATGAGTTGTCATGAATGTCAAATTTTCCAAGAGAAGAAGAAATTACTTCCTCTTCCTTTGAAACCAGTTTCAGTAAATGCTCCCTTTCAGTAGTGGGGACTCGATTTCAAAGGAGAAATCTATCTCGCGTCATCATCACAACATCGATGGATATTGATAGGTACGGATTACTTTAATAAATGGATCGAGACCGTCCCAGCAAGGCAAGCTACATATACGGTAATTATTCAATTCCTAGAATCAGATATTTTATCTCTTTTTGGCTGCCCTCACAAAATTATAACAGATAACGCAGCAGCGTTCAGATCTAAGAAGATGGTGGAGTTCTACGACAAATATAACATTGTGCTGGGCAATTCAACATCGTACTATCCACAAGGCAACGGCCTGGCAGAATCATCCAACAAATATTTAATAAATATAATCAAGAAAATGCTAGAGGCAAACAAAAGAAACTGGCATCGAAAGCTCATCAACGCATTGTGGGCAGACAGAGTTAGCAGTAAGAAATCCATAGGTATGTCACCTTTTGAATTGGTTTATGGTACTGATGTTGCCTTTCCTACATCACTTACAGTTTCAGTCATGAGATTATTGCAAGAAGTTCGTAGTGAAGACGATGACAATCAGCGAAGGATCAATCAGATGATCCACCTTCAGAAAACAAGAGAGGAAGTGTCACAAAATGCTATTCAATTGCAGGAGAAGATAAAGAAGATCTATGACTGTAAGACCAAAGCAGAAAAGTTTCAGCTGGATGATGTAGTGTTGAGATGGGATGCAAGAAATGAGGACAAAGGAAAGCATGGTAAGTTTGACAACCTGTGGAAAGGACCATACAGGATTTCATCATACAGGGGACAGAATGCTTTCTTGCTTTCAGAAATGGATGGCCAAGATTTCCCTGGAGGAGCAGTGAATGGGAGGCTCTTGAAACACTACCATTGTTAAAGATAATGGATCAGAAGCTATGTTACAATCATTGTATATACCATGTTATTTTTGGTCAAAGTTCAAGTACACAGTCATTGAATTTTGGGGCCCGAGGTGAAGGCTATAAAACTTAAATGATATGTGTATGGTTTGGTTCTATTTCAGTTTTCAGTCTTAGTCTTGAGTCAGAGTCAGTTTGCATTGTGTCATTTTTCAAGCATTTTTTACTCCATGCCCAATGGATAAGGCTACTTGGTCTACAGTGTTCTTGGCACCTCCAACGAGCTACCATCCCCATTGGAGCCAATGTTAGTGTCATTCTAGTCATACTGCCATCAGTGATCAAAATTTCTCTTTTTCATTTGCATATTAGGATTCCCATACCATAAATTTTCACCATTCTGCTAGGTCATGGATCCATTGATGGTAGTGATTTTTTATCAGTTTTCCCTCATGTGAAACTTGTTGCTTCTCCTCTCTATGGTCTTTAGTAATGAGTCACTTTCATTTCCAAGTCCATGTTAGTAGGTCATAGGATGGGTCTCATCAGGTTCTAAGATCTCACCATGGTCAAATTAATGATTCAAGTATCAATAAATATCAGCAAGGTCATGAGGAAGTCAATAAACTCAAAGTCACAGCATTTCGGAATATCAAAGAAATGTTTTATTCAGCTTGATGTAATTTTCACCTCAAAACCATGTTTTGAGGTGAAAACATGATACTTTTCCTTTATTATCATTTATTATGTAATTTTATGTCAGCATATGTAATAAGTCACAATTCAGAAGTTGCTATCTCCACAAAGTCATCACCCTGCCCTTCAGAGAATTTTTCCACCACATTTTTAGTTTCAAATCATGTTCCAAGTAGATCCAGCAAAAAGAGCCTGGAAAGAGCTTTCCAACGGTATATTACACTCTCAAAACTGACTTCTAGACTGAAATTTATGCCTAAGTGAACAAAAGTCCCCTATACCCTAAAACAATCCCTCTTCCCACCTTCCCCTTAAACTTTATTTCATTAATGTTTAATATTTCTTTTTATAAACCCCTTTTTCCCCTTCCAATTACACAATCGCAATGTAAAGTTTCGATGCAATTAAACCACTTCCCCTCCATACCTTTTAACTTTATAATAAAATTAAAGTTTATATTATAAATCCCCTCTAGTCGCAATCGCAATTTACAAAGCACTTCCCCCTCATGACCCCTTTTAAACTTTATAAAAAAATTTAAGGTTTTATATTGTAAAAATCCCCCGCCGATCCTTTCACTTCCCCGATCGCATCGCAACATTTAATATATGTGCCCTGGTTGGCCCTTTGCAAAACCTCCGATGTGATTGCATTGAGCACTCCTGTTTGTATATTTCCGATGGCAAACCCCCAATTGACCCCGCCCGATGTTATCCTGGCCATCGATCTGCCCATCTGATCGGACGGCCCATACTTGATCGGCGCTTTCAAAGATTCCCTCCCGATTTTCCTCCGCCCGATTATTCCTGAGCCGTCGATCAGCCCCCCTAATCCGACGGCCCATATTCCATCGCTTTTCTACCATCGACGATTTCCTTTTGCGCATTACTCTCCTCCGATCTCCCGATGCCGATGGACCTACAGGTCCCACCACATGATAATTCCGCCCCATTCATAATAATATGGCCCTTCCCTTTGTAAAAATCAAATTTTATTTTTTATTTTTTTACCAAAGGCCTTCCCCCTCATTGCCTATTCCCAATTGCATCGGGAAAATCCTGCAGTGTAATACACTTGGCCCCGCTCCCAAGCCCAATTCTGATTGCGATTATATCTCCCAGTCCCACCTTGATCCCTTCCCCCTTTTCAAGTTGAATTGGGCCCTCTCCCTTTGTAAAAAGCGGAAAACCATTTTTCGTATGTTTTAAAAGGATTCCTTCGCCATTTTATTATGTTGCCCCATCGGACCTTACCAAATCACATCGGAGTTTTTATATATGCCATGTTCCCAAATATATCCATACCCTTCAATCCTGATTGTGATTACACCATCGCAACATGCATTTTTCAAATGTTTCATTATGTATTATATCCCCTTCGCCCATTGATTCTGATTCTGATTGCGATTGTGGACCCCACCTCATTTCCCTTCACTCCTTCCATTCGAAATTGGTTTCTCCCTTCACTCAAGGCATAATTTCGTTTTATTTCATTTCAAAAGCATTTCATTAAAGGTCAGTTTTATTCAAAGAAAATGGAAAGAAATAGTCAAAGGCTGAGAAGCTAATATGAGACAGAGATTGCTACAGCAGCAGCAAAGTAGGAAATCTATTTTTCGGATTGCCTATTTTTCTTTCATCCAGTATAACAGCGAATTTTCAAGTGATCAAAATGTTATTTTGTTCCTTATTTTCAGGGGCAGATTGTTGGATTTCTTTTCTATGATTGGACTTCAGTTCTTGAGCTGGAAAACAGCTCCTCTTTCTATGGATCTATGTTCCCACAAATCTGGTCTATTTAATGTAATTGTAAATCATTTGTAAAGCGGTCTGTAAATCAGAAGTACGGGAATAGTGTGCAAAATCAAGGGGAACGCTTTGCCCTCCATTGTAATAGTTTTGGACAGGGAATTAATAAAGAGATGCAGCTCTGATTTGTGGGATCGATGTGGTATGAAATTTAGCATTTGTTTCTCTCCTTTGTGTTCATATGTAAATTTTTATGTATACCATTCATTCATAAACATCTCTAGCTGAATGCTTTCAAGATAGAAAGGTAGAATCCATTTTAATGCTTTGCCTTGGGAAATCATTCAATATTCTGTGTTTTCTTCTGTTTGAAAAGGATCCATCTCCCATGCCCTTTTCAGCTCCTCACCAGTCTTTCCATTCCATAATTATTTAACTTAAATTGCTAAAATTTTATGCCTACCTTGCCCTATGAAATACCCTGTATCCTGATTTAATTACCCAGTTTCAAACTATCCTATTTGTTTCCATACATCCCTGAAAAAATTCATTCATTTCATCAAAACCTAGCCTAAAATTCATTTCATTATTATACTTTGTTGAATATTTTTTCATGGAGAAAGCCCTCTCCTGACCTTGTAGGGCTAGCTACAAGGCTGAGCGTGGTTTAGATGTTACCCTGTTTTGCCTTTCTTCAGCCTGAGGTCCAAATCGGGTGATAACAGTTAGCTTGGACTATGGGAGTCTCTTCAATATCAATAGCATATATAATGTCTTCTAAATTGCCTTTAGCCACTATTTGGCTCCTTGTAATCCTTTTGCTACCATGTTTACTCACATTTGGCTCTTGTTTTGCAGGTTTGCTCATAGTTGACTTTTGTTTTGCAGGTGAAACAGCAGGTGTATCAAGTTTTTGCAATTGCTTTGTTTCCATGATTACTGGTTCACTTTGCTCTACCCCTATTGGTTTACTTTGTTCTGCCACTGAAGGTGATTTTATACCTCTAGGTTTAGGATTTCTTTTAGGGGTACTGGCATCCACTTCAAAATCACTAACAAACAGAAAAGAAGACCAGTCTCTGCCTAGTCTTTTTAACTCATCTAAAACCAGCAACTTTATTAAACCATGATGAAAAAGTGAGGTTTCACTTCCTTCAGATTTGGCTTGAACTTTATCTACCATTTTTGCTAAGCTTCTGTATAAATAAAAAGGTAGATCAAGAGATATCTTACCAACAAAATGTAGAAGAAGCTTGAAGTGGTAAGAATAAACCTTATGATATCTCCCTTCACAAGTGAAGTATTTTTGAATGATAAGCAGTAACTTTGAGAAATTATCTTTCATGCAGCTCCTTGGAATGGCATTTGTAAGGTCAACCTCACTATGTTCTGGCTTGATAAATTATTTACATTCCTACATGTTGAATTTAAAACCTTTGAACCATTTTTCTTCTCCTCTTGGAATCCATGTTGTTGCTGCAATGGTTTCTGGTGTTATAGTGAGGTTCAACATTCCCACTTTTGTAGATGTCGCATTAAAATTTATGGCAAACTCTTTAGAAACTTGTACATGGAATCCTTGCAATCTTTGGAAAAAATGCAAAGACCCTGTTCTTTTGAAAACTTCTGAAGCTTTTAGGTCTTCATTTATTAGGTTCATGTCTAATGGCTCATATCTAAGATAGTGGCCACCTTTGTTGGTCTTCCTCTTTGCAGCCATGGTGCTTTAATGTCTTCTCTGCCTCGCTTGATCAGTGATACCTGCAAACCTTTGAAAATACCAGCCACAACTTGGGCTTAGTGAAATAGCTCTCCAGAACTCAAAAACACGCAAAGAGGGAATGCAGAATGACAAATGACTCAATTGGGAAATATTTTGAAGGTGGATGAAAACTCATGGCATAATGGTGACTCATACATGCTAAAATGGTAATAATGACTTCAACCATGATCATTGTACCTTGATCTTAACCCTAACTGACTCGAATGGCATATACCCTATCCCTTTCAATCATTTACTGACACCTAGCAGCTGATTTGACAAGAACGACAGGAATCCTTCCTTTCATAGTGTACCTAGTGTATTTCTGGGTAGTTTCGCTACAAAAGTGTTAGAAGTTTCATAACGAAAAGTGTGTTTTCTCTGTGTATTTCGCTACGAAAGTAGGGATTCTTGGCTAAAATGACTTTTTAGGAGTTACAAACTTGGGAAATGAAAAATGTTAGAAAATAATGACTGATGTGACATGAAAATATTTGAATGGGGGTGAGTTTTGGACTTTAGGATAAGATAATAAGAAAAATTTAACATTTTCCTTAACCAAGTAATGAAAAATGAATTCTATAACCCTACCTTTGACACATGAACCTCTAAGACTTTGTCAAATGATGTTTCATTTTTTTTTTGAGTAATAAAAATGGCTCCACTTGGGATGGTGTGCCCCTGTGGTACACCAAAGAACCTGTAGTTCCAATGCTGTTATCCATCTTCTTGAAAACAAAAACTCAAAAAATTTCCAAGCTTTCCTTCAAACTCTAATGGCCTTCACCTTAAGCTCAAGCTTGATGATCAACTTGTCTTGATTAGCAGAAAAACATACAAAATGAAATATATACAATGGAATGAATTATCAACAGAAATTAAGAGGAATAGTGCTTCAAAAACCTGCCATTGACAGGCCCTCCAGCACAAGGTTGGCCATCCATATCCTACAGAATGTAAGTGTTGTTCCCATGAAATGCAACTACTTTGAATGGCCCTTTCCAAATATTCTCAAACTTACCATGTTTCCCCTTGTCTTCAATCCTAGCCTCCCATTCAAAACCACATCTTGGATTTGAAAGTTTTTCTCCTTGACCTTCCTGTTAAATGTCTTCTTGATTATGTTTTGAGATTGTTGATTACTGTTATAGACTTCCTCTCTTTTCTCTTACAAGGCTATCAACTGCTTAATCCTCCTCTGGATTGCATTTAGCTCCTCCTCTAATCCTTGCAGCAGCTTCATGACAGGCACTCCCAAGGACGTAGGAAAGATGGCTTCAGCTCCATATACCAACTCATAAGGTGAAGTTCTGATGCAGGAGCATTAGCTCCGAAAAACACCTTGTATTTTAGTTAAGCTAGGGGTTTCATGTTTTGAAGAAATATTAATATAATTTTGAGTGATTAATTATATTTTAATTAATTATTTGTGAGAGTTTGTAAATGTTTCCAAACAACTAGAAACATGAGAGAAATTAGTTTCAAGATAATTTAGAATTAATGATGGAGCCTAAGTTGGAATTAGTTTCTAAGTTTTAGGGATAAAAATCTACCTTTTAGGGATGTTGAGAGATTTAGGGATTTGTTGAGATTTTAAAGGGATAGAACTCAATTTAGTGCATTTTTAATTTGTATAAATTAGAAGGCCTCAAAGGCAATTAGGCAGGTAGGATAGAATAGAAAGGAGAAACTAAAGCTTTGACAGCTAAATCTTGTAAGTCTCCGGCAATTGTAAGGCCATTACTGTTGAATATCCGGCAAAGAGAAAGTCTGTAAGTGTTTTCATTGTTAATGTAAAAAGGGTTTTCAGAATTGTGTGGTTCGATTTCTGGAGTGGAGTATATTATCTGTAATTGAGTTTTAAATGGAGAATGTACATTTTATATAATCTGGTGGTGAAATCGTTGTTAAATGAGACAAATTTTGCAATGTAATGGGAAGTCGATCTGAACAGAGGTTAAACTCTGCTGCTGGAATAATTAAATTGAATACAGTTGATTTATTGTTGAGGACAGAATCGATTTGAATTAACATCATGTTTTGTAATGAAAATGTCAATTGGTAGTTGGCAAGAATCGAATTGGCAAGTCGAAGATCATAATCTGGAGGCTTTTGAAATCGTGTGGATGAATGTCATTGTTGAATTTTGTATAAGATCTGAGTTTATGTAATGGCCATAGCAGAAGAACTGAGCTGGAAATAGAGGGGTTGTATTTTAAAAGTCTGTCTGGTTCTGTATATCATTGCATGGAATGGATCGGTATCACTAAATTGAAATTGTTAATTGAATAAAAGCGCAGATAAAATGTCAAATTGGGGTTTTGATGGACAACGTTGGAAAAATTGGGACGCACAGTGAACATTAACCTGTAGAAGCTTCATAAAAGGAAAATAATGGAAAATTGAATACAAGTACAGTGAAAATGAAGATGGGTTCTAACAGTGGCATCGATTTGCAGAACGTTGTTTGCTGAGATCGATTTTATCTGTTGGGTTTGTGCGATGAAACAAATCAATGGAAATCCAAAATCGAAGAGGAATGGAATTATATAAAGTCAATCCAGAAACGTAGGTGATGTTATGGTAATGTCGTGGATTTATTCTCATGTCTTTTTTATAATGAATGAAGAGAAATCGATTTTTATAAGCGCTGGAGAAATTGTGTTTAGTGAATTAGAATTGCAGAGGTGCGAATTACCTTTGAAGCAGAAGTAAATTTCGATACAGCATTCGAGTGGAAACCGGAAGTGAACAAACAGTGAAAGATCTGTGGATGGTAAGTAAGTTAATTTGCCAGTAAGTTAATTTGCCCATTTGAATTCTGGTCAATTGTAAGTTTGGGAGTGCTGGCATTAAAAACAAGTAGTTTCAAGTGTGGGCGCAGAGCATTTTTGTTGTTGAAATCTTTTCAGAATTTGATTGAATTTGCGGGGTGTTATAACAGTAAGCACGTTGAGGTAAATTCCATGGGCGAAGTTATTCAAATGGTTTGCATAGAGATTGATGGAATAAGATGGATTAAAACAATGCAAGCTCGTTTTAAAACTAATGATACACATGTATAATGATAACAAGGGGCGCATTTGACTTTTGATTGTGAAATCCAATCTTAAAAGGTGCATGTGCAAGATTTGGCTTTGTAATTGAATGACGGGTATGAAAACGTGTAAACATGGATTGGAGTTGCACTTTTGCATAAAGTTTTGAATTTAAGATTTGAGTTTTGGGTTTCATAAAAGAACCTTGTATGGTTCTCAAAGCTAATCATAAATTGTGAAGACATGTTATTAGCTTCCGCTTATGAGAGTATGGTTTTTGAGAACATATGTTGAAGAGCTTTCGCATGCAATGGTAAAGTGTGAATTTGCCAGTAATTAAGATTTTGATTTGGGCAAAAGCTGAGATACATTCTAACTCATGCTTGCAAAGAAGATTCTGGGGTTTGCAGGGTGAGCCTGCATCAAGTTCCAATTGATCTCTTCGTGCACACTCTATCAGCCCACAAAGCATACTTCAGCTTCAAATTCCATGATTTCTTATATTCCTGCAACAACTTCTTAATAATCCTCACAATGCTCTTGTTAGAAGATTTAGCAAGACCATTACCTTGTGGATAATATGCAGTAGAATGCCCAAGTGTAATGTGATAGTGATGAAAAAAATTGATCATCTTCTTAGATTTGAATGTATGTGCATTATCAGTGATGATCTTCATAGGGCAGCCAAACCTAGACAATATATTATTTTCTAAAAATGAATGATAAATGAACCATTTTCTTGCCTAGTTGGGATTGCTTCAATCCACTTGGTTAAATAATAAATTGTTGTCAGAATCCAGCGATGCTGACCTGAATATGATGGATGAATCTCACCAAAAAAATCTAGCCCCCACTGTTGAAATGGCGCCTCAACATAGATAGGCTTCAAGGGTAAAGGAACAAGCCTTTTCTTACCATCAAAAATATGGCATTCATGGCAGGCAACAATATTTTTGTAGCAATCTTTAAACATAGTAGGCCAATAATACCCTGCTCTAAGAATATTATTTGTTGTAGCCTTCCAATAATGATGATCTCCACAATCTCCTTTTTGAAACTCCTCAATCACTTTTTCAGCCTCCTCTTCCAGCAAATAATTCAAAAGAATACCACCAATATATTTCCAATATAGATTTTCATCAATGATGTAGTACCTCAAAGATTTTAACTTCACAAATCTTGCCCTGGACTTTGTTAACTCAACAAGAACTCTATGATGATGTAAGACAAAAACAATGTCTTTGTACCAGTCAGAAAGGATGTACTTCTCTTCAATGGGAATCAGCTCTTCATATTCATCTAATAATTCTGAAATTTCTGCAATTAAATTCATATCAAGACAATCAAAATTTGACTGTGCCATCAGCTTTGCTAGGCCTTGACCTTTGACCAATTTTGTGGGCCTAATATCTATATCATATTCCAGCAAGTTAGCTATCCACTTCCCTCTCTTACCATCAGGATCAACTTGAGTTAAGATGTCTTTCACAACAACATTAGGAACACAAGCTATAACATGAGAATGCAGAATGTAAATTTTGAAATATTTGATGGCCTTGACCAAGGCATAAGCTTGCTTCCCTAAGATGTTGTACTTTAGCTCTAAATTAGCTAATGTCCTGCTAAAAAATGAAATGGGTTGCTCAATACCTTGTTGTCATTTCTGTAGCAAAACTCCAGCAATTATATTTTCTGTTGCAAATGTAAAAACCAAAAATTATTTTGAAAAATTTGGGTTGATCAACACTGGTGCTTTAGTGAGTGACTTTTTAATCTCCTCAAATGAGTTCTTTGCTTCTATTGTCCACTTGATGTCAGCTCCTTTCTTCAGCATCTTTGTTATGTCTTTTACAATCTCAGCAAAATTAGGAATAAACCTCCTCACAAAATTTACCCTTCCAAGGAAAGACTGAATTTCCTTTCTACTTCTAGGTAGATCCACTTTCTGAATTGCATTGACCCTGTTAGGATCAATCTTAATCCCATATTTAGAAATAATATGCCAGAGTAACTTCCCTGAAGTCAGTGCACAAATTCTTTTAGTGGGATTGAGAGAAATTTCAAACCTTCTACACTTCAACATAATCTTTTATAGGTGCTTCGAGTGATCTTCTTCTCTCCTTGAGAAGACTATTATGTCATCTAGATAGAAAACCACCATCTTTTCTTTCTCCTCAGCAAAGGAAATGTCCATTGCTCTTTGAAAGGTAGCTCCTGCATTCATTAGACCAAAAGGCATCTTGGCATACATGAATGTGCCCCATGGTGTGGTAAAGGTTGTTTCTTCCTGATCTTTTGGATGCACAAGTATCTGATTGTACCGTGAAAAAACATCAAGCATAGACATCCTTTGGGAACCAACAATCTTCTGCAAAATTCGGTCCATCTTTGGGAGAAGGTAGTTTTCCTTCAGAGAGGCTTTGTTCAAGTTTCTGAATTCAATGCAGATTCTAATTTCTCCACTCTTTTTTCTAACTCGAACCAAGTTTGCAAGCCACTTTGAAAATTTGATTGGAACAATAATTTTAACATCAAAGAGTTTCTTGATTTTCTTCTCAATCAGAGGCATGAGAAGTGGATTAATCCTCCTCAACTTCTGTTTGAAAGGATTTTCATTTTCTTTAATGGGAATAGTATGTTGAATGATACTAGGATCATACTTCTTCAAATCAGCATAACTCCATGCAAAAACATCTATGAACCTTTTCATCATGTTAATATATTTCTGTTTCATGTCAACTAAAAGAAACTTTGAAAGCTTAATCATTTTTTGCATTGCTACTGTACCAAGGTTACAACTCTCTATTCTTCATCATCAGCTTGTATCCTAGGAGACTTGAACACATCATTCTGATCAAAAAGCTTCTCAAGGGGAATGAGACCTTTGGGTATAGAGTTATTCTTCAGTTGTAACACTTCAGAATTTCCCTTTGTTTCAGCAAGCATGTTTTGTTGATCTACTTGTGTACTTTCAAACTCCTCTTTTAGTTCTATAAAATTTTTGACTTGCTGGTCATCCTCAAAAACTTGCCAATGGATAATGTTATCATGGATAACAGGTCTATGGTTAAATTAAACCTCATATATTTCAGTGGAATATGCAGGGATGATAAATAGACTTGAAAAGGCAGTTAGGGAGTCAGCGACTGAGTTTTGGTCCCTAGTCTTCACAATAAATGAATATTATTGGAAATTCTCTAACATCTCCATGATCAAATCTCTGTATGCCCTCATTCTCACATCCTTAGTTTGATATAAACCCTCAACTTGCTTAATAACTAATTCAAAATCTCCACAAATAGAAATCTTTTGGGCACCCATTCTCTTCAAAATTTCTAACCCTAAAAATAAAGATTCATACTCAACCATGTTATTTGTGCAATCAAAATTTAGTTTGTAAGAAAAGAACTTACTTTCATCTTCTGGAGTTGTGATCCAAATTCCTCCTCCAACCCCCTTTCTTCCTGTTGATCCATCAAAGTGTAACAACCACCAACCTTCCACCTTCTCCTCACTGATTTGTTGATTTTCTATCTGCTGATTTTCTGCTTCATCAGTCAATTCATTGAAAAGAATAGCAGATCCTAGTTCAGTATCAACAACATATATTGGAAAATTCTGAGGTTTGTCTTTACTACTTACCATATAAGCCATCCTTGTTTCTGATGTAGGAGCATCCTGCTTAATTGTCATTTTGTATTTGGGTGATTTAGGGGGTGATGTTTTTTTAATTATTTTATAAATTATCTACATTTTAAATAAATTGAGAGGAAAATATGAGTGTGAGGTTTATTTTAAATATTCTCTTAATAAATTGAGAATATGAGTGGAGTTGGGTTGTATAGATATTTTAGGGATTATGAACTCCTTAAATGGAACTTAGTTGAGTCAAAGGAGGGATAAAGCTATTTTAGAATTTGGTTGAGTTATTTGTGGAGGAAATCATGGATTCAAATTAATCCAGAATTATGTATAAATATGAGCTTTGTATGAGGATGGAAGATAGATAGGCATAGAGATGGAATAGGACAGAAAATAGAAAGAGAGCATAGAGTAGGAATGGTGTGACAGTGTGATGAGTTGTAAAGGTTAGAGCAAGAGGCCACAAGTGTAATACTCGGCCAAAGAAGGGGTTGAATCTGTAATTTCTTGTTGTATTTTATGCAAGTATTTTGGTTGTGTTCGGATCTCTCTTCATATATATTTTGTATTGAATCTAAGTGATTTGTATGAGGATTTTGAAATTGAGGATTTCATGTTTAAGAGAATACACACTCTATTGTGTGCAATATTTTGATTTGTGCAGAAATTCTGCATCATTTTGGTATCAGAGCGGGAAGATGCCTGCTTGTTGTGGGAGTAAATTGGTTTTGAGTGTGTTGTGTGCGTTCTTGTGAAGAATGAAAGCACAAAGGGGCAACCAATGAAATATTTGGCCCATGCGAAATTGATTTAGTTATTATTATAACATTCCATGTATTCGCTCTATTCCATGTTTTCTGTTGTTTATTTGACTCTGCAATTATGTATATGCATGGATAAGTGTTGTTGAATTGAAGGTGCGATTGGAATTAATTCCAATCGAAGAATCGATTTCAGTAACCCACGAATAAAAGTTGTTGTAATCCTGGATTGCCATAAGAAATGCCAAACGAAATGTCTGACTTGGATGTAAGGTGGGTACGGATACTGTGAAATGGCAAGCGAGCGTTGTTTTGGAAGCAAGTGCAGTGGTTGAAAATGTTGGTAGCTGGTATTGGGCCAACGTGGAACGTTGAAATGAGTGCAATGCCAATACAAGCACAGATTCTGTGGGATTTTGAATGCAAAGTCGAGAGCATAAGAGGATGGTGTAGATCTGAACACAAAGGAGGAAGGTGGAGATCGCTTGAACTGATAAGTAGTCAATAAGCGAAATTGCGGAACTGGTGTAACGTGAACACAAATTGGGAAGCAGAAATAAATTGTTGCAGACTTGAACCTGTAATAGCTTTCTATCGGTGTCAACGTTGTGAGGAGCTCACCGTTTGTGGTATGTGTTGTAGAAGTGCACGATACATTTTGAATTTTTTATATACAGTGGTTCAAATGGCGCATTGAAAGAAAGATAAATTGTGTGTAAATTTTTTATGAAAAAACTATAGAGTATATAAAATCTATCCAATTACACGGTTTTATCCTTTGCGTCGAATGTAATTTGCTACTGCATTTAATATTTAACGTGTGTCTTTGTTCTTGATCAACTAAAGAAGATCTCATGTTCCAAGTTTGTAGTTCGTCCAAGTTAAAGATCATTTGTTATCGGCGTGTCAAAGCTGACCTGGAGGGGGAACGCACTCCTGTGCTCATATATGCGGAAGAATATGATAACATGGCATGCAGATCCAAAGGGAAAATAGTGGGGACTGGCAGGAACAATGGCCTTATACTCCTGACATCTAGGTTCCAAATTAATGGCAATTTCATCGAAGCTCTTCAACGATCCAGCCGCAACTAAATCAAGTTTTGATAACTCATATTGTCCTTGCAGTTAAGAACTTTTGAAAGAAATCTTGGTATTGAATATTGTTTTCCACATAGTACTTGGATCTTCTGACCTCCAGCCCGAGTACTTGGAAAGAAACAGAATCCTACAGTTTGAGTAACATTATGGTTCTTTCAAACTAAATTTACTCGGAGTCAATATCAACGATGGCAACTACAATTTCTTTGTGATTGTTCCACGTTCTAAGGCCTTACAACCACCGTGGAAAATTTACTCGCTTCGGGTGACTCCTTAGTACATAGACAATAAGTGGCAAACGACAAACATGGAGGAGTTGCAAGTTGAAGTCAAAGGAGATATGAATATGCAGCGAATGAAAATATGGTTCGAGCATGGTTGTGGCATATCATTTTGAGGTTGTGATAACTGAGATCTACATGGAGGAGCAAGCCTATAAAGGAGCATCTATGATTTCCATGAGTTAAATATCATGATTGATTGTTGCTTGTAGCGCATGTGAAAGTTTTCACATTGTTATGTTCAGAAGATAGTGTGGTTTGTGTTTGTTTCTGCCGAAGAAATATGTTGATGCCACCATGCTAAAATAAAGTTTTGGAAAATTCCTATGAAGGAATTGGTCTTGTGCACTGAAGAGAGACGGTGTTGCATGAGAACCGTCACTGCAAGAAGGAGCTGCATGGAAGTGCAGGAAAACTGTCTGCGCTAAGATGGTGAGCTTGTTGAAGAGGTTATGGTATATTTTTTTGTACAATGTCGATGAAGGGCATGTGAATATTCACAGTGATAAGAATGACATATAGGCATGAAATCTGGAGAGTTGAAATTTCAAAGAAAAGGTTTATTAAATAACCTTGAAGGGCACATAAGGCATGAAAATTCATTTCCAAAAGGTATTTTAAATGTTGAAAATTAGATGGTTTATTTTATTTTCATCATAAAATAAATCTTGGGAAAAGTGGATTGCATTTCGATTTAAAGGCTTAAGTATCATGCGAGTAAAATAAAGTGATAATGGGAGATGATATAATTAGTGATTTATGATATTATCATAAGAATGGAGTATGAGAGAGAATTGGTAGAGTGAAGATTTTACATCATGAGAATGTATTAAGGGTGGATGTTCATTGGTATATTGTATAACTTCAATTAAAGTCAAAATATCCACTATTGTAATTATTAGGTCAAGCTTTGAAGTCAAATAAGATGTTAAGGTCAAATGAATAAATTTGGATAGCTTGAGAAAAGTTAAACCATTGAGTTATTGTACAAAAGGGTGCATTTTTTTATCTAAGATGAAGAGTTGATGTCAAGTCTGGAGTCAAATAGTCTTAAATTAAGGCAAAGGTTTGAATGTAATTGGGTGCATGATCGGTAGAGCCCGACACCCAAAGAGTTGGTCATTGTAACACAAGAATTACTGCAGTTGTTGTTTGCAACAAAAAGAAGCAAGAGAGAAAACTGAAAGATACCAAGCGCAGGAAGAGAGCTTGCATTGTTGGATGGCAAGTAGGAAGGCTTGCTGAAAAGGGGATTGAATGAATTTCACAAGTGAACAGATGAAGTTCACAAAGGAGGAGAAGATGTGTTGAAGATTGCAACAAGAAACAGTGAAGGAGGCATCCTGAAACATCATCCTGATCCTAGTTGGAAAATAATCACCTAAACTAGGTGGGGCCCACACAGGTGATTTTTGGCGCAAAGTCTATTTTTAGACTATGTCTATTTTTAGACATGTTGATCATATTCTATGAGTTGCAGGATGCTATTTGTGGATGGTTGGTTAAGTTGGAAAAATAGATGGATTTCTATTTTTAGACATATTGGGCAGAATCTATTTTTAGATTGCTAGTCTAAAAATAGATATGTCGAATATCATTAGCTCTTAATAATATTTGGACTCTAAACATTATCTTATTCTCTTGGAGCAGTTCAGTTAAGTGCACAGATGTGGCACAGGAGCTGACAGAAGGAATTACGCTATTCCTGAGGGTTTACTAGAGCTATTGCATGGAGGACTTTAGTTAGAACTCATGTGACGAAGTTTGGTGGAGTTATAGAAGTAGTTGGTGGAGTTGTGTTCAGTTTAACTCAGTTAGACACAATTGAGCTAGTTGTATCTAGCCTAACTGATTGATACACTAGTGAGAGTGATGTGAATTAATTAATAATTAATTCACTAAATATTAACTCATTAATCAATTTAAGAATACATCAGTTAACTACAGTGCATGGACAATTCAGTGGAGACCAGTGGAGAGGTAGGTGAAAGAGCAAGTGTGACTATCAGTTGTGACTATAGTGTTGCGTTGTTTGCACCACAAATTTAGTAGAGATGCCTTTAAGGATTGCGTGAGAAATACTGGAGTAATTCGATTTCATCCAGAGCCATTCTTCAACAGGGGTTGCGCAGTAGATGCAGGCTAAAGGCTAGCAAAGATCGGTGCATGGATTTGCAAGATCGGGCCTGATTAGTGTGTAGCGATTGGATTGTACTGAGAGTTTGTGATAATATTTTTATAAGGATTGTTACATGATCTCTATGACATATATTATATACATATATTTGGAGTTTTTAGCTTCAAGCTTTCCAGTTAAAACATTGTGTTAATGTGTGTGAATTTTTATGGTTTCAATGTGTGCATGCAATTGATTTAATTTTTGCATGTGATGATCAATGGTGGAATAGATTATGTATTGTGCATGAAGTTAAAATAGTGTGTGATCAGGAGAATCTTGGACATATGCAGGCATAGTGCATATAATTTCTACATGGTATTGGAGCGATATTGATCATTGGAGCAATTGCAATTATTGAAACAGTTGAGTTTTGTGCTGGTGGAATTCGAATTTGCTGCAGTGTTTTCTTGGTGTCGAAGTTGAGCATTCATTGAAATGTCTTTCAACGGATTGCGATTGAAGTATGCCCTTAATGGGAGCTCAAATTATATTTCATGGAAGGACAGGATGGAGGCGGTGCTGGAGGATAATGGGTTGAAGGAGTTCATAGATGCTGAAATTCCTAAACCGGGTTCTAGCGATGCAGCCGCACTTGACGCGTGGAAAAAGAAGGTAGCAAGGTGTCGAAGGATTCTGTTGGAAGGTGTGAAGGATCACATTGTGTCCAGCCTTCATGGTAAAGCCACTCCATTCTCGATGTGGAAGGCTTTGACAGAATTGTTCCAAAGCAGAAGTGACCAGAGGAACTTGGCGCTTAAAGACAAGCTCAAGAAAATAAAAATGGAGAAGAATGACACTATTCCGGTATACTTGACAAAGTTTGTCCACTGCAGGGATGAGCTTGAGAGTGTAGGATTTAGTGTGGATGAAGAAGAATTGGTGAGCTTGGCTCTCCTTGGGCTTCCAAAGAGTTGGCATAGCTACGAGGACTCTGTCAATGTTCGGGAGAAACTGCCAGGATGGGAGTGACTTTGGTCGGATCTTGTGCAGGAGGAGATAAGGCGAAGTACCAGGGATGGCTCTTCATCAAAGAATGATGATGAAGAGGATTGTGCTTTGGCTGCCAAAGCAAGGAAAGGGAAGGGGAAGAAAAATCCTTCTCAATCCAGTGCGGATGGCAAAGAGCGTGACATGTCCAAAGTGAAGTGTTTTCACTGTCACGAACACGGACATTACATCACACATTGTCCACAAAAGAAGAAGAACAAGCAGGTTGTTGGAGCTGCAGCTGGTGAGGCTCTTGCCTCGCAATTTGAGCTGGAATTCTCATTGATCGCGTGCATGGTGTCTAGTGCATTGGGATCGGGGTGGTACTTTGATAGTGGTGCTTCCTTTCACATGACGGGAGATGTGAACCTTTTCAGTGACTTGGTGGAGAAAGATCTCCAGTTGCATGTTGAGTTGGGCGAAAATGGACGATACAATGCGACCGGCATTGGTACCATTACCTTTCAGAGGGAGTCAGGTAAACTCATTCTTTTACATGATGTAGTGCATGTTCCAGGTTTAAAGAAGAATTTAATCTCAGTCGCAATGTTAGAGGATAAAGGGTATGATGTTGTATTTAGTGAAGGAAAAGTTTTCCTTTGGTACAAAGTAACAGGACAAGTCAAGAAGGTTGGGATTCGAGCAAAGAATCTCTACATACTTGAAGTAGATGGGATTTCTATGGAGCTTCCTACTAATGGGAAGTGCAAGAAAGCCATGCAATTGAAGCTTGAGAGGGAGCAGGATTTGCATGCAGGTAAGAGTGAACCTCGAGATGTGGAGCAGCCACAAGATGAGGATCATGGAGTGGGAGCAACCATTCATGCAGAGAAATTTCATGCCAGATGGGCAGAGGGAGTGCATGCAGCTATACCACCAAGTGAGAGGTGGGGCGACATGCCTGAGTAATCCCAAGAGGAGATTTCTGGGTAGGATTCATTGAGATGGTGTGGATATCATGAATTGAACCTGGCTACGAGGTGCCCACATAGAGCAACATTAACATGATCATTTGGATTGATGCAGTGGAATAAAAGTGACAATGTCGAATACTGGAGCGCGATTCAGAGTTGACAGCAAGTGCAGAGTGCATGGGTGCAGAGTTCAATAGCGCAGTGGTTCCTGAAGACATGTGCAGTAGCTAAGCAGAAGTCGAAGACATTGATGACATATGCATCAGATTGTTTGAGTTTTTTGGAGCCTTTTCAGTTTCGGAAGAGTTGCAGAGCAGATGCATGGAGTTGCATGGCGCTTACAAAGGTTGCAGGGCGAATGCATGGAGTTGCATGTCGCATGCAAAGACAATCCTTTCTTGTTGAGAGGGAGTGTTGAAGATTGCAACAAGAAACAATGAATGAGGCATCCTAAAACATCATCCTGATCCTAGTTGGAAAATAATCACCTAAACTAGGTGGGGCCCACACAGGTGATTTTTGGCGCAAAGTCTATTTTTAGACTATGTTTATTTTTAGACATGTCGATCATATTCTATGAGTTGCAGGATGTTATTTGTGGATGGTTGGTCAAGTTGGAAAAATAGATGGATTTATATTTTTAGACATATTGGGCGGAATCTATTTTTATATTGCCAGTCTAAAAATAGATATGTCGAATATTATTAGCTCTTAATAATATTTGGACTCTAAACATTATCTTATTCTCTTGGAGCACTTCAGTTAAGTGCACAGATGTGGCATAGGAGTTGATAGAAGGAATTACGCTATTCCTAAGGGTTTACTACAGCTACTGCATGGAGGAATTTAGTTAGAACTCATGTGACAGAGTTTGGTGGAGCTATAAAAGTAGTTGGTGGAGTTGTGTTCAGTTTAACTCAGTTAGACACAGTTGAGCTAGTTGTATCTAGTCTAACTTATTGATACACTAGTGAGAGTGGTGTGAATTAATTAATAATTAATTCACTAAATATTAACTCATTAATCAACTGAAGAATACATTTGTTAACTACAGTGCATGGAAAGTTCAGTGGAGACCTATGGAGAGGTAGGTGAAAGAGCAAGTGTGACTATTAGTTGTGACTATAGTGTTGCATTGTTTGCACCACAAATTTAGTAGAGATGCCTTTAAGGATTGCATGAGCAAGGCTGGAGTAATTCGAGTTCATCTAGAGCCATTCTTCAGCAGGGATTGCGCAGTAGAGGCAGGCTAAAGGCTAGCAAAGATCGGTGCATGGATTTGCAAGATCGGGTCTGATTAGTGTGTAGCGATTGAATTGTACTGAGAGCTTGTGATAAGCTTTGTATGAGGATTGTTACATGATCTCTATGGCATATATTATATACAGATAGTTTGGGTTTTTAGCTTCAGGCTTTCCCGTTAAAACACTGTGTTAATGTGTGTGAATTTTTATGGTTTCAATGTGTGCATGCAATTGATTTAATTTCCGCATGTGATGATCAATGGTGGAATAGATTATGTATTGTGCATGAAGTTAAAATAGTGTGTGATCAGGAGAAACTTGGACATATGCATGTGTAGTGCATATAATTTCTACAAGATGACTGTTGATAATCATTTCAGAGGTTCTGTGAAAGACCACAATAGAAGAAGGAAGAAGGAATATGCCAAGACAAATGGCATATGGAAGCAGTTGACTAATGAAGAATATGAGAGGGAGAAGGCTGAGATAACAGTTCGCCTTGAATTCTTGATGGAATTTTTGCAGAGAAATAAGAAATACCATAGACATGGTTGGAACATGAGGAAGAAAGTGAAATGGCAGAGACTACAAGTAAAGAGGAATCAACAGGTAAATATGCAGTTAAAAGAAGAGATGAGAAAGCTTGAAAAGATGATGACTCTGTAATTGAGATGTGAAGAACTCAGAAAAGTTGAGTTGGAAATGGAAGTTTCCATTTGTGGACCAGAACAGGGTGAAATTATGGGAGAAGAGGTTAATGAGAAAGATATCACGGACTATTGGAATAGTTAAAAACAATTTGAAGATATGCTGACAAGGGAAGTAGATGAGGCTATGAAGCCTTGTATTTTTAAATCTCATAGTTTTTGTGTGTTTGCAGGATGTGCAGAAGATGATGGACAGTCTGGTGAAACTATCACTAAGATGAATGAAGCTCTTGAGGTGAGGTATGATGGAGAATGCCTTTCAGAGGAGGAAGGTATTGATTTGTTGCAGCAAAAAGAATTCATAGGTGAATTTCTGTTTGGTGTAAGACAACCAGTTGAAGTTGTTATGGAGCAGAAGCATAATGAAAATGCCATAGTAATATTCCAAGGAGGTAAACAAATGAATTTGTTTAATGAAAATGATGAAAGAATTTTGCAATGTGATGATACAGAAAACATGATAACTCATAAGGATTGCCAGAAGAAGAATGAAACTAGGAATGAAGGTTGTGATGAAATGCTAGAAAGATTTCACATGGAAATAAAGTTCTTGGAAAGATGGCTCAAGAAACCTAAAGGAGAAATGAAGCTTGCAAAACCTGATACAGAAGAGATTGCAGTTACCATGCATGATAAGGATGAAATGTCTCTAAATTTTATAGAGTTAAGTGAATGTTTTAACTCTTCAAATAATAATGTGGTTGTAGATACAAAAGGCAACATTAATAAATATGATGTTGAAATCAGAGGAATTGAGTAGAAATTATTTGAAGATGAGATGAAAGATCAGGAGCAACAATTCAAAAGAGGATTTACTGAAATCCAGAAGGTCTATGATGAAATATTGGTGCTTGCAGTCTTGTATTTTTAAAACTAATAATTTGTTGATGAATGCAGGTACATCACCAGATGAGAAATTTGTTACTATAGGGGCAGTCAATGACTATAATTGTGATCAAGAAGAAGTTATTGATTATTCTTCATTACAGAAAGTTGATTGTTCAGCACAATTGAAGGAGTAAGCAGCAGACAAAGAGCCAGAAGCCGAAGAAGATAAGATCAGGTAAATTGCAGGTGAAGACACTACAGAAAACATCAATCGTATTGATGTAATTGAAAAAGATGAATTACTTCGAGGAATTGGCAGAAGTAATTATTGCAGAGGCCTATGGAATCCAATTAACAGACCAGTTCAAGATTCTTTCAAACTCTGGAGACTAGAAGAATGAGTATCAACGTTTCTACGCAAGTCTGTATTTTCCGAAATAAAGATGGTGTGGTATGGAAAATAGAGAGTTATGTTCAATAGTGTTCTGAACATACTATTCTGGGAATTCTGTGTAGAATTACAAAATAGAGTTGATACTTTAAAAGATTGGCGGCAAAACAGAGTTTGGAATCCTAGAGGTAGCAAGTCGTTGAGACTTGTGGCTATCGCATTATTACAGAAAAGTGACAGACCTCATAGACAGGAGTCTATGGAAACTTTTCTACATGGGGAGTCTGATGCAGGAGCATCCTGCTTAATTGTCATTTTGTATTTGGGTGATTTAGGGGGTGATGTTTTTTTAATTATTTTATAAATTATGCACATTTTAAATAAATTGAGAGGAAAATATGAGTGTGAGGTTTATTGTAAATATTCTCTTAATAAATTGAGCATATGAGTGGAGTTGGGTTGTATAGATATTTTAGGGATTATGAACTCCTTAAATGGAACTTAGTTGAATCAAAGGAGGGATAAAGCTATTTTAGAATTTGGTTGAGTTATTTGTGGAGGAAATCATGGATTCAAATTAATCCACAATTATGTATAAATATGAGATTTGTGTGAGGATGGAAGATAGATAGGCATAGAGATGGAATAGGACAGAAAAGAGAAAGAGAGCGTAGAGTAGGAATGGTGTGACAGTGTGACAAGCTGTAAAGGTGAGAGCAAGAGGCCACAATTGTAATACTCGGCCAAAGAAGGGGTATAATCTGTAATTTCTTGTTGTATTTTATGCAAGTATTTTGGTTATGTTCAGCTCTCTCTTCATATATATTCTATATTGAATATAAGTGATTTGTATGAGGATTTTGAAATTGAGGATTTCATGTTTAAGATAATAGACACTCTATTGTGCACAATATTTTGATTTGTGTAGAAATTATGCATCAATTTCTCTATACAGTCTCCTTTGCTCACCAAAAACAGGAATGGTGGCATAAGTTAGGTCCATCTGTATTGTACCTTTGATCTTTGCTGCCCATGACCTTGATAATAGCATGCCAAACTTAGGTGGAATGTTTGCTACCACAATGTCCATTACCATTGTCTTGGCAGGGACTTGTGTAAGACCAACAACAACATCTTTTATTAAACCAATGCACTGGAATATTTTTGAATCAAAAGAAAACAAATCCTTATATGGTCTAGTAATTTCCAATCCCATCCTTTCCATGATCACTTTGGGCATAAGATTGTGAGAGGCTCCTGAATCCAACATGGCATTATGCAATGTCATGTCATGAATACTAAGGCTAACATAAAAAGGAGGCACCTCTTCATTCTGCTCATCCTCTAATCTTGGACCCAAGTATATGGTTGGATGATATTCTTGAACATTTAGGATATCAGCAGCTCCTAGTTGGGAATTCAACATTTTTAAAATTTTACTTCTGTATTCATTCACCTTAAAAATTTCTCCAAAAGGTGTTGGGATTTTGATCTTAGATATATCACTCTCCAAACTAAAAACATAAGAAGATTTTTTAGTCTCTTTTGCATGAGGAGGAGGTGGTGTATCTTTCCTAACCTCGACAGCTTTAGGGGCATCTTTCTTGGGCTGTGTTTTGTTTGCAGCAATTGGCACATTTCTGTTTTAGAGGTTGTACTATTTATGCATCTCAAAGATTGCATTTTGATACCCTTTAAGATAATCATATGGTTCCTCACCCTTGTTTACATCATGATATGACTCATCGTGTTCCTCCTTAGTCAAAAAAATTCCTGACATGTTTTCATCCAAGCAATGAATTGATTCTTCTTGTATTTCAGGCTTATCTTCTTCATCAACTAAGTTTTGCTAAAAAGGAGGCCTTACTTGAGGGTCAGGTGGTTGATTTCTATTTTCCCTTAGTCTCTGCTGGTTTTGAGGTCTTCTGAACTAATGATTTCTAAACTGAGGTTCATTTTTTGCAGGAGGAGAAGAGGCATTCCCAAGGGCAAGCCTATCCATCAGTTTTTCCATTGCCTTCATCATGGAATCAAATTTTTCATCTGAGGTGGAAGAATTATCTTCTTCTTTCAACTTAGTCTTTCCCATATTGGATTTTTTTGCTGCTATCATATTGACCTCCACCTTCACTGCATCATTTTTCATTTCAGCAAGTGAAGGGGATTGTCTTTCTCTTAACATGACAGAAAAATCATAATCAAAGGCTTCAGTATATCTCAGATGAGCTGCTCCTCGTGGAGGCTTTAGATGGGCAGGAATGGAGTCTTAAACTTTGTTAAATCTCTTTGAAAATTTTTGAACAATTTCATCAACAGCTCTCTTCAAATAATTATACTCAGTGAGGGCCTATACAGGGTTGGTTCTATTTCCCCACTTCCTCAAGAAGTTATCTTCAAATTCATTCCAATTATGCAGGCTTCATGCAGCAAGGGCTTTGAACCACTTCCTAACTTCACCAGTAAAGCTCTGAGCAAACAATCTCATCTTGACATCCTCATGGTCAACCTCCTCCTTGTCTATAAAGTCATTAAACTGGTCTACATGCTCTTCAGCTTAATCTCTTCATCACTTCCCCGAGTTTTAATTCTAGAAGAATACTTGCTAGGAAGGGCATTTAGGACAACTGGAAGAACAAGAGGGGCATACCTGGCAGGTGCAGCAGCATGTGGAGGTGGCACATTTCCTGCCATGATGATTGGGACTTTGGTAGTTTTAGGGAAATCAGCAGTAGAAGAAGAGGAACTGTTAGGAGGAGGGCTATTTTTTCTTTTTTGTCCAGACACAATTGAACTCCAATCAAGAAGAGGGACACCAGTTTTAATTCTTAACAAAATTTCAAATGGGTCTAGTTCCTTCAACCTATCCAAAGATTCTTTCTCTAACAGTAACTCTGAAGTGACTGCTTCCCAAAACTCTTCTTTATATTTTTGAGTTACTAAGGCTGAGGTATCAATACCTCTTTTATGTAGGTCTAAAACAATTTCAGTCAATTATTTTTCACTTTCAGACCTAAACAAGACTTCCTGAATTTTATCATCAAAATTTTTATCTTCGTGACTTCTTAAAACTTCAGAGGACAAGTATTTTGTATGTAATGGAGTACTTGATATTACCGAAATGCCTTGACTGCCTCTGGAGATGGTGTTTGGATTGTCCACAATGGTAGGTGGATCTGGGTCAGGATTAATCCTCGTGTATCTCCTTCTCGAAGCCACCTTTAATCATATGAATTTTGAATGGATTCACCAAGTTAGATGCAGCCTCAAACAACTTTCTGAGCTCCTACTACCTTCAGAAGTTCATCTTCAAAATTTCGGGAAAGTATATCTTCAGGCTCCTAGCAGACGCACCAAAATGTTATCAAAAAATTGAAATTGATTGGCTGCTAATCAGACAACTCTATGTAATTGTTTCAAACCAGCTTGTGATTTAAGCTTAGCCTCTTCAGTCTAAGAGGGCTCTCTCAAAGGGGTTAATGATATTTGATAATGATGGAACTAGATGGATAACTCTATTTGGAAAATAACTTTATTGTGATGTGTGTAGGTTGAAAAGAGTACGGGTTGGCAACCATTGGGCTTATGGAGTCAACAAATCAGTAGGTTCAGTGGTAAGGTCTCTTTACATGGAAGCTGAGCTAGGTAAGAGTTTTTAACAAAGGTAAATCACACATGGAACATAAAACAACACAGCCATTTCATCAATAAAGGAAGTCAGAGCATACACATATGAATTCTGAGTAATAAAGTTGAAATCCACTGCAAGTAGTACACATAAAAATATAAATAAAAAAAGCATTAAAAACTCCATGAGAATCTCAGGTCTGTCAAGAAAGAGTCCTCTGTATTACTGATATCAGTCAAATTACATAAAGTTGCAGTAGTGCAAAAAATCTCCAACCCTTTAAAAATTCGATAATTTTCCATTTAATAGACCTTCTTACATCAGAGATGATATGCCTCTTGGCTATATTCATCGAACTCTTCCTATGACACCTTGCATAACAGGAAAACATGTGCTTTAATGAGAAAATGATAGCTACACTCTAAAACAGTCATTTTCCTAATAGGACTCAAACTCCTATTTATTACATCAAACTACCTTATCTCTTAAAACAGTTACATATCTGAAAACTAATGCTTCACATGTTTGAATAGGCTATGATAGAACTCATCACTACTTGAAATCTTAAATATTCTCCTCAACATATGGAACCAAACCCTATTTTTCAGGAAAATAGGACCCTATCTTCAACGAATGCTTTGGCTGATGAGTTGTCTCCATTTCATGGTCTTCAAGTCATGGATGATTTCTAGCAAGGTCCCTTGACCTATTGAAAGTGTCCACCTATCCTAAACTACTCTTAAACCTGCTCAGAAACCTTCAAAAAAACTCGCTATAAAAGCATGGCAGTTTCGTAGCGTGCTTTCGTAGTGTACAAAAAAAGACTTTTGCAATCAAAATTTCTGCTTCTTTGCTCTTGCATGGTGTCCATCATGACCTGACACATCATCACTACCATTTCCTCTCCTTGAAAGCTAAAAAAATTGGTTTTAAAAGAAAAAAAAAAGCTACAAAATTTTTCGTAGCATTTTCCTGGCTTCAAGCCTAGGAAACGCTACGAAATTGTGGAAAACTGTGCAATTTCCAGATTTTGACCTTGTTTCAAAAAGGTACCTTCCAGCTGTATAAACTTGGTTTTCAACATGCCATTAACCTCTTAAAACATAAACAAACTCAACTTAAGAGCCTTGAGGTGTTTTTTCTTCATTAATGATGAGTTGAGCTATGGGTTCCTCAACTACTGTCATCTTTAAACCCTTCTTCTCCAGCTCCTCATGGATCAATTCTAACTGCTCTTGGAAGGTCTTTAACGTGGTCCTTCAGCTTTCTGTTGCTATATTTCAAGTGCAGGTTCATTCTTCTAACATGCTTCACCTCTTTTCTTAATGGCATAGTCCATTTGATTAGTTGTTGTGTATCATCTAGGGTCTTTGACACACTATCAACCTGCTCTTCCCAAATCTCTTTCATTTTCTCAAACTGCACTTTTTGGACATTATGTTTCCTTGCCTCTTTCTTCATGACTGCTATTTCATGATTTTCTAACTTCAGTTGTTCCTATAAGACCTCAATCTTTGTTTTTTCAATAATTTTCTCCTTTCCTTTCCTTTGCTTGATGACTGGATCTTCTTCTGCGGGTGATGAAAGGTCAATAATGCTTTGTGGTGGCTGGACAGTGTCAGTGGCTGGATGAACTTATTTACTGCTTTCCAAAAGTTTTCTAGCATGTCTTGTCCTGGGTTTCCTAGCCTGAAACATAAAACCTGCATCCTCACCTTCAAACTCTAGCTTCTTTGCTGATTTGGCTTTCTTGAGCTTCTTTCCTCCCTCATCTATATCCCCAGCTTCGACTATGAGAGTCTCTTCAATATCAATAGCATGTAGAATGTCTTCTAAATTTCCTTTAGCCATTGTTTGGCTCCTTGTAATCCTTTTGTTGCCATGCTTCCTCACAGTTGGCTCTTGTTTTGCAGGTTTGCTCATAGTTGACTTTTGTTTTGCAGGTGAAACAACAAGTGTATCAATTTTTTGCAATTGCTCTGTTTCCATGATTACTGGTTCACTTTGCTCTGCCCCTACTGGTTCACTTTGTTCTGCCACTGAAGGTGATGTTATACCTCTAAGTTTAGGAGTTCTTTTAGGGCTAATGGCATGCACTTCAAAACCACTAATAAACATAAAAGAAGAGCAGTCTTTGCCTAGTCTTTTTAACTCATCTAAAACCAGCAACTTTATTAAACCGTGATGAAAAAGTGAGGTTTCACTTCCTTCAAATTTAGCTTGAACTTTATCTACCATTTTTGCTAAGCTTATATATAAATAAAAAGGTATATCAAGAGATATATTACCAACAAAATGTAGAAGAAGCCTGAAGTGGTAAGAATAAACCTTATGATATCTCCCTTCACAAGTGCAGTATTTATTAATGACAAGCAGTAGCTTTGAGAAATTATCTTTCATGCAGCTCCTTGGAATGGCATTTGTGAGGTCAACCTCACCATGTTTTGGCTTGATAAATTCTTTACATTCCTGCATGTTGAATTTTAAAACTTTGAACCATTTTTCTTCTCCTCTTGGAATCCTTGTTGTTGCTGCAATGGTTTCTGGTGTTATAGTGAGGTTCAACATTCCTACTTTTGTAGATGTCCCATTGAAATTTAAGGCAAACTCTTTAGAAACCTGTACATGGCATCCTTGCAATCTTTGGAAAAACTGCAAACACCCTGTTCTTCTGAAAACTTCTGAAGTTGTTGGGTCTTCATTTACAGGTTCATGTCTAATGGCTCATATATAATATAGTGGCCACCTTTGTTGGCCTTCCTCTTTGTAGCCATGGTGCTTTAATGTCTTCTTTGCATCATTTGTTCAGTGATACCTGCAAACCTTTGAAAATACTAGCCACGGCTTGGGCTAAGTGAAATATCTCTCCAGAGTTCAATAACACACAAAGAGGGAATGGAGAATGACAAATGACTCAACTGGGAAAGATTTTGAAGTTCGATGACAACTCATGGCATAATGATGACTCATAAATGCTAAAATGTTAATAATGACTTGAGCATAACTAATTAAATAATTAAATTGATCTTAACCCTAATAATAGTTAGGCTAGGATAATTATTAAATTAAATAAGATCCTAGCATAACTAATTAAATAATTAAATTGATCTTAACCCTAACTGACTCGAATGGCATCTACCCTATCCCTTTCAATCATTTACTGACACCTAGCAGCTGCTTTGACAAGACAAACATGAATCCTTCCTTTCGTAGCGTACCTAGTGTATTTCTGGGCAGTTTTGATGCGAAAGTATTAGCAGTTTCGTAGCGAAAAGTGTGTTTTCTCTGTGTATTTCGCTACAAAAGTAGGGATTCTTCGCTAAAATGACTTTTTAGGAGCTATAAACTTGGGAAATGAAAAATGTCAGAAAATAATGACTGGTGTGACATGAAAAGATTTGAATGGGGGAGAGTTTTGGACTTTATGATAAGATAATAAGAAAAATTTAACATTTTCCTTAACCAAGTAATGAAAAATGAATTCTATGACCCTACCTTTGACACATGAACCTCTAAGACTTTGTCAAATGATGTTTAATTTTTTTTTTGAGTGATAACACATATGATCAAGAAGTGTCACTCTATGTAATCAATAATATATGTAAGATCTAATAATAATGCTTATAATGGATATGATTATTATTATGATATATTGTAATAATAATATCAATATTATTGATTATTATACCATATAATGCTACATAAAGAAATAAATTGTTAAAGAAACAATAATATGTTAACTTTACATTATAGGCTTAAGATCAAATTGATAGCTTTATAATATATATATATATATATATATATATATATATATATATATATATATATATATATATATATATATATATATATATATATATATATATATATATATATATATATATATATATATATATATATCCGACATGTAAAAAACATACTTACATACATTACATCTAACATCTCCCTTATACTGGGTTATAGAGCACCTCTCGACGCAATCACAAGAATTTAATATAATAATGACAACAATTAATAGTAGAAATAATAATTATTGAGTGAATTAATAAGTGAACAAACTCAAATTTTCTAATGAGTTTATTTTTATTATTTATTTATGATATTTAAATTTAAGTTTATTTACTTATTTTATTTCTAGAAAGCAAAATTTCACCTTAATTTATTTATTTCAAAAATTAGGAAGTTATGGATCTTTTAATATAAAGTTTCATGGTCAAAGTTCCTATTAATTAGTTGCAACTATTAGAAATTCTCTCGGATCTGTGAAGGATCCTATCGATCCAAAAGACATGAAAGATGTGTACATGGTTCCTTGTTCCTGTGGCACTCCCTATATTGGTGAAACATGCCGATCCATTAGGCAGAAAATCTAGGAGCATGCTGCAGCCGTTAGGCACAATCATTCTCGCACATCGGCTCTTGCAGAACATGAAGAGAAATCATGTCACATGTATGCATTGAAGACTCCAAAGTCATTGTAAAGGTTGATCACTTCCATCATAGGAAGCTCAGGGAAACCATTGATATTGAAAGGCATGCTAAGAATCTCAACAAGGATGATGGTTAGAAGTTGAGTAAGAGTTAGACTCTAGCTCTTGCTAGGTGATTTTCCCCCCCTTGCATTAGGTTTTCTTTCGCTTTTGGTCTTTGTTTGGTATATATTTTTAGGTTTTTTTTTTTTTTACTTACCTCTGATCTTTGATTAGTTTTCCTTGTTTTTCTTTATTTCCCCTTGATTCTTTCTTATATATTATCCTATGTTTTATATTATCTTATAACATATTATATAATTTACTATGTACTATATTAATAAAATAATGAAAAATATTTAACATTATTAAAATATTTTAATTATATTAAGATATACATTAATATTTTTTCATTTTATTATAATATTTATTATTTTGAAAATTTGTATCAATCAATTTTTTTATTTAATATATCTCCCTAATAACTAATTAAATAATTAATTAATGACTAGTTTTCAGCGACTAATTCCAAGCAATGATGCATTCACACTATTTATTCAATAAGATCGGTTGTCTTTTTCACATTGTCCTGAGGATGAACCACGTTAGTTGGTTCGAAACATCGACCAAATCCTAATGATGTGATTAATCCAAAAAGACATTTATCTAAAAATAATAATTTATCAATAACTATATGTTTTCTTATCATACTAAAGATGCAATTTTAACTTTAATTAACTTTCTCAAAATTTATATGTTTAATTTTAAAAAATTATAATAACGAAAAATCAATTTTATATATTAATATTAATAAAAAAAAATCATAACATATATTATTAATTATTAAACCCACTCAAACTATATTTTTAATTATAATTAAATATCCCCCCAATGGGGCTATTAATGAGGATGAAGCGGTTGGAGATAGTACCTGCCACCCTCTAGACGTGATGGGAATTTAAGCACGGGGGATGTGGCCTTCCCTCAAATGCAACTCTCTAGTTGGAAATTGTGATTAATACATTTCTTATGGCAGGTTTGGAATCTGTTGGTCGTGGTTCGAGTGGAGGCGAAGACTCGTCCTTGGCCTCTTGTTGCATGTATCATGTTTTGGATGTGATAGTGAGGAGCCCTGCATTTGAGCTTGAGTCTGTAATTCAGGCGGTGAGATGTGAATGTGCTGGCCTACGAGGGTGGTAGAGGAAGCAACAAAGATCCTTGGGCGTCTTGGTCCGTGCATGGTCACTTGTAACCTAGAATTTTGGTGGGATGGTGAGGGCGTTAATTACTTCTCGCAACACAGAGATTCATGTCGTTTTCATACTGTGTTTGGTTATTTTTCTTATTTGTAGCATTGTGTCTGGGTTTGAGGTGTTAGGGTTTGTGTCGCTGTGTCTTGAGCTCCAGTGTCAGTCCATGGACAGGGCTTGGGGTGATTTTTCCTCAACCATATTACAAGCTAAAAAAAATTTATCTTGGCTTATATTTTCTCTAGTAAAATTTGCATTTGTTCTATTACCCATATCATGCTGCTTCTTTCTACATTCATTTGCATAATGTCCATATTTTTTACAATAGTGACATTGGACATTGGATTTATCATACCTTTGTCCTTGAGCATGTTGTTGACCACTTTGTTGGCTGCTGCCTTGGCCTTGATGCTGATTTGGATTGCTGCCCCTTCCTTGAGCATTTGCTGGACTGTTTCTTCCACCTCTGTTTTGGCTTCTGCCTCTTCCTCTCTTGTTTCCTCTGCCTTGCCCTCTTCCTCTTCCAAAAGACATCTGGGTCTTAAAGGCATGCTCTAGAGATGAGTTTTTATTTCTACCCAATCTCTGCTCATGTGTCATCAGTGATGCATGTAGTTCATCCACTGAAAAAATTGTGAGATCCTTGGTCTCTTCTATAGTGGTGACAATCACATCAAACCTTGAGGGTAGACTCCTCAAGATTTTTTCCACAATCCTCCTTTCTTCAAGATTATCTCCATGAGACCTTATTTGTGTGACCATTCCAATCACATGAGTGAAGAATGAGTCAATGTTATCTAACTCATTCATGCAGAGAGCCTCAAATTCTCTCCTCAACAACTGTAGTTTTGTTGTCTTCACTTTCTCCATGCCTTGATAGGCTGTATTGAGAGTTTTCCATGCTTCTTTGGATCTCTTGGTTGTTTCTATCCTTGGAAACACACTCTCATGCACTGCTTGATACAAAAAGTAGAGGGCTCTAGAATTCTTCTTCTTATTGCTCTTCAGCAGTTCCTTCTTTGCCTAAGTTAAATCATTAAACTAATTTTCATTTGTTGGCTCTTCAAAGCCATCCTCAACAAGTTCCCATAAGTCTTGGAAAGTGAACAGGGCTCTCATGGTTATTGCCTAGTATTCATAGTTTTTCCCTTTAAATTGTGGGAGTTGGGTATTTCCAATACCCATGCTAGTGCTGGCTCCAGCCATTCTTGCACTCTTAACTATGCTTCAAAATACTTGACTATGTTTTTAAAACAACTGACTGTCTTCAACAGCAACACAAAAAAAATGACTTGAGAAATGCCTTGGATTCTTCTTGACTGAGTCATCACTCTGCTGGAGAAGCTGCTACAACAAAGAACTCCTTCCTTCAGCTTCTTTGACACCTTCAAAGAGCCTGGACTAGCTCTGATACCATGTTGGAATTTATGAGAATTCCAGAACAACCAATGGAGAGAATAACACTCTCCTCTTTAACACAGAGAATTAAAAAAAATCTTCACTGGAGACAGAGTTTTTCACTTGAAAAACTATTTCATTAACTTAAAAAAAACTATTACAAACTCTTCTTCTTCCTCACACAGAGGGATTACAAAATAACAAGATTGCAGCATAAACACAGTGCTTGAAAAAAAACAAAAAAAAACTGTCTCTGTTTCACTCAAAATCCTCTGTCACTTATGCACTGCTGTGCAATCCAAAACGCAACACTCTGCTGTGTGTAATCAAATAAAAACTTACTGCTGTCTCTCTTAAAACTACGCACTACTGTGCATAAAATTACACTCTGTTTATTGAAAAATTACAACACTACTGTGTGTAATAACTATTTCCACACTCTGCTGTGTAATGCTCAAACTTTACAAACTGTCTATATTTTGTATTTTAAAATAACACAATACGCCCTTTTATTTTTTTACATTAGCCTTTGGGCTCACTTTTGATTTTATATATGCCACGACATATAAACATATAAAAACAAACCCTTTTAAAATAAAACTAAAAACTATTAAATCTAAATGTATTGCCCTTTCGGGCCCACCTCATTACAATCGCGCACATAATATATCATATGTTTAAAACATATGTATATATATTATAACATATATAACTCAAAAAAATTTAAACGAAAGACTCTAACAACCAAAGGTTAAAACCTTCGCGCGATGAAATAAACATAACACAACATTACGACTTTGCAACCCGCCGGATTTCAACAGAAATTTAACCGGATTGAACTGGAGGTTTTCGCATCACAATTCTGGTGACGTCACACAAAGTGTTGGACGCGCAATGAAAACTAAAATCTGCCCTATAGAATGACTTCGGGTCCGAAATCGGGCTTGTGGTACGGCGAAAGAATGTAACCCGAAACTGATTCAAATCCGCCTTTTAACCATTTCGGGTCTGGTTCTTTGCGATGCAAACGGCCCAAACAAATATTCCGATCGAATCAGATTTCGCCACATGGTCTGGGGACCACAGAGACTTGTACTCCTGCTGTTTAATTAAAACAAATTCTCCCGCGCTCGCAAATAAACTCCTCCCGTGTATAAAATAAACATTGCTCTATTTTCAAATAGAAAATTATGTTTTTCAAAAACACAGAGACCGTAACCTCTGTTCTTAATTTGTGTGTGTTGATTTCGACTTGTGCAGGGACTGGCGCCGAATAACAACAATGGAATTGACTGCTCATTAGTTTTAGCAAGCGGCCCTTTGACAGAGCCATCCAAACAAATCTGGAAAGCGTCTTAAAATACTGAGCAAGTGAAAGTAATATTTCAACACTCCCCCTTACTTTCAGCTGCTGGGTTATCAGTCATACCCAGGCATTTTCTCAAAAATTCAAAACTCTTCTGCCCCAATGGCTTGGTCAGAATTTCTGCAAACTGCTCCTGAGTTTTGCAGTGTTCCAAAACAATTTCTCCATTTTTTACCAATTCCCTGATGTAATGAAAGTTTGTTTCAATGTGTTTCGTTCTCTTCTGAAACACAAATTTCTTAGATAATGCAATAGCTGAGCTATTGTCACAAAAAACCATAGTTCCTTTTTCCTGCTCTTGGCACAAACTTCTTAGCATCCTCCTCATCCAAATTGCTTGGCATGTTGCTGTTGTAGCTACCACATATTCTGCCTCTGCTGTAGACAACGCTACAATAGGCTGTTTTTTAGAAGCCCATGAAATGGCTCCTGAACCCATGTGAAAAACATAACCGGAAGTGCTCTTCCGATCATCTACACTTCCAGCCCAATCAATGTCAGTGTATCCAATTAAATCTGAACATTCTAAAGCAGTATATAAAATGCCATACCTTTTAGTACCTTTAACATACCTCATAATTCTCTTCGCTGCCTGCCAATGTGAATCCTTTGGCTTCTCCATGAATCTGGAAATCAAACTAACAACATGCATTATATCGTGCCTAGTTGCAGTCAAATACATGAGGCTGCCAACTATGCTCTTGTACAAACTAGAATCAAAATCCTTGTTGTTGTCCTCTCTGCTGAGTTTTAATCCCATCACTGTGGAAGTGATTGCTGCTTTGATCTCCTGCATATTAAATCTTTCCAGCACTTCATTAAAATATTTTTCCTGTGAGATAAAAATCCCATTTTAATCTTGTTCTAATTCTATTCCTAAGAAGTATCTCAACAAACCCATGTCAGTCATTTCAAATTCTTCTTTCATGAATGTTTTAAAATTTTCAATAAGGTAATCGTCATTACCTGTGAAAATAACATCATCAATGTAGAAATTTGAATAACTGAGATATTATTCACCGAGATTCTCCTGATCACACACTATTTTAGCTTCATGCATAATACATAATCTCTTCTACCATTGATCATCACATGCGGAAATAAAATCAATTGCATGCATACATTAAAACCACAAACAATCACACATATGAACACAATATTTAATGGGAAAACTTAAAGCTGAAAACACCAACTATCTGTATATTATATGTCATGGAGATCATGTAACAATCATAGTACAAAATCTCCTCACAAGCTCTCATGCACACCCTCAATTTCTACACACTATCAAGCTAGATCTAGCAAAACACATGCTCCATTCTTTTGCCACTTGATAGCCAGCCTCTATTGCGCAATTAATGCTATGGGATGGCTTCATTAAATGAATAAACCACATGGCCCAGGCTTCGCAACCCTCATGAAACTCCTCACCTATCTTGTGTGTTCTTGATATATATGATATAGTCACAGCTGATAGTTAACCTGCTCTTTCACCTATTTCTGCACTGGTCTCCACTGAAACTGTCCATGCACTGAAGTTAACTGATGCATTCTTTAGTTGATTAATGAGTTTATAATTAGTGAATTAATTAATAATTAATTCACACCACTCTCACTAATTGTATCAATTAGTTAAACTGAATACAAATAGCTCAACTGTGTTTAGATTAGTTAAACTGAATACAACTCCACTAACTTCCTCAATCAACTCCACCAAACTCTGTCACATGAGTTCTAACTGAAGTATCCATGCAATAGCTCCACTTAACCCTTAGGAATGGCATAATTCCTTCTGTCAGCTCCTGTGCCACATCTGTGCACTTAACTGAAGTGCTCGAAGAGAATAAGATAATGTTTAGAGTCCAAATATTATTAAGAGCTAATAATATTCGACATATCTATTTTTAGACTGGCAATCTAAAAATAGATTCTGCCTAATATGTCTAAAAATAGAAGTCCATCTATTTTTTCCGACTTGACCAACCATCCACAAATAGCATCCTGCAACTCATAGAACATGATCCATATGTCTAAAAATAGACATAGTCTAAAAATAGACTTTGCGCCAAAAATACCCTGCGGACCCACTTAGTGAAGGCGACTTCTTTCCACTAAGCTCCTCATCTTGTTGCAATCTCAACACTCCCTCTCAACAAGATAAGGATTATCTGCAACCCCTATCCTGCCCCTGTGGTATTCGAATTTGCTCCTGGTGAGCGCCTTCGTCAAGATATCAGCATCCTGATCCTCCGTGGGAATGTATGAAAGTAACATGATCTTCCGCTGCACACAATCTCTGATATGATGATACCGGATGTCGATGTGTTTAGATCTATCATGAAATACTGGATTAACCGAGAGTTTGATGCAACTCTGATTATCACAATAAATCACAGTAGGCTCTAAGTGTGAACCGAACAACCCGACCAGGATCTTCCTCATCCATATAGCCTCGCATGCAGCCAAACTCGCTGCCATATACTCGACCTCTGCTGAACTGAGTGCCACGGATCTCTGCTTCCTGCTGTACCAAGAAACTGTTGTCGACCCGATACTGAAAATCCCTCCAGATGTGCTCTTTCTGTCCGTTGGGCTCCCTGCCCAATCTGCATCCGTGAAGCCACATAGCCTCACCTCATCCGACTATCTGTACCACAATCCATATCCCGATGTGCCTCTGAGATATCTCAATACATGCTTCCCCACCTTCCAAAAGAGCTTGGTAGGCTTAACCATAGCTTGTGAAAGCTGGTTAACTGCATAGCATATATCGAGTCGTGTATTGACCAGATACATAAGTGACCCCACCAACTGTCGATAAACAGTGGCATCCACTACCTCCGCTGAAGTAGCATCCTCCTTCCTCCAACCACCAGGAAGAGGAGTATCAACAGGCTTGCGGCCATGCATGTTGAACTTCTCCAGTATCTCCCGGGCATACTTACCCTGAGAAACAAACAGTTCACCACTGCGCTGCCAAATTTCCAATCCCAGGAAATAATGAAGGAGGCCCAAGTCCTTCATCTCAAACTTTTGCAAGATCCTCCTTGCATGGGAAGTATCTCATGACTCATCACACTGTCAAAATCAAATTGTTACACCATTTTTGGTCATCTAACCTATTATCATTAGATGGACCAAAGTACACCATGTAAGACCAATTTTACCCTAAGTAAAATTGCCTTCACTATGTTAAAACAGGAAACCCCAAAAGGAAATATTAAACAAACCTATATTTGTTTGATTTTCCTTATGGAATAATTAATTAAACCATAATTTAATTATTATTCCCAGTCATGTTTAACCCAAAAACAAAGAAATTAATTAGATAAACCTTTATTTATCTTATTTTTTTCTAGGAATAATTATTTAAATCTTATTTAGATAATATTCCTTGTTAAATATGACCAAATCACCCACAAATAATTAAATAAATCATTATTTATTTGATTATCTTTCAACCACTTCCTTAAAAAGATAAATAAATCATTTATTTATTTATTTTTGACAAATAAAGGATTTGACCCAAGTCAAATACTTTTTCCCTCCAACAAATATAATAAAATATTCCATAAAAGGTGGATCTAGATTTGGTTAACATTATTTTAATCATGCACCAAGATCTAGAATGACCCCAATATTTTGTTATAAATAGGAGGGTTTTTCCTACCATTCTTCACCTTTTGTTGCCTATTAGATCACTCTGGATCTAAACTCTTGGTCTGACTTTGAGCCATTATCATTGTCATATTTTCCATTATTTGCTGTGTGAGCTCCCTTTGAGTTCTATCTTTATCTGGGTTTTCTACACCAACAGGAGAGAGAAATGCTAGATCTGAAGTGCTGAGGACTTCCAAGAACCCATCCCATTGAGGAGAATTGGAAACACCTTCTTGTTTTCCTCCCAAGTGCCCTTAATACAAAAAATTCTTTCAAAAATATTGTTCTTGTCTTGTCTATTGGATGTATGGAGCAAAACCTTATTTTTACTGCTTAATGTCTCTTTATGCATAGATCTGGATTTTTGCAGCATTTGTCTTGATCAACTAACTACAGATTTGAAGATATTGGCAGCCATATTTGATGTTAGGGCTATAAGTTATGCGTAGCTAAAGTGGTCTTTTTTCGTACACTTCGAAAAAAGATTCATACTAACAACTGGTGACTCCACACGGGTTTTCAATTACGACCGCTGTCGTTTTTCATATTCCTGCATATCCAGCTACTTCAGGCCCTAGGGTTTCTTTTCAGCTTTTTGTTTTTCCTATTTTTGTGTTGTTTTTCACCTATAACACCCTAAAACATTAAAATTTCTAACTTCCGCGTGTTTCTGGCCCCATTGCGCAGGTGACAGACATCAGCCGCAACTGAGACGGCAACTTTTTCGGAAATCTGCCGCCGGGACACCCGGAGCTTCAGGTCGCACTTTTCAGCCCATTATTTGCGACCTGCACAGAAAACAGGTCAGAACCTGCGACCTGCCAGTTTTTCTGCTATTTTTCTGCAACTTTTCTGGGTTTTTCTGAAGCTTTTGTCAGGGTTTTCCAGCCTCTGTCTCAGCCTGTTTAGACTTGTTTCTAATCTGTTTTTCTCATCTAAGTGGGAACATTGCCCCCTATGGCTTCAGTACCCTCCACTTTTGGTGGAAGAGTTTTAACTATTTCAGGTGTCTGATTTTTCAGAGTTTCAACCTTCCCTTTTTCAGATCCGATACCTCCTTTTCAGATCCCTTTTAATCAGCTCTTCTCCCTTTCAAATCACCTCCTGAAGTTTTGTTTGGATCTATCTTTAGGGCCTCCTCCTTGTCCCTTCTGCTTTTTGCTGATTTCCTCCTTTTTTACAGCCACCTTGCCTCTGCCTCTTGGCTGTGTTCTGCACCTCTTTTCAGCAGATTTCTCCTTTAGATCCCTGTCCCTCCTGACCTTAGATCTATTGGTCTCTTTTTAGTGTGTTTTGACTAAATTTTTTCCCTCTTTTAGACTAGTTTTGAGAGATCCGCCTTTCTGGGTTAGATTGATGCATTGTTAGCTGTTAATTTTCTGTTATTTCAGCATCATATACTGTTCTCTGCAGATTTATTTTTAGTTACACATCACACTTTTTCTTTTGCTCTCAAAACGTCTGGGTTTAAAAATTAAAATTAACGCACACCACACACTCACCCTAAGCGAAGAAGAGCCTGGTTAACACCGCCAGGCAAAGACTTTAAAACATTGTAAAATCAATTGACACTGCACCTTTCTGCCCTTGTTTCGACATTGTAATCACTTGATTTTGCACCTCCCTGCCTTTGTTGGTCGTTCTTCTTCCCCTTGTGCTGTGTTTGTGTTATCACCATTGCGCCCCCAAGGCGCACATCCCGGAGACTTCTTGGCCTTCACCCTCGGTTTCTATTTGGTCGACCTACTCCTTCCCGCAGTCGTCGAGTTAGTCCTCCTCCGAGTCCGCACTCCGACTCCTATTTTGATTCATTGGGTTCTCCTTTTACTTCTGGTTCTCCCCCTGTCACCTTCACTATGTCTGGTCCAGGGCCTAACGCTAGCGGTAATCCTAGCCCTAATGTCAGGACTACTACTAGCGGAACCGCCACAGGAACTACCTCGGCTACACCTTTGCTCCCTTACATGGCAGGCCTCAGCCTCCCCGATCTCAATCAGTTGATCAATGACCCTATCCGCCACGATGTTGGTTGGCCAGCTATGCCAACCAAGCTCCCCTCCGACATCCCTAAGTTCGAAGGCCTTGCTGGAGAAGATCCAACCAATCATGTTCGATCTTTCCACATGTGGTGTTCCTCCAATTCCATTACCGATGATTCCATCCATCTTCGGTTGTTCCAACACACGCTTACAGGTGAAGCTTCTAAATGGTATGTTGACCAGGCCACATCTTCCCATACCGCCTTTGCGACCATTTCCCAAGCCTTTTTATCTTATTTCTAGATCCCTCTCCGATACGACACTGGTACAGAGCTTTTGACTTCTTTCCGCCAAACCTCTTCAACCCGCCTTTCCACTCATGTCCAGTAATGGCGGAGAAGAAGGAGCTTATGTCGAGCTCCCACATTTGAAGATCGGGTTTATATGGACTGGTTCCTTCACACTCTCTTACCTCCCATTGGAAAAGATTTTGCCTCCCATTTCCCTCAAACTAAAGAAGCCACCCTCCAAATAGCCTTGAAATATGACCTGATCTATGCTCAGTCTTGTTATGTTTATACCGTCCTTCCTGACCTCCCCAGGCCTAGTGGCGCTAACACCCCGGGGGCATATCATTCCACCGACAGTATCGTTAGAGCCCTTTCTCATCCGTATGCTCAACCTCCTATGGGCTATGGTCTCCCTCCGGGAGGGGCCAGCACCTCTAGCACTTTTCCCCTTCCAGGTAGCATGTATCCAGGATACGGAATGCCTCATCCTTTTGCCCAACCTCCTGTTTACCTCAATGTTGCCCAACCTAACCATTATCCTTATCCACAGCCTGGTGCTCCAGCTCCTCCAGCATATGCACTTCCACCTCCCTTGCCTTCTCAACCCCAGCAACAGCACCTACATCCACCTCCAGGGCAAGTATTTGCACAGCAGGGCGCGACTAATCCCCCTTCCTCTCAAAGAAAGTGGAGAGGCAATCAAAATCAATCTTCCCCTAGTACTTGTGGACCCAATCCTCAAGGTACTGACCCTAACACTGCTAACCAGCAACAGGGCACTCAGCCCAAGCCGGACATGCATATTTGCACAAATATGCCTTGTTCGTGTTGTGGTGTTTACGGTCATTACACTCATGATTGTCCCCTCTTACCACAGATGTGGCAGATGTGGGAGTCTCAAGCCACATTGAGAGTACAACATGCCTCCCCTCATGCTCCCCCTCTTTACGTGGCCTTTACTCAGCGCATTTGTGTTTACAGAGTCCTTTCCCGACCAGTTCGTGGGCGCCCAACCACGACGGATAGGTCGCCCGCTCAACCTTTCCCTTACGGTTTCTCAAATTACGAGATCCTAATGATGAACTACGATCCATCCCAGCTTAACCTTCAAACTCGGTCTCACCAGTACCCCAAGCCTTCTGCTCAGTCTGCCCCCGAGTCCCCTTCTTCAGGTTCTATAGAGCCTCTTTCGACATCCAATGGTCCCTTACATATCCCTCAACCCAAAGTTGAGGTTCATACCAAGATTCCTAAGGGACCATTACGCCGAAATGCTGCTTCTGGTCGAGCTGCTCATTCGTATAGCATAGTAGATGATTTGGTGCAGTCTCCTGCTGCCATTTCCACATTGGAACTCCTCCAGTCGTGCCCTTCCCAAAAGAAGGCTTTGCTATCTGCCATGGGCGCTGTAGATCCTGATGATGACCAAATGATTGTTTTCGACGCCCATCAATCAGAACATCCTCCTCTTCCTGCTTCCGTCGCCTTCCAAATCCCAGTCAAAATCCAGAACGCTAACGTTTCTCGGTGTATAATTGGTGAGGGGGCATCCACCTGTGTGATGTTTGCTTCGGTTTGGAAGCAACTCGGATCTCCTGAGTTGGCCCCTTCCACGATCACCCTTCGAGCGTGGGACGGCCACACCTCCCAGCCCATTGGCCTTTTCCGTAATTGTCCTATCACCCTTGCGGGCAAGACTGTTTGCGTTGACGTCGAAGTCATCGACGCCCCTCTAGATTACAACATTCTATTGGGGCAAAGATACACCTATGCCATGTCTGTTGTCCCATCCGCGGTTTTCGCAAGATGTCTTTTCCTCACAATGGAAATATAGTCACCATCGACCAGTTGACTTATCATGAGCCAAAGTCTCATACCTCCCCTGAGACGACCATCTCTTCTATAGCCAATAAGCAAACCATCGATTCCTTGACCAATGTCTCTCCCAGCGTCTACAAATACTCTTCTTTGCTCGGAACTTTTCCTGGTCTTCCTCCTCCTCCTATCTCTGATCCCAGCTTATCAAATGTTTGCATGATGCAATCGTCTCGGGCAACCCTTAAGCAGCCCGCTGCGGCTAGTCAGCAACCTCAACCTCGCCCACCGCAACCCGCTCCCAGCCAGCCAGAACTCCTCCTTCTGGCCCCTCTCCTACAGCTGGTATCCATAAGCCCCTCTATACTCTTGGATCGGTTCCTCCAGGCCTTAGCCACCTCGGAGCTGTTCCGTCCGGCCATTACCCCTCCGGTCAGATACCGTTATTCCTTCCACCTCCTGGAGTGTACTCGGTACCTGTTATGGCTACCCTCTCCCTCCCCAACCTGACCCTGGGTATCCCCGTCTGGTACCTTGACCCTCCAGCCACTACCCCACCTGGTCACCCCAAACCCTACCTTGCTTTGACTCCGGTTCAACCGATCCTCGTCTCTTCTCCCGCTACCACAGTGCCTCACACACCTCAGCTCGCACCACCTCTGGTTGCGACGGTATCAGGAAAAGGGGGCAAAGCTCACACAAAAACCAATCAGGACCAAGCCGCCCCGACGAACCCTACCCCTCCCCGACCACCAAAGCGCGTTATCCAGTGCGCTTTGTGCGATATTGTCGGTCACACCACCCATATGTGTCCTGAATTTCCGCATCTCAAGACCATGGTCAATGAGACGTTTCCGGAATCTGATATCCCTGAAGTCTACGTCACTATCCCAGATTCTATCCCGAAACTAAAAACCTTGCGCACAAATCACCCTTGTGCTTTGTGCGATTTCCATGGCCATTACATCCACCTCTGTCCCCGCCTTGACGAGTATCGTTCCTCCTTAGACACGTACCGCCAATTCAGGGCTACGCATGACAAGATACCTTCTCACTTGTTTGCGAGTTCTACTTCGGTAGGACCAGAGGATCTTCCCACTCCCATTCACATTCCTCCTCCTGCTGTCGAAACGACAGAGCCTTTGACCACCATTTTTTACCTATCGTCATCCTTGAGAGATGATTCGCCTAACCTCCTACCTGCAGACATTCTCGGTTCCACCTTAGTAGACCTTGGATCTGCTGACGTTGCTCATATGAGCCCTTCTCCGCAAAATGACCAGTCAGGCATTACTACATCATCGGGTGATCCTCCTTCCTCCAGTCTTCCCATCTTCCAATCTGATGAAGACATCATGGAAGCCATGACCAACCCTGACTTTCTGTGGGATGATATGCACCATCGCACATACTTCCTCCCACAGCAATCCCATGACCAATATGTTGTAGAAACTAAAGACTTCATTCCCAATGCAGTCGATTGGTTCAAAAATCTCGTCCCTGCACTTGATGCTTTTGAAGAAGGAAACATGGCCAATATATCTCCTACCATTAAAATTGGCATTTCGGTCAAACTGGGAATCGAAGAATATATCACCTTGGGCGCCCAATGCACCCCGGAAGAAATTGAGGCTTACACTAAGCTTTTCAAAGAATTCTGCGATATTTTTTCCTGGTCCTACTCCGAAATGCTCGGGCTCGATCCCACCATCGTCGAACATCATATCGACACATGGCCCGATGCCAACCCAGTCCGTCAAAAATTGAGACCCATTAATCCTTCCAGACGTGATGCTATAAAAGCCGAAATCGACAAGCTCAAGCAGGCTGGTTTCATTTATCCCATTGAATACACCACTTGGGTGTCCAACCCAGTTCCCGTCCTCGAGAAACAAGGCACCATCTGTGTCAGCACGGACTTTCACGAATTGAACAAAGCTTGTCCCAAAGACAACTTCCCCACACCATTTATTGACCAAATCATTGACTCCTTCTGTGGCCACCGGGTTTACTCCTTTCCACCTCGTTTTTGGAGAGGAGGCAGTCTTACCGATCGAGTGTGAAATCCCTTCCCTTCATCTGGCTGTTGAACTTCTCCCTGATACCCAACCTCTAGAACAACGACTTATCATGCTTGAGCGCGCCTCCGAAGACCGTCGTGTTGTATTGCAAACCATTGAAGCGGCTAAGAAACGCACCAAAGCTCAGTATGACCGAAAAGTCCACCCTCGTATTTTTCACGAAGGCGACCTTGTTCTAGTATATGACCAGGCCCATGATGTCCTTGGTCACGGGAAGTTCGACTCATTATGGCTAGGCCCTTACATCATCAGTAAGGATCTCGGTAAGGGGGCATACCTCTTAGAGGACTTCGAAGGCAATTCCCTTCCTAATCCTCGCAATGCACTCTATCTTAAGAAATATTACCCTTAGCATTTCCCTTCTGAAATGCATGTTTTATTTTCTTTTAGATAGCCAACATCTTTTTCATTTTCATACTTTGATACTTCACCAGGACATACTTTGTCCCAGAAGGGTCACTTCACCTCCCCCCAAAATCGAATTTCCTCACTTACAACACTTGTACTTGGGGCACCACTTTGCCTCCATACTTGTCTTTGTTCGTGTCAATTTTTTTCATGAGATACCATCTTGTACTCATGTTTTCATGGTCCCCCATGGGACCTTTACTATGTGGCAGCACCATCAAGTCGCCATTGTTTAGAGCATCCAAGTTGAGTCATCATCGCATTCATGGAGTCTATCCCGAGTCCCTTTGTACCCCGCTATAGTCCTCCATCCTTCATTGCTTGGTCTCTCTCTTGTGTCGCACATTATGGCCGTCAGTCCCACTGTCCCCTATCCCTTATGATACTGTGTCAGTCGCTGCCATGTCATTCATGTCCTTTATGCTCTAGCAAGGGAAGTCGTCCATTTGCTACTCAGTCTCCTCCATTCCATCATCATCATTGGTATTCGTCTGTCAGTCGCTCTACTATTTTCCCTTATGCCTTAGTTGAGGATCTCTCATTGCCTCACCTATGGCGGACCTCCTTCTGTCGACATCAGCTCCTTCATTCCAGAAGACAGGTCTAGAGGTTCATGTACCTTGGTTCCAGCTTCCACTCTTGTTCGGTGCCTCGGATTAGGCAAAATGATCTCTCATTTCCCTTTGACTTGATTGTTTCTCCACTCCAGCTCCTTTTAGCATGATCGAGATCTGTATGCTTGACGGTTCAGCGATGCAGCAGTAGCTTTTGGTGATTCCCGGGTGTGTGTGAGATGTCTCAGCCCTCATGAGGGGGTGGCCCTGCAGGTAGCCCCCCACATGCCCGGATGACCTCTTCATTGCAGCCTTCGATGCAGCTCCATATATTTGATGATGTCAGCCTTAGCCGCTTGCAGCGCCTCTTTGATTTGCATGTATCAGTCAGATTTTGTGAGCCCTTCCCCGCTTGTAGGGGGCATTTGGGTTGTATTTGTATCTCATGTACTCAGATATTATTGTATAATTCCTGGCTGTTATCCCAGGCACAACATGTATATGGGATCCCTCATTGTATTTCTATCTGGCTCATGTTTATGCCGACTATACTTTATGGTTCGGTCCCTTGTTTACTGGACACACTATTCTTTTGTACTTTGTCTCGGCGGGCATAGGTATGCCTCCCCCGCCGCCTTTAGCACAGGTACCTTCTCATAAAAAGAGACTTGTTGCACCTGTAAGTCTCGTCTCCTCAGGGTCTAGTTCTTCAGCACATTAGTCTACCTCACATTTCTCTCTCTGACTTCCCTTTTGATGTCTGGTGATTGAGTTCTTACAACGTACTTCGGTCATACGATTTGCTCCTAACACTCGCACGCTAGGGGGCAATCTGTTACACCATTTTTTGGTCATCTAACCTATTATCATTAAATGGACCCAAGTACACCATGTAAGACCAAGTTTACCCTAAGTAAAATTGCTTTCACTATGTTTAACAGGAAACCCCAAAGGGAAATATTAAACAAATCTATATTTGTTTGATTTTCCTCATGGAATAATTAATTAAACAATAATTTAATTATTATTCCTGGTCATGTTTAACCCAAAACAAAGAAATTAATTAGATAAATCTTTATTTATCTTATGATTTTCTAGGAATAATTATTTAAATCTTATTTAAATAATATTCCTTGTTAAATATGACTAAATCATCCATAAATAATTAAATAAATCATTATTTATTTGATTATCATTCAACCACTTCCTTAAAATAATAAATAAATCATTTATTTATTTATTATTTACAAATAAAGGGATTTGACCCAAGTCAAATACTTTTTTCCCTCCAACAAATATAATAAAATATTCCATAAAAGGTGGATCTAGATTTGGTTAACATTATTTTAATCATGCACCAAGATCTAGAATGACCCAATATTTTGTTATAAATAGGAGGGTTTTTCCTACCATTCTTCGCCTTTTGTTGCCTATTAGATCACTCTGGATCTAAACTCTTGGTCTGACTTTGAGCCATTATCATTGTCATATTTTCCATTATTTGCTGTGTGAGCTCCCTTTGAGTTCTATATTTGTCTGGGTTTTCTACACCAACAGGAGAGAGAAATGCTAGATTTGAAGTGCTGAGGACTTCCAAGAACCCATCCCATTGAGGAGAATTGGAAACACCTTCTTGTTTGCCTCCCAGGTGCCCTTAATACAAAAATTCTTTCAAAAATATTGTTCTTGTCTTGTCTATTGGATGTATGGAGCAAAACCTTATTTTTACTGCTTAATGTCTCTTTATGCATAGATCTGGATTTTTGCGGTACTTGTCTTGATCAACTAACTACATATCTGAAGATATTGGCAGCCATATTTGATATTAGGGCTATAAGTTATGTGTAGCTAAAGTGGTCTTTTTTCGTACACTTCGACAAAAGATTCATACTAACACAAATCATCTACATAAAGTACAATGATCAGCAACTTACCCTCCACCACAATCTGGTATAGGTTCGGATCTGCCTCACTCTTGGAGAATCCAAGTCCGGTGAAATAACTGTCTATCCGTGTGTACCAAGCACGAGGTGCTTGTTTCAACCCATACAGCGCTCTCTTGAGCCTGCACACATGCGACTCGCTGCTGAAGATCTCGAAACCTTCGGGCTGCTCTATGTACACCTCCTCCTCAATCACCCCGTTGAGGAACGCAGTCTTCACATCCATCTGATGAATGTGCCACCCCATTTGCGCTGAGAGAGAAAGAATCGTCCGTATGGAAGAATACCTTGCGACAGGTGCAAAGGTCTCCTCATAATCGATCCCCTCTATCTGTGAAAAGCCTCAGGCAACAAATCTTGCCTTGTACTTCTCCACACTCCCGTCAGCTGCCTCCTTCACTTTGTAGATCCATATCGAACCCACCACTGATTTCCCCTCCGGCCTTGGGACAATCTCCCATGCACTGTTTCTGACAATCGAATCATACTCTTCCACCATGGCATCTACCCATGCGGGATCCTCCACAGCTTCCTCGAAAGAGGATGGCTCTGTCACGATACACTTGCTCACAGGAGCCATGTATCCAGTATATCGGTCAGGTGACTATCTCTGTCTGCGCTGTGATGTAGGTGCTCCTACAGCCTTCTCTGCATCTTGAGCCAGTTGCTCAGCTTCTGTAGTGCGCTTCCGCCCTCTGATGGTTGGCGCTACATGAGTGGTCTCTTCCACTCCATGAACCTCATATTGTGGCTGATCCACATCCTAAGACTCATCCTTAGGAACTAATAGCTCCTCATCTGCATGCAAGTGTAGCTCCCTCTCAAGCGAACACTTCATGGCTTTCTCCTCCTAAAATTTGATATCCCGTCGCACAACAGTCTTGCGACTGTCTGGAAAATACACATGATAGTTGTGGGGCGTATCAGTGTACCCCAAAAATATCCCAACCTCCGCAGTCGGCTCCAGCTTCTTCCTGGCATCCTTCGTCACATGAATGTAAACAGGTGAACCAAAATCCTCAAATGGGAAATATCAGGCCTCTTACCAGAAAACGCCTCCTCGGGTGTACTCATGCCAAGTATCCTGTGAGGACAACGGTTCTGCACATATACTGCAGTATTGCATGCCTTCGCCCACAAGTGAATGGGTAGGCCCTGATCATGCAACATCGCCCGTGCAGCACCCACGATTGTTCTGTTCTTCCGCTCAGCAACCTCGTTCTGTTGTGGGTTATGAGGTGCTATGAGCTCTCTTCGAATTCCTTCTGCGCTGCAAAATTCCTTGAATTCACCAGAGATGAATTCACCACCATTGTCGCTCCTAAGAGCCTTCACCTGCTTCCCCGATTCTTTCTCCACCAGCGCCTTGAACTCACAGAACTTTGAGTATGTCTCGCTCTTCTTCTGCATGAAGAAGATCCAGCACTTACGAGAAAAATCATCAACAAATATCACATAATACCTGTGCTTTGCTGTCGAAGCTACTGAGAAAGGTCCACACACGTCTGTGTGAATTCTCTCAAGGATCGTCGTGGCATGACTATCCTTCTCGTGAAAGGTGGCTTTCACAAATTTTCCTAAGGTACACCCCTTGCACTGATCTGACTGTGCAAGAGTGCCTTTAGGAAGCCCAGTAGAAATCTGCTACAGTATCTTCAAAGCTCCATGGTGAAGGTGGCCCAATCTCCGGTGCCACAACTCGCCATCATCCCGGCTCACCACTCCTTCTGCCTTGCCTGCCATTGCTGCGCAGCCATCTACCTGTAATTGATAAAGGTTCTTAACTCGAACCCCTATCCTCCGGGTCTCACCAGTTGCCTTACTACGCAGGAAAGCCTTTCCCTCGCTAAAGACAACATCATATCCCTTGTCTTCTAACATCGCCACAGAGATAAGATTCTTCTTCAATCCTGGAACATGCATCACTTCCTTTAATACGAAGGGTTTACCAGACTCCCTCTCAAAGGAAATGGTACCAATACCGGTCGCACTGTATCTACCATCATCGCCCATCTCGATGTGCACTCCAAGATCTTTCTCATCCAGATCAGTAAACAAATCTCGATCTCCTGTCATGTGAAAAGACGCACCACTGTCCAGAAACCACACTGATCCCGCCACACTTGAAACCAAGCATGCGATCAGTGAAAATTCCAGTTCAAACTGCGAGGCTAAGGCCTCTCCAGCTGCAGATCCAGCAACCTGCTTATTTTTCTTCTTCTGCGGACAATTTGTGGCATAATGTCTGTGTTGGTGACAGTGAAAGCACTTCACCTTGGACATGTCCCGCTTCTTGCCTTTTGCACCGGAATGAGAAGCTTTCTTGCTCTTCCCCTTCTTTGCTTTGGTAGCCAAAGTGAAATTCTCTTCATCAGAGTTCTTTGATGACGATCCGTCCCTGGTACTCCGCCTTATCTCCTCTTGCACAAGATCCGACCAAAGTCGCTCCCATCCTGGCAATTTCTCCCGACCATTGACAGAGTCCTGATAGGAATGCCAACTCTTTGGAAGACCAAGGAGAGCCAAGCTCACCAAGTCCTCATCATCTACAGTCACCCCCACACTTCCCAACTCATCCCTGCATTGGGTGAACTTCGTGAGGTACTTGGGCATATTGTCGCCTTTCTCCATCTTTATGTTTCTGAGTTTATCCTTGAGCGCCAACTTCCTCTGGTCGCTCTTGCTTTGGAATAAATCTGTCAAGGCTTTCCACATCAAGAATGGAGAAGCCTTACCATGCAGGCTGGACACTATGTGATCCTTCACGCCCTCCAACAGAATCCTTCAACACTTTGCTGTCTTCTTTTGCCAAGCCTCAATTACGGCAGCATCGCTAGAAGTAGGCTTTGGGACTTCAGCATCTATGAACTCCTTCAACCCATTTTCATCTAACACCACCTCCATCCTGTCCTTCCATGCAATATAATTCGAGCTGCCCTCAAGGGCATACTCCAATCGCAATCCGTTGAAAGACATCTCAACTTCGACACCAAGAAAACACTGCTGCAAATTCGAATTCCACCAGCACAAAACTCAATCGCTTCAATGTTTTGCAATTGCTCCAATGATCAATATCGCTCTGATACCATGTAGAAATTTGAATAACTGAGATATTATTCACCGAGATTCTCCTGATCACACACTATTTTAGCTTCATGCATAATACAGAATCTCTTTTACCATTGATCATCACATGCGGAAATAAAATCAATTGCATGCATACATTAAAACCACAAACAATCACACATATGAACACAGTATTTAATGGGAAAGCTTAAAGCCGAAAACCCCAACTATCTGTATATTATATGTCATGGAGATCATGTAACAATCATAGTACAAAAGCTCCTCACAAGCTCTCATGCACACCCTCAATTGCTACACACTATCAAGCTAGATCTAGCAAAACACATGCTCCAATCTTTTGCCACTTGATAGCCAGCCTCTATTGCGTAATTAATGCTATGGGATGGATTCATTAAATAGATAAACCACCTGGCTTGAACTGCGCAATCCTCATGGGCTACTCCACCTATCCGTGTGTTGCAAATAGCAACAGTATAGTCACAACTGATAGTTAACCTACTCTTTCACCTATTCTTGCATTGGTCTCCACTGAAACTGTCCATGCACTGAAGTTAACTAATGCATTCTTTAGTTGATTAATGAGTTTATAATTAGTGAATTAATTAATAATTAATTCACACCACTCTCACTAATTGTATCAATTAGTTAAACTGAATACAAATAGCTCAACTATGTTTAGATTAGTTAAACCGAATACAACTCCACTAACTTCCTCAATCAACTCCACCAAACTCTGTCACATGAGTTCTAACTAAAGTATCCATGCAATAGCTCCACATAACCCTTAGGAATAGCGTAATTCCTTCTGTCAGCTCCTGTGCCACATCTGTGCACTTAACTGAAGTGCTCCAAGAGAATAAGATAATGTTTAGAGTCTAAATATTATTAAGAGCTAATAATATTTGACATATCTATTTTTAGACTGGCAATCTAAAAATAGATTCCGCCCAGTATGTCTAAAAATAGAAGTCCATCTATTTTTTCCAACTTGACCAACCATCCACAAATAGCATCCTGCAACTCATAGAACATGATCCATATGTCTAAAAATAGACATAGTATAAAAATAGAATTTGCGCCAAAAATAGCCTGCGGGCCCACTTAGTGAAGGCGACTTCTTTCCACTAAGCTCCTCATCTTGTTGCAATCTCAACAATCAACATATAAAACCACAATCAACATTTTACCATCTTTTTCTTTGATGTAGAGGGTGGGTTCTCCCTCACACTTTTCAAATCCATTTTCCAGTAGATAGGAGTCTATCCTACTGTACCACGCTCTTGGCGCTTGCTTTAGTCCATAAAGAGCTTTCTTCAACTTGCACACTTTGTGCTCTTGGCCTTTCTTTTCGTAGCCGAGAGGTTGTTCAATGTAAACCTCTTCCATTAACACTCCATTTAGGAATGCTGACTTCACGTCCATTTGGCAAACTTTCCACTTGTTTTGTGCTGCTATGGACAACACTGCTCTCACGGTTTCCATTCTAGCAACCCGTGTGAAAGTTTCCTCATAGTCTATCCCATGCTTCTGCTTATATCCTTTGACAATAAGTCTTGCCTTGTGTTTCTCTATTTTTCCTTCAGCATTACTCTTGGTCTTGTAGACCCATTTAACTCCAATGACATCTTTACCTTTTGCGAGTTCAACCAAATCCCATGTCTTGTTTTTTTCTATGGCATTAATCTCCTCATCCATAGCTTCTATGCATTTCCTATCCTTAATAGCTTCTTCGAAATGAATAGGGTCATTAACATGACAATATAAAGCAAACAAATAATTCATACCTTCATTTGCTGCCTCTTGTTCATAAATGTCATTCAAATTTCTAAACTTCTTACCTCTTTCATTAGGTGTACAAGTGCTTGAAGAAGCACTCGAATTTCCTCCTTGTGGTGTCCTTGGAGAAGCACTTTCATTTCTCCTCAAGGGTGTCTCTTGCTACCCTTGTGTTGATGCTGCTGTTTGGGGATGTATTTCAGCCAACTCATCATCATTTTCATCACGAGATAAATAGTGTTTAACATTCATTGTTTTCTCTATGCTTCCATCCCAAGCTTCCTCCTCAATGAGCTGAACATCTCTGCTCACAATAAAATTCTTGGTGGATGGGTTGTCCAACCTGTAAGCTTTGGATTCCTCACTGTATCCAATGAAAATACATTTCTCCGCCTTGCTGTCCAACTTCTTCCTTAGCTGATCCGGAATGTGTGCATAAGCCACACATCCAAAAACTTTCATGTGTGTGACACCTTGCTTTGTGCCACTCCATGCCTCTTCTGGTACTTTGTTCATAACTGCTTTTGTAGGTCACCTATTCAGAATGTATGCTGCACAATGTACAACTTCATCCCAATAATCATTATGCAAATGCTTTGCCTTTAACATACTCCTTACCATGTCCATTATAGTTCTATTCTTCCTTTCGGCAGCTCCATTTTGCTGCGGAGTATATCTAGTTGTAAACTGCTTATGAATCCCATTTTCTCTACAAAAACGTAGAAAATATTTAGAGATATACTCACCTCCTCTATCAGTCCTTAGGACTTTGATATGCAACCCACTTTGGTTTTCTGCAAGTGCTATGAAATTGCAAAATCTTTCAAACACTTCACTTTTGTTTTTCAAAAAGTAAACCCAAGTTTTTTTTATAAAATCATCTATGAATGTTAACATATAGTGGCTGTTTGCAAGTGATGGAGTTTGCATCAGTCCACACAAATCTGAGTGGACAATCTCTAAGCGTGTTTTTGCCCTTATGCTTTTCCCGGAAGGAAAACTTTCTCTGCGTTGTTTCCCCAAGATACAACCTTCACAAAGGCTGTCCGGTTTCTCAATCAATGGCAAACCTCTTACCATTCCTTTTCTGTTCAACAAGTTAAGACCTCCAAAGTTGAGATGTCCAAATCTCAAGTGCCACAACCAATTGTCATCTTTTAGTTCGCTTTGGAAAGCCTCTTGTATCACTGCTGCTACTTCTTCTTCATTTTTCAAATCTGCTTTCATTCTAAGAGGGAACATCCTGTTCCTTGTCATCTTCACTTCAGCAATACATTGTTTGGTAGGTGGCTTATCCATGATGGTGCAAACATCATCCTTAAAGAAAACATTGTACCCCTTTTGAACAAGCTGTCCAATACTCAAGAGGCCACATTTCATTCCTGGAACATAATAGACATCTGCTATGGATTTCTTTTCACCTTTCCTTGTTAAAACATTTACATCTCCTTTTCCCATAACATAAACTTTACTATCAGTCCCTAGTGTGACTTGTGACTTCACACTCTCATCTAACATAGAAAACATGGCTATGTTTCCTGTCATATGGTTACTACAACCGGAGTCTAGAAACCATAAAATCTTCACTCTTTTCCTCAACCATATTACAAGCTAAAAACAATTTATCTTGGCTTATATTTTCTCTAGTAAAATTTGCATTTGTTCTATTACCCATATCATGCTGCTTCTTTCTACATTCATTTGCATAATGTCCATATTTTTTACAATAGTGACATTGGACATTGGATTTATCATACCTTTGTCCTTGAGCATGCTGCTGACCACTTTGCTGGCTGCTGCCTTGGCCTTGATGCTGATTTGGATTGCTGCCCCTTCCTTGAGCATTTGCTGGACTGTTTCTTCCACCTCTGTTTTGGCTTCTGTCTCTTCCTCTCTTGTTTCCTCTGCCTTGCCCTCTTCCTCTTCCGAAAGACATCTGGGTCTTAAAGGCATGCTCTAGAGATGAGTTTTCATTTCTACCCAATCTCTGCTCATGTGTTATCAGTGATGCATGTAGTTCATCCACTGAAAAATTTGTGAGATCCATGGTCTCTTCTATGGTGGTGACAATCACATCAAACCTTGAGGGTAGACTCCTCAATAGTTTTTCCACAATCCTCCTTTCTTCAAGAGTATCTCCATGAGACCTTATCTGTGTGACCATTCCAATCACATGAGTGAAGAATGAGTCAATGTTATCTGACTCCTACATGCAGAGAGTCTCAAAGTCTTTCCTCAACAACTGTAGTTTTGCTGTCTTCACTTTCTCCATGCCTTGATAGGTTGTCTTGAGAGTTTTCCATGCTTCTTTGGATCTCTTGGCTGCTGCTATCCTTGGAAACACACTCTCATGCACTGCTTGATACAAAAAGTAGAGGGCTCTAGAATCCTTCTTCTTAATGCTCTTCAGTAGTTCCTTCTCTGCCTGAGTTAAATCATTAAACTCATTTTCATCCGCTGGCTCTTTAAAGCCATCCTCAACAAGTTCCCATAAGTCTTGGGAAGCAAACAGAGCTCTCATGGTTATTGCCCAGTAGTCATAGTTTTTCCCATTAAATTGTGGGAGCTGGGTATTTCCAATACCCATGCTAGTGCTGGCTCCAGCCATTCTTGCACACTTAACTATGCTTCAAAATATTTGACTGTGTTTTTAAAACAACTGACTGTCTTCAACAGTAACACAAAAAAATGACTTGAAAAATACCTTGGATTCTTCTTGATTGAGTCTTCACTCTGCTGGAGAAGCTGCTGCAACAAATAACTCCTTCCTTCAGCTTCTTTGACACCTTCAAAGAGCCTGGACTAGCTCTGATACCATGTTGGAATTTATGAGAATTCCAGAACAACCAATGGAGAGAATAACACTTTCCTCTTTAACACAGAGAAAAAAAAAATTCTTCACTGGAGACAGAGTTTTTCACTTGCAAAACTATTTCATTAACTTAAAAAAAACTATTACAAACTCTTCTTCTTCCTCACACAGAGGGATTACAAAATAACAACACTGCTGCATAAACACAGTGCTTGAAAAAAAACAAAAACAAACTGTCTCTGTTTCACTCAAAATCCTCTGTCACTTATGCACTGCTGTGCAATACAAAACGCAACACTCAGCTGTGTGTAATCAAATAAAAACTTACTGCTATCTCTCTGAAAACTACACACTGTTGTGCATAAAATTACACTCTATTTATTGAAAAATTACAACACTGCTGTGTGTAATACCTATTTTCACACTCTGCTGTGCAATGCTCAAACTTTACAAATTGTCTATTTTTCGTATTTTAAAATAACACAATACACCCTTTTATCTTTTTACATTAGCCTTCGGGCTCACTTTTGATTTTATATATGCCGTGACATATAAACATATAAAAACAAACCCTTTTAAAATAAAACTAAAAACTATTAAATCTAAATGTATTGCCCTTTCGGACCCACCTCATTACAATCGCGCACATAATATATATAATATGTTTAAAGCATATGTATATATATTATAACATATATAACTCAAAAAACATTTAAACAGAAGACTCTAACAACCAAAGGTTAAAATCTTCGCGCGATGAAATAAACATAACACAACATTACGACTTTGCAACCCGCCGGATTTCAACAGAAATTTAACCGGATTGAACTGGAGGTTTTCGCGTCACAATTCTGGTGACGTCACACAAAGTGTTGGACACACGATGAAAACTAAAATCCGCCCTATAGAATGACTTCGGGTCCGAAATCAGGCTTGTGGTACGGTGGAAGAATGTAACCCGAAACCGATTCAAATCCACCTTTTAACCATTTCGGGTCCAGTTCTTTGCGATGCCAACGGCCCAAACAAAAAATCCGATCGAATCAGATTACGCCACGTGGTCTGGGGACCACAGAGACTTGTGCTCCTGCTGTTTAATTAAAACAAATTCTCTCGCGCTTGCAAATAAACTCCTCCTGTGTATAAAATAAACATTGCTCTGTTTTCAAATAGAAAACTCTGTTTTTCAAAAACACAAAGACCGTAACCTCTGTTCTTAATTTGTGTGTGTTGATTTCGACGTGCAGGGACTGGCGCCGAATAACAACAATGGAATTGACTGCTCATTAGTTTTAGCAAGCGGCCCTTTAACAGAGCCATCCAAACAAATCTGGAAAGCTGCTTACAGTACTGAGCAAGTGAAAGTAATATTTCAACACATTCTAACCCTGAAATCATGAAGACATGTTGTCATGGGTTCCTGACCTTGGGCACACCAGGGGTAAGAAGAAGCAATATTTGAATTTTGTGGCTCTGCACTATCAAATGAAGACCTTGTGGAGCGGTATAATGTCTTTGCCACCTTAAAAAGCATTAAAAGGATGCTTAGAAACCAACACTTTTGCCTATACAAGATTGACTCCTGCTTGGCATGTTGAGAGACATATTGATTGGGAATCATATAGTGGTGATCTGTTGGATCCACTAGGCTCAAGTGCGAGGGCTCTTGTGACAATCTCCTCTTCGGACAATGACCAGTGATTCAACAGGGTGGCTTTGCAGTTTGATTTCGACCCGGTCAGCAGGGCTCTTGTCTATTCTAACGGTCTTAGCTTTTGCTTTTGTTTGTATATTTGTTGGTTTCAATGTGCTGGTATGCGTTTTGTTGTTTATGAGCTGGCTATGGAGTTTATGTTGGTCCTCTTATATTAATATATTTGTCGGTTATATGCTTTGGTGTGGGTTAATGGAATCTGTGCCAACGATGACGCATAACTGTGTATAAGAACCTTTGTATTTGGGTTTATTTGGGGATTATTGGTTTCGCCATTTGAAATGTTTTGAGGGTGATCAGACTCCTTAGAGAGCAATTTGGAAAATTATGTAGTTCTATTTTTAAAGTAATATAAATCTTTAATATATATATTCAAAATACAATTTTAGCTTTTTAATATCATTATAAATATTTAGGCAAAACCATTTATTAATCGCCATGAACGAAAACAGCCGACGGTAAAACTATTTTAAAACTCCAAAAGATGACGCCTCAAAACTTACATTCAAGTACAACGACTGCAATATTCAGAATAGAGAATGTAAATCATCCTCGTCGTCACACTGGGAGAATAGGAACCATAGGCGACGAAGGGTTAGTATTTGCATTCATGGATCTCCACACATCTCATGACCTCCATCTATCTTATCTCTATTTTCAAATGTGATGCGTCGTGGGTGCTCTACCTCCATCTTTCTTCCACACAGACTAAAGCTATTTTCAAATGTGATGCGTCGTGGGTACTCTACCTCCATCTTTCTTCCACACAGACTAAAGTGGAAGAAAGAAGATGCCCAAACTCCTAGCGTCCTCAGAGCGCTGCTGCTGTCGCCCGAACTCAACGAAATGAAACTGCCCAACAGAAAAGAAAGGAAAAGGGCCGAGAGACAAGCTCAAGTCCATCGGTTCAACCCTGCAAGTAAAGATGAAACATAAATATCTATTCTACCCTACTTCCGGAATAAATTCAAGTCACTGGTGTGTCATATTTCCCTGTTACATGTCAGATGGTTGCAAATATTTGGGTGACTAGTGCCAAGTTGTGATTGAGAATATTAGATATATTAATTTTCTACCTTTCAGTCAGTTGAGGTGGGCATGGCTTCTACGATAACACAGACAACAAGGGAGCACGTGAGTTTTGGCCACCTGGATGGGTGGGGACTGGGGAGATATAACAGACATAGGGAGCAAGGGGATAAGGACTACTATAATTACTATTACTATAACTACGGCCAGTTTTTTCTTCAGAGTATCAAAATGGTCGCAAAGGCTGGAAGTTCTTGTTCTTCATTGAATTCTTCATTGTTATCGTCTCTACACAGCGAGCATCGTCTACAGTTAGGATTCTCTTCACCTCTGTGTTCAGTCAAAAATGAGATTTTAATTGGGCGTGGATTGGATGCTAAGCAAATTGGGAGCAACATGTTTCAGTTGCAATGCCAAGAATTACAAAAGTATTCTGCCTTGAAGGAGTCCTCAACTGAAGCAATTGAGACTGGTTTCTGTCCCAACAATAAAAGTGTTGAAAGCAGTGACCCCATCGCTGAAGAACAGATCCCCAATGCTACTCCATCGAAGAAGAGCCTGAGGAGGAAGAGGGTCCCTAAAAGTTCCTTGATTGTCCCAAAGCAGCAAAATGAAAGAGATTATGCACTGAATAGCAGTGTCCAATTTATAGACAAACATGAATATCGAAAGGTCGTTCAGCTTGTGGACGGTATGAACATTTCTGGTGCAGTACATGGAAAATGCTTGGAACGTGCGTCACATACAACTGATGCAAAAGTAAACAGCGTGATAACTATTCTTAGCAGGGTAGGATTGAACAAGGTTGAAATTGGGTTAGTATTTTCAAAACGTCCATCTTTGTTGAAATGCGATGCTGTGCAGGTCATGAAGTTATTTCATTTGCTACTAGGGCTGGGTTTTTGTGAGGAAAAACTCTGCAGTTTTTGCATCCAGTACCCTGCATTACTCGAACGCGATTCAGATCAAATCCGCAAAGTGATTCTATTTTTGCAATCGGTTGGTCTGACAAAGGAGGAGGTATTGAGGGTTTTGTACAAGAGACCACGTATTTTAAGCTACTCAGAGGACCGGGTTAAACTAAGTGTCAAGTGCTTGCTAGATTATGGTGTCCCGAAGGAAGATCTCTGTAGGATTCTAAAGAAGGTGCGTGCACTCTTTCTTCCTATGATACAAAAGAAACTTCGAATCCATTTAGAGCTTTTGGTTAGAATTGGCCTAGAACCAAGAGTTATTGGAAAAGCCATTGTACGGAGGCCCAGTATTCTGGGTTATGATTTGGAGAACATGACTCTTTCTTACAAGTATCTTCTAAGACTTGGAGTGAAGCCTGAGGACTTGGGCAAAGTCCTACTGTGGAAACCTCAGCTATTGGGATACAGAATCACAACACTGGAAGCGAAAATTAAACGCCTAACGGAATTAGGAGTCAAAGATGAAGCTCTTGGCAAAGTGATCACGCGGGCTCCTCAGGTGATGACCCGCTCCTTATTGAACAAAGATTTTAGTATATGCTAGAGTTCTTTTGAGAAGCAGATACTCCATTTAGGACACCTTGGTAACACTGTTTGGAATGTCATTTTTATGGTAAAAGGGGTATTGACTATTTGTGTGGAAATTGAAAAAATCTACAGTGTAAAACACTTAAGAAATTTTATTTACTTGAGGTTCCCTAGATCTATTTCATGGAACTTTTAGTCTCATAGCTGAATCTGAAATATCAATTACAGTAATAACATGCTTGTTAATTTTAGTTAACAGTGGTATGTTCTATGCTTAGCACAATTACTTAAATGTTCCTTTAGCAGCACAAAGATAATTTCCAATTTAGATTTGGAGTAGCAATCACATTAACCATTAATCACATTGACAGTAAAAATGGATAGAACATGAAACAAAATGCAGAAGACAAGCCAAGATAAGAGGACACCGGATTTGGCGAATGCCAGGGAAAAACCCCAATGTGGGAAAAGCCCTTATTATTATTATCAAAATGTTCAGCAGAGAGAGAGAGTACAAAAATCAAATTGACTTGCCCAATTCAAAGTCAAAACAATCCAGTCAATTTCTGCAGACAACTGCAGTCAAACTTCATCCCTAACCAGAAAGCCAATGCTGGTCAAAGCAGCAATAGAATGTCCTCAAAACAGCTCGGTCTTCCCTTGTCAACCTTGGCCTGATCAGGAGGTCAAAGTCAGCCCAAAACAGTGACAAAGTCAACTGTCAAACTCGGTCAAACTGCTGTCTTGAAATCTGTAGTCAACCTGCAATTTTGGTCTTTGGTCAAAGTGCCCAGAATACCTCAGATTCCGTGCCAAAAGATGCGGCCTGCCCAAACAGATAAATCACCCAAAAAATCAAAGTCAAACTCTCTTTGGAAGGTCAAAGTCAACATTGGTCAAACTGTAGTCAACTATGTAATTTCGGCCTTGTAATTTAGCTTGTGAAATTTCGTCCTCCTTGATCCACACGTGTGAGAGAAAAGAATGCCCAATGTTGTACGAACCAATGAGAGAAGGAGAGAGAATGTGTGAGTGATGAAGATGTCAAATGAGGTGAGAGGTCACTTGTATTTATACAATTCATAGAGGGTGAAGAGTCACGTCCATTGGGCTTCATGAACCTACATATTGATGTGGCAGACCTGAACAATTTGCACACGTGTGGGCATAAATTCAAAAATGTGCTTCTGCTTGTCCAAATTGGATGATCTTTTTATCAATTTTGGTTCTCTCGAAAAGAAGAATTTAATGCAATCATCATCTCCATCAAATGAGCTGTCCCAAGGTGGAGTTTGGCCCTAGTTGCCAATTTTAACAATACTTCTGTCCAACCAAATCATTAGGAAAGCTCAAGAAAATAAATGCTAAAAATATGTACCTGATGGAGAGAGGATTCACAGCCTTCAGGGCACAATGTCATCCAACACACATGAATTTAACAACAACAGATTTGTAAGAACACTAAATTTGGCTTCTAGTTTCATTTAAGCATGCTAAAACACCTAACATTTCAACTCGGCTTTCCAACAAATCAGCTTATTAAAATAGCCATGAACTTACTCATGACAGTGAGAAACCAAAATTTGATTTTCAAATCTGCAACATATAAATGTAGGACAACAATAGCACATTTTGTAGATTACACAAATGAAGATAAAGTACAATACCTTAGCTCATCCCGATCTGGTACAAGGCCCTTTAGCTCATACCGAGCAAGGACTCTTCAATTGCTTCCCAAACCCTAGTTAGAGCATCCATGATCAATATCATGGCCTAGCAAGGCATTTTGCCAAGCTATCTAGCCACACCAAAGGCTCCACAAAAAGCTAGTGTCAACACGAACAAGTCCACCTTTGGATCCCCCACTTCCATCCAACAAGGTATCAAGGAGATCCACCAAGTGTGCATCACACAAACTCCACTTGCATCTGTATTAAAAATATTGCTCCAGGGTTTCATGTCATCTCACAAACCCTAGATTGAGCTCACACCAAGACCTCAAGACAAACCCTAGCACTCCATGTCTTCTCCAGGGTTTACTTCACACTAACTCTAAGTCTTCCAACTTTTGTATCACATAATAAAAAAGACTCCAAGACAAGTACACCATGATTATAAGTACATATTTGAATAGTTCATGATGGCAAAGGGTTTTCCCCCCTTATATAAGATAGGGGATGGATGCCAATAGTAATGAAGTGGATTGGGTCCACAACAAATGTACTGTTGCTAGATTAGGTCCACAAGTGGAGAGCTTCTCTACCAAGAGTACACATGTTATGAGGTGTTCATTGACCACCTCCCAAGTGGATCCCTCTCCATTCTAAGCATCCACACTCTCCTTGTCACAAGGTTGCATGCTTTCCAAGATAGCCCCCCAAACTCAAATTTCCTCCATGTGTGTCATTGGGTCTACAAACAACCTCTAGTAGAGCATATTCCAAACAAGACTCCCTTAAGCCAAGTGTTGTACCTCCACCTTTATGGTCTTGATGCTCCTAGCACCAAGTGTGCTTCCTCCAAATTCTTAGCGCTTCTCAGCAAGATTATTTGATCTCCTATGTTAAACACCCATCCACCTCGACTTGCATCCATGTTGAAGATATCAATTGCTACATAAGATAACCACATCTAAAAGAAGTGTGCCTCCTCTAGCATATATCTCGAGGAGAAGCATCCACCTATAGTAATATATCCAATGTCAATCAACCAAAGAAGCCGAGATACAGAAAGAGGACAGGGTATCACCATGCAACCAACATCATAACACACATCTAACAGAGTGTGACACTTTTGAAATGTAAAACACTTGACCTCTTAAGTCACATTGAGGAGAGTGGGGTCATAAAATTTTGCTTCTTTCTTTCAACTTGAACTCCATTTATGAGGCTACCTATATCCTTTGCTCATCAAGAACTTTTCGAAGATATAAAATTCATTGAATTCTAAGTCTAGGGTACCAAATTAGAGCCCTTTGGAGATTCAACAATTTGTGTCACATTAGCATAAACATGCTACTGACAAGTTGACGGGTGCCTAAATTGGCACAATTTTAGCATCCATCTAATACCTTTTTGTCCACCATTTTCCCACTTTCCATCCTTTTGTTGAGATGTTGGGTAGCATCAGGTGTGCTCTAGCTCTGAAATTTTGTGGAGGGGCTAAGACACACGAGATCTCCAAAACCCAGGAAGCGTTTGGAGAAATTTCGTCTGGTGTATGAGATATTCAAATAATTAATTTTTTTAATGAGGACCCTAAGTCTAACTTGGGGAATTAGAAAAATTAAAGTGAATTAATTAAACACATGTGATAAAATGTTCTAAGTGACGTGGATCAAACAGTCTTTTAATCTGAGCCGTCGATTAGAGATTAGATCACGACCGTTGGTTTCCCAACGAGAAAAGTATAAGAGAAGGGCTTGGGGTCAGTTGGAGAGCAAACACACACGCAAAGCACTGAAGCTAAGTCGAATTTCTGGGGCGGGGTTTGCTGAGGAATTCAAAGCGAGTTTGCAGTGCAGTGAGCGACAGAGATCGACAAGGGATGATCTGATCCAAGGCTGAGTATACATCAACAGAGAGGCAGCTAGTACTGGACAACGCAGAGCTAGCCAGGAGGACGCAGTTCAGCCAGCACCACGCAGAGGACTATGCAGAGGCTGCGTAAGCCCAGCCAGGGTGACGCAGACCCTGCCAGCGCAACACTAGCCAGGGTAACGCAGGCCCAACCAGGGCAACGTAGCACCAGTGAGGGTGATGCAGTGGGGACGCTGGCCAGTGAGGGCTGACGCTGAGGCTATAGAGGCAGCGTTGAGGGTTCCAGTGGGCCAGAAAGTGCTCGTTATCTGTAAATCCCGATTGAGGGTGTGTTCAGCCATATTTTCTGTGTCCGAGTGAAAGGTACAAACTGCCATTTAATTTCTCTGTAGGGCCAACCATTTCTGGTGCTCATAATGTTGTATTCAGATTCTGCATAATAATAAAACCCTCTAGAGCTGTTGCACCGGTTTTCCCGCATTGGGTTTTTCCGAGGACATTTTGTCCGAAAAATCTGTGTGTAATCTTGTCACATGTGTGTATTGTTCTGTAAATGATCTGTAGATGTGTAGGCTGCAGTTTGTGTCCGCTTTAATGTTTTTTTGAATATTTTAGTTAAATAACTTGTTAAGTTAATTAAACAAATAGGCGAAGTGGATCTAGACACTGCAGTAGGGTTTCTGTTTTGAAACTTTCACACTTTTCTTATAACCTTTCCATCCATATTGATTCATTTTTGGTCAAGGTATGAATATTCTTCTATGTGCCATTTTGATGCTTATTTGAATGCATATTTCGGTAAATTGTTGCCTTTCTGTACTAACAGTGGCATATAGGATACAAAGATTGCACAGTCACCACCTAGCGCAAGTGTCTCAATAGTGGTTGCAACTCCCTGTAGGTGCTACAACTCCCTGCAAGTGTTGCAATTATCTCTGCTCGAAAAAAGCTCAGTTGTTGCAACTTTGAGATGTGACCAGCTGCAACTCTTCACTCTTGCAACTCCGAGATGTGACTGCAAAGAGCTGCAACTCCGATCGCTGTCATTGTCACTGCAACTTCAGTGCTGTGATTTTTGTTGCTGCGACTCGTGCTTCCCCTGACATCATTGTTGCAACTCATGCTGCCCTTAGCATGGTTGCTACAACTCGTGCTGACCCTGACATTGTTGCTGCAACTCATGTTGCCCTTGCTAGTGTCGCGTTGCTACAACTCCATGTTTTGCCCGTTGCTGCAACTCTGGTGATAGTGCTGCAACTCCATCCCTGTTGTGCCAGCGCGACAATCAACCATCCAACTGTCAGTTTTGGACTAATCAAGCACTCAACAAACAATTTTTCATGTAGGAAAATGACAGGAGCAAGTGAATGACCAAGAGAAGAAGATGACTCAACCAACACCTGTTGCATAGTTGATTTGAGTCAGCCGATGCTTGTTTGTTACCATTTTCTAAAAAAATTGATTTAAAATGATGAATAACCTGATCATCATGGTTGTCCATCCATCTGTTTGATTTATTTAGATAGAATACATTTTTCATAAAAAACCTTTTCTCTCCTTGAGCTAGGTAAATTATAAGTAGTAACAACAGTAACAGAGGAGGAATGAACAAATTATTGTACTTTCAGTTTTTCCCAATTTAATTTCCTTTCTACTCCAGTTTAGTAGTGATGTGTTGATTCACATTCTATTGTTTTTCTAACCAATACCTACCAATGCCTCATCTAAGGAGGCAGGGCCCCTTCTTTAGTTAGGTACTGTCTGTATATCCATAGTGTAGATATAGCTTTAATTTTTGTTTCTGTCTATTTCTTCATTTACTTTGTTTTTTGTATTGCCGCAACTCTGAATTACTAATTGTTGGAACTTTGATAATTTACATTGCTGCAACTGTGAATTGCAAGTTTATTGTTGCAACTCAGGTGTTTATGTTATCTTCATTTACTCAAAAATTCATTTCGTGAAAGGTTTACAACATTTCTTAAGTGAGGGTTGTTGCCGCAACTCTATGAGTTGCTGCAACTTCGTTGTAGTGTTAAATTGCTCCGTTTCCAGAATCATAACAACTTTGTTTTCCTGAATAATTTAGATTAGTTATTTCATCAAGCCTTTGGTTTATGGTTTCATTTTCTTTGCATGTAAGTGTCAATTAATGGTTTGCGATTAAATGCATTTCATTGCACGTGCAACTACATATTAAGTTATAGCCACCAAGATCATTTTAATACTTGAGCAAGTCACCTTTAGATGTTGGTGTGATTACTTTCCTACAAGTTTGATTTACTTTCCTGCAACATAAATTAGACAATGTGCCTTTACATTCCTGCAAGTCTCATGTGATTTAGATTTCATGGTGACTTGTAAAAACATCTCTGTATCTTGAACTGTGACAAACATTTAGTTACTACGACTTCAGACACATACACAATTCTATTAGCATATATGGTGTTTGACATTTCACAAGTTCTCGTGCAAAACTCGGGTTGAAAATTAAATGAAGTCTTTTGGTTGTCTCTCTAAGCAATGAAAAAGGTAATTAAAATTCCTGTCATTTCTGGTTTCGTTGTTGGGGTATTGTCTATGCTGCACGAGTTTCCGGTACGCGGGTACTTCGGGTACGGGGGAACAAGTATCCGGTACGAATAGAAACTTTGCCCAAATTTACGCCCCAATTCTATTAGCATATATGGTGTTTGACATTTCACAAGTTCTCGTGCAAAACTCGGGTTGAAAATTAAATGAAGTCTTTTGGTTGTCTCTCTAAGCAATGAAAAAGGTAATTAAAATTCCTGTCATTTCTGGTTTCGTTGTTGGGGTATTGTCTATGCTGCACGAGTTTCCGGTACGCGGGTACTTCGGGTACGGGGGAACAAGTATCCGGTACGAATAGAAACTTTGCCCAAATTTACAGGAAACGTCAAGTTGGGAGCGGCAATAATATAATATATTAAAATTTAATATATATTAAAATTTAATATATATTAAAAGTGAATAAAATAATTTATTTATTTCCATCCAAAACTTGCCAATTAAATTCCATCTTGCAATGAAATATGTAAAAGATTGAACTTTGAAACACTGCCAGAAAAAATCAAAATATTAATCCATCAACAACTTGCCAATGAAATTCCTTGCCAGCAAAGAAACATGGGGAACTCCTAAACCTAAAAAAAGGCTATTATTACTCGATTATTAAGTGATTTCATGCAACAGTACATTATATTCAAGTTTGGAAATTTATAAAATGAAACTTACTAACACGATGCTATTTCTCGTTCTGACCATCATTGTAATTTGTTGAATCTTATCATTAAAGCTTCAAGATAGACTTCAAGAAAGTAGACTTATTTGCAATTGTTGAACTTCAAGATTTTAAATAGACGTTGCCAAGGAATGACTGGCAACTGTCTATATTTTGTTGAAACCTTTGCTACATCTCCACATCTATCGCTTTACAAATCCCATGCAGTCCAGCCCCCTGACCTATCATGTACCACTTATAAAATAAACAAATGGTCACTTCTCTGCTCAAAATAGGTACTTGAAAGATGAAAATCTGCTCAAAATAGGTACCCCAAGCGTCAAAATTTGTTGTAGCGAAGCTCTCGTAAAGCTCCAAAGTACCCTTTGAAGCTCCCGACGATTTTGGAAAGTTTCCTACAAGCTCCGAAGCTCCCAAGAGCGCAGAGCGTGGGGTACGTGCTCTCCAATGGAAGCATGAAACACAAAATGACATTTCCATATAAACAGAGCTAAATCAATAGAATTCTTCCTATGAATTGTAAGGAAAGCCACTGAAGATACAAGATATGAAAGAGGAGCTATATATCATTCAATAAAGACTATAACAGAGAAAATACATGATCATAAACTCACTGCACATGAATTCCTAAATAATAGCTGCAATTGCATCCTTTGATTTCTGAATATGAAAGTGAAAGTACAAGCTACAATAGTTACAATCCACTGATGTCCAACCAGTTAGATGACTCCGAAAATGATAGATATGGACCAACACAACATCTCCCCTCTCTCAGGGGTCGAATCCATCAGTTGTGGAGTTGATTACATGATATGCGCAACAAAACCCTAATGTCTAGTGGAGGTCAACCAATTCACCTCATCATAGGAAACTAGATACATTTGACCACAATTACATTAACAAGCATGTATCGACCCTATTTCACTATTTACCAGCTTAATTACACCTCATGACATCACAAAATCATCATCATTCATCAATTACATGGGTAAAATTTAAACTAGGTCAAACTGCTTGTGAAAAATGCCTGCTGGAGAAAGCATAGCGAAATTGGTAGAAGTGGCTTTTGGAGGCCTTCTCGAGGTCCAAATCCCGATCTGAAAGATGTTATGGAAAGCCCTGGATGTTTGGTACATGATAGGCTCATCAAGAACTCAAAAAGGTGGCTCCTAGCCCTCCAAAACTTCATTCTACCAAGAGTACTCAGAAAGCGTAGCATGGCCTCCAAAAACAGGGCAGAAAGGTCATTTTTTGCATGTTTTTTTGGGTATTTTCACCCTCCAAAAGTGGCTGACATGGCTCCAACACCGACTAGGATTGATGTACTCATCAAGAGGAATCCAAAAATGCTGAGTTTTGATCCAATGGACCCTCCCAACAAAAGCGTAGAGTGGTCCACGCTGCGCTTTTGCCAGTGTGACTGGTTTTCAAAATTGCCAAATTTGACCAAAAACTCAAAAATTTCTGCAAAAATAGGGCTCAAAGGTAGGTCAATATCTCTCTAACCATAATGTTTTATGCAAAGTTCTTTGGCATGTTGTGAACACAAACCTCCTCCAGTTTTCCAAAATACTTTCCCGTTTGGTCAGTATCAAAGTTTAAAGTTGATCGCTCAACAATTGGAGAAAGCGCAGTGTGCTTGGAGAAAGCATAGCGAGCTTGGGAAAAATGACTTTTGGAGGCCTTCCCGAGGTCCAAATCAAGATCTGAAGGTACCATTGGAAAGCTTAGGGTTTTTGCTACACCATGGAGTCATCAAGCACTGCAAACACCTTCTCAAAACCCCTGAAAAGCTGTCTTGAAGTCGAGTTGTCCAGAAGTGTAGAAAACCTCCTATAGTAATTGTATTTTTGGCATTCCTCCCAAATAATAATACCTGTGTATAAACTGAAGGAGGTTTTTGTTCCTTGGTCTATGATGGACAAAAACCTCTTTCACTTTTGGAAAATTCATCTCTATTTGGTCAGAAACACATTTTGAAGCAAAACTGTCCATGTGTGCAATGTAAACCCTAGGCAGCCCATAACTTGGAAAGGTGAATTTATGATTTCTTGGAATTTGGCATTGCTTGGCAAGTGGAGAGGACATCATCTCATGTGTGTTGAGTGGTTCATATCTTGACATTTGGCATGCCTTGTTGTAAGGCCTCTTATCTCCCTCCATATGTACTTTGCAAGGGGAAAACCTTAATAGTAAAAAATAGGGGAATGGAGAAATGGAGTAGGATGGAGGGGTTAGGAGAGGGAAATGGGGATGGGAAAAATTAGGTAAGTAGGGATGGGTGTTAGGAAGGTTTAGGAAGTGGAATGGGAGGGAATTAGGGTAGGAGTAGACCTAGGGAATTTTATTACAGGTCTAGGTCTAGGAGGTTGCCAAAAATGCAGTATTAGGCTAGTGGTGTGGTGTAGGGGCTAGGGTTTGGATGTAGAGGCTTAGGGAGTGAAAGTGAGGGGGTGTGAGGGCTTCATGGAGTGTATGTGGATGTGGGGAAAAGGAAAATGACTATGGGAAGGTTAATTTGACTTGCAAATTTGGAAAAGAGAAGCTCTCCCACAAAACGCAGTGTGGCACCTTGTGGTCACTTGTTTAGGGTCTTCTTGGATGCTGAAGTGCTGAGGTTGCCTTGGTAGGTGAGTGAAAACTCTTCTTCAATATGATGAATGAGAAAAATGAATGAAATGGTCTTTTATAGCTTGTAATAGTCAATTTTCCTCATAGTAGTGGGTTGGCCCACCAAGTGCATTTCACTTGTGCTTTGAAAACTATGCAACTTTGGAACAAATAGAACTTATTTCATCATGATTGAATAAAATTACATATGAAACATAAATTACATTCTGAAACCAAATTTCATTGAACAAATTTACCTATTACCACTCCTCCTTTGTCGGATTTATGCATGGAATGACAGATTTTGGATCACTGAAACCCTAATGACCTAATAGAGACACTGAGATGAATGAAAACCATGATGATTTTGACTGAAGTAATGATGATGACCTTTCAATGATGGTACACTCAACCGAGTGAAGACCGACATGTAAAATTTTTGAAAGGAGTGGACATATCCCTAGACACACTAACCAGTGACCAAATTTTTATTTGAAAACCTAATGAAATGACAAAAAATTGACTCTGACAACCTAACAAGACATGGTGAGAGCATATTTGATCACTGGTGACAGGTTGAACAGACTGACACTAACAGTGAGAAACCATGGATTCCTTAGGACACTTTGGCCTTAAAGAAACTGTGAAAATTCCTAAATTGGAATCCTATTGCAGCAACTAGAAATTATTCTCCTAATTGTGAATTTAATTTAACAATTTATTTGTTGTTTTCTACAACAAATACTGAATGAATCACACTGCGATCTACACATGAAATTGCGAAAGAATAAATGCTGGAAGCAATGCTAGCACCCACACATAAAATTAACACAATCATTTTTTGACAGAAGTCCCTGGAAAAGCCCAACTCGGGAAAACCGGTGCAATAGCTGAGGGTTTTATTATTAAGCAATAGTGAGAAAATTTGACTACAACTGGATGCCGAAATACTGGCAATCCTACGGAGAAAAATACTAGCATAAATCTAGTGAGGAATTTTCCTCACCCCACAGGCAATCTCTCGGCACGACCTTCCTTTAGAAATATGACCCTTTGACCCTCTGCGTTAGCCTCTGCGCTGCTCTGCATAACTAGCTGGACGTCTAGACTCAGACTGACCTTTGATGAAATCGTTTTGCCTTTTACTGACTGGAAAGATGCTTCTCCGACACTCTGGGACTCCTTCCCGGCCTCTAGAATTGAAAACGTCTCTCCTCCATAGCAAACCAATTTGCCTCTAGAGACTATTGCGCTGCCCCAATGTCAGCCTCTCTGTGGCTCTTCTCCCTCTTTGCAAATGCACTCGCTGGATCTGGAATGCCTCATCCAGCCTCATTGTCTCTGCCCCTCTCTTACTGCTTCGATCTCTGACTCTCTCTCCAACAACTGACTCTCTCTCCGACAACTGACTCTTGCTACTCTGGAAATCGATCTGCTAATGAAATCGAACTCTACAAGTGTTTTCTCCATCACCACATCGACCTCCTCTTATAATCCTCTATTGGAGCACCAATGACCAAGATTAAAACGTAATCAATGGCTAGGATCATCTCTGGATTGATATGTTTGAGTTTCTAGACTATTCTCACCTCATCTCAATTAATACTGATTAATTAACCATATTCCCTAAGTTTAGACTTAGGAAATGTTTAAAAATCAGTTAACAATCTAATTGAGACACTTCTAGATGGAATTTCCAGAAACGATTTCTGGGTTCTGGAGATCTCATGTATTTTAGCCTCTCCACAAAGTTTCATGGCTATAACACATCCAATGCTACAAAAACTAACATTCCCTCATAGCGAGGAATGTGTTCTAGTGCTACTGCACATCCTGTAGCAACACCCTGTCTCTCCATCATCTCTTGTCACATTGCCGATGTCTCGCTGCTGCTGCCTGCCAACCACTACGCAACTTTGATATGCGTTGTGTCTGTGCTGCTGTTATGCCTTCTGAACTGTTGCCAACACTGCATTTGCACTGCAACTTTGTTGCTGCTGCTATTGCAACATCTGCAACTAAAAAACAGCCAAAACTGAACCAACCTTGTTCAGTATGATGCATCTGTCACCCAAGTCTTGACTGCTACTAGCATCTGCACTGTCACTGAGGAATCTGCGTTGCTGCTGACTCTGCACTGTGCCATCTTCACTGCTGCCAACTCTGCACTGTGCTTCCCAGCATCTGACTGCTACTAGTCTCTGCAACTGTCACTCTGACATCTGACTGCACCAACTGCCACTGGTCCATCCTGCTACTGATTACTGTGGGCCCTCGTAGCCAGGTACTGATCCAAGAGGTGGACTCCTCAAGGATCCTGCCCATTTGTAGCACTCTGGGGCCACATAACCAAGCCACCCCACCTCACTCCTGGAAGTATATCAGCGAACATAGCAAAGTCTTCCTCCAAACTAGAGGAAAGCCTATTGATCTCTGCAGAAGCTGCCTGCTGGTCCTACTTCTCCTCCTTGTCCTTCTTCTTGAGAGGACACTGGGTGCTGTAGTGACCGAGCTCATCACACCTGAAGCACTCGAACTTTGACAGGTCCTTCTTCTTCTTCCTCTGCTCCCCCTGTCCTTGACTGGGCCCTTAGATGCGAGGGCCACATTTTCCTCCTCCTTCACTGTCTTCTGCTCGCTGCTACTGCTGCCACTGATGGAGCTTTTCGAGCTCGTCTCAACTCCTCTTATTGCAAATCAACCCATATCCTGTCCCATCATGGTAGCGTGTTTCTGCCCAATATTATTTGGACAAAAACCTGCCACTCCTCAAAGATGCTGTTGAGAGTTAATCACACTAGCCCCGTGGGTTGAGGCACTGCCCCAACAACTGACAGCTGGTCTCGGACCTCCTGAATTCTAGTAAGGAAGGGGTCTATGCCTTCCCCTTTCTGCATCGAGATGCATCTCAGCTTCTCCTCGAGGTACATCTTCCGCTGCTTGGAAGTACTCTAATACAACATGGCGAGAGCATCCCACATCTGCCTGGCAGTATCCTTGCCAGCTCTATGTGAGACTACATGATCCCGAACTCCATCTAGGATCAACCACTTTGCCCGTGCCATCTCCTTTCTGTACTCCTTCAGTTGATCTGCATCTGTGGGAACCAACACCACATTATCAATTTATGCCTTCAGGCCAAATTCATCTAGAAGGAAGGAGATCCTTGTCTTCTAGATGACATAATTGGAAGAACCATCCAACCTGTCCTGATCTCTCAGCCCTGCAGTGCCCATCTCTGAACAAATGTCAAAAACTCCCTCTTCCCTTATGCTCGGCTGCTGCTTTGCTACTCGCTCTCCCTCCTGGCATGTGTGGCTCTGCTAGGTGCTACTGCCGATATGCAACTGGAAATTTGAACTTCCAAGACTAGAAGTTCCTTGAGAGAAAATTTCCCTCTACATGTGCTCTTCTTCCACCCAACGCAGGTTGTGCACTAGCAAACTGATATAAAACCCTCTGCGTCCAGCTAGAGATTTGCCCAAGGAAAATACTGAGCTACTCCCTCTGCCTCTGGACTCACTCGATCTGGAGAGATCGAATTTTTCTGCCCCACTCAGAAAAACCGAATCTTCTCAAGTAACTCGGCCTCTTGGTAAAGTGACTGTGCTGCCCCTGGGAATTTCGATCTGCTACCCACACTGAACAAGGAAATTCCTTCCTTATGCTTCTAAGCTCTTCGACTGATCAACTGCACTCTGATACCATGTGAAAATTCCTAAACCAGAATCCTATTACAGCAACTGGAAATTATTCTCCTAATTGTTAATTTAATTTGACCATTTATTTGCTGTTTTCTACGACAAATACTGAATAAATCGCATTGTTATCTACACGAAATGAAATTGCGGAAGAATAAACGCTGGAAGCAATGCTAGCAGACACACATAAAATTAACACAATTATTTTTGGACAAAAGTCCCCGGAAAAACCCAACTCGGGAAAACCGGTGCAACAACTGAGGATTTTATTTTATTATGCAGTAGTGAGAAAATCTGAGTACAACTGGATGCCGAATACTGGCAATCCTACAGAGAAAAATACTGACAGAAATCTAGTGAGGAATTTTCCTCACCCCATAGGCAATCTCTCGGCACGACTTGCCTTCAGAAATACGATCCTTTGACCCTCTACGTCAGCCTCTGTGCTGCTCTGCGTAGCTGGCTGGACGTCTAGCCTCAGATTGATCTCTGATGAAGTCGTTCTGCCTTCTGCTGATTGGAAAGATGCTTCTACGACACTCTGGGACTCCTTCCCGACCTCTAGAATTGAAAACGTCTCTCCTCCACAGCAAACCGATTTGCCTCTAGAGACTGATGATTGCCCCAGCGTCAACCTCTCTGTAATGCACTCGTTGGATCTGGAATGCCTCCTTTAGCCTCACTGTCTCTTCCCCTCTCTTACTGCTTCCATCTATTACTCTCTCTCTGGTAGCTGACTCCTGCTACCCTGGAAATCGATCTGCCAATGAAATTGAATTCTACTAGTGTTTTCTCCATCACCACATCGAACTCCTCTTATAATCCTCTGTTGGAGCACCAACGGCCAAGATTAAAACATAATCGATGGCTAGGATCATTTCTGGATCGATCCGTGTGAGTTTCTAGACTATTCTCTCCTTATCTCAATTAATACTAATTAATTAACCATATTCCCTAAGTTTAGACTTCAGAAATATTTAAAAATCGGTTAATAATCTAATTGAGACACTTCTAGGCAGAATTCACAGGAACAATTTTTGGGTTATGGAGATGTCATGTATTTTAGCCTCTCCACAAAGTTTCATGGCTATAACACATTTGATGCTACAAAAACTAACAGAAACCCCCAATGTGCTTCAATTGGCTAATAGGTCAATAATTAAACCATAAGGAATTTTGGAGGACATAATGATATCATTAGAGTTGTGGGAATATATCGCCAAATTTATGGTTCTTTAGTATGAATTCTCTCTGGGGGATACCCTCTAATCCTTGGGAAACGATGGCTGGCCACTACAGATGCAATATCGATTGCAGATTTGGTAGTATGAAAATCTCCCAAGGAACCTCCACTAAACAAATGACCTTATATCCTCCCTTCAAGCCTAGTGCAAATCTTTAAACACCTTTCTGGGCTGATGGGGAGGATAGTGATGAGGAAGACATGGCTCATCAAGTCCTCACTATTCACCAATATCTCGCCATTAGGAAGAAAACTAAGGATGATGAATTCAATGATTTCATTGCCTCCTCCTCCTCATCTTCTGACACACATGCTCTTGACTGCATAATGCAATGTGATGTTCAAGCCTCTCTAGCCTCGACAAGCGCCTCACCTCTCGAACACGAGTCCTTAGCTGAAGAAGACCAAGGGTCAAATTTTGAGACAATTGAAATCAATCCTAGTAAAACCTTGAAGATTAATTGAGGGCTGATAAAAGAGCAAAAAAAGTGATTGGTTAAACTATTGCAAAAGCTACTTGTGTTGAGTTGGTCTTGAGAATTTGTTAATTTGGCACCTCAAACACTCAAATACTATTGATGAACTAAGTTAATTTGGGCATTTAAGATCTAATTGGCATTGTGGTATTAGCATAAGAATATTTTTGAGCAAATTTGATTGGCATCTTGTGTTGATAATATTTGGTGGATAAGTGCTCTAGTTTCTTTCAGTTGCTATCATCTTGTGGATTGGTCTATTGGCACTAAGTTAATTGACACTTTTTTAATTGTGGGATTGCACATAACTTATTGAAACTCAAGATAATCTCTAATTAAGAAATTTCACTCATCTATCTTGCATACACATTCTAAGACTAGTTGCACCAATAACTTACCTCCAAGCCTAAGCTTGGTTGATAGACTCCTAGGACAACCCTTCTTCATTTAGCTTGAGGGATTCAACGCTTTCTAGTGGTTAAAACAATGACCTTGCAGTCGTTAAAGCCACAGTCTCTGCAGTGCTGGAGGCATTGGGTGGTTGGAGCACAGGGGGAAGTATCGTTAATCAGACCTTTGCCTACTTCCCGTTGGCTTCTGTCCCATAACCTACTTCGAAGACTAATCTCAAAATAGTTAAGGGGAAGGTTCAACTTAGACTAGAACGTAAAATTAACCAAGATCCTTGAATTCCACCTAGATCTTAGGACTTGCACTTTGTTGACCACTCCGTGTCAGCAACCCCATAGCAGTATACCCCTTTTTTTCGCAAAAGGGATCCATCATGTTCGAGTGTTCGTGCCATTCAGATTTCATCATTCAGTCGACAATTTGTAAATGATGTAAACCCATTCTGCATATTTATAATGTAAATGATCTTAGTGGAACATCATGTATGTAACAACTTAGGTAAGCCTAGTATTTTGGTGACGATCTCTATCCTAGGAGGTTTTTTGTCTCACTAATTCATCTGTGTTTCCAGACACAAATGATCAGCAAAGTTTTTCCCTCCAGCCTCACCCCAAAGCTAAAGTGGATTTTGTCGTCAAGATACTAAGTGAGTCCTAGTGTATTTTATTGAGTCTTTGTAAAAATAATTTGGGAATGATCTTAGCTAATTGGCTAGATTATTTTATTACAGATTATTTGGTCTACTAGATCATACTTTGAGTCGCAGAATTGGGTAGATTATTGAGGGTCTTTTACGAATAGGTGTTCCCCTCATGGGTTTAATGTATTAATCTTTTGTAAAGAGGGTTGGAAAAAATAAGTCAATTAATTAAATTTTGTGGCCAAATTAAATTAAAAATCTTAAGCCAGAAATTTAATTAATTTTATGTCCTAGGTAAATTTAATTTTTTCAAGGGCAAGATTCATGGGTCCTTGAAAAATAATTTTTTAAAGGTCTTGGGCCAAGGGAATATTGAAAATTTTGAGAAATTTTGGACCCTTGAGCCTTGATAGTTAAGTCAAAGTCAATTTTTTGAGGTAATTAACTCAAAATTATTATTTTTGAGTTAATTAAAAAAGAACTAAATGAAAAATTCGAAATTCCTCAAAAGATAATAATTTCGACGGACGAGATTAAAAGATAATCAAATATTTTTTTACGGTCGAGATTACTTTGACGAGGATCAAGCAAACTAGTTGTTGGAGAATTTATCTATAAATTAGAGGTCAGTGTCAGTTTTTTATCTCATCTGATCTTTTGATAGTGTACTAGCTCTTGAAGCTCTTCTGTACTACTTTATGGAATAATACAACAAAGTCTTTGGGGTTTTACTTGATGGTGGTGTTCCTCTTCGACATTTTATGGTAATCTTGTTCTTAATGTTTTGCCGTTGATTTTTTACTGAATCATTGATTAATAGCTCTTGTAGAGTAATCTATTGTACAAGTATTGTGCTTAGGTTACTGGATTTAGGATAACAATTTTAATTGGATTGAATTAGCAGGTAGGTATCTCTAATTCTTGATTTTTTTTTTTAATCTTATTTTTTTATTGATTTAACAGTTTAACTTTAAGTGTGCATAAATCTCTCGGATTTAAAATTGGGCTTTTGGGGAAGTCCTTCGCTGGATCAGCTGACTCCCAAGGAAATAAGATTTGAAGAGCCCTCCGGATCTAATTCCCCAAGCTTATCTTAAGTTCTCTTCTTGCTGGGTTTTCTAGTGCTTGTGCCTAAATAAAAATTTATCTTAGCTTTTATTTATCGAATTTAAAGTTAGATTTGGCTAGTAAGAGCCTCAGATATTCAGATCTGGGAGCAGAGTCAGACTCACACTCCTCACTGACAGATTTGCAACCCTTGTGCATAGATTGTAAATACATTGTATAGATTTGTATTTTTCATTGTGAAAATAGTTAGAATTTTTAGATTTTTTAACTTGGGATTGGGTTTTTCGATTCTTGTATATGTGTTGGGTATCTGGGTTTTCTTGTTTTTGGTTTGTGCAGGTGATCTTTGAGGGTTTTTAGAGAATTTTTTTAAATTTTTTTTTTTTTGGTTTTGTTATGTGAGACAGATCTAGGCCCTGAAGGGTAAGATCTGTTCTCAAAATCAGGATTTTCGCAGGGATATCCAAATTAAAAAAAAAAAATCTGAGTTTGTTGGATGAATTAAATTGCTGGACAGGAGGAAGTTTTTTGGGATGCACCAGCGTTCGTGTGATTTTTTGTGGGCTGCCTTCATCTTCCGCGCCACCTCTTTGCAAATCCGTGTTTTTCTTCTGCGATTTCCTTTCCTGCTGCACCCTTGCCTCTCTGTGTTTTGCTTTAACCAAACTCCTCACTACTGCTGCGTTAAACCTTTCATCCTCGCCCTTCATCCTCTTGTCTTCTTTCTGCTACGCCAGCTCCATCTCATGCTTCCTTCTCTTCTCTTTCTCACACTATCAAATTGCAACTCCTCCCTTCCACATGCTACCTTAATCCCTTACCCTGCCTGCACTCTTAATCGCAGCTCCTCCGTTGTCTAAACTATAGTCTATAGCTCATCCTTGGCCCTCATCTCCGGTGACATCCGTCGCTGCTTTCTCCTTGCCGGTGGCTCCTTCCGACCCTTCGCTGACTCCTCACGCATCACTTTCATTCTAACATTAACCTAAAATGCATTAAAAAAAATAAAAAAGCATTTCGACCTAGATGTATATTCGATTTTGATATATATATATATATATATATATTGGTCTTTGATTTTCAAATTTTATTTTAGTTTCAAAGTTTGGTCCTTGGGCTTTGATAAAATTCTAAAATAAAAATTTTTACTCAACTTGTAACTTTTGAAATAAAATAAAAAATTTCAAAATTTTCCCTTTTTTATTAAACTTTTAACATTAGAATTTTTTTAATTTCCTTTTTTAACTCTTTTTATATGATAATTAAAATTCTTTTTGGAAAAAATCAATTTTTGGGACATTGGGGTTTTGAGTCATTTAAATAATAAAAATTTTAGGCTTGGCAAAATATTTAATTGTGGCGGAATTCCTATAGTTAACATGATTTTTTTTTTAAATATCCAAAGTTTGACTATAGAATAAAATATTTTTTATTGGATTTGCATTTTTTAGAAGATCATTTAATCCATAAATTGCTTGACAAAGTGTTTATTTAGCATCAAAATTTTATGATTTTCCTTGATGATTAATTATTGAGATTTAAGTGCTAATTACTTTCATATGCTTCAGTTGAGTTTGATGATCATTGGCAATTGAATTTTTAAATGTTTGTTATCGATTAAAATCGCCTATTGTTTAAATTAACTCTTGTTTCATTTACTTGAATTATTGGACATTTAAGTTTGTGAAACTTTCAAGTAATTGAGATCGATATCTTTATTGTGGATCTGTGACAAATTGTATGTCTTTTAATTGAGTCATTTTTGGCATTTTCATAATTGACATTTTTGCTTAAGTAGTTAGTGGTTAAATCAGCTAATTTGTAATCTAAGTGCTTTGAGTTTTAACATCACATTTCACTTAATCGCCTTCTATTATCTTTGCCTTCCGCATTTTAAGTTAGCATTGCATAATTAAAATTTACTTCCAAGCATAAGCTTGGTCGATTGAAAGATAGGTGTACCCATCCATCTTTGCTTGAGAACCCTGGTTTTAGTAATATTTAAAGCGATGACCTTGCAGTCGCCAGAGCCACAAGACTCTGCAGCGCCAAAGGCACCGGTATATTAGATTTTCACGTGAGGTATCGTTAATCACACCTTAGTGTGCTTCTTCTTAACTTCTTTCTGCCACTTACTACGAAATCAGGCTCAATATAGAAAGGATCAAAGGGTCTGAACTGAGAATAGACATTTAATGAAAATTAACCAAGATTCCTGCATTTCACATTAGTCTTAGGATCTGCATTGCATATAGGATAGTTGTTCATCCAAGCAACAATTTTTCATCAAGTACTTGGTCCTAAATTATTAGCAAGATAGTTGACTCCATAAGGCATTGGTATCAATCATTCAAAATCTAATCGAATCCTTTAATCTTGCTATATCTCTTACAAGTATTTGGTCGTTTAACTGTGTCTCTCGAACTGGTTGGTTCCCAACTACTTCTCTTTCATTCCATTTCCATAGGGTCTACCCCCCTTAGTCTGTTGTAGGGAGACAACTTAAATGGAGAGATTGGGGATCAGAGTGACAACCCCTGATCTGAGCCGTTGTCGCGGTGATTCGACATTTTGTGTGACAACACACTTCATATAGGTTAGTTCATCATCTAAGAGGCAATTGTCCATCCGGTTACTTGGCTATAATTTGTAACAGACAAGAAATCTTGACTCCATAAGGCACTGGTCTAAACTCTAAATCTAATCAAATCCTTAATCTTGCTATATTTTACCAAGTAGCTAGGCCACTCAACTGTGTCTCCCAGACAAGTTGGTTCCCAACTTGTTTTCCATCACCTCATTTTCATAGGGACTACTCCCCATAGTCTGTTGTTGGGAGACAGTTAGAATGAAGTGGGCGGGGATCAAAGTGACAACCCTCGCCCTGAGCAGTTGTTGCGGTGCCTGTACAATCTAAGCGACAACAAACCCAATGGACAAATATGGACCTGGATGGGAAATATGTGAAAAGGGGTTATTTTGAGCGGAGGGGAGTGATGTATGTGATGGCGGGAAGCGGGATCACGCAACCAAAGTCGGGGTTTCCCATGTAATTCCACTCCTAAAGCTAGTAGCCAATATAGTAGATCCCACGGGACTAGGGTGCACCCCAATAATCCATGTCAATAAGTGTCCATGATAAGTAAGCAAAAATACTTAACTACATAATGAAAGCCATACCTTCGGGGTTGGAAGGCCCACCTTCAAACATACGATCATGACAGGTGGGTGAGGGTGCATAATGGTTGGATCAGGTGGCGGAGACGATGACACAACAAGCTATTTGGTGGTTGCAAGGGGTTGTCGGCTGAAGACAATGTAGGAGACAAATTTCTCCTATGGGTGTCACGCATAGGTGGTGGGAAACAATACCTACAAGAGGTGTCCTTCATGTTGAGATTTTGGGGTACCATCGGATGTGCTCTAGCTCCCAAATTTTGTGGAGGAGCTGGAGTACATGAGATCTCCAAGACCCAGAAAGCATTTGGAGAAATTCCATCTGTTTTAAGAGATTCAAATAATTAATCTTTTTAATTAAGGACCCTAAGTCTAACTTAGGAAAATTAAAAGATTAATGTGAATTAAATTAAACATGTGATGAGAATGTTCTATGTGACGTGGATCAAACAACTTCTAATCTTAGCCGTCGATTAGAGATTAAATCACGACCGTTGGTTTCCCAATGATAACAGTATAAGAGAAGGGCTTGGAGTCATTTGGAGAACACACACATTGGCGGAGTACTGAAACTAAGCTGAAATTCTAGGGCGTGGTTTGCTAAGAATTTCAGGAAGAGTTTGCAGTGCAGCGAGGGGAAGTATTGGCGAGGGATGATCTGATCCCAGGCCAAGAATACAACGGAAGTAGAGAGGCAACATATCCAGCAGCGCAGAGCCAGCCAAGTGCTACGCAGTCCAACTAGAGCCCAGTCAGGGGCAGTGCAAAGGCAGTAGGAGCCACGCAGGCCCAATCAGGGCAGTGCAGGGGCAACGTAAGCCCAGAGAGGGTGATGTAGGCCCTTCCGGAGCAGCACAGAGGCTGACGCAGGCCAGTAGGGTTGACGCAGAGGGCTGAGGAGCAGTGCTGGGGTTTTCGGTGGGCCATAAAGGGCTTGAGTTCTATAAATCTTGTTTGAGGGTGTGAATCAGCCATATTTTCTGTCTCCGAGTGAAAGAGGTACTGTTGTCGTGATTTTCTCTGTAGGGCCAACAATGTCTGGTGCCTAGAAATTGTTGTACTCAAACTCTGCATAATAATAAAACCCTCTAGAGCTAGCTGCATCGGTTTTCCCGATTGGGTTTTTTCGGGGACATTTGTCTGAAAAATCTGTGTCACTTTGTCATATGAGCGTGCTATTCAGTAAATGATCTGTATGTGTAGGCTGATATTTGTGTTTACTTTGTTGTTTTTATGAATATTCAGATTAAATACTTGTATAATTAATCAAGTAGGAGAAGTAAATCATTGTTTAGCAGTAGGGTTTCTTAGATTAAGAAATTTTCACATGGTATCAAAGCATTGCAGATCAAGTTGAATCTCCACAAATCAACTGAAGAAGTTTTTTCTGCAGAGAATCCGGAGAGGGCAGCGCAGCACCAGGAGGATGCAGTCCTAGTAGAGGCCACGCAATCCCAATTGGGTGACGCAGAGGCAGCGTAGAGCCTTCCAGAGGGATGTAGGAGCAGCCTGTGCTGTGCAGTCGCTGCGTTGAGGTAGTCTGCTCACACAGAGGCTAGCCAGAGGGACGCAATCCAGTTTCGAGTTGCTATGCAGAGTTGTCGTACTCCAGAAGTAGAGTTCAGTAGTTGCTAGTGTGGTGGAGATTCTATCGGTTCAGAATCGTGCCTAGCTAAGTTGACAAAGAGCGGGAGGAGAACAACCACTCAACAAATTTTTGCCAAAGAAATCTGAGGATCGATCGGAGGGTGATCGAAGAGGACTGATTAAGAAGATTTGGCAGATTTCCAAGGGAGGAAATCAGTTGTCAGAGGGAGCAGATGGTGCCTTTCTCGCCAAAGACCCTAGATCCGAGTTTCTGTTGAGGGTGTTATGAATATAATTCATAATAAAATAATTATAAATATAAATGTAAATGATTAGTTAGTAAGTAATAAGTCATTAACTAATCATTAGTTAGTTAGTGATGAAGAGGCATGTCTTAGAGACAACCATTCGTGAAAGGCCACTTGCCTAGGGTATATAAGCAGGCCCCCATTCTCATTTGTAATCGTCCTATCAACAATTCTTTTATACAATATACAATTTACAATTTCTATCCTACAATGGAAGTCTTTGTTTACGAAGTATTTTAATATTTCCGCTGCGTATACGACTAGTGGTCGCTACATTGGTATCAGAGCTATGTCTGATTCGGCCTTTTGGCCATCAACTCTTCGTCAACCTGGTTGTCATCACAATTGAAGCATTCGCTACACTAAATTCTGAAGTTTCTTCGTTTTGCTAGGCCCTTGGCCATTAAAATTAAAAAGTAAAAATAAAATAAAATAAAAGAGAATAGGAAAGTTTAAAAAAAGGGGGAAATAAATTAAAAGGAAAAAAAAAGATTTAAAAGAAAATAGTTCCAAAAGAAAACAATAAAAATGGTTCTACATTATTGATAAAAAGTGCATGATAAAGAAGCATGAATTATCACTAGATATTCTTGGGACTACAGAGGAGAAGGGAGCTCTGTGGCGAACAGCAATGGCGGCTAGGGTTTATGGGTTTGATCATCAGGGAGACAAGGCGACAACCTCCCTCGTCTACGATAGGACTGAATGGTGGCTCGAGCTGCTTCCTTTCTATCATTCGATGGCTCAGGTTTAACATGGTTGCTCCCTGACACCAACTATGGCTGATTACCACCGTTTTCTCAAGTCTCTCGACCTCTTAACAGAGGCGATTCCCCCAGAAAGTCACTGTCTACACGCGCAATGGATCAGTGAATGCTGGAGTACAAATTTCGTTGGGATTGGGGGTGAATATACACATAATTGGCACCACATTTCAACTCTTTATGAATCATTGTGTTCTGCTGCGGATGTGGTGTGGCGGACACTGCTTTGCCTCCAAGGGAAGCTGCACTTACCGCTTCATTCGGCTGCGGGTGTTACCCTGTCTCTCACACTGGGCGGCGATGTCCTGCCTCCCGCATTGTTCCTCTCTAGCATTTGGATGCCAATCCCCTTGCCAACCATGCAACCTGTGCTGAAGCCCAGGGATGATCTTGCAACCATCAATGACAATGAGGTAAGTGATGACTGTTTTCAGATTTTTATCAAGCCCCCTAAGGGAAATAGTATTTTGATTTGGCAGATCTGAAACTCAAAATTGGTCAAATTACCGGGTATCCTAGTCAACTACAATCTTTGATCTACAGGGGACGATCCCTACAAGATCTTTGCACTTTACATGAGTACTCCATATGCTTAGGCTCCACTATCATTTTCAATCTGAGACTGAGAGGAGGGGCCACTGAACAACACAGAACTTCAGGCAATGCTAAAGGAACCAGCACCTCAAGACATGAAAACTTGAAAGGGCCCTCCTACAGGAATATTCTACAGGGAAAAATCAAAACCGCTACTCTAGCGGAAACAAAAGAAAATGTTCCCAAACCTTACATTGTTGAGCAAACAAATAGCATACCAGAAGTGAACATAGAGCTTACAAAAGTAGATGAAAACCGAATTATTTATGAAGCACAAGCGATTATCTGTAGATTTAACAGTTTTTGGCCAAAACCAATGAAGCTGTTCCATTGGATTTTCACAAATTGGACTATGGATTATGAAATCCATCTCTGTTCAAAAGGGTTTTTCATCGTCAAGTTTGCATCCTCAGAAGCCAGAGACATCATTCTGAGGGAGGGACCATGGTTCTAGGGCTCCACTGGGCGTTTCATCACACTTTGGTTCTCGGATTTCGACGCAAACTCCATGGAAGTGTCCAAAATGCCAGTTTGGGTCTGGCTTTACAATCTGCCCTTTCATTTCTGGAACGAAAGTGTTCTTGCTTGCATTGGGAACATTCTGGGGCGATATATCAAAATAGATACATAATGCTTAGAGGAGCGCATCTAGTATCTACACTTTTTCTCGTATCTACATGGAAGTGGACCTCAGTAAAGGCTTGCCAGAATGCATACACTTGACACACAAACAACATAAATGGATACAACATCTTGACTTCGAAAATACTGCATTCAGGTGCCGAATCTGTAGTAACACCGGTCATTTGCAAAATACATGTCCGAAAGCAAAAAGAGACAACAGGAAAAAAAAGAAGACAGTGAAAACCCCAAAAGGGTGGCAATTTCCCACAAGCGAGTCAGAAGAGGAGGAAAAAGAAGAAGAAGAAGATGCTCTCGAACCAAAATAACATCAACAGACAACCACAAATACAGAGTCAAAAAAAAGGAGATGAAAGACCCTTTTGACATCACCTCCTCGGCCCAGTTGGCAAAAGAACATGAGGCAACAGACTCTGGGGGTAACAAAAGAAAAAACATTTCAAACAATTCAGATTCAGATAAGGACAATGGTACAAACACTGAAGAAAATCAGCTAGCCCTTATCACTGCCACGCCATCACAAGGTGCTTGGCGGAAGGTCGAAAAGAAGAAGGGGAGAAAAACTTAATTTTCTCCCCATGCTTTTTTATTTTGCTTGCCACTCATTCTACAATAGAAAAAGGGCAATTGTGACAAGCCTAGCCTTGCGGGCTTCTTGTAAATTTATTTTCGGTAGCCTAGCTACAGTGACTAGTGTGCATATGCACACGGGCCCATAGGGCGTCTCGAAATGCTTAAATGCATCTGCAAAGTTGTGACTTTCATTTATTTTAATAGAAAGTTGCCGATTTTTTCCTTGGAAAAAAAAAAGTGCATGATAAAAACTATACGTAAGAGAAGGAAGGGTAGATAAGATTATTTTGATTCTTCTTTAAGTGGTTTACAAGCTCGTGGTTTTAGAAACCCATGGTATTTAAGGTAAAATAAGAACAAAAGGAATAAAAAACCTCTTTGTGTGAATGGTAAGTTTAATTTTTACGCGGAGAAAATTAACAGAGTCAAATGCACATAAGTGGACATATATTTTATATTATACCCCAGAGAAGTGAATAGCCACGTTTCACTAGGGTTGTAACTTTTCAAAAAAAAATAAAAAAAAAACAATTGTTGAAAAAAAAAATTTATAAATAAAACTAGAATTTACTTAGTCAAAGAACTCATCCCTAAATGAGGGCTATATTTAAGGTTATATAAAGAAAGTATTATAAGAAATTATCAAGGCAATTAATATTAAGGAAAAATAAGGTTTAAAAAGAAACAATTACATAATACTTAAAGTCAATTCGACAAAACAAAAATGGGATCAATCATGGAAAAAAAATGTTAGAGATAATGGAGCTCAAGTCTAAAATGTCGAAGGAAGAAGGATTTTCTTATGATGGGTTTTTAGTTACAAATCACAGAGTAATTACATTAAAAGGAAGTATCCAAGGAAGAAAAATTAATATCGCTATCAACACAAGCATCGATAAAAATTATATCAAGATCAACTTGGCGAATAAGCTATTAATTCCAGAGCCAAGCATTGGGGTAAGGAAAAATATTTTTGACCAAAAAGAGTATACAATTAGTGATTTACAAGTGACGGTAAATCATTATGAGTACATATATCAATTTCTTGTTGTAAAGATGGATTATACAGAGGTTGATGTCATACTCGGTCAACCCTGGTTGAAGGATTTGGGTTCATTCATGTTAAACATAGAGAAACAAGTTTTGACTTTTCCTTATAAGGGGAAGATGATCACATTTCGAGACATGAAAATGGAGTCAAAATCGTTAATGTCTGCATCAGAAGAATTTAAGGATATCTCAGACTTGATGTTCAAAGATAACAAAAAAACTATATCAAGGAAGCAAAAAGAGCTTGAAGAAGTCATCTCCAGCAAAGACAAAGAAGTTTCACGCTTCTTAGATCACCAAGAAAAACTACTCAGACAAGTCAAGAAAGCTAAAGCATCAAAGAAGGAACTCAAGAAGCATTTATTAGAACAAGAAGAAAAAAATGTACGTTTTAAGAGCTTTAATTATACATTATTAGAACAAATCAAAAGTTTAAAAGATGATGAAGCTACTAAGAATAAAATCAACAATTCAGAAAAGGATGACCTTGTACGTTAAGGAATCATAACCAAAATCTACTTACACAAATAAAGAAACTTAAAAATGACAAGAAATCACTGAATGACAAGCTAGAACAACTTCAAGGTGAAGTATTGACGTCGTCGATCGTTTTAGTTCAAGACAAAGGGATTAATATTGATCCAGTCAATATCACAAGTAAGGAAGAAGAGAAATCTAGAGAAGTTAAAAAATATGCAGAAGCTGCAGTTGAAACGTTGGACATCCCAACTGATGATTCAGTCGCCCACTCAACAACAACAGCGCCTGAAGGAAATCAAGAATCAACCACTAACATGATAAGGGCAAAGTTGCAAAGCAAACCAAAGGAGCTATGTATCGACATCCAAATCACAAGAGCAGACTTTCTAATCAAGCTACGTATGAGTATCACTCAAAAAATAAGCAACAAATTCATGTTCCTAGGGATACTGAAGCTTGCAAAATCCAGTCATACGATAACTATTCACCACACATCTCCAAAGATTAGAAGCTACCCCTGAAGATCAATATAGGATGGTCTGATTTGTTCTCAGTACGACAGTTTTGTCTATCACTCAGAGTATCATATTGTCTTGTATCGATGAAGATGAAAGTACAAAGATGAGAAGATGTTCTTAAGTAAGATTTGAGGACAAAGCTTCTTGAAGGGAGAGGCTATGCTATGAATATAACTCATAATAAAATAATAATAAATATAAATGTATATGTAATAATAAATAATAAGTCATTAACTAATGATTAGTTAGTTAGTGATGAAGAGGCATGTCTTAGAGACATAGCCATTCGTGAAAGGGCACCTACCTAGGGTATATAAGCAGGTCCTCATTCTCATATGTAATCATCCTATCAACAATTCTTTTATACAATATACAATTTACAATTTCTATCCTACAATGGAAGTCTTTGTTTACGAAGTATTTTAATATTTTCGCTCTGTATACGACTAGTGGTCGCTACAGAGGGTAGCAACAGAAGCAGGGAGAGGAGTATCTGTTTCGACAATTTATTTCTGAGCAGATGGCGCTGTACGGATTGCGTGATCAAGATAGGTTGGACGGCTTGTCCAACTTTGCTATCTGGAAGGCCAGAATCCTGACGGTCCTGAAGGCATACGAACTATGGGAGCTTGCAGAAAGTGTCTTGGCTACACCAACCGATGTTGCTTTTCTTGCGAAGAAAAATGAAGCTGAAGCGCATGCTAAGCGTTTCATCATGGACGGGGCAAGGATCATGTGGTCCCACACATAGCCGAGAAGAAGATGCTTCTAGAGAACCAAATGAGGTTGTTTATGATGACTAAGGGAGAGGAAATCGATCCTTTTCTCTTCAGGTTGTAGGCGATTTAGGATCAACTGATTTCCATGGGGGTCAAGGTGGAGGATGATGTCATGGTGAGGACTGCTCTAAATGCAGTCACAGATGATTGGGAAATGTTTGTTCGAAGCATCTTGGGCAGATAGGACCTTCCAAATTGGGACGACATGTGGGCTATCCTCCGACAAGAGGAAATCCGCCGGATGACCAAGAGACAAACCAACACCAGATCAAGCAAAGTGAAGGAGGAAGAGGAAGATGCAACCCTGACATCTAAGAAGCAGCAAGGGAAAAATAAGAGTGATCTATCAAAGATCAAATGTTTCCAATGCGGTGAACTTGGACACTTCGCCACCAATTGTACTCTAAGGAAGAAGGACAAGGAAGCTTCTAGTTCCAAGGTTGCGACAGCTCAAGAAGACAATGGCTTCGACGATGATGTGGCCATGAGTGCTCATGTACCTTGAGAGAAGAGGTGGGGTGACATTGATTTGTAGAGCAGCTACAGAGTGGAGGCAGAATCCTTGAGTAGCCCAACTCTTGGATCACATACATTCTATGGGAGCCTTAAGACAGTAGCGGGAATGACTGGAGCAGTGGGTGCAGAGGATCACGGTGAAGCAGAGGGCAGAGCTGGACGCTGTAGTGGGAGTAGCGTAGTGCAGATGCAATAGCAGCGTAGAAGCAACAACGCAGAGGATGCAGTGCTTATGCAGTGTAGTGCTGTAGCAGCGCAGTGGCTTCAGGAGGACAGTGCAAAGCAGCAGCCAAGGGAGCTTCAGTGATGAGATGCAGCTCGACTGACTTGTCTGTCATTGGGCAAGGGTCCTTCAGTTGCTTACTTCTCAGCAACTGAGTTGCAGTGCAACAATTGGCAGCATGATGCAACAATTTGAGAGGGAGCTGCAGTACAGATGTCGCATTGACTGTGACAGAGGCTTGGGCAACATTACAGAGAGAAGCAGTGTAGTGATGAAGGGTAGCAGGCCAAGCATCAGCGCGGAGATCGATGCCAGAGATCAAAGTAGTACTTCGGGGGTAGATTGTATTGTTAGAGCACATTCCTCGCTAAGAGGGAGTGTTGAGATTTTGGGGTAGCATCGGATGTGCTCTAGCTCCCAAATTTTATGGAGGAGTTGGAGTACATGAGATCTCCAAGACCTAGAAAGCATTTGGAGAAATTCCATCTGGTTTAAGAGATATTCAAATAATTAATCTTTTTAATTAAGGACCCTAAGTCTAACTTAGGAAAATTAAAAGATTAAAGTGAATAAAATTAAACATGTGATGAGAATGTTCTAAGTGACGTGGATCAAGCAGCTTCTAATCTTAGCCGTCGATTAGGGATTAGATCACGACCATTGGTTTCCCAACGAGAAAAGTATAAGAGAAGGGCTTGGGTTCAGTTGGAGAACACACACATTGGCGGAGTGAAACTAAGCTGAAATTCTAGGGCGTGGTTTGCTAAGAATTTCAGGAAAAGTTTGCAGTGTAGCGAGGGGCAGTATTGGCGAGGGATGATTTGATCCCAGGCCAAGAATACAACGGAAGCAGAGAGGCAACATATCTAGCAACGCAAAGCTAGCCAAGTGCTACGTAGTTCAGCCAGAGCCCAGTCAGGGGCAGCGCAGAGGCAGAAGGAGCCACCCAGGCCTAGTCAGGGCAACGCAGGGGCATCATTAGCCTAGAGAGGTTGACGCAGGCTCTTCCAGAGCAACGCAGAGGTTGATGCAGGCCAGTAAGGTTGATGCAGAGGGTTGAGGAGCAACGCTGGGGTTTTCGGTGGGCCAGAAAGGGCTCGAGTTCTGTAAATCCCATTTGAGGATGTGAATCAGCCATATTTTCTGTCTCTGAGTGAAAGAGGTATTGTTGCCGTGATTTTCTCTATAGGGCCAACCATGTCTGGTGCCCATAAATTGTTTTATTCAGATTCTGCATAATAATAAAACCCTCCAGAGCTAGCTGCACCGGTTTTCCCTCATTTGGTTTTTCCGGGGACATTTGTCCGAAAAATCTGTGTCACTATGTCATATGAGCATGCTATTCTATAAATGATCTGTATGTGTAGGCCGCTATTTGTGTTTACTTCGCTGTTTTTCTGAATATTCAAATTAATAACTTGCATAATTAATCAAGTAGGAGAAGTAAACCAATGTTTAGCAGTTGGGTTTCTTAGATTAAGAAATTTTCACACTTCATCAATTAAAAAAGGAGAAAACCAAATCCATTCACCAAATGCCTAGCGACCTTCCTTGCTTGGGCTACAAGGCACGTAAAATTCAAAATTTCTCTCCTAAAAAGCCCTCTAATGGTCAACTATTTGAAGCCCCTTCTATCCAAGAGATCAACTACAAAAGGAGGCTTAAACCTCACCTCAAAGGTATGCATTTCGAATGATCATTCTTTGAAAAATAAGATCTGAAATTTTCAGCCCTTGTGGAGGAACACAAAGCTCAGAAGATAGGGTTTGTTGGGAGTTCTTTTTATTTCTGTTTTGGGATGCATTTGGTGGTTCGATCTATTGCAGGCAAAGTGATTCGACCCTCTTAGGGCATCATCCAAAACAACTACAGGGCATCAAAGAAGGAGCAAATCCTTGGATCATTTTTTGAAGTTTTCATTCAAGAAATAACATATCCATTCGAACTTTACAGTGAAGAAATGTCCCTAGTTTTGCGGCTTGATCACCAGAGCATGGTTGAGGATCCTAGACGTTGACAGTTGGAACAAACCCATCTAATTCTTAAAGTATTGGGTCTCTAAAGCGAACAAAGTTCCTTCTCAAGCTTAAATACTCCAAAACACTTGGAATACAAAGATATCCATGAGGATACAAATATTATATTATAAAAGATATGAGATAGATGATTGAATGTTACAAATGAGGCCTGCTTATATACCTACGCAGGTGCCTCTTCACGAAAGGTCATGTCTTATCAGACATGACCTTTCAGCCTAATTACTAATTAACCAATTTATCATTTATTTACATTATTTATTCATTACATTGCCTTCCCCTCAAAAAGCTGTGTCCTCAAAGCTTGTCGATGAAAGACCTCGATTTCTTTTCCTCCTACGAACATCTTCTCGTCTCAAGGCAATCATCCTTGTCGATACAAGTTGATATGATCCTCTAAGTGACAAACAAAACTGTTGCATTGAGAATGGATCGGACCATCCTAAATCAATCTTCTGTGGAATCTTACGATGACTGGAAACTTGTGATGATTTGTTAGTATTCTTCATAATATCAGCTTGTTTCTGTTATGAATACATAGCTCGCCTGAGTTGTCTGCTCCCGTGATTTGGATGTCGACAGGGAACGTTTTTGGTTTGACTTTGATTTTCTTTTGGCGAGGATGTTATTGAGTAGGTTACAGAACCTTCACTTAGAATGCTCCTCGTCTGAACTGCTATATCGAAGTTTGTATCGTTTGCAACTTGCCTGTCTTCTTCTTGAGTTGTGACATCTACTGGATCACTGTTTGTTTTTCCTGCAACTTGAACTTCTACATTTGTCGGTTTCGACGACTCTTTTTCGACAAGTTGTTGCACCTTGTTTTCCAACGACTTCTTATCTTTCTTCAATTTCTTAATTTGCGTCAGCAATTTTTCGTTGTGGTCCTTGAGGCGAGCAACTTCTTCATTCTTGTTAGTTGTGATTTTGTCAATTTCCTTTTGCATATTTTGGATCACCTTTTTACTTTCTTGAGAAATTACTTTTGAAATTTCTTGAATGTCTTCAGGTGTCACTGAATTTGGCTTTAAGTTGACGTCCTGTATCGTTATTTTTTTCTTTTTGTAGGAGAATGTTAAAAGCTTCTTTTTCATATTAAGGATGAATGACCCTAGTGATTCCATCCAGAGAGAACCCATAATTATATCACTATCGTTACAAAATAAGGTTTTAACGGTAAATTGGGAGACAAGGGAATATTCCCCAATACTTAGGTGTAAATTCCCTATGTCATATTGTTTTTCATTTTCACGAAATGAATTTGTTTCAGTTATATTTGATTCGGGGATCACTAATTGATTAGCACATTCAGTACTAACATAATTATTCTCTTGATTAAGATCGATAGATATGAGAACTTCCTTTCCCGCAAGTGACCCTTTGATTCTAATTAGTGCACGGACAAACATACTGTAATTTTCAGGAAATCTTCCTTCTTTCCTTTCCGAATTAGATTCAATTTCCTTTTCATCAATGATTGATTCCATTTTGTTTGTTGAATTGAGTTTTTAGGGTTTTTAAGGTAACCCTTCCTAATATTTATAATAAAATATTATTATTTTCCTTTTAGTAATTTTAGTGATTTAAGAATATATCTTGGACTTTTTTAATGAACTTGAACCTTTAAAAAGACTCCTTATATATAACTTTGATATATATATATATATATTAATTTTAAACAACTGTTTGTAACTTCTCATATATATATATATAAATATAAAGTAACTTTAATACTTTATATTTAAAGGAAATTTCCCTCAAATGCTTGATATTTTAACTATATTGTCCTCTCACAGTAAATCACTTTTATCCAATCTTTTATCGATATACTCAAGTATTGTTACCGAACGTCACGACCCTAATTTCGAAATGTTTTAAAATTATTTTAGCCCACACTTTTTCCAGTGGTATTAAAATAAGTTTATGTAGTCATCTACGCCTACAGAGCATAACAAATTTATGGATATACACTTGAGAGTTCGAATAGAATGCAACACGTGATAATGCTTGGTAGAAGTGTGATGGAGTGGAGCCTGTGGGGGTTTGATTAAAGGAAAATTGTGTTTATACAGAGTTACGCGAAGGGGGCAATGAAGGGACGGGTGGAGGCGGACGCGAACGAGACAGCGTAATGGTCGGGCGTTGTTGTTATTGCAGAAGAAGTGGTTGGTGAATGCCACGGTTGATGGCGAGAATCAACAGAGCTAGAGAAAATGGGACGAGCCCATCAACGGGAAGAGGGTCGATGGGCCAACGACAGAACACCGTTGCAGCGATGAGAGGAGTGGAAGTCTGTGTATAGAGTAGTCGACTAGCGGCACCATGTGGAAGAATGGCCAAGCGGCTTATGCGGCGGAAGAGTGGCTTATGCGATAGGAGCAGACAGTGCGGTGTGGAATGGCGGCTTGACGGCAATTTTTTTTTTTTTTTAATTTCGATTTTTAATGTTAATTATGAGTGTTTTTTTTTTCTTTATACTATACTACTTTATATATATATATATATATATTTTTTTTTTTTTTATCTGTAATTTTTTTTTTAATATATATTGACTTCTCTCTTTTATTTTTATTTTTATTAATATATATAAATATATATTTTATATATATTCCTTCTCTTTTTTTTTAATATCCCTTTTTTATATATGTATATCCCTTTTCCTTTTTTTTTTTAATATACTTTGACTTTTCTCTTCCCTTTTTAATATTTCTTCTCTTATGGCCAAAGGCCTACTGGCAAAAATGGAGAAACTCCAAATGTGTAGCAAAACGCTTCAACGGCAACAAGGTTGACGAATTTTCGGTCAAGGACCAGGATCAGAGAGCGTGGCTCTGTGCAGTGTGAGCGGCCAGAAGATCGACTGCTCTGATACCAAATGAAGCGAACAAAGTTCCTTCTCAAGCTTAAATACTCCAGAACACTTGGAATACAAAGATATCCATGAGGATACAAATATTATATTATAAAAGCTATGAGATAGATGATTGAATGTTACAAATGAGGTCTGCTTATATACCTATGCAGGTGCCTCTTCACGAAAGGTCATGTCTTATCAAACATGACCTTTTAGCCTAATTACTAATTAACCAATTTATCATTTATTTACATTATTTATTCATTACAGTCTCTAATGAAGCTACAACTTCGACACTGTGATTTCTGTTATAGAGATTGTAATTTGTTGTCAAAATTATTCCAGGACCAGCGAAGGAAATAAGTCTGTTGAATTGAAGACAAAGGTAATATATTCTATGAAGGTAGCGAGAAAAATACATTGATCTCCCTCAAGAAGAACAAGGAAGAGTCTCGTTTGATTCAAAGTTTGGATTTGTTGCTTATCTTGTGCAAGTCTCAACCTTTGAAAAGATCGTGCTTTGATCTATTGCAATCATCTGAGCATTCACACATCTCTGTGCAACAAAAATTGTGAAGGGGCTATTTGTGCATATGCCTTCGACCCTGTGATCAAACTCCATTCTCTGTAGGCTGCGGTTAGCGCTTAAGAACAATGACAATTTGAAATGTTTGTCTTCATGAATTTAGTCATCTACTAGTGGTATATATATATATATATATATATATATATATACTTGCTTAGTACTTATCAATTTGATTGAAGCTGACCTTAAGAAGAATTGATCTATTTCGAGCTCCTGAAGTAGATGGTCTAGTAACTAAGTTTTGTAAAGTCTGGTTTCCCATCGACATTAGTTGTAGCATTACGTTCAAGTGAAGTTTTGCCATACTCTCTAGAACATTCTCAGAATTGCTTTCAACAAAGGCACAACAGTTCATCATTATATGTTGCAACAGGGCATCTCCAAGGGTCTTAGTATTATCAACATTCAACACAGTGGCATTAAGTATAGTGGCTCTCCTTAGCATAAACGAATATTGCAGCCTAGGTTGATAAGTAGCTCCAAGGCCTTCTTCTAGCATAATTGATCTGGACAATAGCATGTGTTTAGTACGATCTGGCGGTTAGGGACTTGTTTTTCAATCATTATTCTATAAGTAGTCTCATTACATTATTGATTAAGCGATTCAGAACTTTGGCATTCATTCTCTACAATAGTAAAGGCAAGAAAGCACTCAGGGTTTCATCATCAATGACATTTTTCCTTTTACAGTTGTGGTATGTAAATTCAGTGTTGTGAAACTTTTGTAAAGACATTTTTTTGTATAGGGAGTTGTGGGAGGTATTTAGTTTAGGTGTTTGTTGTTGGGACAAGGGTTTAGTGTTGGAAATATTGTCATTGATGGCAAAGGAGCAGAAAGTAGCAGCACTAGAATTATCATGCAACAAAGAAGAAAACTGTGCAGTGCAGGGTCAAGTCGGGTTATTCACATTTTGCATTAAGAAGATCGTGAACAAGTTGTATGAATTCACGTTCAGAACAATGTTGGCGGATCTCATATTGCAATCGGAGTAGTAGGAATATCGCACAAACACAAAAATCACAGAAACTGCGAAGTGCGATATGGTGACGAGGCTAGATGACGTGGCGGTGACATAGGCAGTGATGTGGCAAGTGATGAAATATCGCAATAAAAGTTGGTGACGTGGCAGTGATGTGGCACCCGGTGGGACCCGAACCCTTTATCCCAAATCACATATCGCAAAGCTCAGAAGGGATAGCACTCATGAACCACGTTGAAACACCGAAATGCGAAGTGCGATAAAGAGCTCGGATGCAATATGGTTCAAAGCCAAAGACTAAAGGATTTAAAGTCCGGCGTGGGACCCAATCAGATATCGCAAAGCTCAGGAGGAATAGCGCACAAGAACAACATCGGAATGCGAAATGCGATAAGAGTACCAGATGCGATGTAGTTTCAAAGCAAAAGTCTAAACGATTTCAAATCCGGAGGTATAAGGTTTCCCTTTGAGAAATCACATCGGAGAATGGAAGAGCAATATAGAACCAAATAACAAAAGAAACACAAAAATGCGAAATGCGAGATGGGCTCGAACGCGATACCTCTCAGAGTTTAATACTAAAGATTTTAAAAGTCCAGCGGTATAAGAATTTCCTTAAGAAATCGCATCAGTGTTTGGAAGAGCAATATATAAATGAAGAACAAGAGAAATAGCCGAAATGCGAAATGCGATAAAGGATGGTAGGTGAGATTTTATTCAGAGTTCCATTGTAATGTGTTTCAAGTCCAGTCTAATGACGGTTTATGAAGAAAGTCTAAACGCGGGCAGAAAGGCTCGGGTAAGTGACCCGACACAGAGCAAAGGGCATAGAAAGCAGAACGTTGCAGTTATGAGGAGATAAGCACTATGGGTCGAGTTGGGCTCAACAACACTCCGGGCAGTGTTGGGTGTTGAGACAAAGGTGAAGGCTGAACGTTACGAGCACGAGCAGAAGAGGCAGAGTCGGGCAAAAGGAGCATATGGTGGCATTGTTGGAAAATTGCTAGCTGGGTCTAGTCGGGCAAAAGGTGTTTGTGTAGAACTGTTATAATATAATAACAGAAACAGAAAAGACAGTGACAACAACAGAAAGGACAAATGCACAACGAGCCAAGAACTGAAAGGGCTGAGTGAAATATTGTTGTAACTGTAAATGTAAATTCATTGATTATTTTTATATTGTTTGTGATGCAAAGGCAAGTCTCTATAGGCATAGGCAAAACTCCAATGAGTGCTGAAATGATTATTTCTGTATTTTTGTTGATGTATATACTTGAACTGAAGGATGAGGAATCGAATGGGAGGAAGGAAGAGAGACAGGCTTGTTCACTTCGTATTCCCTGTAGAATGCAAACAGTCAAGAGTTATCTGTATAAAAGATGTAATATCAGTGTGCATAGAGAGGTTAGAGAGCGGAAGAATTAGAGAGAGCTGATAAAGATGCTCTGCACATCAGGAGCATAAATGAAGGCAGAAAAGGCAGCAGTGAAGAAGGAGGATAACAGAGCTGATATCCAGGTAAATCAACATATGATTTTCATGTTGAGTGAGGGGATTGTAGTCTCCTTTCAAGTTGTAGCTTGATAAATTTAATCTAGTTGGAGTTGGGTGAGGTAGGAGCCTCCTGTAGGTTTTAGCCTGCAGAAAATTTATGGGAGTTGGAGCTTCCTTGCAAGTTGTAGCTTGCAGAAACTGAGGTTGTAGCCTATTGTAGGTAGGTGTCTACAGAAAATCAGTTGTGAGAGGGAGTAGGAGCTTTCCTTTGCATCACAACAATAATAAGATGTGGTTTTCTCCCTTATGGGTTTCTACTTATATCTGGTGTCTATGTCCTTGATGTGATGTTTTAATCTGCTTAATTACTTGCTGTCCACACATTCAGTTTGTTGATTCATTATGTATTAAGCTGCTTATAAAATGGAGTAGGTAATGGGTGTAAAGAAAAGAGTTTTAATGTCCATGAATGTATTAAACTGATTCAACCCCCCCCCCCCCTCTTCTCAGTTTAGCTAAGGGTTCATGTTAATTTCTGAACATGTTCTATGCCATTTCAGATTAGGGCACAAAATACTGAAGCAGATAGAACATACCAATAGATCGATGGTAGACAAGCCAAAACAGAGATAAAGAATGGTGACGTTACGGCGATGAGCAGGATGCTTCTACCAGCAAAGTCTTGACTAGGTCATTCAGCGAAGTGTGTCACACATAACCCCAGAACAATCCAAACAAAGAACACTCCATAAATACGCATCACCAAGAACGTAGCTCCATCGCCATCAAGAGAGAAGAAAATCCTCCACACAATATGTGTATAATGAACTCCAAGTCTCTCCATTATATAGGTATCTTTGGGGGTGTGTGACACGCTCTTTAAGACATTTAAGTCTATATTATATTCCAGGCCGACCTAGCACATAAGTGGAATCAATTCAAGGTACATGTTCTGCTCATTCGATCGAGATGATCTTTAGATCAATCTTATAGCTCTCCGAAAGAGGAATCCAATAAAAATATTGGGATCGTCATCTGAGCAACACAACCTAGAGTTTGGACCTAGTTGTCCAATTTTAATACTCCCTCTCAACTAGGGAGAACTCTGTCCACTAGTGCAATCCAAACATCGTGCGTCATCCCTCCGTAACTTGCTTTGCTGGCCTCTTTATTTTAGAACAGAAGTGGGTCAGTCACAAAGACATCATACTCGGCTGACAGATTTAGCCCAGAGGTCGGAAACCTCTATAGGACTCATAAAGAGTCTCATACCAACCCGAAGTTGGTTTACCTGACCAGAGGTCAGTTGGAGGTCTGAAACCTCACTAGGACTCAAGAGAGTCATATACTAACCCGAAGTCAGTTGGAGGTCCTAAACCTCGCTAAACTTGATCCCAGATCAAGTGGTTGGACACGTGCCATCCTAGACATAGAGAGTACGACAATCTCCGATGCGTCCATCGGTCTTGCTATGGTCTCTATTCACATTTCCCACCTCATTGGCCAAATGAGAGGTACTTCCCATGAGTCCGAAACTCCATGGGTAGGATGCATACGGGTCATAGATCAGAGAGAGGTAAACCATCTCAATATCATCACGGTGGGTAGAAGCACACCAACTAGGTTTGGCAAGCCTAGCCCTGTGGTTGCTTATAGCACCAAAGCTATCCCCAAAACCCCCTTGGAGCTCTCAGAGCTCATCGTCCAACAGGACCCTCAGATTAGGGTCGTTCCATGATTCCAAGATTCTCACGGAAGGTTAGGAACATGACCTTCCCCAAAGGCATTGTGAGAATATCCGCGACCTGCTCATCAGTTCCGATATGATTGAGCCTTACGGCGCCTCGCTGCATCATATCTCGGATAAAGTGGTACCAGACATCAACATGCTTAGATCAATCGTGGAACCCGGGATTCTATGACAAATGAATCCCTCTCTGGTTATCACAAAGGATAACGGTGGCATCTAGCACATGCTTGAACAACTCACTGAAGAGCTTTCGCAACCAAGTGACTTCACAACGGGCCATACATGCTGCAATGTATTCGACCTCAGGGGTGCTCAAGGCTACTGACTTCCGTTTCCTGCCCGAAGCAGATCTACTTGTGAAGTAGCATCCAGATGTGCTCTTACGATCCACCACACTGCCAGCGTAATCGACATTAGTATATCAAGGAGTGTCATGCTCCCGGCAGTGTATCTCAGCCCATGGTCTATCGTGCCACAGAGATATCTCAAGAGTTTCTTGGCACCAACCCAGTGAATGTTATGATCAACCATGTGTTGACTCAAAGTGTTCACTGCACAACATACATCCGGACGGGTGTTCACTAAGAACATCAGAGCCCCTACAAGTTGACGATACTCAGTAGGATTTGCTAACACAGGCCCAACAGTGCCGCCACTCAACTTCTTAAAGTTGAGCTTCATCGGTGTCGACACAGACTTACAGTCCACCATATCATATCTTACCAGAAGCTTCACAATGTAAAATCTTGCCAGGTTTCTGCCAGACCTCTAGGCCTAGGAAGTAGTGCATCAGTCCTAGGTCCTTCATCTTGAACTCAGCAACGAGCTCCCTCTTGCATTGATGAATGAGAGGGTCAGCATCTGTCAGGAAGAGGTCGTCCATATACAATACCGAAATGAGAGGCTTCTCTCTATCAACTTTGAAGTAGAGGTTCGGATCAGCATTACTACGAGTGGCCCAGCTTCATTAGGTAGCTATCTATCCTCTCGTACCAAGCTCTGGGTGCTTGCTTCAGCCCATAGAGGGATTTCTTCATCTTGCAGACATGGGTGTCCGATCCTGGACTTCGAACCCCAGAGGTTGCTCTACATACACCTCTTCCTTTATTGCACCATGCCAAAAGGCGGTCTTCACATCCATCTGATGAAGATTCCGTCCTTGTGTAGCAACAAAGGTAATAATAGATTATAGGTGCAATAATAATCAGTGCCTTCCTAGAGAAGTCTCAGGTGTAGTGACCTTGCTTGTTAATTTCTTAAATTTTTCACTTAATTTCAGGGAATTTCAGAGTTTTTGCTGGAGGGAAAGACTTAGCTAAATCAACTAACAAGTAATCACTACTGCTTCTAAAGATTATTCCAAGTTTTTATACTTAATTAAGACAACTGTTACAAACTATCATTCTTCCCCTGAATACAATTTAAGACATCATTTCCATGAATATATCTAAGCATATATAAACATAAATCAGTAGTAATACGATTTCATGCAGTTCAGAAATGAAATTACAATGTTAGCTACATGGGAAATACCTGGAATGCAGCAGATGATTTAATGGTGGCACTCCTCAGGCACTCCTCCTGTGATGCTGTAGACAGAATGAACAGATCACCAAAACAATATAATCCTCCTAGCCGATCTAGGAACAATCCTAGACCCAGAAGATCACTCTTCTGCCCCCGTGCCCAGAATCCCAAGAACAGTGAAACTCCCTTCCAATGCTGATAGTATCCTTCAATCTTCCCTTTTGACAGAATGCAAAATTTTTCCTCCAAAGACCGTCCCCCTTCTCCTTCACATCCTCCCCGTTATATCAATTTCTCCACCACCCTCAACTCCCGTAGATATTCTCACATTTATGAGGGTCTGCAAACATTTAAGGAGATATTATCTTCATTTAAGGAGACATTTAATTTAGAGATAAGGTTTTGGGGTAAAGTGCATTAAATATCCCCATTGAGTCCTCATCTAGTTACGTAGATGTGATGACTTTATGGAAAGCTTATCTTGTATTATGTTTGTTTTAAACTTTAATTAATTTGACTTAATTAAATTATTTTATTTATAAATTAGGAATGGGTGTGATGACTTTATGTTTGTTTATAAATTAATTAATTTGCCTTAATTAATTTATATTATTATTTTATTGGTTCATCCACATATAATTTTAATGGTTATCCTACTTATCAATTAGGAATGGGTCATTACATACTTCCTCCCTTCAAAAAAACTTCGTCCCGAAGTTAGGGCTTCATATATTCATATCGATAATTATGTTTTTAGAGATTAGGGCACAAGTGAGAAGGTTTGTATTTTAAGATTGAATTTCATTTGAATATGCATGTTTCTTTTTCTTTGTAATTTATTTGTTACTTCACATCTCAACCGCCTCTGCAGACTATTCTAAAATCATCCTGTCCTTCCTAATCTCTTCCATTCCCTTCCTATCCGTCCTCTACAGGAATATGACATGGCATCAGTTTTACTGATCCATTCATAGACCTTAAGGATATCAGCGTTGATTATATCAACCTGATATGCTTGTAGGCATCCGGCAGTCATCATCACACGTCTAGGGGAGCGTGACTCGCACAGTCCTCCCATGACTCCAGGTATTGGAGGATAAATGGTGGGCAACACCTCCACCCCTCCCAGTAGAACCAGGGTCAACACCCTATCATGGAATCACATGGAGTCTCAACGTTCTGGGATTCTGTCATCACGTCTATTGTTTCGGTAACCTGTGTTCTGCAAAGTAATCACTGGTACACAATCTGCAATGTAAACACTCGTGCACATATTACAGCATATGCATCTATATTGTTCATAACCAATTGTTACCCATATAACAACCTCTACATATTCAAAATACTTTGATATTTATGATATTAATCCTAGAACTTATATATATAAAAAGAAAATTTGTTCACATAGGTATCAATATGTCCAATAAAATTTCTCATTTCAGACACTGCTTCTGTTTAGTTCATACATGTTCTATTTATGATGCATTGCTTTAACCACTTTCAATCTGTATACCAATATGTTTCACTTTTCATATTCAAAATGTAGTTACTCTTCTATTTCCTTTCTTTTAATCATATTTGAAATGTAATGAAATTCATCAACAGATAGTTTCATCTATAATATTTAATCTATGATTTCATATTCTTGCAATGTTAATTTAAATGACACCTCGCACATGGGTGTCCATGCACCAGTAAATTCTAAACAAACAGCATATATTTTGTATCAGTGAAGTGAAGTAGCATTCTATCTTTATGGGTATCTATGTACCAGTAAAGTAAAACTCATCTTTACATAGTGTTTCAAAATTTCAAGTGTCAAAATAGAGCAGTCATATACATAAAAGTTTTCAGTTCTCAAAATTTAGCACAATCTGGGGTAATTTTGGCAAAAAGTCTCAGCATCCTCCCAAGTCGCTGATCCATGACTATACTTGTTCCACTGGACTTTCATTTGGTCTATCCGGCGGTTCCTGAGCTGTCGAACCCTACGTTCCAGAATACGTAATGGTTCGACCGTTAGGATTCCCTCGTCCGATACCTGCAGTTCCTTCCATTGAAGGTCATGAGATTTATCAACAATATAGTGTCGTAAGGCAGATACATGAAACACATTATGAATTTTGTGCAGGTGGGGTGGCAGTGCAAGACGATAAGCGACAGGTCCAACTTTTTCCAGGACTTCAAATGGTCCTATAAACCGGGGGGATAATTTTGTCCCCCTCCCAAACCGGATGGTGCTCTTATTTGGTTTGATGCGGATGAAAACCTGATCTCCCACTATATAGCTTCTATCTGTCCTGTGAGTGTTCGCATAACTTTTCTGTTTATCCTGAGCCTCTTTTAACCGTTGTCTAATCAGTTTTACCTGATCTTCCATCTCTTGGATCAAGTCTGGTCCGACGATTATTCGATCTTCTAACCTGTCCCAACTCAACGGCGTTCTGCAAGGTCTTCCGTATAATGCTTCAAATGGCGGTATCCCGATTGAACTGTGATAGCTATTGTTGTAAGCAAATTCTACCAAGGGTAAGTACTTTTTCTAGTGTGACTGTTGGTCCATAACATACATCCTTAGCATATCCTCGAGTACTTGATTTACCCTTTCAGTCAGTCCATCGGTCTCAGGGTGATAGGCAATACTCAAATTTAATTGAGTTCCCAAGGCCGACTGCATACAATTCCAGAACCTTGATGTGAACCGAGGATCTCTGTCGGATATGATTTTCTTAGGTACTCCATGAAATCTGATAATTTCATTTATGAATACCCGTGCTACGTCAGCTACTTCATAAGTATCTCTTACTGGGATGAAATGGGCACTTTTGGTTAATCTATCCACCACAACCAGAATGGCATTATGCTTTTGTTGCGTAAGAGGCAACCCAACGATAAAATCCATAGAAATTATCTCCCATTTGGTCATAGGGATGTCATGAGGTTGTAAGAGACCTGCTGGGTGACGGTGATCAGCTTTGACCTGCTGACATTCAAGACACCTAGCGACAAATTGGACAATGTCATTTTTCATGCCTGACCAGAAGAAGAGTCTCTTAGTGTCAGCATACATCTTCTTTACCCCAGGATGTGCACAATATACTGCTCGGTGTGCTTCCTTCAAGATGGTGTTTCGGAGATCTCCACTGTCTGGTATATACATCCTTCCGTGAAATCGTAGAATTCCGTCCTCCTCCAAATCATACCCTTCGAACTTAGGTTCCTTCGAATGGTTGCTTTCGAGCCCTGACCTTACTTTTAAGTACCAACTATCTCTTACAAGATGTTCAAGCACTTGATTTCTCAAGTTCACCTTGATAGGTACGAGGGAGAATATTCGAGGTCTTCTACTTAATGCATCTACTACAACATTCTCCTTCCCCTTGATATATGAAATTGAAAAATTGTATTCGCTTAGGAGTTCACTCCATCGTCTTTGTCTCGCATTCAAGTCTCTCTCGGTGAATAAATACTGCAAACTTTGGTGGTCACTTTTAAGCACAAAGTTTCTCCCCACCAAGTAATGTCTCCACATCTTTAAAGCTAAGACCACCGCGGCTAACTCCAAATCATGCGTAGCATAAAGTTCTTCATGTGTTTTCAATTTTCTCGAAGCGTATGCTATTACGCCTCCTTCCTGCATTAAAACTGCACCTAACCCTTGCTTAGATGCGTCGGTACATACAGTAAAATCTTTATCCATATCCAGCACTCGCAAAATCGGTGCACTAGTCAATAATCGCTTAAGCTCAGAAAAAGCTTTATCACATTCCTCAGTCCATTCATACTTAACACCCTTGCGCTGAAGGTTTGTGATTGGTTTTGCAATTTTGGAGAATCCCTCCACAAACCTTCGGTAGTAACCTGCTAAACCCATAAAACTACGCACTTCATGTGCATTCTTAGGTATCGGCCACTCCCTGATTGTATTTACCTTTTCAGGATCTACAGAGATTCCTTCGCCTGATATGATATGACCTAAGTAATGGATTTCCTTCTAAAAGAAAGCGCATTTGGACAATTTTCCATATAACTTGTGCTCTCTGAGACAAGATAACACTATCCGAAGATGCTCTTCATGCTCCTTCTCATTCTTAGAGTAAATGAGAATATCGTCCAGGAAAACTTGTACAAATTTGTCGAGATATTTGCGGAGAACGCTATTCATAAGGTTCATGAAGACTGCAGGTGCATTAGTCAACCCAAATGGCACCACGATGAATTCATAATGCCCGAAACGAGTTCAGAATGCAGTCTTAGAAACATCGCTCTCGCTAATCCTGAGTTGATGATAACCCGATCGCAGATCGATCTTTGAAAATACTGTAGCTCCCTTCATTTGATCAAAAAGGTCGTCAATGCGAGGCATTGGATACCTATTCTTTACCGTGGCTCGGTTCAAATCTCGATAGTCCACACACAGTCGCAATGAACCATCTTTCTTCTTGACAAAGATTACAGGAGCACCCCATGGTGAAACACTGGGTCGAATGTGCCCTACATGTAACAGTTCTTTCAGCTGTATTTGCAATTCTTGTAGTTCCGGGGCAGTCATTCGGTAAGGAGTTTTAGAAATAGGTTCCGTACTAGGTTTTAATTCAATGGTGAGGTCTAGCTCTCTCCTAGGAGGTAGTCCAGGTAGCTCCTTTGGAAAAATATCCGGAAATTCTGATAGAATCGGATACTAATCTAAGGAAGACTCTTTTTCTTTGCTTATCATTTGAACGACATACACTTGACAACCCTTCCTCAAGCACCGCTTCATTTGCATGGCTGAGATGAAACGCAAGGATACCTTTCTCTTAATACCTTGAATTTTGATTGTCTCACCCATATCATTTACGCAAAGTATTGTTTTCCCGGAACAATCTACCCATGCTCGATGAGACTCTAACCAATCCATTCCTATCACCAGGTCGTAAGTACCTAGGGCCGTGACATATACTTTTAGTTTGGTCAAACAGACTCCAAGATCAACTTTGCAATCCTCCACACTTAATTCTACCGATTGAAGGTCTCCTGAAGCCATTTCTACCTGTCTAAAATCGTCTTGTCTGCAGGCTGCCAACCCATATTTATTCAATGCATAAGATGAAATAAAACTATCGGTAGCTCCAGTGTCAAATAAGATTTTGAGTTTTATTCCATTGATTGTACCTGAAGATTTCATTACAGTGGATTGATATGCTGCTTGGTTGTTGTTGACGACAACATGGATTCTATGATTGCTTTGGGCATCTGATGATGGTTCTTTTCCTGTTCGCTGAGAGTTCTCTGGACAATCACGTCGAAGATGAGGTCCTCCACATCCCCAATAGTCCACTCGGGTTGGTCCTTTTGCGTTTGACTGAGAAATCCCTGACCAAGAACTTTGTCCCCTGGTGCTGCTTCCTCTCCCATTCCTTCCTCGATTACCAGTTCCTCGAGACCTCCACGCACTGATGTTTGAAGACCCGGAAGCTATTGCGCTTATGGTCCTGGGAGCTCCTGCCCCCGCTCCTCTTGGGGTAACCTGTTACCATAAGGAGGTGGTCTCGAGTTATTTCTTCGGAAGAAATTTCGGGGAGTCTTTCCTATAAATGCCTGCGGTATTGATTCAGCTGGCCTGAAATCCTTTTTATCCCCAGATGTTCTTCTACATAACGAGTACATTCAACTGCCTTTGCCACCGTCGTGGCTTCCACATTCTTACCATGGCTCTGATCCGCGGATTTAACCCAAATACGAAACGCTCGGCCTGGTGTTCATCCGTGTCTAGATAAGGAACATATTTCACAAGTTCCATGAACTTTATCTCGTATTTTTCCACGGTTTTACCCCCTTGGGTTAGAGTATGGAAGGCACCGGCTTGCTGCTCTTGAAAGAAAGGCGGTAAGTATTTCGCACAGAATCGGTCCACAAACAACTCCCAAGGAATGGTATCTGAAGTGAGATGCAACTGTTTTTCCATATTCCCCCACCAAATCAGAGCATTCCCCCTGAGTTGGAATACAACGATCTTTGTTTTAGAAGTTGAAGAATATTCTCTTAATGCAAAGCATCTGATCATCCCTTCCAACCATGCTTCGGCATGTTCTTCAGCTCGTCCTCCAGAGAATTCTGGGAGTTTAATCTTTTGCAGTTCTCGAGAAATATCTTCTCTGTGAGGTTTGTCATCGAAATCCTTTGGCCTTTCTGAATGTCTTTCCTCTGAATGACGTCGCTCCTCCTTGTTCCTGGTCGACTGCGACCCTTTCAAGGTTTCCATAATGGCTTCTAAAGAGCTCATCACAGTAGTGAGATCGGGCAAAGCAACAGGTGCTGACGACAATCTTGATGGTGGTGAAGGCGATGGTGAAGGTGGAGGTGGCGGCGCTGCCGCCTTTGGTACGTGTTAAACATGGTAATTTTTCCTGAAATACATAATAAATTCATGAAGAGTGGATAAATTTTTAGACTGACAAAATATAATTTTTGTAAGATTTGAGCTGGCATACGAGTATAGTTCTTTTGCTATTTTACCTGCAGGCAGGTCTTACTGGTACCGAGGTCAAGGAGGGTGGCAACGCGACCTCCTTGTCCTATGCAGGGTAATGTATGCTTACTAAATCTAGAGTGGAATTCAAGGTTCTCATCGATCAAAGTGTTAGTTTATAAACTTGTCTAGAATGTTTTATTTCTAGATGCAGCTATAGAAGGGCAATAAATGAGTTAAAGTACAATTTTCAAGTCTATTTTGTATAAAATCAAACTCTAAGGGAATTTAAATATAGATGGTATTGCTCAATTTACTATCAGCTTGATTCTACACATTTTCGGGCTTTCCTGTTGTTATGAAAGAAGAGGTATAGTTAGTGAACAAGAGTACCATTTAATTCAACAAGAGCTACTTTGTCTTCAACAATTTCTATTGATTCCATAAGAATATAACCTATGAAATCCGAGTAGGTGAGGGTTAGTTAGTTGTGTGAGTGAGAAATTATTGATACTTTATATCTCCATAAATATATAAGCTACAAATAGAGTCAAGATGGAGCCTATTGTACTCTACCGGTATTCCTTGCCCTATGGTGGGTAGGCTGCATGATGGTTGAGGAGAAGCCAGGTTTAGATTCTTAAATCTAATCTATATCCGATGTTATGGGTCCCTCTAGTATGATCTATCATGGCCATCTGTTATCTCAATTTTTCATTAACTAAAGTTCTCACTTATCTCCTTGTAGCTAAAGAGTAATATCTAATTAAGATACTATGTCTCACCTAGACTTTAAGCATAAAAAAAAAAAAGATCCTAAACTTGATATCAACTAAAGATACTTAATATCTCCTAGGAGTATCCAAAAGCATACTTAACTACTTTGAGAGACAACTTCATATAACCTACTATTAATACTTTATCCAAAAGCATACTTACTTAATAGAGGGGTAAGGGGACGCTTCCCTTGCGTATGGGTGGAATTCTTTATAAGAAGGGTAGAACTAGTTTATTACTGACAACCACTGGTTTTCTGGGCTCTATGGCTTATTACGAAATGTATCGCTGGCTGGTACAGGTGGATTGTATAACTGGCTCGCTGGCTACTGTGGAAAAAAATTAAAAACAAAATACATATCTACATATAACAGAATTCAAATCTATATCTGTATGTTGAAAATCTATTCACACAACACCGCTTGCACCCATTCCACTTCAACTTCATATATATGCTGGCGTTGACTTTGTCAGAAACGCCTTTCATATATCTACAAGGTGAATTGGTTGGCGTTGACGAGCACCATTCCACTACAAATATATATATCTAGGCTGAAGGCGAGGGCGTCATTCCCTTTCAAATCTATTCACAGCATAGATTGCATGCACGTGCGTGTCGTCGTTACTTTCCACAGAAGGACGACGTTTAAACAACTACCCCAACAACAGAAAGACCGTTTGGGTGATCCATTGCAACAGAAAACACACGGTTGGAATGAATATATATATATACATTATGACACAATAGATATATCGTTTGAATAATAAATTTGCAGGAGGTTCGCAAAGTGGTGAATACACTGAGTGTTGGGGTGAGATCACGACGTCAAACTCTGACCTCGACCCACGTTTCATTTCTTTGAGTATATAAATATATATTTTATTGGAAAAACTTCTTTTGGAGGGTCAGCGGTTCAGAACTCTGCCCGACTCCTCCTTCCCTACGGCGGCCATTACGTTGTAAATAACGATAGACCATCGCGCTGTTTTTCAAGAGGTGTCGGGTTCAAAACCCGTCGGAGCGAAACAAACTTTAAAATGCACATTATATATATAATATATTTTTTTTTCGGTTAATTTCACCATCCATTTAAAATTCCACTCATATACCATTCCAAAGAGGTATATCGGTATATTTCATAAACCCAAAGTCTGCAACATTTGACGCCATTGCGTATTAAATCATAATTTAAATTACAATGAAAATCATAAAATAACAGCGGCAAAGTTTATCATAGGGGTGTGTTTAAATTTGGATGTTATCTCTATATTCAGGCGGCAGGTCATATTTTCGGGGCATAGAATTTTAGACACGCAGCCACAGAGGTTCTATACCCGTCCCAACATCGATAGTGTGGCTTCTCCATGAATACACACCAATCTAGAGTGTTTTGACAGCAATCCGAATGTGACCCAGATGGCACCCTTATCTCCCTTAAATTTTTCTATGTCGGCACCTATGATATTCGGTCTTTTGAAGAGAAATAATAACCAGAATGACAGCAGTGTTGATATGAAGACTTAATGTTCTTAGTTTCGCATAGCAACATTCTTAGTTTAAGGGTTAGAGCCTGAGGTATATTGCTATGGATCTGAGGCTACAAGGATTTCCACGATGTAGGGTCTCAGTAGTAGCTCTTAGTTGCGATACTTGAATATGATACTTGGCATAGAAATCATGGCTTTACTACAAATCATTATTGTTTCTCTGCACTATTTTAATCCAACTCATCAACACTTATGTATGGGATTTCAACAGAAGTATTGGTACCCCTCCGTAATCTTGTGCAGGTATTAGCGTTGGCAGCTCAGTAGTCTTGGCACATATACCCAGTGTGAAGTGTATGGCATTGTATGATTCTGGCCTCATCAGGTACAACATATGAATGGTCTCTCGACATTTCAGTGTAAAATGAAAAGTAAATCTAGACATGAATTTGTCAGTTGATTGATTCTGCTTAGAAGAAAAATGTTATTATTTCTGAATACCTATTTGTTTTAAGGATTCGTCTAATCATCAATTATTGATGTTTTTTTGGCAGTCTTAAATCATTATCCAGAGAATAAAATTTGGCATAGGGTCAATTGATACCCATTTCAATTATAACTGCTATCTTGGCTTCGTTCCTTTTTGCCTATTAAGTGAAAAGTAAATATGAGTATTGTAGCCAAGATGAAATTGCTCTGTATTTTATATATTAAGGCCGAATTGCTTTCGTCCTGTACAGGTTATGCAACAACAGAAATTGCCAGTAATTGCATGTGTAACAGGCGATAGGGGACTAATAAGTCAACTGCTTGGTCCAAAGTTTGGAGGATACCTCATCTATGGTTCAATTGGATCTGGAAAGGGCTCAACTCCTGGCCAACCAAAACTGACAGATCTAACAGGTCATTAAGATTGGGCGTTTGAACAGAAACACAAAAGTATTTGGAGTCATTGCAAATCCAGTTGGCCATAGTAAAGGTCCAATTTTGCACAATCACGCATTTAGAGAAACAGGATTTAACGGTGTATATGTGCCGCTTCTTGTTGATAATCTTGCTTATTTTCTGAAAGTGTATTTTGCACCAGACTTTGCTGGAAACCTCATCATACCTCTCCTACTAAGTTTATCTCGATTACTAGAGCTTCTATCTCATTCTTTCAACAATAATTTCGGTGAAAGATTCCTAGAGCAGTTTGATAAGAAACAAAATCCTGGAATGCTGGTGAGGAACCAGTAATTGTTGCAGTTTAGTTATTGTATAAAAGTATTTGTTTATGTAGTAGCTTTAGATTTGGAACAACCAGACACTGGTTTATACCAGCAGCAACTTTTAATGGGCCTATAAGGTCGTAAGAGGGTTTGAATCTGCCTCTGATACCAAATGTAGTAACCCTCTGAAGATTATTCATAGTTTGACACTTAATTTCAGTTACTGCTAGCGAGGGACTTAGTGCTAAATTGACCGACAAGGCATACCACTGTTACAACTGTCATATTTCGTTTAATACAATCTAAGACATCCTATTTAAGTTCAGAATCTATGCATTTATTTATATATTTCAGCAGTAATACAATTTGATGACAGAGCAGCAATGAAATTTCTGTTTTTGCATAAGGAACTAATCTATACATGAGAAATACCTGGAATACCGTAGAAGATTTAATGGTGGCACTCCTCAGGCACTCCTCCTGTGATGCTGTGCGCAGATTGAACAGTTCACCGAAACAATATAATCCTCCCAGCTGATCTAGGAACAATCCTAGACCCAGAAGATCACTCTTCTGCCCCCGTGCCCAGAATCCCAAGGACGATGAGACTCCCTTCCAAACACTTCGTATCCTTCAATCCTTTCTCTGGACAGAATGCAGAATTTTTCCTTCCCCAGACCGTCCCCCTCCTCCTTCACATCCTCCCCCTTATATCAATTTCTCCACCGCCCTCAACTCCCGTAGATATTATCACATTTATGAGGGTCTGCAAACATTTAAGGAGATATTATCTTCATTTAAGGAAACATTTAATTTAGAGATAAGGTTTTGGGGTAAAGTGCATTAAATATCCCCCATTGAGTCCTGATCTAGTTACGTAGATGTGATGACTTTATGGAAAGCTTAACTTGTATTATGTTTGTTTTAAACTTAATTAATTTGACTTAATTAAATTATTTTATTTATAAATTAGGAATGGGTGTGATGACTTTATGTTAAGCTTAACTTGTATTATGTTTGTTTATAAATGAATTAATTTGCCTTAATTAATTTATATTATTATTTTATTGGTTCATCCACATATAATTTTAAATGTTATCCTACTTATCAATTAGGAATGGGTCATTACATCAGGCAACACATTTTCCCATCAGATGCATGCTTGATCTTATATCGAGGTAACAATAGCTATGTTCTGTGGTCGAGGGACCATATCCCAGACATCACCCTCGCATCCTTGCAGATTTGATGCTATACAGTTTCTTCAAATGATCCAGGCTCATATTTTACTCATTGCATCTAGATACCCCTGGTATTTATATGGCTTCTTGTTTTTCTACCAGAATTTCCCCCCTGAAGCCATATACCCTTGAGCCATGAGAGTCTTCTTTCTTTCAGCAATGATATTAGCTCAGGAGCATATATAGTTGTATTCTCCCTCTTAATGCCAACTTCTCTTCTGAGAGAAGACATCTATTTCAAATGAGGGCATCCCAGACACCAACTTGGAAAGGAGTCTTATTCTTCCATAGTCAAAGCCATTCAAGAATCATGCATCTTGACACGTATCATATGCTGTTAAATCATGGATTTCAGTGTTGTTGTGATATTATCATATACATCATTTGATCAAAAATTCACAGGCTTTGCTAACCAGGTGCAAGAGTCCAACAACGTGACGGAAAGCTGCAAACAACTTCTCAGATCACACTTCCAAGATTATCATTACGCTCCAATGTAAGACTGATACTGTCACAAGCTTACAACTATTATGAATATTGTAAACATGGGTGTCTGTCTATGTCACTGTCATGATGACAGTGACATAGAATGATAGATTTAGCTCCTCAAATTTGTGGCTACAGAACCATCATCACTGTCATATCGTTGATTACGATGTTACCATAATTTTATCGCACCCATCACTATCTTCTTCATCATTGTCATACTACCATATAGTATTGAAGATTTCAAACTTCATAGTCATACATGATACCTCACATGTCCTTTGTCAAACGGAAGGCTAAACAAGGTAAACCGGCTTCATAGATGCTGCTGCTTGCTTTATTTTCAGATCTCAGTACAACAATTTTGTCTCCTAAATTTCACAGATCTAGGAACCAATCATACAGATGTTCCAAACACTGAATTACTACAAGTCTAGTTTTGTGCATGCTTCAGAACCCTCAACACTTGCTCCAAACACTGTGATATCTTCTCCAACTGGGCTACTTCATTTACTGTCCAAACTAGGCATTAAATTATGGAGATAGGGCTTGAGGTTGCTCCTCGACACACCCTACAACCAACTTGTACCCACAATAATATAATCTGCCCCAATACATATGAAGAAGAGACTGTTCAGTATGCGACCTTCAAGAGATCTCTGTGGTTGAGCCAGGAGAGCAATCGTTCTCTCCTAACCATTGAAGTAGCTCCCTTACCTCTGCGGCCAATGCCAAAAACACAAATCTCATGCACAAAAAAAACTCACATGTCTGTTGCGGGCCAATTAATTTATTCGAATACGTCGGGCTTGCTCAACCAAACACGCACAGTGACTCATGTCCTATTCTGCAACATTGCCCAAAAATATTAAATTGCATTTCAATTTCACAGTAAATCGTTCACGAGCCAACGCATTGGCGTGCTTTGAAGATTCGACCCCTGTTGAATGACAGTTAACGCTGCTACAGTTTCGGGAGGAGGCCCAACTCTGACAGAACCCAACTGTTCTTGTGCGATGAGCTGCGGATGGGGGTGGAAACCTCTGTAATCGTCCTTCATGTCAAATTCCTTCGACATTCAAAGGATTTTTGCTTTTCTCCTATCCACGCTATCCACGCCGAGCACGATAGGTGCTGATTTTACACAATCAATTTGCTCCTTTAGAGCAGATCTCCATTATCCTCTAATGTCACTGGGCGTCGAGAAGAACAATCATTTGGTTTTCTAGGCGATGAACAAGAGAGCCGGTGGTTATATAATACATGCCATGGGAGCTGAAGCCGACCCGACGATGCCTCCTGCTGTTAAAAAAAACTTCAGCTTCTGAAAAAAATTGACATTGCACTTCAATAATTCACGCACAGGCTTGAGGCACCGAACCCGCAAACATCACAGCTTGAGAAACCCATGCAGCGATGAATCCATACATGCGGGGATCCTTATGCGCATCATGAATATGGCCAACGTCTCGATTTCCATTAACAGCGAGTGGTGGGCACGCACAATTTGGAAACCAATGCAGAATTAAAGATGGGAAGTCCAGCAAGCCATAGTCGAGATGCTGCGGAATTCCGGAACAAAAGTCATTGTCTTGCCCGTTTGAGACTGGGCCTGCTGTATCACATCAAGACTCCTGCAGAACGGCACTATTCCCGTCTCCTGGCATTCATGCTGCAAAGCGCCTACCTTCACGCCGGCTCTTGCTCCTTCAAGTGGCTGGATACCTATCCAACTTTGTCTCTGCCCAACATAACCTTAACATCGAAACGCGTTAAATCCTTGTATTAAATTTCTAGAAGCATTTGTGCCTGCGTAAACCCCATTGGAAATAACCCTACGGAATTATGAGATCTTAAAGATAACACCAAGCTCAGATGAAAAATACATACGAGCAGCTACGGAATTCTGAGATCTTAAAGATACTCCTAAATTACAAAATTCCACATAGCTGCATTAAAGACTTCAACAGGGACTTCAAATATTTTCAATCATTGGAAACTCAGATGAAAAAGCTTTGCTGCTACAGATGGATGTAAATCTAACCCTAAACTAGGATCCAACGTAAATCAAGATGCACTCAAAATGCATACTTCAGCTCCCTGTTTTAGATTTTGCTCCATGCAGCAAATCTGGACTGGTTAGGGCACGAACCACAGTCCCTAACATCCTTTAATTTTTGGCCCAGAAATGCTCCTTAGAGTTGCGTCTAACTCTTCCTTGAAGGTCATGACACCTAGCTGTAGGTCTGGGCTGTTTCTAGCCCTTGAGCAGTCCTCGACCCTCCTTAATCTCCGCGGCAGGCTTCAGTGATGCCTCACAGGCCTGTGGCATTCTTGTTTAAAGACAAACCATCCATCAAATAGCCCATAGACACGTCCTCCCTGCCTCGACCCTCTGAAAAATCCATCGGCCATCCTAAATTGACCCTAAAACAATCATCTATGCCTCCCTGTTCTTGAACTTCATTTGCTGCGGCTAAGACAGAGACTTAGTCTCTCCTCCACGCGTTGTTCACTTGTGATTAAGTTGCACAATGGATCAATAGATCGAAGATTGCAATTCAACACAAATTGGGCATTGTCTTCCCCATAAAGCTCTATTATCATGTTAATTTCTGAACATGTTCTATGCCATTTCAGATTAGGGCACAAAATACTGAAGCAGATAGAATGAAGCGAACAAAGTTCCTTCTCAAGTTAAATACTCCAGAACACTTGGAATACAAAGATATCCATGAGGATACAAATATTATATTATAAAAGGTATGAAGAATGAGATGAGATAGATAGATGATAAAATGTTGCAAGGAGGCCCTGCTTATATACCTACGCAGGTGACCTTTCATGACAGGGCATGTATCTTAGACATGCCCTTTCACTAACTTAATGAATACTTACATAATCCGTAATTGACTATTTAATAATTATATTTGTTATATTCGTTATGAATTATATTCATAACATTGCCCCTTCCTTCAAAAGCTTTGTCCTCAAATCTTATAGTTGACACTTTTCTTTAGTTCAATCACGCACCGTTTTCTTCATTTGCTTTCGTCACAATTTAATATATCAACTTTTATTTATTTATTTGTTATGAATTCGCCCTTCCTTCAGAACTTTGTCCTCAAAGTTTTATGGATAATAATTTCTTCATCTTGTATTTGTTAAAATACTATAATTTTCAGGAAATCTTCCTTCTTTCCTTTCCGAATTGGATTTAATTTCCTTTTCATCAATGATTGATTTCATTTTGTTTGTTGAATTGAGTTTTTAGGGTTTTTAAGGTAACCCTTCCTAACTTTCTCCTCTTCTTTTTAATGAGGTTATTATCAGTGTGGAAAAAGTTGGCAAAAAGTCCTGACTTTTTGAAAAAATCCCGAATTTTTCCGTGAGCCGACTTTATCGGCCGACTTTTTGCCGACTTTTTCATCTATGAAAAAGTCCCGATTTTATCCTCGAAGTCTCGACTTTTTCCAAAAAATCTCGAGTGAGGTAGTTTCTTTAATAAATTTTTAATTCTTTTTTGAAAAATTTGGGATTTTTTCCAGAAATGAATATTTTTGTATTTTTTTAGTTTTACCGACTTTTTGCCGACTTTTTCAAAAAACTCATGACTTTATCGAGTTTTTCAACTTTTGGACCCTTGCCGATTTAATCCCGACTTCGACTTTTTCCACATTGGTTATTATTCCTTCAATTTTTTTTTTTTTAATAATTTAATTAATTAAATAATTTTAATTAATTAAATTAATATATATATTCTTTTAACAATTGATTATTTTTAACTCTTTTTTTTGTTGAAAGGTTACAACCCTAGTGAAACGTGGCTATTCACATATATTCACCTATAAAATATATGTCCACTTATGTGTATTTATCCACGTAAAAGTAAACTTACCATTCACAAGAGATTTTTTATTCCTTTACTTCTTATTTTACCTTGCAAATACCATGGGCAATTACCACGGGCTTCCAAAACCACGAGCTTGTAAACCACTGAAAGAATAATCAAAATAACCTTACCTACTCTTCCTTATTTCTTTTTCCTTTTTAATTTTAATTTGTCTTGGTATGTACGTATATGTACTTCTTTATATATGTCTCTTTTTAATATACTTTGGCTTTTCTTCTTTCTTTTATTATTTTTAATAAAAATTCTTCCTTTTTTAATATTTCTTCAATTTTTTTATATAAATTATTCTCCCCTTTTTTTATATTTCTTTTCAAAAATTCTTTGGTTCGTTTTTTTCTTTTTTTTATTATTATGGCCAAAGGCCTAGTGGTGAAAATGGAGAAACTCCAAGATTGATAGCGAAACGCTTCAGTCACGATGGCAACAAGGTTGACGATTTTTACGGTCAAAGACCTGGATCAAGGAGCGTAGCTCTATGCAGCGATGAGCGGCCAGAAGATCGACTGCTCTGATACCAAATGAAGCGAACAAAGTTCCTTCTCAAGTTAAATACTCCAGAACACTTGGAATACAAAGATATCCATGAGGATACAAATATTATATTATAAAAGGTATGAAGAATGAGATGAGATAGATAGATGATAAAATGTTACAATGAGGCCCTGCTTATATACCTACGTAGGTGACCTTTCATGACTGGGCATGTCTCTTAGACATGCCCTTTCGCTAACTTAATGACTACTTACATAATTCTTAAATGACTATCAATTATTATATTTGTTATATTCGTTATGAATTATATTCATAACATAGAAGATACCAATAGATCGATGGAAGACAAGCCAAAACAGAGATAAAGAATGGTGACGTTACGGCGATCAGCTGGATGCTTCTACCATCAAAGTCTTCACTAGGTCATTTAGCCAAGTGTGTCACACATAACCCTAGAACAACCCAAACAAAGAACACTCCATAAATACGCAGCACCAAGAACGCAGCGCCATCGCCATCAAGAGAGAAGAAAATCCTCCATACAATATGTGTATAATGAACTCCAAGTCTCTCCATTATATAGGCATCTTTGGGGGTGTGTGACATGCTCTTTAAGACATTTAAGTCTATATTATATTCCAGGCCGACCTAGCACATAAGTGGAATAAATTCAAGGTACATGTTTTGCTCATCCGATCGAGATGATCTTTAGATCAATCTTACACCTCTCCGAAAGAGGAATCCAATAAGAATATTGGGATCGTCATTTGAGCAGCAGAACCCGGAGTTTGGACCTAGTTGTCCAATTTTAACAGTTCATCATTTAGGTCTTAGGGTTTTGGTCAGTTGAAGTGATGTCATTGTATATCATTGTAAGTGGACCATTATCCCTAGTACGAGAGTCCACAATATTGTATTAAATTTTTGTCATTTGAGGGTGGTAGGGTGGTGCTAGGGAGGTGGTTGAAGTCACATTCAGGTTGGAGCCTGAAAACACTTCAGGGTGGTAGGGTGGTGGTAGAGCAAGTTGTAGCTTGCTAGGGTGTTGAGTGAGGGGATTGTAGTCTCCTTTCAAGTTGTAGCTTGATAAATTTCCAGTTGGAGCTGGGTGAGGTAGGAGCCTCCTGTAGGTTGTAGCCTGCAGAAAATTTATGGGAGTTGGAGCTTCCTTGTAAGTTGTAGCTTGCAGAAACTGAGGTTGTAGCCTCCTATAGGTAGGTGCCTGCAGAAAATCAGTTGTGTAAGGGAGTAGGAGCTTTCCTTTGCTTCACAACAATAATAAGATGTGGTTTTCTCTCTTATGGGTTTCCAATTATATCTGGTGTCTATGTGCTTGATCATTATGTGTTGATGTGATGTTTTAATTTGCTTAATTACTTGCTGTCCACACATTCAGTTTGCTGATTCATTATGTATTAAGTTGCTTATAAAATGAAGTAGGTAATGAGTGTAAAGAAAAGAGTTTTAATGTCCATGAATGTACTAAACTGATTCACCCCTCCCCCGCCCCCCCCCAGTTTAGCTAAGGGTTCATCAATTGGTATCAGAGCAGGTTCCTTTGGTTTAAGCCTAATAGCTTGAAGGAGATCTGGTTGAGTTATGGACTATCAAAATGTACCCATGTTGAGTACAACAAAATTTCCTGAATGGAGAGATAAGGTTAAAACTGATTTAATGGCTTATGAACCTGAGGTATGGAAGGTTGTATGTGATTGTTACTGCAAAGACTCTCCCTCTTTGCAAGAACAACAGTGGAATGTCGAGGCAAAATGTGTGATATATAACAATCTTCATAACAAGGATCTTAATTCAATAATGGATTTAACTTCTGCAAAAGAAATCTGGAATAGATTGCATCTCATGCATGAAGGAGACACCAGTGGTTGCATTATCAAGAAGGAGAAGATAAACAAGAAAAAGAAGACAAATTCTTTCAAAAGGAAAAAGGTCAATCAAATGAGATACCTACTAGGGTGAATGGATGTGATTGCCATGAAGAAATTACAGTTGAAGAACAAGCCAAACTTGACACAACCTTGACTGAAATAGAAAGATTGAAGAATGAAAACAAAGACCTTAAGACACTAGTGCAAATACGTGATGAGAAAGAATATGAGGATAAGGAAGTAATTGTTGGCCTGAAGGCACAGCTTGAAGATGCTAAATTTGTTAGAAGACTGGACAAAGGCACAGGTAAGTACAAAGTTAAACTTCCATTCAAGTGCTTTAACTATGGAAGAGTGGGCCACTATGCCTCAAAATGTCCCAATAAGATAACAAAGAATCAGTCTAAAGGGAAAGAGAAAAGCAACTCCTACAATATGCAGAAAGGGAAGAAATTTAAGAGAAAAACCTTTTTTGCCCAGCAAGATAGTAGTGCATATGAAAGCTCAGATGAATCCCCAGATGAAGATGGAATCTCAGAATTCGCACTAATGGGTATGGATGATTTTGAAGATGATCCTCTGGAATCTGAAGAAGAAGGTGAGGTAGACCTTGAGGGGGAGTTGGTAAGTGCCTTAAAGGAAATTGAACGGCTTAAACTTAAGAGTAAGAAACAGAAAGAGATTCTTCTGAAATATGCAAAGACGGAACCAGATTCAGAAGACCTTATTAAATTGAAAGTTGAACTAGAAGAATCAAGGAAAATAGAGGATATTCTGTAAAGGGAAATAAAGGAGAAAAATCAGGAGCGTCAAAAGCTGGAAGAAGAAGTGGTAAGCCTGAGGAAGAAATCAGAGATGGCCCAAATTGAATTAACAATGAATATTCCTCAAATGAAAATCTCCTGGACAGATGGACAAGATACTAAATGCTCAAAGATCTCCTCTTATAAATGCTGGGATAGGCTATGAAGGAGAAACCAGTAAGTCCAAGGTAGAGGATAACAAGGATATCACTTTTGTGAAAGCTGTAATAAAGGAAAATGATAACTCTCATCAATCTGAGATTATTTCAGCTAGAAGACTGATAGAAGAAAGGAGCAGGTTGTGTAAGCAACTCGGAGATGAGATTGCCTCCATGGAGAACTCAAAGAAGGCAGACATTGAAAGGGATGATGAAGCAGCTCAAAAAGGATCCACAGAAGCAGAAGCCTTCAAGAACTTGATGTGTAAAGAAACAAACATAAACAAGCAACAACATCAAGAGACAATGAATGAGAGGAAGAAGCAAGCAGTTGCAAAAATCTCAATTGTTCCTGAAGATGAATTGAACAAGTTTGGAAGATCTTAAAGGAGGTTCTTTCCTCCTATGAAAAATATCACATGTTTCTCTTGTCATAAACCAGGACATTGTTGATTTATGGTAGCATCGGATGTGCTCTAGCCTTGTAACTTTGTATATAGGCTAAGACACATGTATTCAATAATACCCAGAAATGGTTTTGGAAAATTCCACTTAGAGATGGTTTAATTAAATTAATTAATCGTTTTTAATGTTTTCCTAAACTTAGGGAAACTGATTAATTAAAGGGTATTAATTAAACTAAGTGTGAATCTTCTAGATAAAGTCATGGATAACCTCCAAGTTAATCTTAGCCCTTGATTATGTTTTAATCTTGGCTGTTGAAGGGTCAACGAAAGATTATCAGGGGGGAGAGGGGCCTATGGAAAATACATTGAGCACATTGAGCATTTGGCATTTTCGAGTTTGTGTGAGGAGACACAGCTTTTGGTCAGAATCAAATCACTAGGGTAGGGTTTGCTAAGTGATTTTGATTCAGTGATTAGATTCAGAGAGGGGCAAAAGTAGTAACTGGTCAGGAGGAGCAGGAGTACATTGCAGAGAGAGGCAACAGTGACGCAGAGAGAGGCAGCGCAATTTTCTGAAGGGGTGATGCAGTCCTTGAAGGAAATCACGCAGAAGTGACGCAGTGCCTTCCAGAGTTAGTCCGGAGATAGCTAGAGGTTGGGGTTTTTGAGCTAGGAGGGCCAAAACTTAGTCTTAGATCAACTTGATCAGTTGCAGAGAGAGGTGACGCAATTCTAAAGCTTGCCCATGCAGGCTTATGCAGTTTCAGTGTAAGCAATCACGTAGAGCTAGAGAGGGGTTTCACCAATGCTGTTTAGATTAGCCGGGGACTTGCAGAGTGAGGTATATCTCACAATTTCATCAGTTGTCTAGATTTATCTGAAGGGTGAGTCAGATATTGGCACCCTAGTTTTACTCAAGATTTTGCTGCTTAATAATACAAACCCTCAGATTTGCTGCACCGGTTTTCCCGAGTTGGGTTTTTCCAGGGACTTAGTACAAAAATAACTGTGTCAAATGTGGATGTTTTCCATTGTATTTTGTTTAGTTTGTTTCAGCACTTAGATTCATTCCGTAGTATTATTCGTGTAGACTGCTTCAGTAATTACTTCAGTATTTCAATATAATGAAATGATTATGAAAAATAATACCAGAAGTAATTCAGATTTGTTGCAGTAGGAATCCAGATTTAGGATTTTTCACATGGTATCAGAGCTTATTCAAGCTAAAGTGTAGGAGAAACAAGGGTGGACCACCAGATCAGCGCAGGAGGGACTGGGATCTGCGTAAGCAGCAACAGCCCTCCCAGAGATTACGTTGTCCAAGCCAGGATGGCAATCTAGCGCAGAAAAGGCTCCCTTTGAGAGAGTTGACAGAGGGGTAAGCTTTTTCAGTTGCAGAAGAGGCAGTGTAGCAGACCAGCGTAGCTGAAGGACACAGTTACTGCATAGCAGTAAGAGTTGGTGCATAAGCGTCAAAATTTTTCTGAAAAACACAGATTGGAGATTTCTTGACCTCAGAGAGTTTCTTACTCAAAGAAGCTCAGTTTCTCCCATGCAGCAGTAGAAGCAGTGACTTACTTCATAAGGAGCGCGTAAGTCTAGCGAGCAGAGGGTTAGAGAAAGAAATCGATAGTTGAGGAGATGGCCAACAATGGATTGCGTGACCAAGATAGATTGGAGTGTGCCTCAAACTATGTTATTTGGAAATCAAGGATTGAGTTTCTCCTTGATGAGCATGATCTAAAGGCCCTCATTGAAAGCACAATTGTAGAACCTTTGGATGCAACACATCTGAGAGCATTCAAGAAGAATATGGCAAGAGCCAAGCGATTGATCCTAGATGGTGGATCACATCGTACCTCACATAGCAGCAAAGGGCACTGCTAGAGAAATGTGGGTAGGGCTAGAAAATCTATACCAAGGATCTTTTGAGCAGTGGAAGATGTACCTAGAAGAGAAGATGTGTAATACCAGAATGAAGAAGGGAGAGCGTTGTTGACTCTTTCCTGTCTCGAATTCAGGAAAACCGAGACCAGCTGTCAGCAGTGGGGTCAGCTCCTAGAGACTTAGAGCTGGTAAGGCTCACTTTGAACTTTGTTTCAGAAGATTATCATGTTTTTGTCCAAAGCATTTTGGGTAGAGAAAGACTCCCAGGATGCGAGGTGATGTGGGTAGCCTTGCAGTAAGAAGAGCTGAGGAGAGATCTCCTCAAAATCCATATTGAGGATGGCAACATCGGTTCGAAAGTCAAGAAGGAAGAGGAAGAAAACACAGCGCTTGCATCAAAGGGGCAACAGAGGCAGAAGAAGAAAGATCTATCTAAGATCAAGTGCTTCTGGTGTGGAGAAATGGGACATTATGCCACACAATGCCCTCTTAAGAAAAAGGATAAAGAGGAGAAGCAAGATCCTCAAGCCGAAGCTTCCAAGATTGAGACAAAAGGAGATTGTTCTATGTATGTTAGCTCATATGTCGAAAGGAGAGAAATGGGCTGACTTGGAGTTGTAGATCCAGAATCTACAAATGGCAGGATCCTATAGTATTTTCGAACTCTTGGATCACATGTGAGCCACGACAGCGTAAAGACAGTAGCAGGATGGACAGTTGCAGCAGAATATAAGAAGACAGTGTAGAGTAGCAACAACGTAGTATTTTCAAAGAGTTAGTGCAGAAGCTAACAACAATCAGTCTTATTTTTCAATTGCAAATTTACTTGTCCAAATTCAGATGTTTTTATGTTGCAATTAGAAACAATGCAACAATGCAACAGCAACAGTAGATGAGTAGTAACAACAGATGAGCAACAGTAGCGCAATGCACAAGTGGTGCAACGCAGTGCAGAACAATGCTCACGCAGTGCAGAGCAGTGCTCACGCAGTGTAACAACATAGTTAAGGAATTCAGAGGGAGTTGCAGTTAGTGGCAGTTGGCAGCAACATGCAGAGTCAACAGTAGTATAGGTGCAACATTTTTGTGCACTGTTGGTGAGCAGCATCAACAACACAACAGTATATGTTCCAGAAGTCAGAACAACAACACATTGAGTTGTTTTGCTAGAGCAATTTCTTTGCTAAGAGGGAGTGTTGATTTATGGTAGCATCGGATGTGCTCTAGCCTTGTAACTTTGTATATAGGCTAAGACACATGTATTCCATAATACCCAGAAATGGTTTTGGAAAATTCCACTTAGAGATGGTTTAATTAAATTAATTAATCATTTTTTAATGTTTTCCTAAACTTAGGGAAACTGACTAATTAAAAGGTATTAATTAAACTAAGTGTCAATCTTCTGGATAAAGTCATGGATCACCTCCAAGTTAATATTAGCCCTTGATTATGTTTTAATCTTAGCCGTTGAAGGGTCAATGAAAAATTATAAGGAGGGAGAGGGGCCTATGGAAAATACATTGGGCACATTGAACATTTGGCATTTTTGAGTTTGTGTGAGGAGACACAGCTTTTGGTCAGAATCGAATCACTAGGGCAGGGTTTGCTAAGTGATTTTGATTCAGTGATCAGATTCAGAGAGGGGCAGAAGTAGTAACTGGTCAGGAGGACCTGGAGTACATTTCAGAGAGAGGCAGCAGTGATGCAGAGAGAGGCAGCACAGTTTTCTGAAGGGGTGATGCAGTCCTTGAAGGGAATCACATAGAAGTGACGCAGTGCCTTCCAGAGTCATAGCTAGAGGCTGGGGTTTTTGAGCCAGGAGGGCCAAAACTCAGTCTTAGATCAGCTTGATCAGTTGCAGAGAGAGGTGATGCAGTTCTTCAGCTTGCCCACGCAGGCTTACGCAGTTCCAACGTAAGCAATCAAGTAGAGGCAGAGAGGGGCTTCACCAGTGCTGTTTACATCAGCGAGGATTTGCAAAATGAGGTATATCTCACAATTTCGTCAGTTGTCTAGATTTCTTTAAAGGGTGAGCCGGATATTGGCACCCTGGTTGTACTCAAGATTCTGTTGCTTAATAATACAAACCCTCAGATCTGCTGCACCGATTTTCCCTAGTTGGGTTTTTCCAAGGACTTAGTCCAAAAATCACTGTGTCAAATGTGGATGTTTTTCATTGTATTTTGTTCAGTTTGTTTCAGCACTTAGATTCATTCCGCAGTATTATTTGTGTAGACTGCTTCAATAATTACTTCGGTATTTCAATATAATGAAATAATTATGAAAAATAATAGGAGAAGTAATTCAGATTTGTTGCAGTAGGAATCTAGATTTAGAACTTTTGACAGACATATTGCAGCACATTGTAAGACAAGGCATATCAAATTTAACCAACAAAAGATGCAGCAAATGAGAAGACCCCCTCAAGCAAGCAGATGGAAAAGACAATCTTCCACCAGGTACACAAATCATTTCCATGGCTATTGTTATTCATGCAATGAATTTGGACATGTAGCAGCTCAATGTAAGACAAAGCAAATTGAGTTTAACTAGCAAAAGATGCAACAAATGAGAAGACTACCTCAAGCAAACAAATGGAAAGGACAACCCTTCACCAGGTACATAAATCATTTCCAAGGCTACTGTTATTAATGCAATGAATTTGGGAATGTAAACTATGTTAAAAAAGGAGCACAAAATGCTATACATCAGCTCAAACGTACCTAGGTAAAATAAGATGTAATGTATGTCACAAGGTTGGACACAAAGCAAATGACTGTAGGCTGCCATACACATTAAAGGACTCTAAACATATGATGGAACCAAATCAAATCAGACCAAACTGTAAATCAAAAGGAGATGTAGACATTATGAGGAACCCCAACAAAGTAAGGAAGAAGAAGAAAAAGGGGGAGCCTGCTACTTTAATGACATTATGAATCCATCATAGTCTCAGGGGGAGTTGCTCCAGGAAGCAATGCAGACATCCAGCCAGGGTTAGACAAGAAGCAACTTCTCAGGGGGAGAGTAGCCCATAAAAGTTGTCAAAGAAGAGCTCGAGCTATGGAGCTGGTAAAGATCTACAGAGGATGATTACACTGTGTGTCTCTCGGCAAGTGTTAATAATGTAACAAAATGCTTTTAAGAAGGATGAATAAGAAAAATGTTATTATCAGCGTATCATTACAAATATTTATCAATTGGTATTTGGAGCAGTCTTCCTATCAGTAGAATACCAAATGTTATTTTCGGAGCAGTGTTATGGTACAGGTCCCCAATGTCAAAGTATTAGAGCATACATCATGGTGTTGGTATGGCAGAAATACATCAAGGAGAATGTCGAGCTGCATTATCAAAACATGGAAAGGTCATTAAAAGTGCCAAAAGATCTTTATCTTGTTTGCATTTGAAGTATTATATTGAACATTGAAGCATAATTTATTCTTGGATAGAATTGCACTCTTCCTCAAGTCAATATTGATATATCTTCAAGGCCTCTTTCTTAAGATCGTTCATAAAGTTTTAGTATGATGGGCTAGTTGTGTTAATCATACTATTGAAGTTCAAGAGTCTATTATTGATTCATCTGAAGCTTACTTCAGCAGAAAGGAATTGTTGATATTTCACCATTGCACAGAGTTGCATCAAGCAGCAAGGGACCAAAGAACAGAACATTCTACGGTGACATGCCTTCCAACATTCTCATGAGTTGTGATAGCATCAGTTTGTTGTTTATATTCATTTAATAACAAATGAACTGAAAGAAGGATGCTTATACTGAACTCAAAGAGGAGCAATGCAATGATGGAATCTACATTGAAAACATTTTATAACCCCTTGCCATTGATGTCAAAGGGGGAGGAAAAGCAAGCAGAGGACGATAGACACTTCTCAGAATGAAAGGGGGAGGAAGTGTTGGAGGAAGTGCTGCCATCAATGCCAAAGGGGGAGACTATTGGAAATATTGTCATTGATGACAAAGGAGCAGAAAGTAGAAGCACCAGAATTATCATGCAGGAAAGGAGAAAACTGTGCAGTGCAGGGTCAAGTCGGGCTATTCGCATTTTGCATTCAGAAGATCGTGAACGAGTCATGTGAATTCATGTTCAAAACAATGTTGGCGGATCTCATATCGAAATTGGAGCAGGAGGAATATCGCACAAACACAAAAATCACAGAAACTGCGAAGTGCAATATGGTGACATGGCTAGATGACATGGCGGTGACGTGGCAGGCGACGACAGATCGCAATAAAAGTTGATGACGTGGCAGGCGACGACAGATCGCAATAAAAGTTGATGACGTGGCATCCCTGGTGGGACCCGAACCCTTTATCCCAAATTGCATATCGCAGATCGCAAAGCTCAGAAGGGGTGGCACTCATGAACCACGTTGAAACGCCGAAATGCGAAGTGCGATAAAGAGCCCGAATGCGATATGCTTCAAAGCCAAATACTAAAGGATTTAAAGTCTGGCGTGGGACCCAATGGGATATCGCAAATTGCAAAGCTCAGGAGGAATAGCGCACAAGAACAATGTCGAAATGTGAAATGCGATAAAAGTACTGGATTCGATGTAGTTTCAAAGCAAAAGTCTAAAGGATTTCAAATTCGGAGGTATGAGGATTCTCTTTGAGAAATCACATCAGAGAATGGAAGAGCAATATAGAACCAAATAACAAAAGAAACGCAGAAATGCGAAATGCGAAATGGGCCCGGACGCGATACCTCTCAGAGTTTAATACTAAAGATTGAAAAAGTCCGGCGATATAAGAATTTTCATAAGAAATCGCATCGGGGTTTGGAAGAGCAATATATAAATGAAGAACAAGAGAAATAGCTGAAATGCCGAAATGCGATAAAGGATGTCGGCTGAGATTTTATTTAGAGTTCCATTGTAATGTGTTTCAAGTGCAGTCTAACAACGGTTTATGAAGAAAGTCTAAACGTGGGTAGAAAGGGTCAGGTAAGTGACCTGACATAGAGCAAAGCGTAGAGAAAGCAAAACGTTGCGGCTATGAGGAGATAAGCACTATGGATCGAGTCGGGCTCAGCAACACTTCGGGCAATGTTGGGTGTTGAGACAAAGGTGAAGGCTGAATGCTGCGGGCACAAGCAGAAGAGGCAGAGTCGGGCAAACAGAGCATATGGTGGCACTGTTGGAAACGTGCCAGCTGGGTCGAGTCGGGCAAAAGGAGCATATGGTGGCACTGTTGGAAACGTGCCAGCTGGGTCGAGTCGGGCAAAAGGCGTTTGTGCAGAATAGTTATAATATAACAACAGAAACAAAAAAGACAGTGACAGCAGCGGAAAGGACAAATGCACAACGAGCCAAGAACTGAAAGAGCTGAGTGAAATATTGTTGTAATTGCAAATGAAAATTCATTGATTATTTTATATTGTTTGTGATGCAAAGGAAAGTCTCCATAGGCATAGGAAAAACTCCAATGGGTGCTGAAATGATTATTTTTGTATTTTTGTTGATGTATATACCTGAACTGAAGGATGAGGAATCGAATGGGTGGAAGGTAGAGAGATAGCACTGTTCACTTCGTATTCCCTGTAGAATGCAAACAGTCAGGAGTTATCTGTATAAAAGATGTAATATCAGTGTGCATAGAGAGGTTAGAGAGCGGAAGAATTAGAGAGCTGATAGAGATGCTGTGCACATCAAGAGTTGATATGAAGCAGAAATGAAGGCAAAAAAGGCAGCAGTGAAGGAGGATAACAGAGCTGATATCTAGGTAAATCAGCATATGATTTTCATGTTGAGTGAGGGGATTGTAGTCTCCTTTCAAGTCGTAGCTTGATAAATTTAATCCAGTTGGAGCTGGGTGAGGTAGGAGCCTCTTGTAGGTTGTAGTCTGCAGAAAATTTATGGGAGTTGGAGCTTCCTTGCAAGTTGTAGCTTGCACAAACTAAGGTTGTAGCCTCCTGTAGGTAGGTGCCTGCAGAAAATCAGTTGTGAGAGGGAGTTGGAGCTTTCCTTTGCATCACAACAATAATAAGATGTGGTTTTCTCCCTTATGGATTTCCACTTATATCTGGTGTCATGTGCTTGATGATTATGTGTTGATGTGATGTTTTAATCTGTTTAATTACTTGCTGTTCGCACATTCAGTTTGCTGATTCATTATGTATTAAGTTGCTTATAAAATGAAGTAGGTAATGGGTGTAAAGAAAAGAGTTTTAATGTCCATGAATGTACTAAACTGATTCAACGCGCCCCCCCTCCCTCTTAGTTTAGCTAAGGGTTCATCATTTAGGTCTTAGGGTTTTGGTCAGTTGAATTGATGTCATTGAATATCATTGTAAGTGGACCATTATCCCTAGTACGAGAGTCCACAATAATGTATTAAATATTTGTCATTTGAGGGTGGTAGGGTGGTGCTAGGGAGGTGCTTGAAGTCACCTTCAGGTTGGAGCCTCAAAACACTTCAGGGTGGTAGGGTGGTGGTAGAGCAAGTTGCAGCTTGCTAGGGTGTTGGAGCATCCTTTCAACTGACTGCTGATAAAACCAGGGCATTGGGCTGTCCTTCTAGTGGGAGCTGGAGAATGAATGTTTTTCTAGAGTTCTAGGGAGTTGGGTATTTCTTTTCAATTGGAGTTGAAGATTAAATGAACTTATTAGTGTCGGTTTTTGTAGCATCGGATGTGTTCTAGCCGCGAGATTTGCTGGAGAGGTTAGAATACATGTATTCTCCAATACCCAGAAATCGTTTATGGAAATTTCACCTAGAGATGACTTAATTAGATTTATTAATCAGTTTTTAATATTTCCTAAGTCTAAATTTAGGGAATATGATTAGTTAATCATAATTAATTAAGTCATGGTGTGAATGTTCTAGAAACTCACATGGATCAACGAGGAAATAATCTGGCCCATCAATTATGTTTTAATCTTAGCCGTTGGTGCTCCAACAAAAGATTATAAGAAGTCGATGGATAGATGGAGAACACACCAATGAAGTTGCTCAATTGCCCAAGTAGATCGATTTTCTCAGTGACTAAGATTCAGTAGAGGCGATAGAGCCAGAGGGTGAGTAGCAAGTGAGAGAGAGGGTAGCAGCATAAGTTCAGAAGGTACATATCGAATTCAGGAGGAGGCAGCGTGAGGAAGAGAGCAGTGCACTAGAGCTTTGCGCAGTCACTGCGCAGAGAGTGACGCAGAGGCACCAACGTATGGGAAAAGGGTCCAGCTCGGGGTCAGGGTGTTGCTGTGGAGAGGAGAAATTTCTCACAAAATTTCTCTCAGTATTTTTCCTCTGTTTAATTTGTCGGAATTCTTGTACTCAGATTTGCGGCTGAAGATTAATAAGAAAACCCTCATCTTTTGCACCAGTTTTCCAACATTGGGTTTTTTCGAGGAAAATTGTCCAAAAATAACCGTGTTAATGTTTTCTATGTGTGTGCTAGAATTTCTCTATTTCCAACATTTCATTTTCCGCAGTAATTTATTGTGAAAATTGCAGTAGTAAATTTATTCGATATTTGTCCTAGCAAATAAACTGCATAATCAATTTGACAGTTAGAAGAATATTTTTCAGTTATTGCGATAAATGAAATTTTCACATGGTATCAGAGCAGATATGATCAACCAGAGAGCTTAGTAGCAGAGAAAGGAAGAGGTTCACTGCTGAAGCGTGAGCAACAATTCAATTCCTAGAGGGTAGCGAAATCCCTTGGCCAAGAAAACTGTAATTCTTGAGGTAAAATCAGTTTTTCTGAGAGAGCGATAGGAAGACTTGATTTCTCCAGATCAAGGAATTCTAGAGGCAAAGGGAGTAGCCCCATATTTTTGCAGAGTAGATCTCTAGTTGGACGTAACAATTTTGCAGTAGCAGAATCAATGTCGGGAGGAAAGAGAAATAACCCAGAAAATCATGGACAGAATTAACAGTTAAGATGCTTCATATTTATCTTCCAGGTTGAAGGATGAATTTGCTTGCTTATCAGGATCAACTTCACCTGGTGTCTGGTATATAGATAGTGGAGCTTCAGCTCATATGACAAGAGTTAGAGAATATTTCTCTAGCTACCAGGAGGAGCGGATGGACTTCTAGATCACTATGGGCATTAGAACGAAATGTACTCCTATAGGGAGAGGCACCATAGAGTTTCAGACGAAGTCAGGAACTAGCACCAACACTACTTATGTATTGCATGTGCCTGGATTGGGTATGAACCTAATTTCAGTGTCCCAGTTATAGGACAAGGGGTACGATGTACACTTCTTAGGGCATAAAGTGTATGTCAAACACTCAAGATGGAAGAAGGTGAAACAAATTGGAACTCGGAGCAACAGGTTCTACAGGTTGCAACTCGATTCTCCAATGGCACTAATAGGCAGTGACAGTAGCTGTGGGAAGGAGCTGAACGAATTGTGGCACAGGAGGATGGAACATTTACACCATGGAGCACTCAAGATACTCAGAGAAACTGTAACAGGAGTTTCGGCTCTCAATACGGAGCACAACGATGTATGCATAGGATGTGTACTTGGGAAGAACGCGAAGGCCAACATTCTCGAGAAGTGGCAGCAGAGAAAATGGCGTGTTAGGACTGATACACTCAGATATTTGTGGCCCTATGTCCACTAGAGCTCTTAGTGGTGGTGAATACTTCGTCGCCTTTATTGATGACTATTCCAGAAAGACATGGATCTATTTCTTAAAGACCAAAGATGAGGTCTTTGATCAGTTCAAATATTTTAAGGCACTGGTAGAGAACGTGATAGGGAAGAAGATCAAGGTGCTTCGCTCAGATAATGGTGGAGAATACATTGATAAGGATTGCACAGACTTTTGCGTGAAGGAAAACATCAAAATAGAGTGGACAACTCCATATAACCCTCAATAGAATGGAGTAGCTAAGCGGAAAAACAGAATGATAGTTGGGGCAACAAAGACTATGTTATATGATCAGGATCTCCCCAGATTTTTATGGGCAGAGGCATGTAACACGACAGTGTACATTCAGAACAAAATTCATAGAGCATTGGGGAAGAAAACCCCAGAGGGAGTCTTCACAGGAAAGAAGCTTGAAGTGAGTCACTTGAGGATTTTTGGGTGTGTGGCTTATTGCCACGTGTCAGATGAAAAACACAACAAATTGGATTAGACTACAGAGAAGGGGTTCCTTGCTGGGTGTAGCGAGACCTCAAATGAATACATGATCTACATTCCTAGCAGTAGAAAGATTGTAGTGAGATGAGACGTAAAGTTCATGGAGGACAAAGCTTTTAGGAGATCTCGAGAGATTCCGGCCGATGATCAGAATCAGTTAGCAAAAGTTTTGTTTGTCCAACAGTAGGGACAACTAGTAGGACCAGCAAGAGGACAGTCAGAGGGATCTAGTATAGTGACTAGTACCAGTATTTCCTCAGGGGTAGGAGATCCAGGGAGTTCTCAGTAGACGGGGCAGTAGGGACACTAGGAGGAACTGATTGAACCCACCAGTGGTAGAGCCAGCAGGGAAGTTCGTCAGACCTTGAGAGATGCAGAGGAGTTTATCGGAGCTCCTAGGATGGACAAGCGACAACGTAGGCAGCCTGACAGATATCAAGCTTTGGTAGCTCAGGTTGCAGAACCCTCCAGCTTTCAGGAAGCCATACAACATCAGGTGTGGGTGGATGCCATGGTAGAAGAGTATAGTTCTATCATGACAAATGATGTTTGGGAGGTAGTGTCGAGGCCAGAAGACAAATCAGTTGTAGGTTCCAGATGGTTCTACAAGATCAAGTACGCTGCAAATGGCAGTGTAGAGAAGTACAAGGCTAGATTCGTGGCAAAGGGGTATGGATAGAAAGAAGGAATAGACTATGAGGACACCTTCGCCCCAGTTGCCAGATATACCTCTATCAGATTTGTTATATCCCTTGCAGCTCAGATGGGATGGGAGATTCACAAGATGGACGTCAAGGCAACATTCTTGAATGAGGTGATAGAAGAAGAGATGTATATAGAACAACCTGAAGGATTCAAAACTCATGAGAAGCGCACTCATGTGTGCAGATTGAAGAAAGCCCTATACGGGCTCAAGCAGGCACCCAGGGGGTGGTATGGTCGGATTGATAGTTACTTGCAACAATCGGGATTCGTCAAGAGTGATGTTGATCCCAACCTCTACTATCTGATGGTAGAGGATGAGCCTGTCATTCTAGTTTTCTATGTGGATAATCTTTTTTTGATAGGATCATTAGGGCTCATAAAAGACTGCAAGAGGAATCTTGCAGCAGAATTTGACATGAAGGATATGGGGTCGATGCACTATTTTCTAGGATTGGAAGTTTGGCAGAAGAATGGGGAGATCTTCCTTGGGCAAGGGAGATATGTTATAGATATTCTAAAGAGATTCAGATTGCAGGATTGCCGACCCATGATTACACCCATGATCACCAATTGGAAGAATATAGATGCATCAGGGGACAAGGAAGTTGACCCCAACTTGTATAGGCAGCTCATTGGGTCTCTCATGTGTCTGGTTAACACTAGGCCAAAAAATTGTTTCGCTGTCAATACCCTTAGTCAGTTCATGGTAGAGCCGAAAAGGGTACATTGGGCAACAGCAAGGCACATTCTGAGGTATGTATGCGACACGGTTAGGTATGGGTTGAAATATGCTCGAGGAGATGGCGTCAGATTATGTGGATTCACAGATGCAGATTGGGTGGGCAGTTCAATGGATAGGAAAAGTACCTTTGGGTACTGCTTCAGTGTTGGATCAGGGATGGTTTCTTGGTGTAGCAGGAAGCAGAAGTCAGTAGCACTAAGCTCAACAAAAGCAAAATATATGTCAGCCAACACAACTACATGCGAAGCGATACGGCTTAGGAAGCTGCTCATGAGCTTGTTCAGGCAGAGGATGGGAGCGACCAATGTCTACTATGATAATTAGAGTTGCATAAGGCTCTTTGAGAATCTAGTGTTTCATGACAGGTCGAAATACATAGATATCAAATGTCATTTCATCAAAGACTGTGTATAGCGTGGGGCAGTCCAACTGCAGTATGTTCCCACATGAGATCAAGTAGCAGACATACTCACGGAAGCTCTAGGGAGAGCTAAGTTCATCCAGTTTTGGGAACAGATGGGTATGGTGGAGAACCTGTTTCAATAGCAGGGATCGGGTACTTTAGATGTTTCTCAGTTGTAGATGTTGCAGTTGTAGCAACAACAGATGAGAGGGAGTGCAGTGCAGATGCAGTGTTGGTAGCAGTTCAATAGGGTCAGCAACAGCACAGATACAATGCATATCAGAGTTGCGCAGTGGTTGGTGGGCAACAGTAGCCAGACATTCGCTGCGTGACAAGAGATGATGCAGAGACAGCGTGTTATTTCATTGGGTTGCAGCACTAGAAAACATTCCTCTCTAAGAGGGAGTGCTAGTTTTTGTAGCATCAGATGTGTTCTAGCCATGAGATTTGGTGGAGAGGCTAGAATACATGTATTCTCCAATACCCAGAAATTGTTTCTAGAAATTCCACCTAGAGACGACTTAATGACATTTATTAATCAATTTTTAATATTTCGTAAGTCTAAAGTTAGGGAATATGATTAATTAATTAGAATTAATTAACTCTTGGTGTGAATGTTCTAGAAATTGACACAGATCGACGAGGAAATGATTTGGGCCATTGATTATGTTTTAATCTTGGCCATTGGTGCTCCAACAAAAGATTATAAGAAGTCAATGGGTAGATGGAGAACACACTAATGCAGTTACTCAGTTGCCCAACTGATTGATTTTCTCAGTGACTGAGATTCAGTAGAGGAGATAAAGCAAGAGGGTGAGTAGCATGTTAAAGAGAGGGTAGCAACAAAAGTTCAAAAGGTACATATAAAATTCAGGAGGAGGCAATGTGAGGAAGAGAGTAGTCCACTAGAGCTCTGTGCAGTCACTGCGTAGAGAGTGACGCAGAGGCACCAACGTATGTGCAGAGGGTCCATCTCGGGGTTAGGGAGTTGCTGTGGAGAGTGAGAAATTTCTTACAAAATTTCTCAGTATTTTTCCTCTGTTTAATTTGTTAGAATTTTTGTACTTAGATTTGCTGCTGAAGATTGATAAGAAAACCCTTATCTGCTGCACCGGTTTTCCCACATTGGGTTTTTCGGGGGACAATCGTCCAAAAATAATTGTGTTAATGTTTTCTATGTGTGCACTAGAATTTCTGTATTTCCAGCATTTTATTTTCCGCAGTAATTTATTGTGAAAATTGCAGTAGTAAATTTATTCGATATTTTCCATAGCAAATAAACTGAATAATCAATTTGACAATTAGAAGAATATTTTTCATTTATTGCAATAGATGAAATTTTCACAATTAGAAAAGTGTTTGGTGCTTTTTGACCGAGAGGGGGGTTTCCACCTAAAAATCTCTGTGTTCATTGTGTATTGTTTATTTATGGTTTTTAAATAACTGCTGAAGATTAACTAATGCTCTAAAAAGATTAATAAGTTACTAATTGCTAAGAAATACTGATTCACCCCCCTCTCAGGATTTCCAACATCCTTGAGGAATTAATGGACACTTACAAGATCAAGTATAGGGTGACAATGCCATAGCATCCACAAACCAATGGACAAGTTAATGGGACTAACAAGATTCTTAAGGTCATCATCACCAAGACTGTTAGGCTACATCTCAAGTACTTGGCTAATCAAATCCCCGAAGCACTATGTGCCTATTGAACAACTTAGAGAACTACTAATAGATGTACTCCACATGAACTAGTATATAGAATGAGAGTTCTTTTGCCTCTTGAAACAAAGATCCAAACACTAAAGAGAATGATACAACTTGGACTAGACTTATCAAAAGCTCAGAAGCAAAGGCAACTCCAAATCAATGAGTTAGATGAATTATGTGTTGATTTCTGGTAGCATCAGATGTGCTCGAAGTCTCAAATTTGGAGGGAGGATTAGACACATGTATTCCAAAATACCCAGAAAGTGTTTTGGGAAATTCCACCCGAATGAGGTTTTATTAAAATAATTAATTATTTTTAATGGCAGCCTAAGTCTAAACTTAGGGTATTAAAATAGTTAAAGTGTATTAATAGAATTGGGTGCGAATCTTCTAGAAAAAGATGAAGATAAAGTCAAGTTAATCTTAGCCCTTGATTATGTTTTAATCCGGGTCATTGATTTCTCAATGAGAAGATTATAAGAAGGACTTCGATGGGCATTTGACACCAGGTAGATACTTAGTTGCCCGAGCAGATCGCTTTTCTCACAGGTTGAAGTTCAGCAAGAGAAAATCGAATTAGAGGGAGAGTTGTAGGTTGGAGAGAGAGGGCATCAACAGTAGTCGGGAGTGCAGGATTAGACCGGAAGAAGCAACTAAGAGGAGGGACAACGCAGAGGCTGTGACGCTGGGATTGGGTAGAGAGTGACGCAGTGAGGGCAACAGGTCCTCTCCAGAGTCAGAATTTCACTGTGAAGTGTGAGAAAATTGTTTGTAAAATTTCTCACAGAAATTCCTCTTCTATTTTGCTCGTTGTATTTTGTACATGAGATTTTCCTGAAGAATAATAAACAAACCCTTATCTGCTGCACCGTTTTTCCCACATTGGGTTTTTCCGGGGACAATTGTCCAAAAATAACTGTCATTCTGATTGTACTTGTACTAGTATTTTTCCTTGCATTTACTTTTCGCAGTATTTTAATTGTGAAGGCTGCAGGTGAATTTATTTTGATATTTACTGTGTAACATCGTAAATAACTTGTTTCTGAATTAATAAGTAGAAGAAATAATATCAGTTACTGCAATTGGGGTTCTATTTAGGAATTTTCACATGGTATCAGAGCTGAGGTGAAGCAAGAGAGAAGAGCTAGAAGAGCCAGCGTTGAACAAAAGAAGGAGATTGAAGAACTGCGTAGGCAGTAGATCGAATCCCTAGAGGTATTACGCAGTCCAGTCGCAGAGGGCAAAATTTTTGCGGGAAAATCTCTCTGAGTGAGTCGATAGAGAGAAATATTTCCAGTGACAGGGAGCAGCGCATCAGTTTCAACGCAAAGAAGTCTTTAGGTGGGATGCAGTTTTGCTGGGCAGAAAAAGCGTCAGAAACCGAAAGGAAAAATAACATAGATAAGTATGGAAAATCAAGATGTCTCTGAATTATCTTCCAGATTGGAAGAAGACTTCGCATGCTTGTTAAGTTCAACATCAACAGGTGTTTGGTATATTGATAGCGGGGCTTCAACTCACATGACTAGAGTACGAGAATACTTCTCGAGCTATCAAGAAGAGCAGATAGACTTCCAGATCACTATGAGAAACAAAACGAAGTGTACTCATAGTGTTTCAGACGGAAGCAGGAACCAGCATCAGAGCCACTAATGTGTTGCATGTGCCCGGGTTAAGACTGAATCTAATTTCAGTGTCCCAATTACATGACAAGGGATATGATGTATACTTCATTGAAAGGAAGGTGTATGTCAAACATCCAAGTTGGAAGAAGATGAGACAAATTGGAGCTGGAAGCAACAAACTGTATAAATTGCAGCTCGAGTCTCCAATGACACTGTTAGGCAACAATCTTAATGGTGAAAAGGAACTGTATGAACTATGGCACAGGCGAATGGGACACTTACACCATGGAGCATTGAAGATGCTCAGAGAGACTGTTACAGGAGTTCCAGTACTCAGTACTGAACATGATGATGTATGCAGAGGGTGTGTACTAGGGAAGTATGCTAAGGCAACTTTTTCTAGAAGTGACAACAGAGCGAAAGGCGTATTGGGATTGATACACAGATATTTGTGGCCCGATGTCCACAAGAGCTCTTAGTGATGGCGAATACTTTGTCACCTTTATTAATGATCACTCTAGAAAAACCTAGATCTATTTCGTAAAGACCAAGGATGAGGTCTTTGATCGGTTCAGAGAGTTTAAGGCTCTCATAGAGAACATGACAGGGAAAAAGATAAAAGTATTGTGTTCAAATAACAGCGGAGAGTATACGTACAAAGACTTCACAGATTTTTTGCGCAAAGAAGGACATCAAAAGAGAGTGGACTACTCCAAATAGTCCACAACAGAACAGAGTAGCAGAGTGAAAAAATAGAACTATTTTTGGGGCGGCAAAGGCTATGTTATATGCCCAGGACTTGCCTAGATTCTTATGGGCAGAGGCATGCAACACATCGGTGTATATTTAGAATAGAACTCCTCATAGAGCATTGGGGAAGAAAACGCCTGAAGGGGTCTTCATAGGGAGAAAGCCGGAAGTGAGTCATCTTAGGATTTTCAAAAGTGTGGCATATTGTCACATTCCATATGAGAAACGTAGTAAACTGGATCAGACTGCAGAAAAGGGGTATCTCGTAGGGTATATTGAGACCTCAAAAGCATGCAAAATCTACATTCCTAGCAGCAGGAAAATTGTAGTAAAACGAGATGCAAATTTCATGGAAGATAGAGCATTCAGGAAATCTCGTGAGATGCCAGCAGAAGATCAGTCGGCGGATGTTCCATTAGTCCAACAATAGCAGGGGCAGCAGGGAGGACAAGTAGGAGGACAAACACCAGGATTGAGTACAATGTCTAGTAACAACATTTCCACAGGATTAGGAGATCCTGGCAGTTCTCAGCTGATGGAACAACAGGAATAAGAGGAGGATTTGAGTCAGCCTTCTACCACCAGTGGTAGAACCAGTAGGGAAGTACAACAGACACTGAGGGACGCAGAGGAGTTTGTTGGAGCTCCCAGAACCGACAAAAGGCAGCGTAAGCAACCTAGCAAATACTAAGCCTTGGTAGCACAGGTTGAAGAAACTTCTAGTTTTTAGGAAGCCGTACAACACCATGTATGGGTGGATGCCATGGTAGAAGAATACAGTTCTATCATGACGAATGATGTCTGAGAAGTGGTACCTAGACCAGAGGATAAATCAATTGTAGGATCAAGGTGGATCTACAAGATCAAGTATGCTGCAGATGGCAGTGTAGAGAAGTATAAGGCTAGGTTCATGGCAAAGGGGTATGCACAAAAGGAAGGAATCAACTATGAGGAGACGTTCGCCCTTGAAGCTAGAGATACCTCTATCAAATCTGTTATATCCCTAACAACTCAGATGGGATGGGAGATTCACCAAATGGATGTCAAGACAACATTCTTGAACGGGGTGATAGAAGAGGAGGTGTATATAGAACAATCTGAAGGCTTCGAGACTCATGAGAAGAGAACTCATGTATGCAGGTTGAAGAAAGCCCTATATGGGCTCAAGCAAGAACCCAACGCATGGTATGGTTAGATTGATAATTACTTGCAACAGTTGGGACTCATCAAGAGTGATATAGATCCAAATCTCTACTATCTGATGGTGGAGATTGAGCCACTTATTTTGGTATTATACGTAGATGACTTATTTCTTACAGGGTCATCTAGGCTTATAAAGGGTTGCAAGAAGAATCTTGAAGCAAAATTCGACATGAGGGATATGGGGTTGATGCATTATTTTCTAGGGTTGGAAGTTTGGCAGATAAATGGGGATATCTTCCTTGTGTAGAAATTTCTGAATCTTAATTCTTATGCAAAAATTATTTCTGTTAATTCGGTTAAGCTTCTCCTACTTATACAAGTTATCAACTGAAGAAATTCAAGTTAACATCAAAGCAAAACACATAACAGATCTCTACCAATCTAGATCTAAAATAAGCACATGCACACATAGACAAAGTGACACAGTTATTTCTGGACAAATTGTCCCCGGAAAAACCTAATGTGGGAAAACCGGTCTCTGGCTGCTGGAGGGCTCTATTATTAAGAATATTTCTGGATACACAACTCTGGGTTCCAAAACTGGAAAACCCTACAGAGAAAACTCTAGATCTGTAGCACCTGGCTGATCTAAGACCAACAATATTGATTGATCCACACCCTCAAACGGGATTTACAGAACTCAGCCAGATCTAGGCCTAGAAACCTCAGATCTGCCCTTGAAAGACACTGCATCAGCCTCTGAAGGCCTCCAAATGCTTAGCGCTATCACTGGAAGGGACTGCTGTTGCTGTCTGCTGCCTTCCTCTACGCTGTCTTTCCTGATCCCTTCTCTGCTTCTTGCTTATTCTAGACCTCGGGATCAGATCATCCCCTTGGTCTAAATTCCCCTCTTTGCAACTGAAACACTTGAGAATTCTTAGCAACCCTGCCTTAGAATCTCAACTTAGCTTCAGTGCTCTGCCTTTGTGTGTCTTACAAATGACCCCAAGCCTTTCCTTTATACTTTTCTCGTTGACAAATCAATGACCAAGATTAAATATTTAATCAATGGCTAAGATTAAAATAAAGCTTGATCCGTGTGACTTAAGACAATTTCATCACATGTTTAATTAAATTCACTTTAATTATTTTATTTTCCTAAGTTTTAACTTAGGAAATACATTAAAATAATTAATTAATTTAATATCTCCTAAACCAGATGAAATTTCCCAAATCCATTTCTGGGTCTTGTAGATCATGTGAACTCTAGTCCTTCCTCAAAATTTGGGACCTAGAGCACAACTGATGCTACCCCAAATACACAAAATCTCAACACTCCCTCTTAGCATCAAGGGTGTGCTCTAGCAATACATCACACTTATGCATTACATGATTTTGGACACTGGTTCTGTGCTGCTGAAAGCTTGGCCTCCTGCCACTCAACTCTGCACTACTGCTGCCATTCTGTACTGCTGCCCATGACTCTGCCATTGCCACTACAACCACTGTACTGCAACTCCCTCTCAATATGCTGCATCTGTGCTGCTCATAGCACTGCCACTGCTGATCTGCTGCACTGCAACTTCAGTTGTTGAGAGAAACAACTGAATCTCCTGCCCAATATTTGACAAACAAGTCAGATGGGTTGCATCCTCATCACTGAAGCTCCATAGGCTACAGATCTGTGCTGGCATCTAAAGAACGATGCACAACTACAACTCTGTCTGCATAATCAGACTCCCTTTGCACTAGTGAAGTCACATCAGCTCCATGTGCTGAAATCTATCATGCTGTTGCTGCACTGTGCTATCCCTCTGAACCTCTCTACGCTGCTGCAGCTCTGCACTGCATAAGCAGCACTGCTCTGTGCTGCTGAAGTCACATCAGCATCTGCGCTGCTACTGCTTCTACGCTGCTGAAGTCACATCAGCATCTGCGCTGCTACTGCTTCTACGCTGCTGCTACTATTCTCTGTGCTACTCCTCCCAGCCTCCAGATTTGCCTCTACCTCTGCCTCATCTATGATCTATGCACCCACTGCTCCACTTGTCCCGCCACTGTCTTAAGGCTGCCGTAGCTCACTTGTGATCCAAGAGATGAGCTGCTCAAGGATCCCGCCTTACTTCCATGTAGCTCCTCTACATGTCCATGTCACCCCACCTCCGTGGTTCATGAGCACTCATGGCTACATCATCTCCGGACCCATCATTTGCCACTGCTTCTTTTGAAGAAGATGCTTCCTTGGTCTTCTTCTTTTCTGGACAATGGCTGGCAAAATGTCCCATTTCGCCACACTGGACGCACTTGATCTTAGAAAGATCCTTCTTCTTCGGCTACTTCTTCGATGCCAAGGCTGCATCTTCTTCCTCTTCCTTCTTAACCTTGCTCAACACAGGGCTGTGCTGCTTCTTGGTGAACCTTCGTAGTTCTTCTTGTCGCAGGATCGACCACAAGCTGTCCCAATCTGGGAGGTCCGCTCTACCCAGGATACTTTGGACAAAGGTTTCCCACTCATTCTTGACTGCATTGAGGGCAGTCTTGACTATCACTGCATCATCTACGATTGCACCCGTTGCAGTCAGCTAATCCCTGATTGACTGCAATCTGAAGAGGAAATGCTCGATGTCTTCTCCCTTGGTCATCATGAATGACCTCATTTGGGCCTCTAAGAACATCTTTCTTTGGACTGATTTTCCCTCATATAGGGAAGTCAAGGCCTTCCACATCTCATTAGTTGTCCTCTTCTCAGCTATGTGTGGCACAATATGATCTTTGATACTGTCCATTATCAGCTGCTTGGCATGCCCAACAACTTCTCTATGCTTCCGTAGGAGATCTGCATTTGTTGGTGTGGCTAGGGTCTGCTCTGCATGGTCTCTTAGACCGTATGCCTCAAGGACAATCAGGATCCTTGCTTTCCACACCGAAAAGTTTGAGAGGCCCTCTAGCCTATCCTGATCACGCAGTCCATGAGGAGCCATCTGCTCAGAATGTGTTGGAGCTCCTCTTCTCTATGCTAGAGATCTTGGATCTAGTGTCCTTTTCGAACTGGGAACCCTCTGCTCCCTCTGACAATTGATTTCCCTCCTTGGAAATCTACCAAATCAACTATGATTCAGCTTCTTCTTTGATCCTCTGACCAAACTGCAAGTTTCCTTTGGCAAGAAACTCTCCAAGAAGCTGATCTCTTCCCAAACTTTGTCACTTGTGCTAAGGTTAAAAATCTAAAAACTTCAGAAGTTTAACCCCACCAGCTCTTCTGAATTTGTGCAAATTTTCTGCAGACTTTTTCTGGATCTGATAGATTCAAATTTGAATCACACTGGCTGGCTTCAGACCTAACCAGCGCTGTTTCTGAGCTGCCTCTGCACAGTAATTGCGTGGGCTTGCTAGGACATAATGCTAGACAATGTCACCCTTCCCTTTGCGTGAATTTCCTCCTGAAAACTGCGCTGCCCCTTCAGATCTGCTTTTCTGCTGCCTTTCCAGATGCTTTATGCAGCTAGATCCTTCAGATGCTTCAGCTGGTGACCTTCTAGATTTGCAATTGCTCTGATACCATGTAGAAATTTCTGAATCTTAATTCTTATGCAGAAATTATTTCTGTTAATCCGGTTAAGCTTCTCCTACTTATACAAGTTATCAACTGAATAAATTCAAGTTAACATCAAAGAAAAATACATAACAGATTTCTACCAATCCAGATCTAGAATAAGCACATGCACACATAGACAAAGTGACACAGTTATTTCTAAACAAACTGTTCTTGGAAAAATCCAATGTGCGAAAATTGGTCTCTCGCTGTTGGAGGGCTCTATTATTAAGAATATTTCTGAATGCACAACTCTGGGTTCAGGATCTGGAAAACCCTACAGAGAAAACTCTAGATCTGTAGCACCTGGCTGATTTAAGACCAGCAATACTTAATGATCCACACCCTCAAACGGGATTTACAGAACTCAACTAGATCTAGGCCTAGAAACCTCAGATTTGCCCCTCAAAGACACTGCGTCGGCATTTGAAGGCCTCCAAATGCTCAGCGCTGTCACTGGAAGGGACTGTGTTACCCCAGACTAGGTGACGCAGTCACTACGCTGCCCCTAAGGGTCTCTGCGTAACCCCTGAAGGGTTTCTTGAAAATCACGCTGTCCTTGCTACTGTCGTCTGCTATTGCTGCTGTTGCCGTTTGTTGTTGCTGCCGCCTGCTGCTGTCGTCTGCTGGTACTGCTGTTGCCGTTTGTTGTTGCTGCCGCCTGCTGCTGCTGCCATCTGCTGCTGCTGCCTTTCTCTGCGCTGTCTTTCCTGATCTCTTCTTTGCTTCTTGTGTATTGTAGACCCCGGGATCAGATCATCCCCTTGGTCTAAATTCCCCTCTCTGCAACAGAAACACTTGAGAATTCTTAGCAACCCCGCCCTAGAATCTCAGCTTAACTTCAGTGCTCTGCCTCTGTGTGTCTTACAAACGACCCCAAGCCTTTCCTTTATAATTTTCTCGTTGACAAATCAACGACCAAGATTAAATCTTTAATCAATGGCTAAGATTAAAAGAAAGCTTGATCCGTGTGAGTTAAGACAATTTCATCACATGTTTAATTAAATTCACTTTAATTATTTTATTTTCCTCAGTTTTAACTTAGGAAATACATTAAAATAATTAATTAATTTAATATCTCCTAAACCAGATGAAATTTTCCAAATCCATTTCTGGGTCTTGTAGATTAGGTGAACTCTAGTCCTTCCTCAAAATTTGGGACCTAGAGCACAACTGATGCTACCCTAAATACACAAAATCTCAACACCTTGGGCAAGGAAGATATGCTACAGAGATTTTGAAGAGATTCAAAATGCAAGATTGCCAACCCATGGCGACGCCTATAATCACCAACTGGAAGAAAATAGATGCATCAGGGGACAGGGAAGTAGACCCCACCTTGTACAGATAGCTCATTGGGTCACTCATGTATCTAGTCAACACTAGGCTAGACATTTGTTTCTTTGTCAACACCCTTAGTCAGTTCTTGGTGGAACCGAAAAGGGTACATTGGGCAACATCTAGGCACATTCTCAAATATGTGTGTGAAACAGTTGGATATGGGTTGAAATACACCTGAGGAGATGATGTCAGATTGAGTAGGTAGTTCAGTAGATCGAAAAAGTACTTCCATGTATTGCTTCAGCGTCGAATCAAGAATGATCTCTTGGTGTAGCAGGAAGCAGAAGTCGGTAGCTCTGAGCTCAGCAGAAGCAAAATATATGGCAGCCAACACAATAACGTGTGAAGCTATATGGCTTAGAAAGTTGCTTGTGAGCTTGTTCAGGAAGAGGATGGAAGCGACCAATGTTTACTGTGATAATCAGAGTTGTATCAAACTCTCTGAGAATCCAATATTTCATGATCGGTCGAAGCACATAGATATCAGATGTCACTTTATCAGAGATTGTGTTCAACGTGGTGCAGTACAACTGCAGTATGTCCTGATAGGAGATCAAGTAGCAGATGTACTCACAAAGGCTCTAGGAAGAGCTAAGCTCATTCAGTTCAGGAAGCAGATGGGTATGGTAGAGAACCCGTTTCAGTAGCAAAAACAGATGGGTCCTCAATTGCAGTAGCAGTAGATGAGAAGGAGTTGCAGTGCAGATGCAGTAGTCGGCAACAAGATGCAGGGTCAGCAGTAGCAGAGATGCAGTAGTTGGCAACAGTATGCAGGGTCAGCAGCAACATAGATGCAGCAACGCAGTAGTTGGTGGACAACAATGTCAAACATCAACAACGCAGAGGGAGATGTTACAGAGTCAGGGTGATGCTTCAGCAGGTTGCGTTACTATAGCACATTCATCGCTAAGAGGGAGTGTTGATTTCTGGTAGCATCAGATGTTTTCTAAGTCTCAAATTTTGCAGGGAGGCTTAGACACATGTATTCCAAAATACCCATAAAGCATTTTGGGAAATTCCACTCGGATGAGGTTTTATTAAAATAATTAATTATTTTTAATGCCAACCTATGTCTAAACTTAGGGAATTAAAATAATTAAAGTGTATTAATAGAACTGGGTGTGAATCTTCTAGAAAAAGATGAAGATCAAATTAAGTTAATCTTAGCCCTTGATTATGTTTTAATCTGGGCCGTTGATTTCTCAACGAGAAGATTATAAGGACTTTGATGGGCATTTGGAAACACACCAAGCAGATACCCAGTTGCCCTAGTAGATCAATTTTCTCATTGGCTGAAGTTCGGCAAGAGAAAATCGAATCAGAGGGAGAATTGCAGGTTGGAGATAGAGGGCATCAACAATAGTCAGGAGTGCAGGATTAGATCGGAAGAAGCAACGCAAAGGAGGGATAGCGCAAATGCTGTGACACTGGGACAGGGACATTGCAGAGGCTGTGACGCTAGGACAGGGACTGCGCAGAGGCTGTAACGCTGGGACTGCGCAGAGGGTGATGTAGTGAGGGCAACAAGTCCTCTCTAGAGTCAGAATTTCACTGTGAAGCGTGAGAAAATTGTCTGTAAAATTTCTCACAGAAATTCCTCTTCTATTATGCTGGTTGTAGTTTGGACATGAGATTTTGCTGAAGAATAATAAAGAAACCCTCATCTTTTGCATCGATTTTCCCACATTGGATTTTTCGTGGGACATTCGTCCAAAAATAATTGTCATTGTGATTTTACTTGTGCTAGTATTTTTCCTTGCATTTACTTTCCGTAGTATTTTAATTGTGAAGGCTGTAGTAGAATTTATTTCGATATTTACTGTGTGACACCGTAAATAACTTGTTTATGAATTAATAAGTAGAAGAAATAATATCAATTATTGTAGTTGGGGTTCTATTTATGAATTTTCACACTATGTTAGGATGCATTGCATCAAACCTCAGTGATACAACATTAGAGGGCCAGGTGGCATGACATGTTCATAAAAAAGACAAAATTTTGAGCCGGAGACTGGGCACTACTATTTGATTCCACGTTCAAAGAATTTAGAGAAAAGTTCTGCATCAGATTGCTTGGACCATATGAGATTGATATAGTATATGATAATAGAGCCATCAAACATTGTACTATTGAAGGAAGAATTCCTCTGATGGCCAATGAACACAAGGTTCACCTATATCATAAACCCTTATCAAAAGAGGCCTTTTTGAGGAAGATTACTAATGGATGGTTTGACAGTGATCCGAAAATTGTCCAAAAAGGAGATGCCCTTGCAGGATGACTCGTTCTTCCACCCTAAAATATTAAAAAAAAGAGATTATGTGTGAAAACCCTTAGGGGCATACCTGAGCACATGTTATGAAAACTAGTCTAGGTTGGCATATGACATGTTTAAAGAATAAAATGGTAAATAACAAAGAAAAAGAATATGTTAAATATTGTAGCTTGGACAAGTGTTCTAGTCTTGAGAGGTGTCATTGAGGCTAGGAACACAAAGGATTTAATTTTCTCCAAGCCCATATAATTTTTCCTAAGTTTCATCTAGGGAAAATATCTTAATGATGTCAATTAGTGATTTGCTAAGTCTAAACTTAGGGCAAGTGGATAATTAATTGACATTAGTTGGGATAAGATTGATTTATCTCCAGAAGTTTGTGGAAAGTCTCTAAGATGATCTTAGCCATCGATTGGATCAAGTGAACTTCTAATCATGGCCATTTATTTGTGAATGAGAGATTACAGAGGGAATTGATGGGCAGCTTTGGAGACACATCGAGTGGGTAATTTTTAGTGGGATGCTAGGAGGGTTTCAACAACAGTGATTGGGAGAATAATTTTTGAAGGTTTTCGCTATCAATTATTTTCTACAGGAGGCTGAGTTTTTCCATTGAGGCCATGAGCTTCAGGAAGAGGGTGAGTTGCTCAGTAATTTTCCAGGAGTAAAGCCCGAGATTATTTTCGGGATGCAATATAAGTCTTCTAGAGGCTAGTGTGAGTTTGCTAGAGGAGGTGTGAATTGTTAGGAGGACAAATCGAGTTTTCCAAGAGGAAGATCAAGTTTCCAAAGGGCAGTGCGAATTTGCCAAGAGATAGTGTGAATTGTTGGAAGACTAGTGCTAGGTTGCCGGTGTGAGTTGTTGGAGGCAATGCGAATTGCAGAAAAGGAAGCAGTGTGCTTTCTTCATGTTGATTTGATTAACAGAAGTGAAGACAAAATGTTGTTAGAGCTTTGCTAGTGTCAAGCAAGCAGTTGTAATAATTTCTGAATAGTAGTGTTTTGGTAAAGATAATAATAAAACCCTCAGATTGAAGATTGATTTTCCCCACATTGGTGTTTTTCCAGGGATGTTTGTCCAAAATGTTAAATATTGTAGCTCAGATAGGTGTTCTATTGTTGAGAGGTATCATTGAGGCTAGACACACAGAGGATTTAATTATCTCCAAGCCCATGTAATTTTTCCTAAGTTCACCTAGGGAAAATATCTTAATTATGTCAATTAGTGATTTTTATTAATTCCCTAAGCTTAAACTTAGCGAAAGTGGATGATTTATTGACATTAGTTGGGATGAGATCGAGTTCCCTCTAGAATCTTATAGAAAGTTTCTCAGATGATCTTAGCCATCGATTGGATTAAGTGGACTTCTAATTGTGACCATTAATTTGTGAATGAAAGATTATAAAGGGAGATCAATGGATAGCATTAGAGACACTTCGACTGGGTGATTTTTTAGAGACACCAAGAGGGTTTTAGCAACATTGTTTGGGAATAAGTTTGTTGAAGTTTATTCTTCACAAAGATTTCAGTTTTTGAGTGTCAGAAGGAGGCCGAATTTTCCAGCTCGAGTTTGCTAGTTTATGTGAAAATTCGGCTAACTCGAATCCTATTGCAACAATTGATGTTAATTCTTCTAATTGTTTAATTAAACAGACAATTTACTTGCAGTTTCCTACAACAAATATCGAATTAAATAAATTGCCACCTTCACAAACAAAATATTGCGAAAGAAATAAAAACACTGGAAGAAATAAATGCACACACACAAAATACACTGTTATTTTTGGACAATGTCCCTTGAAAAACCCAACTCGGGAAAAGCAGTGCAGCAGTTGAGGGTTTTGATATTATGCAGTAGTGAAAATCTGAGTACAAACTATGGATGCCCAAACTGGTGATCCAAACAGAGATAAATTGGCAAAAATAATTAGTGAGGAAAATTCCTCACTCCACATGCTATTCGACACTGACCACAGCGTGAATTGCGCTGCTCCCAACTGCCTCTGCGCAGTCACTGTGGCACTCTACGTAGTCACTACGTCCCTCTAGCTCGGAACTGCGTCTCCTCTCACTGTCTCGTCAGCTGCTGTCTGGGAAACTGATTCTCTCGTCCTCTGGAACCTCTCCCCAACTGCTGGCATTGAGTCTCAACTTCTCCCAAGCAAAGCAAAATTTCCTCTAGAGGGCTCTGCACTGCCTCACTGTGGCACTCTCTGCCTCTCTGCAAATGTACTTGCCGGATATGGAAATCTTCCTTTGGCTTCACTATCTCTACCCCTCTCTCACTACTTCGATCTCACTGAATCACTTTCGGAAACACATAATTGGTACTCTGGAAATCGATTTCCCAGCAAAATCGAATGCTCAACTAATTTGGTGTATCTTCTCCAAGCCCCATCAACTTCTTCTTATAATCCTCCGTCGAGACTTCAACGACCACGATTAAATCTTAATCGATGGCTAAGATTAACTAGAAATCGATCCATGTACTTTTCTAGAACATTCTCACCATGACTTAATTAATTCTGATTAATTATTCATATTTCCTAAGTTTAGACTTAGGAAATATTAAAAACTAACTAATAAATCTAATTAACTCATCTCTTGGTGGAATTTTCAGAAACAATTTATGGGTATTGGAGAATACATGTATTCTAGCCTCTTTGCCAAATCTCGTGGCTAGAACAGAATCGATGCTACAAAAAATAACACCCTCTTAGCAAGGAATGTGTTACTAGTACTGCAACTATTGCTACAATACACTGTCTCTGCACCATCTTCTGTTACGCTGCTGATGTCTGGCTACTGTTGCCCACCAACTACTGTGCAACTCTGATATGTGCTGCATCTGTGCTGTTGCTGACCCTGTTAAACTGCTTCCAACACTGCATCTGCACTGCAACTCTGTTGCTGTTGCTACTGCAACATCTGCAACTCCCTCTTATCTGCTGCTGCTGAAACTGCAACATTTGCAACTCCCTCTCATCTGCTGCTATTGCAACTCCCTTTCATCTGATGTTGCTGCAACTGAGAACTATCCAAAATACTAAACCATCTGTGTTTAGTATAATGCATCTGTCACCTGAGTCCTGACTGTTACTAACCTCTGCGCTATCATTAGAGCCTCTACGCTGCTGTTGACTCTGCACTGTGCCAACTTTGCACTGCGCTGCCCAATATCTGATCGCTACTAGCCATTGCATCTGTAACTCTGGCATCTGACTACACCAACTGCCATTGGTCCATCCTGCTACTGCATGTTGTGGGCTCTCGTAGCAAGATACTGATTCAAGAGGTGGACCTCCTCAAGAATCCTTCCCAACCTGTAGCACTCTGGGGCTACAAAACCAAGTCACCCCACCTCACTTCTGGAGGGATCTCTGCAAACATGGCGAAGTCTTCGTCCAACCTGGGGGACAACCTACGATCTCGGCTGAAGCTGCCTGCTGGTCCCACTTCTCCTCCTTGTCCTTCTTCCTGATAGGACACTGAGTGCTGTAGTGGCCTAGCTCGCCACACTTGAAGCACTTGACCTTAGATAGGTCATTCTTCTTGCTACACTGCTTCCCCTATCCCTGACTGGGACCCCTTGATGCGAGGGCCACATTCTCCTCTTCCTTCACATCTTTCGATCCACCGCTACTGCTGCCACCACTAATGTGGCTCTTCATCAGATCTCGCCTCAACCCCTCCTGCTGCAAGTCTGCCCACATTCTGTCCCATCTTGGCAAGGTTTCTTTACCCAAAATGCTTTGGACAAACACTTGCCACTCCTCGGAAACATTGTTGAGGGCTACTCGTACCAACTCTGTAGGTTGAGGCGCTGACCCTGCGGCTATCAGCTCATCTCGGATCCGCTTGGGGTCTATGCGCTCCCCTTTCTGCATACGGGTACATCTCAACTTCTCTTCTAGTACATCCTCCGATGCTCGAAAGATCCCTGGTATAGCGTGGAAAGAGAGTCCCACATCTCTTTGGCTGTGCCCAAAGTCGCTATGTGAGATACCACATGATCCCAAACTCCATCAAGGATCAATCTCTTCGCCTTCGCCATCTCCTTCTTGTACTCTTTTAATTGATCTGGATCCGTGGGGACACCCACCACGTTATCGATATACGCTTTGAGATCGTACTCATCTAGAAGGAAGGAAATCCTTGCCTTCCAGGTCACATAATTGGAAGCCCCTTCTAACCTATCCCGATCTTGCAGCCTGGCTATAGCCATCAAAAAAAATATGTCGGAAACCTCCTCTTCCCTTCTGCTCAGCTGCTACTAGGCTCTACGCACTCCCTGCTGGAGTGAGTAACTCTGCTCACAGCGACTACTGATCTGCAAGGGAAATTGAAGTTCTGAAGCTAGAAGTTCCCTGAGGACAATTTTTCCTTAGTGTGTGCTCTTTCTTCCACCCGATGCTATTTTGCTCTAGCAACTGCTGCAAAATAACTACGTCCAGCCAGAGATCTGCTCTGCAAGAAAAAATATAGCTGCTCCTTCTGCCTTTGGTAATCCTCAATATGGAGAAATCAAATTTCTCTATCGCTCTCTCTGAGAAATCTATTTTCCTCAAGAAATTGACCCTCTTGGCCAAGGAATTGCATTGCTTCTGGTGGTTTCGAACTGCTGCTCACGCAGAGCAACGAACCTCCTTCTCTTCTTCGGCAATTGAGCTCTCCGACTTACAATTTGCGCTTTGATACCATGTGAAAATTCGGCAAACCCGAATCCTATTGCAACAATTGATCTTAATTCTTCTAGTTGTTTAATTAAACAAACAATTTACTTGCAGTTTCCTATGAAAAATATCAAATTAAATACACTGCAACCTTCACAAACAAAATATCGCGAAAGAAATAAAATGTTGGAAGAAATAGATGCACACACACAAAATACACCGTTATTTTAGGACAATGTCCCCAGAAAAACCCAACTCAGGAAAACCGGTGCAACAATTGAGGGTTTTGATATTATGCAGTAGTGAAAATATGAGTACAAACTATGGATGCCCAAACTGGGTATCCAAACAGAGATAATTTGGCAAAAATAACTAGTGATGAAAATTCCTCACTCCACAGGCTATCCTACACCGACCTCAGCTCGAATTGAGCTGCTCCCTGTTATCGTTATGTAATTTTTGAAATTGTGAGAGTAAACATAGAGGACAACATCAAAACCGCTTTGGAAGCTAGGATCTAGCCTTGCCAGATTCAGAGAGGGATCTCTCTGTAAATTTTAGCTTTGTTTTATGTAAATTTTAGGCTAGTTATGACTATGCAAATTGTTTGTTTGTGATTTGATTGGATTGTTTGGGTTGATTGAATTCTTATAATTCCATTGGGCTATGGAGTCTAAAAATTAACTGGATCTGCATCAAAATTTAAAGGAGTTTCACAGGGAAAGCTAGGTTACACTAGTTGGATCTTTCAGAATTTAAATGATATGAAATAGAAGAAAAGAAAGGCTCAGTAGAAACTAAGGAGCAATTAAGAATTCCTTTTTGACTTAAGAAGAAAACATAAAAATTACCTAGAGCCAGAATAGGGTGCATATTTCAACAAATCCTAGTCGTCACCATTTTTTTAATGTAATTAAGCTTTTAAGAAATAATAGTGAAAGAAAACAATGAATAAACACATGAACAAGAGAAGCACATCACCAATTCTTACATCACATGAATCCCGTGAAGAATGTCCTTATATTATTGATGAGTCCAACAAGCAGAAAATTACAATAATATGGAGAAAATTATATTCAACAATCAACCCATAATACTTTGAAGTATGAAGTATTTATACAATAATTACAAAATCGCTGTCTCAACGACAATGTATATTTAGAACTATTCTAAACAAATTATCTATTCCTGCATAGTAATAGGCTAGGTGGAAAACTACGTGGACAGGTGGCTCTGATTTGGAGGAGTCTATCGGTGAGCTGGTCTATTGTTGTGCTACGCCGTTTGCTGCGCTAACATATCCTTTCACTGCATTCGAATTACCAATCAGTCTAGTAATTCACAGAGTTTGTCCCATCTGTCTTCATCTGGAATGGTTAATTTGGTTACCTTCCGATAAATCTCAAAAACCTCAGTATACTTTGCAAATGTTGGCCTTACCACGAAGATGTGATTTACCTCATGTTGGATAAAGAAATCATTTCCCATTGCTTCCAGGAATGCTCTACCTATCATGCTGCCTTTGATATTAGCAAATCTGGAACTATCTCTAGCTACCTCGTTCAACTTTTTAATATAATCTTCATGAGTAATTAATTTATCATTAATTACAAATAAACTGGGTAACCCTTTCTGATTTAAAGCTTCTATCCTACTGAAAAATCTGTTTACTGCTATTTCCAGACTTTGACACTTTTCCTCCAACTAAGCAATAAGATTATTTTTAGTCAAAATCTTCTTTACCTCCAAAATGGTTTCTATTCTATCATCATTTCCTAAATCATCCAACTCGTACTTATTCTTTGAATTTAGGAACTTGATGATGTTTGTATCTTTGGTAAGCATGTCACCCAACTGTTCTATGATTTTTGTAATGGCCTATGTTGCTTTCTTTATCAAGTCCTTCTGCTAAAAAATAATCTGGATACATGGCTAAATTTCAGTCATAGAATTCAGAATATCTATCCAAATGCTTTCCTTGGCTTGGGCCAAGGTTTGTCAAATAGCCGATTCTCTCTCTGATTTTGGTAGCCTTTCTATTAGCCTCTGAGATTTCTGAGCTTCAGCAAGATGTGAAGCTTCATTCTTGGTCTTTTGATCTTGTAGTGCTTTGACTTGTCCCTGCAATTTCTTTATTTCCTCAGTCTGAATTGACAAGTTCTCAATGGCCTTTGTCAATTTGTCAGCAGCCTTTGTAGATTGTGTAGAAGGTGTAGTTGATGTTGCAGCTGTTGTGGTGGGAATTGCTGTCAAAGGTACAACATCTAGAGGAACCATGGACACTTTTGAACTCTACTCCTTTTCCTTAATATTTTTCTCCAGCTCTGTCTCCATCTGTCTAATCTGAGCATTTTGTTCCATGATTAACTTCATCATGTCTCCTTTCTGAGTCTCTGATTCTTCAATTTCTTTTGTGAGAGGATCTTCAGTTGCTGGCAATTTCAGCTGCTTCCTCAATGTTGCAATGCCAAAATTCTTTTTCTTTATCAACTTCTCTGCAGCTTTCATGTTTTTTGGATCATAACCCATCTTCACCACTAAATCCTCCAAGGATTTTATCCTGGTATCCTTTGCTAGAGAAGAAATCTTCTCCATCTTCAACTGAGACTGAATATTAGAAAGTGAAACCTGATTGTACAAACGATCGCAAGTAGTATTGGATGAGGTGAACATCTAGAGGAACCATGGACACTTTTGAACTCTGCTCCTTTTCCTTAATATTTTTCTCCAGCTCTGTCTCCATCTGTCTAATCTGAGCATTTTGTTCCATGATTAACTTCATCATGTCTCCTTTCTGAGTCTCTGATTCTTCAATGTCTTTTGTGAGAGGATCTTCAGTTGCTGGCAATTTCAGCTGCTTCCTCAATGTTGCAATGCCAAAATTCTTTTTCTTTATCAACTTCTCTGCAGCTTTCATGTTTTCTGGATCATAACCCATCTTCACCACTAAATCCTCCAAGGATTTTATCCTGGTATCCTTTGCTAGAGAAGAAATCTTCTCCATCTTCAACTGAGACTGAATATTAGAAAGTGAAACCTGCAATTTAGAAACAGTCATAGTAGTATTGGTTAGAGTGGAACAGATCATTTCACCAATTTGTTTATGCATCTGCATTTGGTCAATGGGATGTATATCTTTAGTATCAAACTCAAAAGCTGTCTTCTTATAATCTGATGCTGATTTAGGTTGTGGGATTTGAGCCTCAAGGAAGGCCATCTGCATCCTCCCTTTCTCCAAATCAAAAACTGAAAACAGTCTACTTTGTGAGCTGGAAGTCTGCTTCCAAAATTGAGTATAAGTGCTATCCTTAAGAATCTCATTCTTAAGTTTGATTTCTCTAAATATGTCAAAAATGCTCTTTTCTTTCTTTGCTTGAACAACCTTTGTAGTCTGGACTGTGTCTTGCTGATCCTGGGACACTGATGATACTGTTGGAGATGCAGCAAATTTGTACCTGCCTGAGAGGAAGATGGTGTTTCCTTGACTATCCTGACAACCTCTTGTTCTAGATTCTTCTCTGAATCTGCTTTAGGATTCAATTTAGTTCTCTTCCGGTACATAATTTTAAACTCCTTCCCTGCACTGTCTGTCACTGAAGGTGACTCTTCTTCTCTCTGTCTCTTGGCTGCTTTCTCCTGAGGAACAAGAGTTTGAGAAGTAGAAGTAGAAACAAGCTACTCCTTAGCGTCATTCAAAATTTTTTCTGCCCAAGTCAACTAATTCACATATCTTTCAATTTCAGGCCTCTATGTATGAGTTTATGGAGTAGTTTTGTTTTCCACTCTCAATTTGGAAATTATACCCAGAGGGTCATAAGACCATGTGAAACTTAAGCCGAACTTCATTTCTTTCAGAAGCTTATCCCTGCTTCTTCTCCTACTGACCTGCTATTACACACAAAAGAGCCAATCTGTGTTTTAATTCTAAACTGTGATTTCTTCTTTTCTGAAACAAAGTGTATTTCATATGAATTGAGCATTTGTCTGATATATTCTAGTGCAAATATCCTCATGGGGAGGTATTTTGGCAATTTGTATGGTGCCAACTCACACCCATACACTCTGATTTCCGTGTAATTCTGGTACAAGTACCAGTCTCCAGTCTTTGCTTGCTCTGTTAGGTGTAAAATTCTTTTTATCTCCTCACTGATCCTTGGCTCTGCTGAACTGTTTAACACACTCATTGCTGGGTGTATAAACTACTCAATGTACTGTTTGTAGGTGAATTCTTCCTACTCCATCACTAGAGAAGTCCAAAATATGACTGACTGCTGATTCCCTTCTTCATCTAACTTCTGCATAGCAAATTTAAATCTGTCTGCCTGATAGTATATAAACATATAAACTAGAATTGAAGAACACTCCCTCAGTTGGTAACTTTAGGAATTGTTCATGAATACTATCAGCCAGAAATTAACTGAAATTGAATATATTGGAAGGTTTATTGTCTGTGGAAAATATGGACAGGAAACCTAGAATGGGTTCATCTACCCACTGATCAAAATAGTAGCCTAAAATGTAGGATATCATTGATATGATTTGCTTGGCTTGATCAGGGAAAATTGAGGAAGGATAAGGTGGATTTTTCAGATTTCCTTGGTAATTGAGTGTTTTCAAGTAGGAAAAGGTAAAAAATCCGGGCTCTCTTAGCAAAATCAAGCTTCTAGTATAATTCTGTCAATGAATCTATTGAGAATGGGGTACTGTTTTCCAAAAAGGGGGCCCGCATCATTTGATCTATGGATTTGGTAGTAATGGTAAAGAGAATTTCACCAGTAGGGGCTATGATTGGTCTCTGGTTAGGGACATAGCAGGCTTGGCATTTTCTTGTGAATTCAGAAGAATGGAAGGTTTGGGGAAAAATATAGTGGGGGAGATTGGACTCCCAGAGTCCAATTTCATCTGTTTTGTCTCCAAACTTATCTTCGAGCCAACAGTATAGTTCGAAGAGTTCGAATTCACTGTGTCTCAACAATTTTATAATCTATGTCAGCTAATGGAATATGGTCCAAATCTACAGGGGGATGGATCAGGGGATTAGCAAAATCCTCCTGGTTCTTCTTGGGAGGCATCTTATTAAATGGGAATTCACAGAATTAGGGAGGGAACAATGAAAATTACCGGGAATGTAGGTTTGTCGTAGATAGGAGAAGGAATTGGGACGTTGGTGCTCGATCGCAAGTTTGATCACTTGGAAGAACTTGAATGCGTACTAGAAACCTGTAAAATGAAAAGGAATGAAGAAATTGTGCAGCAGAAAGGAAGAAATGGCGATGTAATTGGGTTTTTAAAGATTTTCAGGGGTTTTCCGTTGCAGGCACTGGTCCGTTGAGGTTTTCAAACGGTTACCTGGTAGAATTAAATGCATTAACGGTAATTTCCCAAGAAGGGGATTGATTGGGTAACGGATAGGACTATGTGGCATGGAATGAGTGGAGGAAGGAGTGCGGGTAGGGATAGCGAGAAAGGGATGGGGATAGGCGGTTTTAGGAGGGGGTTGAGCATGGTAAGTGGTTTGAGGCGGGGGGGGGGGGGGGCGCGGGTGCGAAACACGGAGGGCGCACCACGTTGCGTGGGACCCAGCAGGGGAAAACCACCTTTTCGAACCCCCCTTGACGGTAAAGACAGGATAGCAAGGGGGGGCCGAAAAAGAACCTGAACCGTTGATCTTGTGTGGTGGTCGATCAGGTGGATAAGAGATTTGCGCGCTTTAATCACAAGAGACAAATGATTTTTGTCGTGTAGTAACCTTATAATATGCCTGAACTTCAGGGTTTAAAAAATTAATACATTTGAAAAATTAGCCTTTTGCGCTTTTTTACATAATGCTTTGAAACTTAGGCTAAAATTGCACAAATTTACCCTTTGAACTCTAATAAACCACATTTATCTTTTAATTCCAAATTTTCACCTAGTGCTAAACTAACCTTTTATTCATTCTTAAGGGTGCATTTAGACTTGCAACCCTCATTTCACTTCTTATGAAAAACTAAAGCCTATTCTATCCTATTCCTTAAACAATTGAACCAATATCATTTTTCTACCTAACTAACATTAGACAAGATTAAACAGTTTGGCTGATCTTATTCTCTATTCTAATTAACAGAAATTTAAACTTGTTTAACCATGATTAAAGTGAATGATTAAACAAATGACTAATGATTGTGGCATTTTGAACAAGTTGCACACAACCTTCATGTTATTTAAGAGAATGAAACTATCTATAAGTAGTGACATTTAGATTTGCAGCGCTTTAAATATTATTTATTTTTTGTTTTTTCTTTTGTGGGGTTCTCATCTTTATTTTTATTCTTTTCATTGTTTTTCTTTCCTTTTTCTTTTGTCTTTATTCTATTTTTTAAATACCTTCGTTTCATTTTCTTTTATATACATTTTTTGGAAATCATTTGCAAATTGAAATATTATTTACAACATGATATAACTGAGATAAAATATCCAATCACCTTGAGATCCTATAAATTATAGGACCCTAACACTCCCAACTGCCTCTGCGTAGTCACTCTACGTAGTCACTACGTTCCTCCAGCTCGGAACTGCGTCTCCTTTCACTCTCTCATTAGTTGCTTGTTGATTTTTGTAGCATCAGATGTGTTCTAGCCTTGAGATTTTGTAGAGAGGCTAAGACACATGTATTCTCCAAGGCCCAAAAATCGTTTGGGGAAATTCCACCCAGAAGTGACTTAATTAAAATAATTAATTAATTTTAATATTTCCTAAGTCTAAACTTAGGAAATATGATTAATTAAAGGGTATTAATTAAATTGGGTGCGAATCTTCTAGATAAAGGCGTGGATCGAGTCCAAGTTAATCTTAGCCATCGATTAAGATCTAATCATCGTTGTTGATGTCTCAACGAGAGATTATAAGAAGGAACTCGATGGGCACTTGGAGAACAGAGAGAGAGAGAAATCGTTGTTGGCAGATCGATTTTCCAGAGTAGCAGTGCTGAGTTGCCGGAGAGAGAGCCAGTGAGCTCATTGCAGTGAGAGAGGGGCAGGGATAGTATTGCCGGAGGAAAGTTTTCCAGATCCGGTGAGTGCATAGCAGAGACGCAGCAATTCCACAGAGAGGCTGCTCAGAGGCCATGCAATGCTTTAGAGGAGATCCGCAATTTTGTTGGGAGACAAAGCAGATTCAATGCCAGAAGCTGGAGATAGCTTCCGGAGGCTAGGAGGGTCCAGTTTCCAGACAACAGAAGATCAGAGGTGAGGATAACAAGTGCTCCCAACTGTGTGATGCAGAACTGCATAGTGTGACGTAGTCACTGCGCAGACCAGCACTTTTAGAGCTAAGGTCAGTGTTGGATCACTTGTGGAAGTGAGAATTTTCTCACTAGATTGTTTGTCAGATTTTTCTCTATATTGGATAGCCGGTTTGGGCTCCCAAAGATTTGTAATCAGAGTTCTACTGTTTAATATTAAAACCCTCAGCTGTTGCATCGGTTTTCCCAAGTTGGGTTTTTCCGAGGACTTAGTCCGAAAATAATTGTGTACTTATGTGTGTGTGCATCTAGTCTTTCCTATGTTGTATTTATTTTCCACAGTATTTATTTGTGAGGCTTGTAACGTATTGATTTCGATATTTACGGTAAAACATGATAAATAATTTGTTCTGTAAAATAACAAATAGAAGAAATCTAATCAGTTGCTGCAATAGGATTTTGAGCAACGAAATTTTGACATGGTATGAAAGTGCAGATAAGAATCAGAGGAACTCAGTTGTAGAAGGAAAGAGGGAGCTTCGAGGCATTGCGTAGGCAGCTGTTCGAAACCCCAGGAGGCTGCGCAGTCCATTAGCGAACATAGCAGTTTTTGAGGAAAAATTGTTTCTTTGAGTGAGTCGACAAAGAACAAAATTTCCATAATGAAGATTGTCAGAGGCAGAGGGAGCAAATTTTTTTTTTCTTGCAAAGTAGATCTTCAGCTGGGACGTAGTGTAGGAATTTACAGGGTAAGTTCCGTAGATCAAGAACCAAATGTCACCGCTCACAAACAGATCACAAATCAATGCACCAGTATAATCACGTGGTTAAAACCCTCAAGAGGGAAACAGTCCACGCCCTGAGCCAACACGGCCACTTCAGGGAATTTATTAATATAAAAATAAAAGTTACATATGTTTCTCTCATAAACGGTTACCGGACAAATGACCCTCCATGCTCTTTAAATAGAGATCATGGACCAATCGGGTGTTAAGCCACGGATCAAGTGCCGTTAATACCGAGGTGAGAGATAACCGTCGGATCACTACAAATTGTGACCGTCGGATTATAAGTTACAAATGTACATGGTAAAGAAACACACTTTACCTAACTCTACACTAGACTAAGTTATTCTTAACTATTTCCTATGTGTCGAAATATCCTAACATCCCCCCTTAAGAACAACTTGGGATAGAATTGAAGGATTTACAAAGGTGACACAAAAGGAGCCTATTTCCTATGTGTCGAAATATCCTAACATCCCCCCTTAAGAACAAATTGGGATAGGATTGAAGGATTTACAAAAGTGACATAATAGGAGAAGGAAGGAGGCATTAGAGCCTATCCCCCCTTAATGACAACTTTCCTGAACTCCAAGCATGGATCGAAGTTTGGTAAACTTCGCTTCTGTGAGAGCCTTTGTAAAGATATCGACTACTTGATCATTGGTTGGACAGTACTGCACTTCAAGAACACGATCATGAATGAGCTTTCTGATGAAGTGTATGTGGAGTTCAATGTGTTTCATACGCTAATGTTGAACTGGATCTTTACATAGCTGAATGGCACTCTGATTATCACACCAAAGTGTAGTTGGATGTTGCTGATGAATACCAAATTCAGATAGGATCTGACGAAGCCACATAGCTTCCTTGTTGGCTTCAACTACACCACGATACTCTGCTTTTGCTAAATAAAGGGAGATGGCACTTTTTTTCTTACAAGACCAAGTAATAGGTCCTGAACCAAGAGTGAATACATATCCTGCAGTGGACTTCCGATCACCAGGGTCACCAGCCCAATCAGAATCAGTGAAACCAATCAACAAGGGAGATGCTCCTGCACTATAATGAATCTCGAATTGAACTGTACCTTGAATACATCGAAGTATTCTTTTAGCTGCTTTCCAATGACTTTCATGAGGTTGGTGCATAAACCGAGCAACAAGACCAACGGCAAAGGAAAGGTCAGGACATGTATGGGTTAGATACAAAATTTTACCAACAAGTTGACGGTATAAGGTAGCATCAACTTCAGGGCTAGTACAGTTGACTGAAAGCTTGACTCTAGACTGAAAGGGAGAAGGAGTAGGCTTACAGTCTTCCATGTGAAAGTGGTGTAGAAGATCACAGGCATACTTGGATTGAGAGAGGGTAATGCCTTCCTTGGATTGCAAGACTTGAAGACCAAGGAAATAATGCAAGTGTCCTAAGTCTGTCATTTCAAACTTCTTTTTGAGGCTAGACTTCACATGGTTTATATGGTTTGGATCACTACCAATAAGGATAAGATCATCAACATAAAGAACAAGGATGGTGAAGGAATTACCCACTTTCTTGGTGTAGACAGTGTTGTCATAATGACACCTAGAAAAGCCATTATCTAAGAGAAATCTATCCATTTTGGCATACCAAGCCTGAGGAGCTTGTTTGAGACCATAGAGAGACTTCCTAAGGTGACAAACAAGGCTGGAGTATTTTTGGATAAAGCCAGGGGGTTGTTCCATGTAGATTTCTTCATGCAAATCTCCATGTAAGAAGGCGGATTTAACATCCATCTGATGGACTTCCCATTTAAAGGAGGCAGCAAGGGAAAAAACAAGGCAGATAGAATTCATTTTGGCAACAGGGGAGAAGGTTTCAGTATAGTCAATGCCTTCAACTTGTGAAAAACCTTTAGCGACAAGACGAGCTTTATGTCTATCCACTTTTCCATCTGGTCCAAACTTTGTTTTGTAAACCTATCTGCATCTGACAAGTTTTCTTCCTTTTGGAAGAGGAACAAGATCCCAAGTATTGTTTGCCAATAAGGAACGATACTCTTCATTCATAGCTTCATCCTAATCTGGATGACCGGAGGCTTCTTCAAAGGTTTCTGGATAAAGTTTTTCTGGAACTTGAGCCAATAAGGAAGAAGCTCTTTCGAATTGAGAACATATACGTCGTCGATCGGCAGGGTCACCTGCAAGAGAACCTGCTGCATCCCGACTAGAGCGGACCCATCTTGGAAGCGGTGGAGTATAAGGAACAATTTCACGAGCTGGAGGAGGATTGTCATCCTCGCTGTCATCATCTGAACTAGAAGGAATGCTATTAAAAATAGAAGAGAGAGAGAGAGAGGTGGCACATATGCCGAATGAGGCTCGCAGGCCAAAGGTGGCACACTCGTCGAACTAGGCTCGCAGACCGATATATTTTCATGAAACTTTACATCTCTTCTAATGATTATATTTTTGGATTTTGGTTGAAGAAGTCTATATCCTTTGATATCTTCAGAATATCCAACAAAAATACATTTTTCACTCTTAGTTTCTAAGGCTTTATGTTTCGCATCTGGAATATGGGCCCAAGCATCACTTCCAAAACACGAAAGTGACTTGCATCTGGTTTGATTGAGCTCCAAGCTTCTTCTGGAGTTATATTCTTTAAAACCTTAGTAGGAGTGCAATTTACTATGTAATTTTCACAGTTAATGGCTTCTGCCCAAAAATTGAGACCAATTCCTTTAGATTGAAGCATATAATTAGCCATTTCTTTTAAGGTGCGATTCTTCCTTTCAACTACACCATTTTGTTGTGGAGTATATGGAACAGTATGTTGCAATTGAATGCCATGCTCAGTGCAGAAGTTGATAAATTTGTTGTTAGCATATTCTCCACCATTGTCTGATCTTAACTTAAGAATTTGATGTCTAGATTGTTTCTCAACAAAGGCCTTAAAGGCCAAGAACATGTTTAAAACTTCACTCTTGAGTTTTAAGAAATATACCCAAGCGTATCTGGAAAAATCATCAATGAAAGTTAAGAAGTACTTGGAACCAGAGAAAGAAACAACAGGGAGTGGACCACATAAATCACTGTGCACAAGCTACAAAGGGGCTAAAGCGTGCCAAGAGGCACGTTTGTCAAAACTATCTTGATGATGTTTTCCGAGTACACATCCGGAGCAAACACCATCTCGGCAAGATACCATAGGAAGGCTCGTCACCATATTTTCCTTACATAGAGTTTGAAGAGAGTGATAGTTGAAGTGACCAAATTGCTCATGCCAAAGTTTGCTCACATCATCATTATGAGCAACAAAAACAGAGGGAAGAGATGATGACCCAAAGTTGTCAAACTAATACAACCTTGTGGAATCATCAGCAATGCCAGTAGCTAAAATATGTTTAGGATCTTTGAGGTCCTTGATTACAACATCATGAGGTGAGAATTCTACTATTTTCCCTTCACCTGAATGAGTTATCTGATAAAGAGATAGAAGGTTGCATGACAAGGTAGGAACACATAGTACATCATTAAACTGACCATTATCTAGATGAATGGTTCCAGATCCTACAACACTAAGAGATCTATCATCACCAACATAAATATGTTTGGTGTTACAATCATTTAAAGAAGAAAACATGGATTTATTTTTAGCCATGTGGTAAGAAGCTCCATAATCAATGAACCACTCATGAGAAGGAGAAGAAGAAGATACATTTAATGCATAACTAGATCTTGATGCTTGACAACCACAAGCAGAAAGTGCCATGCCCGAAGATGAAGGTGAAGAGTGCTCCAAATTGATGTTGTGCTTCTTCATTGCTGCTTCTAAGGCTTCCATCTTCTTCAAACATTTGGACTCTATATGGCCATCCCAAAAGTTGCAATGTCTATCTGTCTTCTTCCCTTTGTTTTGATTTGCCTTATTATTTTGGTGATTTGATTTTTCAGTTTGCGGCTGAAATTGCTTAGGGCCCTTGTTTGGTTTAGGACCATATTTTTTAGGATACTGCTTCTTGGGATTATTTTGATATGGTTGTTGTTGGGCTGTTAAGGCTTTCTTAGAAGCGTTTCTAGCAGTGATAAGACCAAGGTGTAAAAGTTTTTCTTGTTCTCTTATCAAAGAATCACAAAAGGCATCAAAAGAGGGATTTTTGTAGGTGGTTCCTGAAGAAATGATGGCTTCTCTGGTCGAATGGAAGGCGGAAACAAATACAGAGTATGCAGGACCAAGCTTAGCAAAAATGCAATATATGAGGCTACCATCTTCCTTTTTAACCTTACACCCTTCTAAAAGAAGTCTAAGGGTCTTGAATTTGGACAAAAAGTCTTCAATAGAGGAGAAATTATTAGGGTCCAAAGTAAGCAACTCATTTTCAAGTTGGTGGGGCTTGATTTGATTTTGAATGCCAAAAAAAGTATTTAGCTTTTCCAGGGCTTTATCAGGGGTGTCAATGTCAAGGATGTGAAATCGAAGATCTTGAGCAATGGGCATTCCTATCAACCCTCATGCTTGATCTTGTTTATTTTCCCATTTAGGAACTTTATCATCATCGGAAGGTTTAGTTTCTTGACCTGTGGCTATTCTATAAAGCCCTTTACTTCTAAGTATATCTACCATGTGAGGTAGCCATTGGAAATAATTGGTGCTGTTAAGAATAACCGGGCATGCACTTTCCATATTTAAAAAAAAGAATGAAGCTGAGAAAAGCTGAAAATAACTGCTCCAATGGAAGGATCTCGAAAAATTAGGCCGTTTAAAAAAAACGGCTCGAAAAATGGCTTTCGGATGAAGAACTTATGCCTTTTGAAAAATCTGAGTTGTAGATGCCGAATAGTTACGGGAACGGGATGAAGTGCGGCTTTTAAAAAAAAATCCACCCCTTTGAACAAAAACTTTTTACAAAAGAAGCTTGAGAACGAGACTTGAACCCAAGACCTCTATTCTCATAAACTAACCCCTCACCAAGTGAGATAATAAAAGGATCACGTTATTGTATGAAAGGAGGAAGGGGTTTTATTTTTAATTTTTTTAATTTTTTAATTTTTTGTAACTCTTCTGTGTGCGTGCCTTTTCCTGCACAAAAAAACCCAAAAACCGAGCACAAAAAAAACTAAATGCACAGCCTTATGGCAGAATGTTAGATTTTCAGTTAGCCTTACCGGCAACTATCACTTTTTTCACTATTTCTAGACGCAGGGAAAGAGCATACGTAGCAAAAAAAATCCCTTTTCCCTGTTTCTGATTTGTCGAGATCGCATGGTGCGCACAACAAAGAGCATACACAGAGAAGAGGGTATAGATCCGGCAAATAAATAAAACCTTAATATCGAAAATAAACAGAAATAAACCGAAATAAGCAGAACTGTTAACACATATAACTGCAAAATAGATGCTTTATACCTCCAGATCTAAACTGAGATAGCTTGGGCAAGCAAAAACCTTTTTGCATGAAATGAAAGGCGTTCCTCACTGTAAAAGACGCTCCAGACACAACAGAGCAGTGATCCAAGCCCAAAAATGTTCAGAAATAGTAGATGTACAAAACAACATTCGCATGTAGTCAAACCGGCTTCGGATTTTGATCAACAACGGACGTGGCCCTCAAAATAGCTCTGATACCATGTAGGAATTTACAGGGTAGTTCCATAGATCAAGAACCAAAGGTCACCGCTCACAAACAGATCACAAATCAGTACACCAGTATAATCACGTGGTTAAAACCCTCAAAGAGGGATATAGTCCACGCCCTGAGCCAACGCGTCCACTTCAGAGAATTTATTAATATAAAAAGAAAAGTTACATATGTTTCTCTCATAAACGGTTACCGGACAAATGACCCTCCATGCTCTTTAAATAGAGATCATGGACCAATTGGGAGTTAAGCCACGGATCAAGTGCCGTTAATACCGAGGTGAGAGATAACCGTCGGATCACTACAAATCATGACCGTTGGATTATAAGTTACAAATGTACATGGTAAAGAAACACACTTTACTGAACTCTACACTAGACTAAGTTATTCTTAACTATTTCCTATGTGTCGGAATATCCTAACACGTAGTTATTTTGCAGCAGTGCTGACAGAATAGCGTTAGAAGGGAAGAGCACACACTGAGGGATTTTTGTCCTCAAAGAATTTCTAGCTAAGAAATTCTAATTTTCCACGCAAAACAACAATAGTTGAGACCATATTTACGCACTCCATCAGGGAGTTCGAGATCATGTGGTTTCTCACATAGCGGCCTTGTGTTGATTTTTGGTAGCATTGGAAGTGCTCTAAGCCCCAAATTTTGTGGAGAGGCTTAGACACTGGTATTCCAAAGAACCTAGAAACCGTTTGTGAAAATTCCACTCGGTTCATGTTTTATTATCAAAATTAATTATTTTAATGGGGACCCTAAGTCTAACTTAGGGAAATTAAATAATTAAAAGGTATTAATAAAACAAAGTGAGAATGGTCTAGAAAGCGAAGATCAAGTCATGTTATAATCTGAGCCATTGATTAGAGATCTAATCTCGACTATTGATTTTTCAACGAGAAGACTATAAAGGAAGGCTTGAGGGTCATTTGGAAAGACACACCGAATGAATCTAGAGATCAAATTCTTTTGACGTAGCAAGTGCTCGGACGAAGATTAGATCTGAGGGATTCCAACGCAGAGAGGGGCAGAGTAGCTTCCGGAGAGAGATTTTCTCAGTGGGAGAATCATTAGTAGAGAGACGCAGAGATACGTCCAACATAGCTAGCATAGAGCCAGACAGGCTGACATAGAGCCAGCGCAGAGCCATGTAGGGCTATGTAGAAGCTGCGCAGTGGCTGAGAGGGTTTCCGAGATTCAGCTATCGGATCAGATCTAGAAGCCAGGAGCCAGGGTGTGAGACTGGGAGGCCAATATCTGAGATTTCGGGAGTCAAATCGATCCTTTGCTGGGGTGACGCAATGCTTAGAGGAGGTGACGCAGGGCCTACGCAGTGACTGTGCAGAGACCTCTAGGGGCAGCTTTTCTAGTGTCCGGATTAACTGGATTTTCCAGTGATTGAGTGAGGTAAAACTCACAGTTCTTTCTGCCAATATTTCTCTCTCTGTAACTAAATAACCCTTGAGGTATTCAACAATGTATTCAGAAATTGCTACTGGTTAATAATACAAACCCTCAGATCTGCTGCACCAATTTTCTCGCATTGGGTTTTTCCATCGACTTAGTCCAAAATAAAGGTGTCCTTTGTGTGACTGATTTCTTGCTCAGTTTCCTTGTTTCAAAATCATATTTAATTAAGTGTAGGCTGCTTTAGTAGTTTACTTCAATAATTCATGATGCATTCTGAATTAATTCTGTAACTGTAATTTACATAGTAGGAGAAGTAAACTCATATAGTTGCAGTAGGATTCCTTAGATTGTTAGATCTAGGAATTTTCACATGGTATCAGAGCATTTGATCTGAAACAGGAAGAGCGGATGTGAGCACGGAACTGAAGGCCAAATTGCTGCAGCAATAGAAGATTGAATCCCCATAGGGATTGCGCAGTTCTAGCCATATGGGTTGAAGTTTCGAGGTTGTCTCTCTCTGACTGAGTCAACAGAGAGGTAGGACTTCTAGTTCGAGATTTTGCCGAGGCAGAGGGAGCAGTGCAGAGCCTCCACGCAGAGTCAGAGGGACGCAGTTTTTCTGCAGGCTGTTGCTGGGCAAAGAAGTGTCAGAAGAAAGAAAAGAGCACATAGCGCGGAATTCTTCCTCAGTGAGTTCGTAGCCGAGGAATTCAACATATTTCGAGGATCTGAGTAGCAGATCTGGACAGCAGATCTACGAGCTTCACAAGGAGTGCGTAAGCCTTCCTAGTGTTGCGCAGAGGGGGAAGAAGAAGGAGCAGTTCGACAGTTTTCGACTGACATGGCATCTCATGGTCTTGGAGATCAAGACTGGTTGGAGGGTTCCTCCAACTACGTAATATGGAAGGAAAGGATCTAATTCCTTCTGGATGAATATGATCTCAAGACGTTCGTGGTGAATTTGGTTACTGTACCTTCAGATCCGGATCAACTTAAGAAGTACAAGTCCGATATGGCAAAGGCTAAGAGGATGGTCCTTGATGGTGTCAAGGATCACATAGTCTCTCATGTAGCTGGCAAAAACACCGCTAGGGAGATGTGGGAGGCCTTGTCCTTGCTGTACGAAGGAACTTTCGAGCAGTGGAAGATGTACTTGGAGCAGAAGCTCCGGATGATCCAGATCCAGATGCATTGCTTCGTTTCTTACGAGACTTCAGGAGATTCGAGACCAGTTGGCAGCCGTGGGATCCACCCCATCTTCGACAACTATGGTGAGGCTAGCCCTTAACGCAGTCACGGAGGAGTGGCAAGTTTTTGTCCAAAGAATTTTGGGCAGGGCTACGCTTCCTAGTTGGGAGCAAATGTGGTCAACACTTCAGGCGGAAGAGCTAAGGAGAGATCTAGTCAAGTACAAGCTTGACTGTAGCAGTAGAAGTGGATCGAAGAATCTAGAGGAGGAGGAGAATGCGCCCTCGCATCGAAGGGGTAACAAGGGCAACGAAGGCAAAAGAGAGATGCCTTGAAGGCGAAATGCTTCAGATGTGGTGATGTGGTGAAATGTTTCAATTCAATATCACCCCACTTCAATAACAGTGGTAGTGGCAGTGTCATGGGCAGCAGTACAGTTGCAGCAGCAACGTAATGGCTGATGGACAACTTGTTAGACTTTAGTAGCGCAGAGGATGCTTTAGGGTCACAACATTATGCAACAGGCAATTTGTTAGAGCACTTTCCTCGCTAAGAGGGAGTGTTGATTTTTGACAGTATTGGAAGTGATCTAAGCCCAAAATTTTGTGGAGAGGCTTAGACACTAGTATTCCAAAGAACCTAGAAACCGTTTGTGAAAATTCCACTTGGTTCATGTTTTATTATAAAAAATAATTATTTTAATAGGGACCCTAAGTCTAACTTAGGGAAATTAAATAATTAAAGGTATTAATAAAACAAAGTGAGAATGATCTAGAAAGTGAAGATCAAGTCATGTTATAATCTTAGTCGTTGATTTCTCAACGAGAAGACTATAAAGAAAGGTTTGAGGGTCATTTGGAAAGACACATCGAGTGAATCTAGAGATTGAATTCTTCTGACGGAGCAAGTGCTCGGACGAAGATTAGATCTAAGTGATTCCAGCGCAGAGAGGGGCAAAGTAGCTTCCGGAGAGAAATATTTTCTCAATCGGAGAATCATTAGCAGAGAGAGGCAGAGAGACGTCCAACATAGCCAGTGCAGAGCCAAACAGGCTGATGCAGAGCCAACGCAGGGCCACGCAGGGCTACGCAGATGCTGCGTGGTGGCTGAGAGGGTTTCCGAGATTCAACTTTCGGATCAGATCCAGAAGCTGGGAGCCAGGGTGTCAGACGAGGAGGCCAAGATCTGAGATTTCGGGAGTCAGATCGATCCTTTGCTGTGATGACGTAGTGCTTAGAGGAGGTGACGTAGGGCCTATGCAATGACTGCACATAGGATGCGCAGAGACCCACAGGGGCAACTTTTCCAGTGTTCGGATCAACCGGATTTTCCAGCGATTGAGTGGGGTAAAACTCACAATTCTTCCTGCCTGTATTTCTCTCACTGTAAATGAATAACCCTTGAGGTATTCAACAATGTATTTAGAAATTGCTACTGCTTAATAATACCTACCCTTAGATATGCTGCACCGGTTTTCCCGCATTGGGTTTTTCTGAGGACTTAGTCCAAAATAAAGGTGTCCTATGTGTGATTGATTTCTTGCTCAGTTTCCTTGTTTCAGAATCATATTTAATTAAGTGTAGGTTGCTTCACTAGTTTACTTCAATAATTCATGATGCATTCTGAATTAATTCTGTAAATGTAATTTACATAATAGGAGAAGCAAACTCAGAGAGTTGCAGTAAGATTCCTTAGATTGTTAGATCTAGGAATTTTCACACCTTGGGTTCGGCCAAAGAGATGTGGGACTCGCTTGCCATGCTATACCAGGGATCTTTCGAGCAACGGAAGATGTATCTCGAGGAAACGCTGAGATGTACCCGTATGCAGAAGGGGGAGCGCATAGACCACTTTATCACCAGGCTTAAGGATGTCTGAGATTAGTTGGCAGCTGGAGGGTCAACGCCTCAGGCTTTAGAGATGGTGCGGATTGTTCTAAATTCCATCTATGAGGAATGGAAAGTGTTCGTCCAAAGTATTTTGGGTAGAGAAACATTGCCAAGGTGGGATAGGATGTGGGCAGATTTGCAGCAAGAGGAGCTGAGACAAGATCTGGTGAATAACACCATCAATGGAAGCAGTAGCAGTTTACTTCAATAATTCATGATGCATTCTGAATTAATTCTGTAAATGTAATTTACATAATATGAGAAGTAAACTTAGATAGTTGCAGTAGGATTCCTTAGATTGTTAGATCTAGGAATTTTCACACCTTGGGTTCGGCCAAAGAGATGTGGGACTCGCTTGCCATGCTATACCAGGGATCTTTCGAGCAACGGAAGATGTATCTCAAGGAAAAGTTGAGATGTACCCGTATGCAGAAGGGGGAGCGCATAGACCACTTTATCACCAGGCTTCAGGATGTTCGAGATTAGTTGGTAGCTGGAGGGTCAATGCCTCAGGCTTCAGTGATGGGTGCAGATAGTTCTAAATTCCATCTATGAGGAATGGCAAGTGTTTGTCCAAAGTATTTTGGGCAGAGAAACATTGCCAAGGTGGGATAGGATGTGGGCAGATTTGCAGCAAGAGGAGCTGAGACAAGATCTGGTGAATAACATAGACAAGATCTGGTGAATAACACCATTAGTGGAAGCAGTAGCAGTGGGACGAAGGCAGAGGTGAAGGAAGAGGAGAATGCATACCTCACATCAAAGGGGCAACAGGAGCAACACAAAAGAAAGAAGGACGTTTTGAAGATCAAGTGCTTCAAATGTGGTGAACTTGGTCACTACAACACCTAGTGTTCGATCAGAAAGAGGGACAAAGAGGAGAGGCAGGATCAACATGCTCCATCCGCAGAGATAGACAGACTGTCCTCCAGATTGGAGGGAGAGTTTGCCATGATCATCGACATACCTCCAGGGGTGAGGTGGGGTGATTTGGTTTTGTAGCCTCAAAGAGCTATAGGATCAATTCCTTGAGTAGTCCACCTCATGGATCAATTCCTTGCTACGGGACCCTACAATAGCAGTAGCAGGATGGGACCAGTGACAATTGATGCAGTCAGGTGCTAGAGTGACAAATGCAGTAGCTAGCAGCAGTCAGAGATTGAGCAGCGCAAAACAGAATTGGTAGCGGTCAACAGTAGGGTAGAGGCTTCAGTGACAATGCAAATATTAGCAGCAGTCAGGACTCGGGTGACAGATGCATCAGACTGAACATAGTTGGTTCAGTATAATGGACATCTTTCAGTTGCAGCAGCAGCAGATGAGAGACAGTTGCAGATGTTGCAATGGAAGCAACAACAGAGTTGCAGTGCAGATGTTGGCAGTAGTTGTGAAAATTTCAAATCTGAAATTCTACTGCAGCAACTGATTTATTTTTCCTACTTATTTTCCATGGTAAGTTATTTACAAAAGCACTTCAGTAAACATCAAAATAAATTCTACTGTAGTTATCGCATAATTTCATAGAGAAAAGAACAGTGAAATGTAAGCACAAGAATCAATCAGATCAACACAATTATTTTTGTACAATTGTCCCCAAAAAAACCCAATGCGGGAAAATCGATGCAATAGATGAGGGTTTATTTGTTAATCTTCAACAACAATCTCTTTCAAGGAATTATTGGTAGAATAACGGAGAAACTTTCATGAAAACACCTAAGATAATTTTCTCCCAACCTCCGGAGAAATTCTGACACCCAAGAGACTCTCTGGTCTCCACTGCGTCACCTCTGCGTGATCCTTTGCGCAGGGACTGCGTGAGGATTGCGTCCTCAGCTGCACTGCCTCTCTGCGTTGTCCCTCTGTTGCTCTGCGTACCTCTTCCTTGGTCTCTGACTGATGCTGATACCCTCTTCTTTCTTCGCCCTACAACTCTCCCTTTGAAATCATATTCTAAATTCTGAAGAATCAACTTCCCTCGGGTTACTGAGTGTTTTCTCGACTTTTCTTCAACTGACCCACAAGTCTTCATTTATACTTTTCCTGTTGATAAATCAACAATCACGATCTGATCATTAATCAACAACTAAGATTAATTTAGATTTGATCCTCATCACTTAGAAGCTTCTCACCCACATGTTAAATTAATTTACTTTAATTATTTAAATTCCCCTAAGTTTCAACTTAGGCTTCATTTAAAATAATTAATTATTTGAATAACTTTCACTCCGGGTGGAATTTCTACAAATGATTTCTAGGTCTTGGAGATCTCATATGTTCTAGCCCCTCCACAAAGTTTTGAAGCTAGAGCACATCTAATGCTACCGAAAAATCAACACTCCCTCTTAGCGAGGAATGTGCTCTAGTAATACTTCTTCACCAGAAGCATCACCCTGATCCATGGCATCGGTCCTCTACGCTGCTGATACTCGGTCTACTACCCCTCATTTGCTGCGCTGCTGCTATCTATACTGCTGCCCACAACACTGTCACTGTTGCTGCTGCATCTGTACTGCAGCTCCCTCTTAAGTACTGCACTTATCCGTTTTTGCTACTGAAACAAATTCTTAATCATCCCCAACTTTTCCCTGAAATAAACAAACTTAGATCTTCTCAGAGCCTTAGTGAGGATGTCTGCCACCTGTTCTCCTGTCGGAGTGCACTGTAACTGTACTGCTCCTCGCTGGACACAGTCTCTGATAAAGTGACACCTGATGTCAATGTGCTTCGACCGATCATGAAACACCGGATTCTCAGAGATCTTGATGCAAGTCTGATTATGACATAAAATGCTGGTCGCTTCCATTCTTCTCCTGAATAGGTTCACAAGCAGCTTCCTAAGTCATATGGCTTCACACGAAGCTGTGTTGGCTGCCATATATTCCGCCTTGGCTGAGCTTAGAGCCACGAACTTTTGTTTCCTACTACACTAAGAAGTCAATCCTGATCCAAATTGAAACTACACCCAGTGGTACTTTTCCGATCTACTGAACGTCTAGCCCAATCTACGTCAGTGAACCCACTCAGTCTGATGTCATTGCCTTGAGTGTACTTTAATCCATGCTCGACAGTCCCTCGTATATATCTGAGAACATGCTTGGCTGCTTCTGAGTGCGCCCTCTTTGGTTCCACCATGAACTGACTGAGGGTGTTGACTACATAACAAATATCTGGCCTAGTGTTAACCAGATACATCAGGATCCTATGAGTTGTCTGTACAAGGTGGGATCAACTGCTTTATCTTCAGATGCATCATTCTTCTTCCAGTTAGTGATCATTGGAGTAGCCATGGGTCTACAGTCCTGCATCCTGAACCTCTTCAGAATTTCTGTAGCATACCTCCCTTGTCCACGGAAGATTTCACCCTTCTGCTGCCGAACTTCCAACCCTAGAAAATATTACATCAATCCCTAGGTTCTCATTGCAATCCTTGATGAGCCTTGATGAACCTATTAGGAATAGGTCATTTACGTATAATACAAGAATTAGAGGCTCATTCCCTACTGTCAAATAGTATAGATTAGGATTTGCGTCACTCTTGACGAATCCCATCTTCTGCAGATAACCATCAATTCGATTGTACCAAACTCTAGGTGCCTGTTTAAGCCCATACAAGGCTTTCTTAAGCCTACATACATGAGTCTTCTGCTCATGTGTCTCAAAGCCCTCTAGTTGTTTAATGTATACTTCTTCCTCTATCACCCCATTCAAGAAACCAGTCTTGACGTCCATTTGGTGAATTTCCCACCCCATCTGCGCTGCAAGGGATATCACGGATTTGGTAGAAGTATATTTGGCTACTGGGGCGAAGGTTTCTTTATAGTCTATCCCTTCCTTCTGAGCATACCCCTTAGCGACAAACTTGGCTTTATATTTTTCCATGCTGCCATCTACAACATATTTGATCTTGTAGATCCATCTCGAACCTACAACCGATCTTCCCTAACATCATTGGTCATTATGGAACTGTATTCTTCCACCATTGCATCTACCCATACCTGATGCTAAGCTGCCTCTTGGAAACTAGAGGGTTCTCCAACCCAAGCCACCAAACTTGGTACCTGTCAGGTTGTCTACGCTGCCTCTTCTCGTTTCTAGGAGCTCCAACGAATTCCTTTGTGTCCCTCAGAATCTGTCGCAATTCCTGACTCGTTCTTCCGTTGGTAGTGGGTGGATCTACCTGCTCCTCCTCCCGCGAATCTTCCTGAGGTAATACCTCTGGATTCTTATGCCTTGGAGGAGCATTGGTGCTAGTTTTGGCAGGTCGAAGTGGCTAGACCAATGGATCATTCTCTGACTGCATTTCGGAAGGCATCTCCCGGGATTTCCTAAAGCTCTATCCTCCATGAACTTTACATCCCATCGTACTACGATCTTCCTATTGCCAGGAATGTAGATTCTATATGCCTTAGCATTCTTATTATAGCCCACCAGATATCCTTTTTTTGCAGTTTGATCCAACTTCTTCCTCTTTTCTTCGGGTATATGGCAGTACGCCAAACTTCCAAAGATCCTAAAATGACCCACTTCTGGCTTCCTGCCAGTGAAGACACTCTCCGATGTAATCTTACCGAGGGCCTTGTAAGGAATACTGTTCTGAATATACACAACTGTGTTGCATCCTTCTGCCCATAGAAATTTGGGCATGTCCTGATCATACAACATTGCCCTCGCTGTTTCAACAATAGTTTTGTTCTTCCTTTCTGCAACCCCATTCTCCTTTGGATTATATGGAGCGGTCCATTCTCCACTCAGTGAATTTTTTATCGATATATTCTCCACCATTTTCTGAATGAAAAACCTTTATCCTCTTCCCTGTGAGATTCTCAACCAGAGCCTTAAACTCTTTGAATCGATCAAAGACCTCATCCTTGGTCTTTAGAAAGTAGGTCTAGGTTTTCTTGGAATGGTCATCAATGAAGGTGACGAAGTATTCGACACTACTAAGAGCTCTCGTGGACATTGGTCCGCAGATATATGAGTGTATTAGCCCCAAAACACTGTTTGCCTTATTGTTACTTCTGGAGTAAGCTGCTTTGGTGTACTTACCTAGTACGCACCCTCTGCAAACATCATCCCGTTTGCTGCTTAATTTTGGAACTCCTGTGACGGTTTCTCTGAGATTTCTTAGAGCCCCATGGTGTAAGTGCCCCATCCTTCTGTGACATATCTCATTCAAATTTTTTTCACCATTGCTGCCTATCAGTGCCATTGGAGATTCTAACTGCAACTTATACAGTTTGTTGCTCCTGACTCCAATTTGAGCCTTCTTCTTCCAAATCGGGTGTTTGACATATACTTTCTTTCCAACGAAGTATACATCATAGCTCTTGTTTTGTAGCTGAGATACAGAGAGCAAGTTCATCCCCAAACCAGGCACATGCAACACATTGGTGGCCCGAAGCCAATCTCCTACTTCAGTTTGAAAAACTATAGTATCTCTTCCAACAGGGGTACATTTTGTCTTATTTTCCATGGTGATCTTGAAGTTCATTTGTTCTTCTTGATAGCTCAAGAAACATTCTCGTATTCTTGTCATAGGTGCAGAAGCCTCACTATCAATATACCAAACCTCTGAGGAAGCAGAACTTGACAAGAAAACGACTTCTTCTTGCAATCTGGAAGTCAACACAGATGATTAGGTGGATATTGGTGGCCACCCGCCTATTCCACTAGTCAGTTTCATCAGTTTTCTTATTTACTATTTTTAGCAGTTTTTTGGGTCTTGAACTTCCGGAGCCATTTTGAGGCCCTATATGGCGTAGTCCTCAGATAGATATTTCCAACGAGGTATCATACGCGCCAAACAGAGATACTATGACCAAGTTACGACCTTGGGAAATTGGCCGCCAAACTAACCCCATCAGGGCCCATAAACTCTTGGTGTTACAACTCCTCGGGTTATGGTTTTGATTGTTTAGGGTTTTCTCTTATTTTTCAATCATAAAAAGGCCCTTGAGCCTCATTGTAACACAGTTCAGAGACATATAGCCACCACATCTCTTCTCAGAGATAAGCTACCATCGCCCTAGCTAGTTTATGTCCATTTTGTCTGTAAGCATATTTCAGTCATTTGATATTAGTGAAATGAAGTTTTATTTCTGCTACATCTCTGTGTTTATGTTTATTTCTGTATTTTATTTTGTTCTTTCATAAATCCAGATTCAGGTTATGGCTCCATGAGGCTTTGAAACATATTTCAGTTTCAATGTTTTGCAGTAATCTTCAGTAAACTTCATGCGAGTGCCACGGTCTCCACATATCATATTAGAGTGTGAAAAATATCTCATTTGAAAGTATTTTTTATTATCTCAAATGGGTTTTTTACGGAATTTGATTTCATTTCCTGGTTTGAGAGATATGAGCAATTGAAGTTACACTTGTCTGGAACACTGCGTCGCCACGCGTCCTTTGAGTTTGTGGAATCATTTTCTCACCCCACATGTCATCAAATTTCAAGTGTCTTATATCATTGGAAATATCTATTCAATACCTCAAATGGGTCTTTGACGGAATCTAATTTGATCACCTATAACAGAAGTTATCAACAAAGTTGCAGCAAGAGGTCCATTTCAACCAAGATCCGGATCAATGGTATCAGAGCAGTCTGCTCTTTCTCGATCTTTCTTTGCATGTCCCCAACGAGGTCGGGGTATAAGGAGTTAGGGCTCGATCTAGTTGAACCTTTGCAAGATCAGCCTTGCAAACCCCGACAGCCTCCCATGGCAGAAGAAAAAAAAGACGAGAGAGCAGGAGATCCTATCAAAATATTGCTTGTGGAGGCCCTCGAGAAACAAAGGAACACGATGATGGATAAATTTACCCGGATCCTTCAACCACTGCCCATCGGTGGTGCATCTACATCCAACAACCACTTTGGATGCGCCACTCCTTTCAAAGTACAAGTCAACTTCGACATTCTTGTATTTGAAGGCCAGATAGATGCAGACGTCGTAGATAGATGGTTGAATTTGTTGGAAGGTATTTTTCGATCCATGATTTCTTTGATCGAGAAAAGATTACTTTTGCACTCCTCAAAGCTGCCCCCATGTCAAAAACTGGTGGGAAACGTACTGTGAGCAAAAGGATGAGAGGAAACTCTCTCTGTTTTCGGCCGCACCCACTTGGAATTTGTTCCGAGACGGCATCAAGGAACAATATTACCCCAGGGGGAGCTATGAGGACAAGTACATCCAATGGACCATGCTGTGACAACAAAGGAATCAAGATGTGCACGAGCTGACGAATTTGTTCCATACCCTGTGCACAAAGTTGGGTATTAAAGATTTAGAGAGACATTTGGTGCTCAAGTACCACAGTGGTTTGCATAGATACATTCAAGAGGAAATGGAGTTCCTCGACATTACCTCACTTGGCGCGACATATCGATATGCTGCCAAGATCAAAAAAAATTTAAGCAGAAGAAGCGAGACTTTGGATCTGTGAATCGGAAGCCAGGGAAAGGCACCCTTGAACCACAGAACAAGGGGAAAAGTTAAAGCAGGGTGACTCAGAACAACACCACAAAGCCAAAGAAGGACACGGGGAAGTGGTGTGAACTTCATAACAGCGCCACTCACAACACAAGCGAGTGTTGGACCAAACAGTTGCGAGTGGCCAAACTGAAGGCATCTGAATTAGATGCATGTTCTAATTCTGAGTTGGAACCGGACAAAGGGAATGACAAAGGGAAGCAGGTCATTGATGTGGATCCCAGTGCCACTGTTGCCGCCACCAAGTTCCAGAGGGAGGATCTCGAAGATCTTGTTAGGTCCTCGTAATTTGTTAGATTGGCAAGACCAAATGTACAGGGGTAACATCAGATCAATCTTTGGAGTCCTAGAACCTAGCCTTCCTGGACTCAGAGATGGCTCTCTCTATGTTTGTATGAAAAGTGTAACTTGATAACTTTTAAGTTTTGATCTTAGGCTAGTTATTAGGTTTAGGGTTTGTTTGTTTGTTTCGTTGGTTGGGTAGGTTGTCAAGTAGTTTAGATAGAGTGAGAGATTGTTAAGCCATTGGGCTATGGAGTCTAGAAAGGTCTGGAGGAGTTTAATCAATAGGTCTAGGGTGTATTACAGGGAAAATCTAACAAAGTCAAATGGATCTAAAGGTTTTATGTGAATGAAATGAACATCAAATTTGTGAACATAGTAGGTGCAAAAGGGCAGTTAAGAATCCTTCAACAAATACCTTAACAAGAATGGCCTTTAAGATTACTAAGCATGAAGAAATAATCAAAGACTGGGCATACCAATAAATTCTTTGACTAAACCCTAGAAAGCAAGCATTAAGACAACAATCCAGTGAACTATAGAAGGCAAGAAACTTGTAAATCTTCTAGTGATTTCACCTTCAAGCTTAGAAAACATTTAAGATAAATATATAGCAGAGATCAAAGAAGAGGGAACTCCTAACTTCATTAATCAAACTACAAAGACCTCCAAAGCAACCATTTAAGATGAGAAAAAGGGCATGGCAAATCATAAACCTCTTTAGCTAAACCTAATCAGCAAAACTTCAAAGTAAAAGACCTTAAAAACAATGTCTAAGTAATGGCAAAGAGCAAGGCTAACCACATAACTACTTTGACATTTGCTTCATTGAATCATCTTTAAGATAAAAGCATAAGTGGGTCTAGAGAGCAACTAAGAATTCTCTAAACTGACCTAGCAGAGGAAAACATAGAAGCAATAGAGAACAAACAGAGCTAAGGTGCCTCTAAACAACATTTTTTAGCCTAAAACTTTTGTCCTACTGCAATAGAAAGATGGAACAAAATGATAACATGAGAAACAAGAACTAAATAAGGAACACATCACCATTAACTATTCTCAGGGATCCTGCAAGTAAGCCTCTCCATTGTCAAGCAAGCCAAGCCATCCACAAAAACCAAAGCCCAATTTCTCTTCAATCTCAAAGTCTATGTATTACTCTCAATAATCATCCAACATGTACAATGAGGCCTCAATGCTGTATTTAACAAGCAAAGAGAACCAAAACCCTAACTAGGGTTCTCAAAATGTCATAAATACTCATAAATACCATTTATGTCCAAAGAGACCATGCAAGGCCCAAGGCATAAAATATCTAAAGCAATAAATGAAAAATAACTTCTAACACCTAACTTTGGAGTGATTTGCCCAAAAATCCACAAAATATCTATTTTCCATAAATTAGTGTCTTTTGTTGACTTTTGCACACAAGGGCGCAACAGTGAGGTCCAAGGGCGCAACGCTTGCACGAAAAAATGGGTCATCTTGCAGTTGAATTTTGAAGGCCTTCTCGATGTCGAAATGAGCTCCGTGATGGCTCATTGGAAAGCCTGTCAAGTCTACTTTCCAAAACTGTCCTTGTTTTTCTGATTGGACTTCATTTACCTATTCAAAAATCAAAACTCCCAAGGCTGCTAAGGGCGCAACACCAACCTTGAAAACATGGCAGAAAGGTGAAATTTTGCATGTTTTTGGCCCTTTTGGAGGATCAGTCTTGCTCCAAATGAGCTGAAACTTGGTGAGTGTGATGTCCTTGGTCCAAGGAATCCAAAAATATAAAGTTTGCCTTCAATGGATGCCCTAAGAAAAAGCACAGCGCGCCCTTGGCCTTCAAAATCAGTCAAAAACCAAAAATGTCAAAAACTTGCCAAAATTTGCAATTATCTTCCTTGTGGGGTTTGGGATGCCTGTAGGGAAGCATCAATTAAGATTTCAAGATTTTTCTTGCCTTTGGCCTCCTCGAGAGCTTGAATTTTGGCAAGGGCTCTTTTGAGCTTGGCCCTTGCAATTTGATTTCTCAAGGCATAGTGCTTGGCCATCTTCTTCTGAAGGCCAAGGTCCCTTTGAGTCTTCTCTAGCTGATCTTCCAAGTGTGTGTTAGCCCTCTCTAACCAAGGTTCCTGATCATACTCAATTTCCATGGAAAGCAGCTCACTTGGAGTGAGCTGCTCTGCCAATGCTGTTTCTCGCTCCTTCTCCTTGGCTAAGGCCTTCCTCAAGCCTATTGTTCTTGGCCTTCTTCTAGACAGCTGCCCTTATTCATCTTCACTTTCATCAAAGACGCCCAAGATTTCATCAAGCCTAACCTTGGTCCTTTCAGCCTCTTTCTGGGCTCTGATCGCCCTAACCTCATAAATGGCATTTTGTGCCTCCAAATGCTTGTTTTCAGTCTCATAGTAGTGGATGACATTCCTAGCCTTAGCTAGGTTAGTTTGCAAATCTTTGATTTGGGCATCCTTACCTTTGAGCAACATCCTTGAGATCCTTGCCTCATTTTCATCATCACTGTCAACATGAATGATTTCAAATTCCCGCTCAGTTTCATGCTGTTCTTCTTCTTCTTCCTTTATGACCTTCTCTTTGCCTTTGTCCATCTGCTTGGTTGAAGTGGAAGGCATGGTCCCTTTCCTTTTAGAGGCAGCAAACACATGCCTACTTCCTCTTTGATAGGTTAAAGAAAAAGGTTCAATTGTGCTCATTTTGGTGTCTTCACCATTGTTGCCATCATGACTAACATCATCGTTGATATCCTTGCTGTCCTTATGACTTTCATGGTTGATCTCGTGGCTGCTATCATCTGTCTCCATGCTTTCTGCTTCCTCACTGATATTCTTACTGTCATTATCAGTGTCATCATCATCATCATCATTACCATCATCTGCACTGATATCATGGCCATCATGATTGCTGCTCTCTTCCTCACTGATTTCTGCACTGCTGTTTTCTTCACTGTTTTCCTCTGCCTTACTTATATTTGTTTCAGTGATATCAGCCTCAATTTCTTCTTTCTCATTGATATCTACCTCCTTTGACCTATTTCCATCATGGCTCATTTCCTCACTGTCTGCTTCTGCCTCTTCGTTGTTTTTTGCGCCTTCATTTTTCTCACTGACTTGTGGGCTGTCCTTATCACTGATATTGGCATCATTTACATCAACCTCATTTTCATTTCCTCCCTCTTCCATGCTCTCTGCTTCATTGCTGTGATCTTGACTGTGCTCTTTACTGCTATCATCATCCTCACTGTTTTTAGACTCAGTGGCCTCTTCTTCACTAACATTTTCTGCCTCATCTCTGCCAAGACTGTCACTGTCATTAGCTTGACTGCCATCTTGGTTTTGTGAGCCATTGTCAACATCATCATCATCATCACTTTGGTTGCTTTCTTCATCATTTTCCTGATCTTTATTGACATCTACCTCCATGTCTTCTTTGCTACTTTCTTCATTTGTGTCTTCACTGCCTTGTGCACTGCCCTCATCTTCTTCACTGGCTGATTTTTCTTTGTTTGACTCCTCACTGTTTTCCTCTTTATTGCCAACATCATTACTGCCTTCAATTTCCATGCTTTCTGCCTCATCACTGACCTCTGCCTCTTCATTTGCTTCTACTTCACTGCTTGTTTGATTATTACCCTCTCCTTCATGGTCACTTGTTTGCTCATTGTCACTCCCCTCATTGTTTGATGCATTGGGAGAGGGTGAGGAAGGAGGGTTGTCTTGAGGTGAAGGTATATGGGTGGATGGTGAAACATGCTCATCAGGAGATGATGGAGGAGTAAGGATAGGAGGATGAGATGATGAAGGCATGTTTTGCTGAGGATGAGGTTGTGGGTTGGTGAACACTTTATGGGCAATGAAAACCTCCCATGGAATACCCTTTTGCTGCAATTGATGCATCACAACCATTTTGATGAGAGAGTGGTGAAAAAGGCTCTGCATTTGTTGTGAAAGATCTCTCTTTTGTACAATATAAGACATTTTGTCAATACTCCTGTAGAGGTAGTAGGGCAAATGCAACATCTTAACTCTAGTAAAGTGCATGAGCAATCTGATGTGATAGGAATAGAACCTAGAGAATCTCCCTTCACATGTGAAATATTTTATAATGACCTTCATCATGGGAGCATACCTCTAAAGCAAATGTGAGAAAGGAAATATAGATTTCTTGTAGTCTTTGTATCTGGGTTTAAGGAATGGCTCATAGTGTCTTATGTCTATATTGGCTTGTTTGAACCACTTTTCACCAACACTAGGTATCCTAGTGGCAATAGCAATGGCATCTGATGACAACTCAAAGTTAACCCTTGCCAGATTGACTTGTTTCTCATGTAGGCTACATTGCACGGGTTCCCGCACCCAGGGGTAGGGTTCATGTCCCCAAGCACTAGGTGCTGGGACGGGTTCTTTTCAGAAGCACCCTAAAGAACCCGGTTCTTTATGGAAGAACCCGAGACTTCCCACACAAAATCAGGGTTCTTTTGCTGATTTGGGGACGGAGAACCCCGAAAACGGTTTCTTTTCGGGTTCTTCGGCGGCAAGTTTGGTTAAATTTTTATTTTATTTTATTAAATTCGACTATTACTAATTGCTATTAAAATTAAAATTTAAGATTTTTTTATTAAAATTAAAATTAAATATGACTCGACTATTCTTATTGCAATTTTTTTTTTGTGTTAAAACTTACCCACTCGGGCTCCGCAACCCACAACAATCGTTACCTCACCTCACACACAACGACTCACCCTCACCGCACAGCAACATCCGCACAACAACTCACCCTCGGCACATCAAGCAGCAACCTCACCCTCGACACAGCAAGTAGCAACCTCACCTACTTATTAAGTGAACAACTTGAATTCATTAATAGAGATGAAGGAGGAACTTGACAAATTCATGAAATCAGAGAAGGGAATGAAAGAATACAAAATCTCGAGGAAACTGGAAGACTGCACACATTTCTAGTAAGTGTAGTTGCAAAGTTACAGGTGCAATTAAAAGTGCGTTCAACATGGAAAATTTTAGTTGAACAGACAGTGTTTACTAACAACCAATACCCCATATGCTTAGGTATTCCCGAAAGAAAAGAAGGCACAATATTAATGCACCCAAATACCAAGGCTGTTGATTCGAGATTAGACCACTGGATACATGCACAAGGAACGAGGCAAAAGGGGTGTGTTTAATTCATCTTCCTTCTATATCTAAAGTGTTATAAGTGAAAATAATTGCTGACACTGTAGTCTTTAAAATTGATGAAATTGTAGATGCTCATGTTCAGTTGATTTTAACTACATGGGAAAGTCCTGCAAAGGAAGTTTTCAGAATGTTGTCATTTGTTACTTGTATAGTGGCTTCACTTGGATGGCATTACCATGATGCAAGTATCATCTTTTGATGGGTATGTTGTAACAAAGACATTCTTACTATGATTGTAGTGTTTTTAGCAGTAATTTTCTATATCATTAGGGCATACATTGCTGTTAGTAGTGACAATGGGAACTCATATAATCATTGCACTCTTCAATCTATCTTAATCTATTAAGAAATTTTGAAATTTCAATGTATTATCAATTTTAATTTATCTGAAGAGTCAAGACTGATATGATATATCATTATGTGAATGTTGAATGTTCAATGATGTGCATGTTTAAATCTTTGAAGTTTAAACTTTAATTTTTAAATCAATTTTTTTTTTTTTTTTTTGTTTTATACAAATTCACACACACACATATATACCCCCGATGAACCCACACACCCTGTTTCAAAAAGTGCCGTCCTCGTTCCTGTCCCCGTCCCCATCCCCGCACCCGCACCCGCACCCACGTTTCCTGGCAACATAGCATGTAGGTTAAGGATGAAGAGCCTAGTCAGCTCGGGGTGATTCTGCACCTGCTGTACTTTCTCACAAAATTGATAGCACTCCACATTTTGGAAACATGTGACAGTCACAGGAGTGGCATTAAGTTCCATTGTGTTTTGAGGTTCAAACCTATTAATCCTCCCACCTTTGTGTTGATGCCTCCTTGGCACTTGGCCTTCTTCACCACTACCATTGTCACCTTCCCTTGACATTTTGATCACTACAAAACCCTAGCCTTGCTTATGAGACTGATATGTAAAGGTAATGGAATGGTGGTGTTGTCGCACAAAATGTCTAGGCACCGCGACAACGGCTCAGATCGGGGGCTGTCACCCTGATCCCCAATCTCTCTATCTAAGCTGTCTCCTTGCAAGCTACGGGAGGTAGATCCTAATAGGAATGAAGAAATAGAATTGGTTGCAAGTCAACCAACTCAGGAGACACAGTCAAATAACCAAGTACTTGATGAGATTAACGAGATTTCACAGATCCAATTATATTAAAACCAGTGCCTTATGGAGTTAAAAGATCCCGTTATACAATTAAAGCCGAGTAATTGATATATATAACTGCTGCTATGAAAACACAAATGACCATGATGATATTCAATAGAACGCACCACAATTATGCATTAAAATAATCTAAACCCACAACAATGCTATCATAAGACGACCATCAAATATAAATGCCAGATCATTGCAATATTTCCGAATTTGTGATGTTTTGAATGACCCAATCTAGAAATTAAAATGTCCTATATTCAAACTTTAGATAAAAATTTAAAAGCTCATCTGACTATAAAGGAATTTTTTAGAATATATATATATATATTTTTATTATTATTTTTCAAACAAAATATTAAAACTAAGATTACGAATTAAAATCTAAATTTAAGTCTAAAACTAAAAAAACAATTTAAAACAAAACTAAACTAAAGTCTACAAACTAAAGAAATTTAAAACTAAAAACTAAATAACAAAAATCTAAATCAAACTAAGGCCTAACACTAAACTTAACATTACAATTTAAAATCTGACAAAAATAAAATCTAAAACTATGAATAACAAAATTAAAACTAAAGCTAATCAACAAAATCGAAATTTAAATTAAGTCCTAACATTAACGCTAACCCAACTAAAACAAAATAGAACCTAAAGAAAAAATTAAAACTAAAAGTTGAACAAATCGAATTAAAAAATAAAACTAACACTAAACCCTCTAAAACAAAGATGAACCCGATCAAAAATATTAACGCGTATGCATGAGGTTTGAATTTTATTGTATGCGTTATTTTTTGGGTTTTGTTTTTTGTGCAGGTCGAGGAGCGAGCACGAAGTCGACGGCGTGAGGAAATGGGTCTGCGACGGTGGAAGAAGAAGATGGCCGAGGCAGCGGCTAGGCTCAAATGGAGGTCGGATGGTGGTCTGCGGAGGAAGGTTGACAACAGAGGAGTGAAGGGTTGAGGGCTTAGAGGAAACACAAAGGCAAAGTCTGGACGGTAGAGGAGGGCTGCGGATGAAGGACGGCAGGCTTGAGGGAGAAGACAAGGGCATATGTAGGGACAAGGGGCAGTATGGAGATGCGGGGATGAAGGGACGATGGCAGATAGAAATTGGTCGACGACAGACTTGGAGGTAGGAAGGACGCGTAGAAGCAGAGAAAGGCGACGGACAGAGGAGAAAAGGGATAGAAAAAGGGACGAAGAATGAGGCAGTGTAGAGGATAGCAAGGGCAGAGGCAACATACGGCGACAGGAGCAGCATTTGCGGAGAAAGAAGGAGCGGAATGGAACAATGAAGGGCTTTAGGGAGAAATTGATGACTGCAATATGCAAAGATGCTTCAAAAAAAACCCAGTACAATCAAAATCGTCCAGCAAATTAAATTCTTTCCATGTAACTCAAATTTTAGATGCACCTTTAGTAAAATAACATTCAGATCTGCTAACAAAAGCAATCCTGAGATCAGATCTGGACCTCCGAGGGTTAGATCTGATTCAGATTAATTTTTTTTTTCGAGAAATCCCCCTGCAAACCTGCACAAAACCAAATCAGATCTGAAGCTATACTGAAATAAACCCTAAAATCCTAAAAGAAATACAAATTTACAACGCTAATTTACAGATTTTGAGGCCCTCATGGCCAGATTTAAACCCATTTCAGCACAATTTAGAAGATTTTTTTTTTTTTAGAGAGGCACAAGCCCTAGAAGACTCTGTAAAAACACAATTTCGTAAGATAGCTTTGAGAGTTTAGAAACAATGGGTTTTTTCAGATTTACGAAATCTGAGAGTCGGCTGGTCCAACTGAAGACTTCCCCAGACGCTCAAACCTTTAAAAACAATTCCCTGCACACTTAGATCTGAAATTTAGATTGATAGAGATTTAAGAAAATAAACATGAGACCTTTCAGAAAAATAGATAACTAGTTTTTCCGTTAAATCAAAAATGTCATTTTATGAAACCAGAAAACTGCTGATCATATGTAGATTAATCCTGTTGAGGAAGACATAGCCATGAAAATGCAAAAACAGATAGAGTTTAGAGATAAATCTGCTGTAAGATACGAAAAGGAACATAGTTTGTATACAAAGTCTTTATGTTTTATTCATCAAAAGAAATCACAAGAGCTTCCAAGAACAAGTGCACGATCCAAAGATCGGATGACTCAAGACTGACAAAGACCTCTAATTTATAAGATAAAATCTCCAACGGCTAGTTCGGTTGATCCATGTCAAAATAATCTCGACCGTCGAAAAGATTTGATCATCTTTTAATCTGGACCGTCGAAATTATAATTTTGAGGAAAAACGAATTTATCATTTAATTTCATTTTAATTAACTCAAAAATACTATTTTTGAGTTAATTACCTCAAAATTTTGACTTTGACTTAACCACCTAGGCCCAAGGGTCCAAAATTTCTTAAAATTCTCAATATTCCCTTGGCCTGGGGCCTTTAAAAATTCATTTTTTAAGGACCAACGAATTTTGCCTTTGAAGAATTTTATCCTCACCTAGGACCTAAAATTAATTAAATTTCTGACTTAAGATTTTTAATTAATTTGACCAGAAATTTTAATTAATTGACTGAGAGGTGATTTTAATTATTTTTTCCAACCCTCTTTACATAAGATAATACATTTAGACACATGAAGAGGGAATACCCATTCGTATAGACCCTCAAATAGGTACCCAATTCTGCGACTCAAAACATGATCTAGTAGACCAAGTAGCTTGTAATAAAATAATCTAGCCAAATAGCTAGGATTATTCCCAAACTACTTTTACAAGGACTCGATAGAAAACACTAGGACTCACTTAGCACGCTGATGACAAAATCCACCCTAGCTTTGGGGTGAGGCTGGAGGGGAAAACTCTGCCGATCACTTGTGTCGAAAAACACAAGTAAATCAGTGAGACAAAAAATCTCCTAGGATAGAAATCGTCACCAACATACTAGGCTTACCTAGGTTGTTACATACATGACGGTCTTACTTAGATCATTTACATCATAAACATGCATAATGGGTTAACATTATTCATAAAACTGTCGACTGATGATGGAATCTGAATGGCAATGAATCCCATTTGAAAAAATGAGAGTGTATTGCTATGGGGTCGTTGACAAAGTGTGGTCAACAGGTGGTAAAAAGGCAGCCTTTTACAAGTGAGAGATGAGTGAGAGAGGATGAGGCAAAATCCTAATGACCACCTTTGCTGATTTGTTTAAATCTCTGTTTGACACCTTGCACTGATGGCAAATGGATATGGAGGAAGGCAATGAATTTGTCAATCTTCTTGTGGTGTAGGGGTCAAAGTTTATGAGTGAATGGAGAAGGTGAAGGCACAACCTTGGATGAATGAGCAAATTTTCAACAAGGTATCTTTGGGGATCACTGGTCTCCTTAGTATGCAGATGGATAGGTGTTTCTTTTTTTAAATAGTGATGTTCAAGCATGAAAATTAGGTTTTTACTTAGGGTTCCATTCCTTAAAAAACCATCAAATGCTTGGAGGGGTGTATGACATCCACGTACCTTTCAAAATGTTATGAGGACACCTGGCAGGCAATTTGAAGGGTTTTTTGAGTGTTGAATTGGTGTGGAGGCCCTCCTGGCCAAGCGCGCAGCGACGGAGTGCACGGGGTGTCGGGTCGCATAGTGGTGTCGTGCCTTGTGCCAGGCGCGCAATGCCAACGCTTTCTGTCGGGCCTGTCAGGTAAACGTGCAGCGCATATCTCCAGGCACGCAGCGTCGTGTAAAATTGCATAGGGATAATGCCCAGGTGCGCAGCGCCGAGTAAACTTGCCTAGTTTTGCCTTAGAAAATTCACAGTTTTTCTCCTTGACTGCTTTGATGATTTTGCAAGTTCATAATGAGCTACATGAGGAATGAAATGACCTTTTATAGTCTAGGAAAATAAATTTAATCCCTGCAAACCCACTTTCTAATGTTTTGGAGCCTTTTCATTATTTTCACTGATATTTCTTTGTCTTTTTTCTGCAGGTAATATGAAAATCTTTAAGTGACTCTTTTGTTTGCTTATTGGTGCCTTTCAACATTTTCATTTTGCAGGTGATATGAAAGACATTGAATTGGCTTTCTTTCTGCACCTTGATAGTTGACACCTTCCTTTTGGCCCTTGGGAATTCAAACACACAAGAACACCCTTAAAACTTTTCCTTGACCTGCACCATGGAATTCAAATCATGCCTTTACCTTCTTTGGCCACTTCTGATTTGCAGGTGCCATAAAATACTGACTTAGCCTTTTTCTGATACCCATTATATCTTTGCCCTTAGAGGTAATGAGACACTTACCTTGGCAAACTTTTGAGATGCTTGTACACATCAATAGCCTTAAAACCTTCCCTCTCTCCCACCTTGAAACCTAACACATCTCTTTTGTTCATTCAGTCATGGTAAGCTTATTAAAACATCTTTGAGGGGTTTTTCTCATAGCAACACTGTTAAAACCTTTTCTTGCGTGCATTATGAAGTTGTAATCATGTTTTTACCCTTTTTGACACTTTTGAGTGTGGGTGACTTGAATACATGGATTTTCCCTTGCTCACTAATCTTCTTTACATCTTCACTCTTTGAGACAGTGAGGCATTTCACCTTGGCAAACTCCGAGATGTCACACAACAGTCCCTTCAAATCTTCCCTTACCTGCACCATGGAGTTTAAAACATTCTTTGACACTTTTTAGGCATGAAAAACTCCTTTGATAAGTTTGGGATCTTCACACACAGTGACATCTTCAGAATCCCTCCTTGCTGTCATCATGTATTCTAACTTACCTTTTCACCTTCTTTGATCATCTTCCCAAAAACCCTAGGTGTCTAGAATACTTGAGAACAATTTTCAGTGTTGTCTTCTAAGTTCTCTATAGCCCTTTCAAGTTCGTTCATTTCTGTCCAGTTCACCTCACCCTTTTCCCTATTTCATCTATAATTTATGAAAAATTTCTCTTCATGTTTGGTTTTCTTGGTGTGCCTCCTTCAGGTCATTTCTGTCATTTGTCTCACTGTTTGGCACTTGTTGGCCCATCAAGCTCAAAACCTGGATTCTTCTTGAAAACAAACTGCTTCCTGTCTTCCTTGCTGCAAGATGTCTTCTTTTAGGAATATATCAGTCACCTTATCAGTTTCTCCTGCTGATAGGGCTCTTAACACTTCTGCAGAAGTGCCAAGCTACCTTTACCTTTTGCAAAACTTGAACTTGATAAAACAGTCCTCCTTGGAGATTTTCTGATTTTTCTTTGGACAAGCATGTGCTGATCTTCTTTCACATTTGAGCTAGCTTCTAGCATAGGAAAAGCAGTGCTTAAAACACCAATGATGGCCCTACAACCTATGAAACCCTAATGACCTAGTGGGAGGGTTCTTTGGCCTAGTCTTTGACTGAAATCTGGTTTGGGATCTTCAGGTGTAAAAACAGAGTATTTGACAAATTGATGTATTGAAGATCCAAAATCCAATGTACTTGATTTATCTAAAGAGCCTACAGAGATAGTTTTGAGACCATTAATGCTTGAGGAACCTGGCGAACATGGGAATGAATAGGTTGACTGGTAACCCTAGATGAAAGTGGATTTATGGGCAAGGGAAAAAACAGAGAAATGGAGTTATAGGTGGAAAAATAGGATAGAGATGAGTGGCATAAGCCCATAAGGAGTTTTTATGGAGTGGTAGGGTGACCATGAAATGGCAAAATGGTAGAAAAGTGAACATTTTTCCATAAGGATAATGAAGGCAGTGAGATTTCTAAAATTCACAATATTTAGGGAAATTTGTTTTTAGAAATCTAGAACCAATATTTATTCATCTACAGAGGGTAAAAATTACTGATGACTAACAGATCCGGAGGAGGGGGAGTGTTTCTTCCATTCGCAGATGTGGGTGAAGGGTTCTCCACTGCAATTCTTTGTCGATAGTGGAAGCCAAAATAACCTCATTTCAGCAGAGGTCATGAAGTGCCTCAGCCTACCAACCAGAGAACACCCGCAACCATATACCATCGGGTGGCTTCACCAAGGAGGAGATCTTCGTGTCAATCAACAATGCCGCCTTCTGTATAACATCAAGCCTTTCACGGATGAGGTACTGTGTGATGTTGCTCCTCTTGACGTGTCTGGTGTATTATTGGGCCAATTATACTTGTGGAAGCAACATGTTGTGTATGCATATAGGCCTCGTTCTGCTATTATTACTTTGGGAAATAAGTTGTATAGGATGCCAGAGGTAGTACCGCCTCCCGCCATCTCTTTGATTACTGCAAAGAAACGCAGTAAGATTATTTCCCAAACCAGGAAATTTGTTTTCATTACAAATCGCCCAAAGGGCAAGAATAAGATTATGGCCACAACCTCCAAACAGGGCTCTCGTGCATGACAACAACAAATGGACAAAGTTGTGGAGGAATATAAGGACATTTTCTCCTCACCCATAGAGGTTCCTCTAGACTGTCAGGTCAAGCACTCCATTGATCTGACCCCAGGCATGCCACTGCCTTATGTTTCCATACCTCATGCAACCACACAGACAGAATCCACCCGTGTACTCTCTGACGTCTACCAGTAGGTCCACGACATCTTGGAGAAATCCAATGACAAGTACTAGCAGTGCAAGGATCAACATCAAGTGCCACACAAGTTCCAGATGGGCGACACATTTTGGTTATATTTGCAGAAGGAGTGCCTCTCTAGACCCCATCGTAAGCTATGCCCACTTCAAAGCAGGCCAACTCCTTCACCAGGGAAAGTGGTTCACTAGGGACCAGGTTCAACAAAAATTTCCCTACCTCATGGAGGCTTTGCATGCAATGGGGACCATTGCTTCCTAAGGGGGGAGGAATGATCTAGGCGGATATTGGTGGCCACCCGCTTATTCCGCTAGTCCGTTTCATCAGTTTTCTTATTTAATATTTTTAGCAGTTTTTTGGGTCCCGAACTTCTAGAGCTGTTTTGAGTCCCTATATGGTGTAGTCTTCGGAGAGATATTTCCAACGAGGTATCATACGTGCCAAACAGAGATACTATGACCAAGTTACAACCTCGGTTAGTTGGCTGCCCAACTAACGCCAACGGGGCCCATAAACTCTTGGTGTTACAACTCCTCGGGTTATGGTTTTGGTTGTTTAGGGTTTTCTCTATTTTTTAATAAAAAGGCCTTTGAGCCTCATTGTAACACAGTTCAGAGGCATGTAGCCGCCACATCTCTTAACAGAGATAAACTACCATCGCCCTAGCTAGTTTATGTCCATTCTGTCTGTAAGCATATTTCAGTCATTTGCTATTAATGAAATGAAGTTTTATTTTTGCTACATCTCTGTGTTTATGTTTATTTCTATATTTTATTTCGTTCCTGCATAAATCCAGATTCAGGTTACGGCTCCATGAGGGTTTGAAACATATTTCAGTTTCAATGTTTTGCAGTAATCTTCAGTAAACTTCATGCAATTTCCATGGTCTCCACAGATCATATTAGAGCGTGAAAAATATTTCATTTGAAAGTATTTTTTATTATCTCAAACGGGTTTTTTACAGAATTAGAATTTCGTTTCCTGGTTTGAGAGATATGAGAAATTGAAGTTACACCTGTCTGGAACACTGTGCCACTGCGCGTCCTCTGCATTTGTGAAATCATTTTCTCATCCCACAGGTCATCAAATTTCAAGTGTCTTATATCATTGGAAAGATCTATTCAATACCTCAAATTGGTCTTTTGACGGAATCTGATTTCATCACCTATAGCAGAAGTTATCAACAAAGTTGCAGCAAGAGGTCCATTTCAACCAAGATCCGGATCAATAGAGATGTTGCGATCCATCATATCTTTCATGCTTTCCTCTTTCCAGCAGCATCAAGACTATGTTCCATTGCAGAATCTCCAACCATGTTACCCGATCTCAACTCTGATACCATTTGAAATAGCAACTGATTTATTTTTCCTACTTATTTTCCATGGTAAGTTATTTACAAAAACCCTTTTGTAAACATCAAAATAAATTCTACTGCAGTTATCACATAATTTCATAGAGAAAATAACAATGAAATATAAGCACAAGAATCAATCACATCAACACAGTATTTTTGGACAATTGTCCCTATAAAAACCCAATGCAGGAAAACCGGTGCAACAGATGAGGGTTTATTAATTAATCGTCAGCAACAGTCTCTTTACAAGGAATGACTGGTAGAATAACGAAGAAACTTTCATGAAAACACCTGAGATAATTTTCTCCCAACCTCAGGAGAAATTCTGACACGCAAGAGACTCTCTGGCCTCCACAGTGTCACCTCTGCGTGATTCTCTGCGCAAGGACTGCGTCCTTAGCTGCGTTGCCTCTCTGCGCTGTCCCTTTGCTGCTCCGTGTCCCTCTTCCTTGACCTCTGACTGATGCTTATACTCTCTTCTTTCTTCACCCTGCATCTCTCCCTCTGAAATTGAATTCTAAATTCTGAAGAATCGACTTCCCTCGAGTTACTAAGTGTTTGCCCAGCTTATCTTCAACTAATCCACAAGTCTTCATTTATACTTTTCCTATTGATAAATCAACGACTGTGATCTAATCCTTAATCAATGGCTAAGATTAATTTAGACTTGATCCTTATCACTTAGAAGCTTTTCACCCACATGTTAAATTAACTCACTTTAATTATTTAAATTCCCTCAGTTTTAACTTAGGTTTCATTTAAAATAATTAATTATTTGAATAAATTTCACTCCGGGTGGAATTTCTCCAAACGATTTTTGTGTCTTGGAGATCTCATGTGTTCTAGCCCCTCCATAAAGTTTCAGAGCTAGAACACATCCGATGCTACCCAAAAATCAACAGTAGTATGCAGGGTCAGCAGTAGCACAGATGCAACGCAGAATCAAAGTTGCGTAGTAGTTGGTCGGAACTGAGGCGAGACATTAGCAACGTAGCAAGGGGTTTTTCTGGGGACTTAGTCCAAAAATAATTGTGTACTTATATGTGTGCGCATCTAGTCTTTCATGCGTTGTATTTATTTGTGAGGGCTGTAGTGTATTGATTTAGTATTTACCGTAGAAGACGATAAATAACTTGTTTAGTAAAATAACAAATAGAAGAAATATAATCAGTTGTTGCAATAGGATTCCGAGTAACAGAATTTTCACACTGCTATCTGGGAAACTGATTCTCCCAGCCTTTGGAACCTCTCTCTAGCTTCTGGCATTGAGTCTCGACTTCTCCCCAAAAAAATGGAATTTCCTCTAGAGGGATCTGCGCTGCCTCACTGTGGCACTCTCTGCCTCTTTGCAAATGTACTCGCCGGATCTGAAAATCTTCCTCCGACTTCACTATCTCTGCCCTCTCTCATTGCTTCGATCTCACTGAATCAATTCCGACAACACCCAGATGTGTGAAAATTTCATTTAGTGCAATAATTGAAAAATATTCTTCTAACTCTCAATTTGATTATGCAGTTTATTGCTATGACAAATATTGAATAAATTTACTATTGTAATTTTCACAATATTACTGCGGAAAAAAAATGCTAGAAATAGAGAAATTCTAGCATGCACATACAAAACATTAACGTAGTTATTTTTGGACAATTGTCTCCGGAAAAAACCAATATGGGAAAACCGGTGCAGCAGATGAGGGTTTTCTTATTAATCTTTAGCAACAAATTTGAGTATAAGAATTCTGACAATTTAAACAGAGGAAAAATACTGAGAAATTTTCTGATAAATTTCTAACTCTCCATAGCGACTCCTTGACCCCAAGATGGACCCTCTGCCCATATGCTGGTGCCTCTGTGTCACTCTCTGTGCAGTGACTACGCAAGGCTCTAGTGGACTACCTCTTTCCTCATGCTGCCTCCTTTTGAATTCAATATGTACCTTCTAGACTTTTGCTAGTACCTTCTCTCTCACCTGCGACTCATCCTCTGGCTTTATCTCCTTTATTGATATCAGCCACTGAGAAAATCGATTTGCCTAGGAAATTGAGTAACTGCACTGGTGTGTTCTCCATCTAACCATCGACTTCTTCTTATAATCTTCTGTTGGACCACCAACAACCAATATTAAAACATAATCGATGACCCATATTATTTCCCTGTCGATCCGTGTGAGTTTCTAGAACATAATTAATTGTCAGGCCAGGAGGTAACTCCGCAAAACTGAAGATGAATTAGATGGAGGTTGTGTGTGTACTTATACATGGACGCGAGACTATTGGGATTCATTTCCCAATGTCTCTTGGCCTTCCTTATTTACTATTTTACAATAATATACAATCTCACCCAATCCCTTAGGATTAGGTGTCAACATTCCCCCCTTTAATCTGAAGGGATGTTGGTGAGTCCAAGCATCGTTCTGAATTTTTCAAACTTTTCTCTTCCAAGCACTTTGGTGAAGATGTCTACAGTCTGCTCATTTGTGGAACAATGATGTAGATGGATAGTTTTGGCATCAACATGATGTTGAATCAGATGGTATTTTGTAGTGATGTGCTTTGTTTGATCATGGAACTTTGGGTTCTTGCCCAACTTTATTGCAAAAGTGTTGTCGATCATGAGTGGAGTTGAATGCATTTGTTTCATCTGCAAATCTTCTAGGATTTTCCTGAGCCACACAATTTCCATTGTTGCTTTAGCTACTGCCACGTATTATGCCTCAGTTGTGAAATTTGTTGGAATTGACTGTTTGCGTGAGCTCCATGAGACAGCTCCTGATCGAAGAATCATGGTATAATCTGAAGTAGATACCCCAATTTCTTTGTCCCCATCAAAGTCTGAATCAGAGTATCCGATCAAGCTGAAGTCGCCTACCTGTGTATATTTGAGTCCAAAGTCTTGAGTCCCCTTCAAGTACTTTAGAACTCTTTTTGCAGCAGACCAATATCCTTCACAAGGTTTTTGCATAAACCTAGAGAGGATTCCAACAGCAAATGAGATCTCTGGTCTGGTGGTAGTCAGGTAGATAAGACTTCCTACAAGCTGTCTATACTTTGTTGCATCCTCGAATTCCTTCTCTTCAATGGATGTGAGCTTCAAGTTTTGTTCCATTGGAGTGGTTAAGGGATTGCATTCATCCATGCCATTCAAAAGATCTCCAATGTACTTGTTTTGAGAAAGGAATATAAATTTAGGATGTTGAGTTACTTCAATACCCAGATAGTAGTGGACATAGCCCAAATCAGTGATTTCAAAACCTTTCTTCAATTCTTTCTTTATGGATGCAATATAACTCTCATTGTTCCCTGTCATCTAAGATCATCTACATACACCACAAGATATACAACTGTTTTTCCAACTTTCTTAACAAACAAAGTTGCATCATCAAGATCAAAATGTTTGAAGTGAAGTTTCAGAAGATGCTCTGTTAATTTCTCATACTAGGCTCGCGTTGCTTGCTTGAGGCCATACAAGGATTTTATAAGTTTGCATACTTTGTGTTCTCCTTTAGATCTCCATTCAAAAGGGTGGTTTTTACATCCATCTGATGGACTTTCCATCCCTTCTGCGCTACTAGGGCAAAGAGTGTCCGGATGGTGGCCCATTTTGCTGTGGGGGCAAAAGTTTCTTCATAATCGACCCCTTCTTTCTGTGCAAAACCTTTTGCCACAAGCCTGGCTTTGTGCTTGTCAAGTGAGCCATCTGCTTTGTACTTGTTCTTGTAGACCCATTTGCAGCCAATTGGTTTGGTTCCCAAAGGAGGATCAACCAGCTTCCAAGTGCCATTCTTTATCAAGGCATCATACACCTTTTGCATCGCTTCATTCCATTCAACATGAGAAGCGGCTTCTTTGAAGGAAGTTGGTTCATGATCTGTAGACAAATTCAGTTCACAGTTATAAGCAATATCCATATCAATAGGTGAATCATAATTATCTATGCCACCTCCATTTTGTTTGGTAGAACTTCTTGTTCCTGTCTTTCCAACCTCATCGGGACGAACGTTTTCTAGTGTCTTTGTCAGAATTTTGGGGAATCTTTCTGAGATGGCTGAAGCTCCTCATTTGACTGAGTTGGAATTGAATCAAGATTCAATCTCCCAATTCTTTCAATCACATCATTCAAGGTGTCATCTGTGGTTGGTTTTTCATGTGGGGGAGAGAGTGCTTCGGAAGATGATTTCAGAGATTGATTCAGTATAGGAATCCCCCCTTCAAGATGTGGAACCTGATTATCAAATTCTTGAAAAGACTTTGCATGTGTGAATCTATCCAAGCGATTAAGTTTCCACTCAACAACATTGTCAGTCTTGGAAGATTCAAGGAATATGACATCTCTTGCTACTACAAACTTCTTATTGACTTCATCATAGAGACGATACCCTTTGGAGGTATTGGAATACCCTAAGAAGATACATTTTCGACTTCTAGCACCAAGTTAATTCCTTTGTACCTTCGGTATCAAAGCATAACAGGTGGAACCAAAGACCCTGAAATGCTTTACCGAAGGAATGTGGCCATGCCACATTTCATAAGGAGTTTTGTTTCTGATTGAATTTGAAGGACACCTATTCTTTATGTATACAACACATAGAACTGCATCAGCCCAAAACATCAATTTTACATTCTTAAAAAACATCATGGGGTGAACCATATTTAAAATTGTTCTGTTCATTCTTTCAGCGACACCGTTCTGTTGGGGATTATAGGGCACAGTTGTTTGATGTTTCATCCCATGTTGACGAAGATAGTTTTCAAATTCATTTGAAGTGTATTCTTTTCCATTATCAGTGCGCAAAGAGCCAATATGTGTTTGTGCATCATTTTCAATCCATGCATGAAAATTCTTGAATGTTTGAAAAACATCAGATTTGTTCTTCAATAAGTAAACCCAACACATTCTGGTGTAATCATCAATAAATGTCATCATATATTTATTTCCATTTGTAAAAGCAACAGGCATGGGGCCACATAAATCTGAATGAATAAGCTCTAGTTTTCTATGTGCTTTGGAATGTGAATTATGAAATGGCTGTTTGCTATGCTTTCCTAGAATACAAGCATCACATTGCTTAAGTTTCCTAGGAATTGTAGGCAATCCAGTAACACCTTTTTTCTTCAACAATCGAAGGCTGTCATAGTTTAAATGTCCAAATCTAGCATGCCATAAAAGACTTGATGGGAATGTACCTCCATCATGATGTGAATTGAATGCAAAGTTTTGTGCATGAGCAGAGGAACCTTGCAGCTTTAGAAGTCTTCCTTCTTCTATTCCCTCCATGACAAGTGAGCGATCTGATGCTTTTCTGACCTCAACCTTGTCATCAAACATGTGAATGGAGTGTCCTTGTTGGTGGATGTGGACCAAGGACAACAAGTTTCTCCTCAACTCAGGGAGGTATAGAACCTCATGTAGAAGATGATCTGGAAGACCAGGCAACTTAAGTCTAATTGTGCTAAGCTCTGATGGCTTGAGTTTGGATTTATCTGCGAAGTATACTGCTCCATCAACTTTGTTAGTAAATTCTTCAAAAAAATATTTTCTAAAAGTCATGTGACATGTTGCTCCTAAATCTAGCAACCAATCATTTCTCCAAGAAGTAAATGAAACATCAAATAAGTCTTTAGTTACTCCATTGTTACAATGTGTTACAACATAATGAGCGGATTCAGGTGCTTTACCTTTGTTTCTGTCATGAGTTTTACCTTTTTCTTGATTTCTTTGTTGTTCAATTTTATCCCAAGACAACTTACATGTAGATGCATCATGCCAATCTTTATTGCAGCGTATGCAATGAAGATCAGATTTTTCAGTTTGAATTTGTTTGCCCCCCCTTCCTCCGAAATTTCTTCTTCCTCTTCCTCTTCGGCTACCTCTTCCTCTGGAAGAATCTTGAGCATGACTCTTCTCTCTATGTGCGAAACATACAGCCTCTTCAGAAGATAGAGGGGCTGTCATCTTTCCAAAAGCCTTCTCTCTTTCTACAAACTTTTTCTCAAGGGAATCAACGGTGGTTTTCATGAAGTTTCCACTTGCTTGCAATGACTCAAGGTAATGTGAGTAAGTGGGATACAATGCCTTAACATATGCTATGAGAGGTATGTCAACTTCTACACCAGTATTCTTAATGTCATGCATGATAGAGCTTACTTCTGAAGCTAAAGTAAGAGGGTCATCATTTTTCAATTCAAGGCTGAACAAATTAATCATTAATTGAACAATTTCAAGTTCTGAATGTGTGTCATAGAGTTCTTTTACTTTACTCAAGGCTTCATAGGGATTTGAAAAAGGTGTAATATGGTGACTCACCTCTTCATTTACGGAAGCTGCAATCAAGGCATAGGCCTTGCGGTTCTTGTTTTCCTGAATGGCGATCTCCTTGTCTGAGGTGGGCTTTGCTAGTGGATGGTCTCCTTTTCCTTCAAAAATTCCTCTCCACAGCTCATTAAAAATGAGAGTGTGCTTGATTTTTCGAAACCATTCAGGATAGTTCTCCTTGCCGGAGAGAACAACTCCCACAATAGATATGAGAGAATGCATTCTTTTGAAAAAAAAAAATTACTTTGCTGCCACGGTAAAAAAAAAACTCAATCTGGTTTAAATTTTGCACTTCAAATTTTTTTTTTTTTTTCTTGTAAAAAAAATTTTGGGGAAAAATTAGAGGTATTATCTAAGGGAGGGTTTATTTGGGGAAGGTATTAGCTGGGGGAGGATGGAAGTGGGGGAGGTATTTATTGGGGGAGGGAGGGAGTGGGAGGGTATTTACTTGGGGGAGGCCGGGCTGTAAAGCAATGGTAGGGAGGGAGTACAGAGTACAGGCTGACGACGGTTTGCGTGGGAGGGGAGGAGGGAGGAGTGAGGGAGTAGGAGCGGTGAGGGGGAACGGGATGAGTGGGCGTGAGGAGCGTGAGGGGAGGGGAGGGTGAGGGAGGTAGGAGCGGAGGGGAGCAGAGGGGGGTCTGCTAGTGAGGGGGAAGGGGAAGAGTGGGCGCGAGGAGCGTGAGGGGAGGGGAGCGTGAGGGAGGTAGGAGCGGAGGGGGGTCTGCGGTGAGGGGGAAGGGGAAGGAGTAATGAGCAAGGGGAGGGGCGAGGGGGGGTCTGCGGGAGGAGTGAGGAAGAGGGGAGGTAGGGAACCGCGGGGAGTGAGAGGAGCAGACAAGTCGAGGAGGTAGGGAGTTGACCGATCTGCGTGGCCGGAGTGTGAGGAACTGACAGGAGGGAGCGACAACCGAGTGGTAGGAGCCGAGCAAAGGCTGTCAGTGCGAGGAACCACACCGGAGTGTGAGGGAGTGACAACTGAGCGTGAGGAGTGAGCGCTGTGAGGTGCCAATGGGTCAATGTGAGGGGGGCAGCGTGGTGCTGAGGCCTGCACACACTTGCCTGTAATAAAAAATTGATATATGCTGTGGAGAATTTGCAGAATTGTAGAATTGCAGAATGTGCAGTTCTGCCAGGTGCTAGAAAAGAGGGAGTTACAAGGGCAGGGATGCCAGAAGTATAGCTGGCTCTAATACCATGTCAGGCCAGGAGGTAACTCCGCAAAACTGAAGATGAATTAGATGGAAGTTGTGTGTGTACTTATACATGGAGGTGAGACTATTGGGATTCATTTCCCAATGTCTCTTGGCCTTCCTTATTTACTATTTTACAATAATATACAATCTCACCCAATTCCTTAGGATTAGGTGTCAACATTAATTTTGATTAATTAATCATATTTCCTAAGTTTAAGACTTACGAAATATTAAAAACTGACTAATAAATCTAATTAAGTTGTCTCCAGGTGGAATTTACTGGAACGATTTTTGGGTATTGGTGAATACATGCATTCTAGCCTCTCCACCAAATCTCGTGGCTAGAACACATTCGATGCTACAAAAACTAACACTCTCTCTTAGCGAGGAATGTTTTCTAGTGCTGCAACCCACTGAAACAACACTCTGTCTTGCATCATCTCCTGTCACACTGCTGATGTCCGACTACTGCTGCCAACGAACCACTATGCAACTTTGATATGTGTTGCATCTGTGCTGTTGCTCACCCTGCTGAACTACTGCCAACACTACATCTGCACTGTAACTCCCTCTCATCTGTTGCTGCTACAAATGAGAAATATCTAAAGTACCCGGTCTCTGCTACTGAAACGAGTTCTCCACCATACCCATCTGTTCCCTAAACTAGATGAACTTAGCTCTCCCTAGAGATTTCGTGAGTATGTCTGCTACCTAATCTCCTGTGGGAACATACTGCAGCTGGACTGCCCCATGTTGTACACAGTCTCTAATGAAATGAAATCTGATATCTATGTGTTTCGACTTGTCATGAAACATTGGATTCTTAGAGAGCTTTATTCAACTTTGATTATCATAGTAGACACTATTAGCTCCCATCCTCTGCCTGAACTAGCTCACGAGCAACTTCCTAAGCCATATATCTTCGCACGTAGCTGTGTTGGCTGCCATATATTCTGCTTCTGCTGAGCTCAATGCTAATGAATTCTGCTTCCTGCTACACCAAGAAACCATCCCTGATCCAACACTGAAGTAGTACTTAGACTCCAGAGGTACTTTTCTTGTCCACTGAATTGCCTGCCCAATCTGCATATGTGAATTCGCATAATCTGACATCATTTCCTTCAGTATATTTCAAACCATACCCGATTGTGCCACACACATACCTCAGAATGTGCCTTGCTACTTCCCAATGTACCCTTTTCGGCTCTACCATGAATTGACTAAGGGTATTGACAGTAAAACAAATGTCTGGCCTAGTGTTAACCATATACATGAGAGACCCAATGAGCTGCCTATACAAGGTGGGGTTGACTTCGTTGTCCCCTGATGCATCTATCTTCTTCCAATTGGTGATTATGGGCATAGTCATGGGCCAACAATCGTACATTCTAAACCTCTTCAAAATATTTGTAGCATATCTCTTTTGCCCAAGGAAGATGTCCCCATTATTCTGCCAAACTTCCAATCCTAGAAAATAGTGCATCAACCCCATATCCTTCATGTCGAAATCTGCTGCAAGGTTCCTTTTGTAGTCTTTTATGAGCCCTAATGATCCTGTCGAAGAGAGATCATCCACATACAAAACTAGAATGAGAGGCTCGTCCTCTACCATCAAATAGTAGAGGTTGGGATTTGCATCACTCTCGACGAATCCCAATTGCTGTAAGTAATTGTCAATCTGACCATACCACGCCCTGGGTGCCTGCTTGAGCCTGTATAGGGCTTTATTCAATCTGCACACATGAGTGCACTTCTCATAAGTTTCGAAGCCTTCAGGCTGTTTTATAAATACCTCTTCTTCTATCACCACATTCAAGAATGATGTCTTGATGTCCATGTGGTGAATCTCCCATCCCATTTGAGCTGCTAGGGATATAACAAATCTGATAGAGGTATATCTGGCAATTGGGATGAAGGTCTCCTCATAGTCTATTCCTTCTTTCTGTGCATACCCCTTTGCCACGAATCTAGCCTTGTACTTCTCTACACTGCCATCTGCAGCGTACTCGATCTTGTAGATCCATTTGGGACCTACAATTGATCTGTCTTTCGGCCTCGATACTAACTCCCAAACATCATTTGTCATGATAGAACTATACTCTTCTACCATGGTATCCATCCACACCTGATGCTGTGGCACTTCTTGAAAGCTGGAGGGTTCTGCAACCTGAGCTACCAAAGCTTGATATCTGTCAGGATGCCTACGTTGTCTCTTGTCCGTCCTAGGAGCTCCGACAAACTCCTCTGTGTCTCTCAAGGTCTGACAAACTTCCCTACTAGCTCTACCACTGGTGGTGGGAGGTTGAATCAGTTCCTCCTCCTGTCCTTGTTGCTTCGTCTACTGAGAACTCCCTGGATCTCCTACCCTTGAGGAAATACCGGTGCTAGTCACTGTACTTGATCCCTGTGACTATCCTCTTGCTGGTCCCACTTGCTGTCCTTGCTGTTGGACTAATGGAAATTCTGCTGACTAATTCTGATCACCTGCTGGTATCTCTCAAGATCTCCTAAAAGATCTGTCTTTATTGAACTTTACGTCTCGTCTCACTACTTTCTTCCTACTGTTAGGAATGTAGATCCTTTATGCCTTTGAGGTCTCGCTATCCCAATGATGAACCCCTTCTCTGCAGTCTGATCCAATTTGCTGCGTTTTTCATTTGGGACGTGGGAGTAAGCCACACTCCCAAAAAACCTCAAGTGACTCACTTCAGGCTTCTTTCCTATGAAGACTCCCTCTGGCATTTTATTCCCCAATGCTTTATGAGGAGTTATGTTCTGAATGTACATTGTTGTGTTGCATGCCTCTGCCCATAAAAATCTGGGAAGATCCTAGTCATACAACATAGCCTTGGCAGCCCCAATTATCGTTCTGTTTTTCAGCTCCGCTACTTCATTATGCTGAGAGTTATATGGAGCTGTCCATTCTCTTTTGATGCCTTCCTTTGCGCATAAATCTGTGAAATCTTTATCAATTTACTCATTATGATGTCATTCATTGATTTCCATGTTTTCTACGAGAGCTTTGAACTCTCTGAACCGATCAAAGACCTCATCTTTGGTCTTTAAGAAATAGATCCAGGTCTTCTTAGAATGATCATCAATAAAGGTGACAAAATATTTGCCACCGCTAAGAGCTCTAGTGGACATAGGGCCGCAAATATCTGAGTGTATCAATCCCAACACCCCATTTTCTCTGCTGTTGCTTCTAGGAAATGCTGCGTTTTCGTACTTCCCAAGTACGCATCCTCTACACACATCATCGTGCTCTGTGCTGAGAACTAGAACTCCTGTTATATTTTATCCGAGTATCCTAAGTGCTCCATGGTGTAAATGTCCCATCCTCCTATGCCATAGTTCGTTCAACTCCTTCCCACTGCTATTATCATTGCCTATCAATGCCATTGGAGAATCGATTTGCAACCTATATAACCTGTTGCTCCAAACTCCAATCTGTCTCACCTTCTTCCAGCTAGAGTGTTTGACATACACTTTCTTCCCTACGAATTGTACATCGTACCCCTTGTCCTGTAATTGGGACACTGAAATTAGGTTCATACCCAATCCTGGCGCCTGCAATACATTAGTAGCGTTGGTACTGGTTCATGTTTCCGTCTGAAATTCTATGGTGCCTCTCCCTACCAGAGTACACTTAGATCTGTTTCCCATAGTGATCTGGAAGTCCATATGCTCCTCCTGATAGCTAGAGAAATATTCTCTAACTCCTGTCATATGAGCTGAAGCTCCACTATCAATATACCAAACACTAGATGATGGCGAACCTGACAAGCATGCGAACTCATCATCCAACCTGGAAGATAATTTTGAGGCTTCCTGACTGTTGATTCTATCCATGATTTTTTGTGTTATTTCTCCTTTCCTTCCCTATGCTGATTTTGCTGCTGCAAAATACTGTGTCCCAACTGAAGATCTTCTCTGCAAGGAAAATATTGTTGCTCCCTCTACCTCTGACAATCTTTGATCTGGAAAGTCTAACTTCTCTGTTGACTCTCTCGTAGAAATAGAAATTTCCTCAAGAATTGACACTCCTGGCAAAAGGGATTGCGCTGCCTTTGGGGTTTCGAGTAGCCGCTTACGCAGTGCTTCGAAGCTCCTTCTTTCTACTTGCAACTGAGCTCTTTGGCTTCTATCTGCGTTCTGATACCATGTGAAAATTCCGTAATCCGGAATCCTACTGCAACAATTAATAATATTTCTTCTATTTGTTAAATTTATTAAACAAATTATTTGCAGTTTCCTACGACAAATATCAAAACATATACACTGTCGCCTTCACAAAATAAATACCGTAGAAAAATAAATGCTGGAAAATTAGAGAAATTCTAGCACACAGATAAAGATATTAACACAGTTATTTTTGGACAATTGTTCCCGGAAAAACCTTTTTTTGAAAACCGGTGAAGTAGGTGAGTGTTTCTTTATTAATCTTCAGCAGTAATTCAAGTACAAGAATTCAGATAACAAAAAAGAGGAAAAATATTGAGATGAATTTAGTGACAAATTTTTCATTCTCCACGGTAACTCTTTGACCTCGAGATGGATCCTTTGCCCATACGCTGGTGTCTTTGTGTCACCCTCTACGCAGTGCTCCAGAGAACTACGTCCCTCCTCACGCTGTCTCTTCCTGAATTCGTCCTGCACTTCCTGGACCACTGCTGATACCCTCTCTCTCTCACCTGCAACTCACCCTCTGGCTCTCTCTCCTCTGCTGAACTTCAACCACCGAGAAAATCGATCTGCCTGGGCAACTAAGTAACTGCATTGTTGTATTCTCCTATCCATCGACTTTTTCTTATAATCTTATGTTGGAGCACCGACGACCAAGATTAAAACATAATCAATGGCCCATATTATTTCCTTGTCGATCCGTGTGAGTTTCTAGAACATTCACACCAATTAATTAATCATATTCCCCAAGTTTAGACTTATGTAATATTGAAAAACTGATTAATAAATCTAATTAAATTGTCTCTAGGTGAAATTTCTAGAAACGATTTCTGGATATTGGGGAATACATATATTATAGCCTCTCCACCAAATCTCGTGGCTAGAACACATCCGATGCTACAAAAACTAACAATTTAGACAGAATCAAAACCTTCCTTGACTTGACCTATTGATCGCTGCTCTTTAACTATGCTCTGATACCATGTTGATTTTTCATGATTTCCTTAATTGATAATTACTTTCCAATGATTATCAAATCAATTCATCTTATACCATATTCATCATTAAGTAATTATACGGGAAAATCTTCAATAGTAAAACAATAATGACAGTAGAGACAGCCAAACACAAGAGACAAAATTTATCCTAGGAAAACCCCAAACCAGGGGAAAAACCCAATAACCTTTTCTTAGAGAAATTTGTCCAATTCAACAAGAGATACATTCTGATTTCCCAGTGAAGTAAAGTCAAACTGACCAGTGACCAAACCAGGTCAAACCTGGTCCAACTGTCCATGAGCCAAGTCAAACTGCTGCTTATAAAATTCGGTTTGCCTCAGCGAATAATTCTTTTACAAAAGCTCCATCTACCACAGAATTAATCTGCCCATAATCTCGATCTGCCACACATAATAAGTTCACATGAACAGAAGAAGTGTGATTTGAATTGTGCCTCAGATTTCGTCCTTGATCAGCCTCAGACTTTGTCCTTGATGAGATCTGAATTCTGCCTCAGATTTCGTCCTTGATGAGATCCAAATTGTGCCTCAGATGATCCAAATTCATGTCCAAATGAAGAGGACGAATGGCCTTTTATAGTGATCATAAGTGCACCAAATGGTGTGACTATTGGGCTGAAGCCGACATGAGCTTATGGAGGAGCCGACCTTACATTTTTGGAGGCAAAATTCATAATTTGAAAATTCAAATTTACTTCTTTTGGAGCCGACTTGGAATCCATATTTTTATTTATCATTTCACAATTATGAAGAGCGACTGAAGTTGCAGAAATTCAACAGATACTTCATACATGCACTTGTTTGACTCTTTCTCACTGCTAGTTTCATTTAAGCTATAGGCTGATCTTAGGTTAGGGATCCCTAAGACACTCCCTTTGTTATACATACTGTAACTCCTAGTTTCATAACTTTGGTATAGGTAGGGCATGTCTTCTCTTCAGGTGGATGCAACGTTGAGTTAGTGGGGTTTTGGTGCCATTTGTCAGTTGCCACTTCCTATTGTTGCATCCACCTAAGCACTGAAGACAAATCTGGGTGTTTGGAGGCAAGTTTTGAAGAATTTTCTAGGTTAGGAGGACAAACAAGTTTTGCATACGGGATCCTTTGAGCTGTTACACACCTTCAAAGCCATGCTATTGTGCACATCTAATAAGTATGGAGCTATGCTTTAGCTCTCACTATTGCATTGTTAAAAATTCAAACCATTGGATATTCATATTATTTTTTGTTTGTTTCTTTATTTTCTTTATCTGTTTTTTGTGTCATCAAATTTCATATTAGGCATGGAACTTGTTTGCTCATTTTCACATTTTTGTTAAATTAGTGCCATGGAAAGTATAATATTTCACTAATAGAACCCACTATTTATCTAGTGGCGGTATAATGGAATAGGACAGATATATTTTATAGACTGGATGAATCATGTGTTTTTGTGCAGGCATTTTAAAATTTTGGGTAAAGTTGCATGCACGTCCTCTTAATTAAAACAGAATTATAAGAAATGCAAATTGATTGAATATGTTCACAGAGACTAGGAACGATAATTTTATAGGATTATTATGCTTGTGGAGTGGTAAAAGTGTAAAGAATCATTGTGCTGTGGGATAACCCAAGATAAATGGGAGTAATTTACTAGGAAGAAACATGGATAGAAAAACATGAGGTTAGGACTGTTTAGGAGTAGATAGAGTCAAATCCGTAGTATTTATTTGTGCTTTTTCTCAATGTTGTAGCAGGTTATTTGTCTTAGCTATACGGAAAAGCTGAAGCCTATGGTAGAGTTTCTTCAATCAGTTGGGCTAGACCAAGACAAAGATATAGAAAATCTGCTGTCTCGAAATGGTCAAATTCTTTGCCTTGACATTGAAAAAAATCTACGTCCTAAATTCAAATTCTTTTATTCAGTGGGACTCTCAAAAAGACAGGTTGCACGCATTGCTGTACTCTTTCCCCCTATGTTCGGACTGAGCATTGAAGGTTCCTTGAGGCCCAAGTATAATTATCTTGTTGATGTAATGAAACACTCTGTTCAGGAGATTGTTTACTTTCCACAGGTATGTAATACATTCTTGTATTTTAATCTCTAGTACATAATCTATTCTACCATCCACCATTTTGATGTAGCGTGCATTCCTGGATTGCTCTTCTAAGCCTTACTTTCTCACAATTGTTTGTCTGCAGTAGTGTACATTTGGCATGCATGTGATCCATATTTGATTGCTGGTGGAAGTAATATGTTGTCCAATTGTAATCCTTCTTATTTGTTTTATAACTAAGTTTCCAATCTGCCTGCATGTATTATTTGAAAATAGAGTCTTTTTCATCTATCCGTGTGCATTTTAAGTTAACCAGAGGGAACAATATATCCTTTTTGCATGTATTCTTGGAGGCTAAACTCTGAACTCAGTACCTGCATCGCATCATTTTAGGATTTCATCTAAAATGGTGTGGCTTAGCTTAAACACTTCTCTCTTTGTATAATACTTGCATTGGTGCCCTTCAGTTGTTGCTGAAAGACTTAGATCAAGAAGATTCAATAGTTTTCCTTATGGTATGAGTTTGCATTGCTCATGATTGCCGTGATTTTCCGAGTTTTAGTTTTTCATGTCGTTGGGATGCAATTGCATACATTGAAATTTATGTTGCACTGGCTGTGGGGAAGGGGGGACAGGGGGTACGAGGGGACGAGTTTCTGGGACAGCTAGAGTGCACCTCCTAATTTTCAGGGGATGGCTAGTGTGACAACTAATTTTTATATTTATTAAAAAATAAAAAAATAAAATAAATTTAGTAATTCAGGGTAAACATGAATGATAAATTAAAATATAAAAATTAAAACTATTACTAATTTTTAAATTCAAATTACAAAATAAAATACTAATACTAATACTATCTAATCATCATTGTGCATCACAAAAACAAATCTCATCATCATTGCCCATTATCAAGAACTTAGAAGTACTATTAGTCTGCTACAGCCTACAATCTACTACTGTCTACACAATCATTCTATGATGATCGTCATCAAATTTCAACATGATAGACAAGATAAATTTGAAATTTAAATACCATGTAAAGTTGTAAACTAGATTATAAATCCTATAATCTAGTCTATAGGATAATGCATCCAATTACATACAGGATTTTTATTACTCTTATAGTTGGTGGTCAATATTCATTTTGTTAGATAACATTTAATGATGTAGAGGTAGTTGAATTCCTAAAACCATTTTATATTGAAATATTTTTATAACACAATAATATAAAGGTAATTGAATTTAAAATTGTTTTATATTAAACTATTTTCTCATATAAAGGTAGTGGAATATAACACTACTTTATATTTAATTATTTTTATATTACTTATGTCAACAATATTAACAAATAATATTGTAACATTTAAAATCAAATTCTAATTGCTAATTTTAAAAGATGAAATTCTAATTGCTTGACGTGGCCACCTAAAAGTTTACCTGGTTCTCCCTCATAAGCACTACAGGAAATATTATATTACATCTTCCAATTTGTATACGACATAAATGTCATCTGTACTGCACCTTTAAACACACGTTTTGGTTATCTGTACTGAACCTTTTAACACACGTTTTGGTCATCTATACTACACCTTCAAACACGCTTGTTTCAGTCATTCATCTTGGCATCCAAAGCACCCACAACGCATCATTGTTTAGTGCGTCCACTGCATTTTTAAAAGGCATATGCATGCTAACAGTAATTTACACAGAGACTTCGATTTCCTTTCATCCATCAACTTGTTAATATTTTGTTTATCAGTCCATACATTTCCCAGGCTTCAATCGCGAACCTAGTTGCATCTCAACCGATTGCTGCTGCTTCTTCCTCCTCCATGCCTTCGTCTTCTGCCTCGACTTCTTATTATCATTGCGATTGGCATGCATTTATTAATTGTCGAGGTGTGGATGTGAAAAAGACCTTCGCTAGCTACCTCTACAGACGTCTTATTGGTAGTGGATTGAGAGCAAGGTTGACCCTTCTACGGTCCACTAGACGTTGGTGTTGAAAAGTGTAACTAGGTCGGTTTTCATGTTGACTATAAAATTATGTATATATGTAAAGAAGAAGTCAAAGATAATAAAATATATATTATTGTTGTATTTTCTTAAGGGTTTCATGAGCATAATTTATTAAGTAGATGGACTTCTTCTTGATGTCCTCTAGGGTTGAGTTAAGTGTCAGATCTAGTTTTCTTATATTCTCCTTGTGGAAGAAGCTTACAACAACCCCCAATGCAACGATGAAAGTCAAGTGAAGAAAACACCTCTCCAACGATGAGAGAAACCTTATCTAGTCGGCCTAATTCATAACTGCATGGTCGGCTTGCTTGAAGGAATGTGCCCTATATATAAAGATGTGATATGCTGTCATTATGGACAACAAGTGATCGGATATCTCTGAGATAACAGTGCGGATATCTACAAGAAAGTTAGACGAATATCTACAAGGAAGTTAGTGTGGATATCCACAAGAATACAGTGCGGATATCTACAAGGAGACAATGTGGATAAATGTTGAGATTTTGTGTATTTGGGGTAGCATTAGTTGTGCTCTAGGTCCCAAATTTTGAGGAAGGACTAGAGTTCACCTGATCTACAAGACCCAGAAATGGATTTGGGAAATTTCATCTGGTTTAGGAGATATTAAATTAATTAATTATTTTAATGTATTTCCTAAGTTAAAACTTAGGAAAATAAAATATAAGGTGAATTTAATTAAACATGTGATGAAATTGTTTTAAGTCACATGGATCAAGCTTTCTTTTAATCTTAGCCGTTCATTTGTCAACGAGAAAAGTATAAAGGAAAGGCTTGGGGTCATTTGTAAGACACACAGAGGCAGAGCACTGAAGCAAAGCTGAGATTCTAGGGTGGGGTTGCTAAGTATTCTCAAGTGTTTCAGTTGTAGAGAGGGGAATTTAGACCAAGGGGATGATCTGATCCCGGGGTCTAGAATACACAAGAAGTAGAGAAGAGATCAGGAAAGACAGTGCAGAGGAAGGCAGCAACAAGGATAGCGTGATTTTCAGGAAACCCTTCAGGGGTTACGCAGAGACCCTTAGGGGCAGCGTAGTGACTACGTCACCCAGTCTAGGGTAACGCAGTCTCTTCCAGTGACAACGCTGAGCATTTGGAGGCCTTCAGAGGCTGACGCAGTGTTTTTCAGGGGCAGATCTGGGGTTTCTAGGCCTAGATCTAGCTGCTTTCTGTAAATCTCGTTTGAGGGTGTGGATCAGTTAGTATTGTTGGTCTTAGATCAGCCAAGTGCTGCAGATCTAGAGTTTTCTCTGTTGGGTTTTCTAGATCTGGAACCCAGAGTTGTGTATTCAGAAATATTCTTAATAATAGAGCCCTCAAGCAGCCAGAGACCGATTTTACCACATTAGGTTTTTCCAGGGACAATTTGTCTAGAAATAACTATGTCACTTTGTCTATGTGTGCATGTGCTTATTCTAGATCTGAATTGGTAGAGATTTGTTATATGTTTTGCTTTGATGTTAACTTGAATTTATTCAGTTGATAAGTTGTATAAGTAGGAGAAGCTTAACTGGATTAACAGAAATAATTTCTGCATAAGAATTAAGATTCATAAATTTCTACATGGTATTAGAGCAATTGCAGATCTAGAAGGGTCACCACCTAAAGAATCTGAAGGATCTAGTTGCAGAAAGCAGCTGGAAAAGCAACAGAAAAGCAGATCTGAAGGGGCAACGCAGTTTTCAGGAGAAGATTCACGCAGAGGGAAGGGTGACGCTGTCCAGCGTTGTGTCGTAGCAAGCCCACGTAATTACTATGTAGAGGTAGCTCAGAAACAACGCTGGTTAGGTCTGAAGCCAGCTAGTGTGATTCAGATCTAAATTTGTCAGATCCAGAAAAAGTCTGCAGAAAAGTTGCAGAAATTCAGAAGAGCTGGTGGGGTTAAACTTTTGAAGTTTTCAGATTTTTAACCTTAGCACAAGTGACAAAGTTTGGGAAGAGATCAGCTTCTCAAAGAGTTTCTAGCCAAAGGAAACTTGCAGTTTGGTCAGAGGATCAAAGAAGAAGCTGAATCATAGCAGATTTGGTAGATTTCCAAGGAGGGAAATCAAGTGTCAGAGGGAGCAGAGGGTTCGCAGTTCGAAAAGGACCCTAGATCCAATATCTCTAGCATAGAGTAGAGGAGCTTCGACACATTCTGAGCAGATGGCTCCTCATGGACTACGTGATCAGGATAGGCTAGAGGGCCTCTCAAACTTTTTGGTGTGGAAAGAAAGGATCCTGATTGTCCTTGAGGCATACGGTCTAAGAGACCATGCAGAGCAAACCCTAGCCACGCCGACAGATGCGGATCTCCTAAGGAAGCATAAAGAAGCTGCTGGGCATGCCAAGCGGCTGATAATGGACAGTATCAAGGATCATATTGTGCCACACATAGCTGAGAAGAGGACAACTAATGAAATGTGGAAGGCCTTGACTTCCCTATATGGGGGAAAATCAGTCTAAAGAAAGATGCTGTTGGAGGCCCAAATGAGATCATTCATGATGACCAAGGGAGAAGACATCGAGCATTTCCTCTTAAGATTGTAGTCAATCAGGGATCGACTGACTGCAACGGGTGCAACCGTAGATGATGCAGTGATAGTTAGGACTGCCCTCAATGCAGTCACGGATGAGTGGGAAACCTTTGTCCAAAGTATCTTGGGCAGAGTGGACCTCCCAGATTGGGACAGCTTGTGGTCGATCTTGCGGCAAGAAGAACTACGAAGGTTCACCAAGAAGCAGCACAGCCCTGCTTTGAGCAAGGATAAGAAGGAAGAGGAGGAAGATGCAGCCTTGGCATCAAAGAAGCAGCCAAAGAAGAAGAAGGATCTTTCTAAGATCAAGTGCTTCCAGTGTGGCGAAATGGGACATTTTGCTGGCCATTGTCCAGAAAAGAAGGACAAGGAAGCATCTTCTTCCAAAGCAGCAGTGGCAGATGATGGGTTCAGAGATGTTGTAGCCATGAGTGCTCATGAACCACGGAGGTGGGGTGACATGGACATGTAGAGGAGCTACATGGAAGTAAGGCGGGATCCTTGAGCAACTCATCTCTTAGATCACAAGCGAGCTACGACAGCCTTAAGACAGTAGTGGGACAAGTGGAGCAGTGGGTGCATAGATCACAGATGAGGCAGAAGCAGAGGCAAATCTTAAGGCTGGGAGGAGTAGCACAGAGCATAGCAGCAACAACGTAGAAGCAGTAGCAGCGCAGAGGCTGATGTGAATTCAGCAGCACAGTGCAGTGCTGCTTATGCAGTGCAGAGAGCTTCAGAAGGACAACGCAGTGCAACAGTAGCATGATAGATTTCAGCACAAGGAGCTGATGTGACTTCAGTAGTGTAGAGGGAGTCTGATTACGCAGGCAGAGCTGTAGCTGTGCATCGTTCTTTAGATGCCAGCATATATCTGTAACCTATGGAGCTTCAATGTGTTAGTGTCAGTCTGGTCATACTACCATCAGTGATCAAACTTACTCTTTTGCATTTGCATATTAGGAGTCCCATACCATAAATTTTCATCATTCCATTAGGTCATGGATTCATTGATGGTAGTGGTCTTTCATCAGTTTCCCATCATGTAAAACTTGTTGATTCTCCTCTCTATAGTCTTCAGTCATGATTCACTTTCACTCCCAATTCATATTATTAGGTCATAGGGTTGGTCTCATTAGGTTCCAAGGTCTCATCATGGTCAAATTAATGAGTCAAGTGTCAATAAATATCAGTAAGGTCACGAGGAGGTCAAATAAACTCAAAGGCATAGTATCTGGAAAGATCAAAGAATTGTTCTATTGAGCTTGATGTAATTTTCACCTTAAAACCATGTTTTGAGGTGAAAACATGGTACTTTGCTTTTTATCATCTTTTATGTAATTTTATGTCTTCATATGTAATAAGTTGCACTTCAGAAGCTGCTATCTCCACAGAGCCACCACCTTGTTGTTCAAAGGTGTTTTCCACAGTATTTTCAATATAAAATCATGTTCTAAGTATGTCCATCAGAAGGAGCCCGGAAAGAGCTTTCCAATGGTATATTATACTCCCTAAACTGACTTCTGGATTGGAAAATATGCCTAAGTGAACAAAAGTCCCCAAAAGCCTAACCTCACCCTTTTTCTCATTTATCCCTTAGACTTTGTAACTTTACCTTTTTATATAATTTCGAAATGTTTCATTGAAATCCCCTTTTCCCCGATCCGATTGCCCAATCGCATCGCCAAAGTCCCCTTGACCCATAAACCTCCGATGCAATTAAGCCATCTCCGATCCCTCCGATCCGATCGCAATCGCATCGTTGCAATCCCTGCCCCTGATTCATCGCATCGCATTATTTCATTTCCCCCAACACTTAAAACCCACTTCCTTCTCCCCACCGATGTGATTGATCGCATATCGCTCATTGCAATCGGTGAATCCCATTACATAATACACCCGCTCCCCTTCCCGATTGCGATTGTGACTGTCCATGGGCCGCACCTTAAATCCCTTCTGCCTTTTCAATAAAAAAGGGATTTTTCCTTTGTAAAGAGAAAAACTCATTTTTGTTTGTTTTAATGGGATTTATATCATTGGACATTGTTTTCCCTCGTTTACCACCCTCGCTCTATTGTATTACTCCATTGCATCGCAAATTATCATTTCAATATGCCCACTCCTCTCCTGCTGCGATTTCCTATTGCGATTGCAATTTTCCCATGAGACTTCCACTATACACTATCGCATCGTAGTTTCAAAATCGCATTGTCCCAATACTCCTTCCCCCCTTTCCACTTGCGATTTGCGATTGCGATTCGCAATCGCATCTTGGGCCCACCATCCTTTCCTTTGCTCTTTTTCACTCAAAAGGGACTTTTCCTCATTGAAACGGTAAAAGTGGTTTTCATCGGTTTCAAAGGCATTTTCTTCGGCAGTTGGTTTTTTATTCAAAGAGTAAAGACAGAGACAAACAGTCAAAGCCAAGAGCTAAATATAAACACATAGATCATTATAGCACGACAGCAACAATAAAAAGGAGAAATGGTTCCAATTTTGTCTTTCTTCTCCTCTGTTTGAGCAATTGCAAAGCATCCAGATGATCATAATGTATTGTTTCCCCTTCTTTTCAGGGGCATTTGGTTGGTTTATTTTCTATGTTCGGATTTTAGTTCCTGAGCTGGTGAAACAACTCCTTCTGTGGACCTACTCCCCTCAATTTCTGTCTATTTAATGTAATTTCTAAATCATTTGTAAAGGGGGGAATAAAAGGTGGAATAAGTTGGAAATCACTAAGGATGCTCTGCGCTCCATTTGTAACAGTTTGGCAGGGAATTAATAAAGAAATGCAACACTGATTTGTGGGATCCCTGTGGTATGGATTTTAGCATTGTTCTTTCTTTTGTGTTCATCTATTAATTGTTATGTTTTCCATTCATTTAATTCATATCTCTGGTTGAATGTTTTCAAGATAGATAGGTAGAATCCATTGTATAATGCTCTGCCTTGGGAAATCATTCAATACTCGATGTTTTCTTCTGTTTGAAAATGATCCATCTCCTATGCCCTTTTCAGCTCCTCATTAGTCTTAAACATTCCATGATTATTTAAACTGAAATGTTAAAATCCTTGCCTACCTTGCCCCATGAAATACCCTGTATCTCTGATTTAATTCCCCAGTTTCAAACTGCCCAACCCATCTAATCCTACAACCCTGAAAATTTATAAAAACATTTCCAATTATTATACCTAGCCTAAAATCAGTTTACTCTTATATTTCATTGAATATTTTTCCCGAAGAGAGCCCTCTCCTGACCTTGTAGGGCTAGCTACAAGGTTGAGCGTGGTTTGAGGTTACCCTGATTTGCCTTCTTTCAGCCTAAGGTTCAAATTAGGTGCTAACACAGTGATAAGGATGCAGCCTATGGAGCTTCAGTGGTAAGGATGCAGCCCATCTGACTTGTTTGTCAAAGATTGGGCAGGAGATTCAGTTGTTTCTCTCAACAACTGAAGTTACAGTGCAGCAGATCAGCAGTGGCAGTGCTATGAGCAGCACAGATGCAGCATATTGAGAGGGAGCTACAATACAGTGGTTGCAGTGGCAGTGGCAGAGTCATGGGCCGCAGTACAAAATGGCAGCAGCAATGCAGAGTTGAGTGGCAGGAGGCCAAGCTTTAGCAGCACAGAACCAGTGCCCAAAATCTTGTAATGCATAAGTGTGATGTGTTGCTAGAGCACACCCTTGATGCTAAGAGGGAGTGTTGAGATTTTGTGTATTTGGGGTAGCATTAGTTGTGTTCTAGGTCCCAAATTTTGAGGAAGGACTAGAGTTCAACTGATCTCCAAGACCCAGAAATAGATTTGGGAAATTTCATCTGGTTTAGGAGATATTAAATTAATTAATTATTTTAATGTATTTCCTAAGTTAAAACTTAGGAAAATAAAATAATTAAAGTGAATTTAATTAAACATGTGATGAAATTGTCTTAAGTCACACAAATCAAGCTTTCTTTTAATCTTAGCCATTGATTAAAGATTTAATCTTGGCCGTTGATTTGTCAATGAGAAAAGTATAAAGGAAAGGCTTGGGGTCATTTGTAAAGACACATAGAGGCAGAGCACTGAAGCTAAGCTGAGATTCTAGGGCGGGGTTGCTAAGAATTCTCAAGTGTTTCAGTTGCAGAGAGGGGAATTTAGACTAAGGGGATGATCTGATCCCGGTGTCTAGAATACACAAGAAGCAGAGAAGAGATTAGGAAAGGCAACGCAGAAGAAGGCAGCAGCAAGATCGCTATTAGATGACAACAAGAAGATCGTAAAACGACGTTAAAGAAGAAGGAAGGACAACGTGGTTTTAGAAACCCTTCATAAGCTGGCCACAGACCCTGGGGCAACAGAGGATCGCGTCACCCGCTTGGGGTAACGCGGTCCTTCCAAATGACAACGCCGAGCATTTGGAGGCCTTCGAGAGGCCGACGCACATCTTCGTGCGGTAATCGGGGTTTCTTGGCCTAGATCAGCCGAGTTCGTAAATCCCATTTGAGGGTGTGGATCGCCGTTATTTTTGGTCTTGCATCAAACTCAAGTGCTACGTATCTAGAGTTTTCTCTGTAAGGTTTTCCAGATCTGGAACCCAGAGTTGTGTATTCAGAAATATTCTTAATAATAGAGCCTTACAGCAGCCAGAGACTGGTTTTCCCACATTGGGTTTTTCCGGGGACAGTTTGTTCGGAAATAACTGTGTCACTTTGTCTATGTGTGGATGTGCTTATTCTAGATCTGAATTGGTAGAGATCTGTTATGTGTTTTTCTTTGATGTTAACTTGAATTTATTCAGTTGACAACTTGTATAAGTAGGAGAAGCTTAACCGGATTAACATAAATAATTTCTGCATAAGAATTAAGATTCAGAAATTTCTACAATATATACAAGGAGATAGTGCAAACATTTACAAGGAGACAGTGCTAAAAGAAGAGATTACAGTGCGGATAAGTGATAGACACAGTACGGATGAAGGAAGGATGTAAGTGCAGATAAATGAAAGTATAAAATGCGGATCTGAAACAAAGATACAGGAAGAGGATTGCGGATATCAAGATGTACAGGATTGTGATCATACTACGTTGGTATAAGCGAATGTCTCTAATGTAATACAACGTTGGTATAAGCGAATGTCTGAAGAAGGATTGCGGTCATACTACAATGACAAATGCAGAATTCTATATGGGTATAATATAGAAGTATATATGAATACAAGTAAGGGCTCTAGAACAGAAAAGGATGCGAATTGATAAGAAGGAAAAACTGCGGTCAATTCTGGAAAGATTGCGGTCAAACTATATCTAGTTAAAAGTCTAGAAGAAATATATATTATGTGATAGAATGTGACATCATCAGGACTAAGATACAAGCGTAACTGTTATGATGAATTCTGAAATATAAAGTAAGGAAGGTAAATCTGTGATTTACCGTCCCACAATAAAAGTGTTACTCCTGCCTAACATTTGTGTCCTGTGCATTTTGATAATTGACTTGATGAAATATTAACTAAGAGAAGACATAAGCAACACAAACAAGCTCACAAGTAATTATCAAGAAGAGAATCTGTATTAACCTTAAGCCCTCCAAAATTCTCAACAGTTGGAAAGTGGAAAGTACTTTGTTTCCGTGTGGAAACTGGAACTAAAAACTACCAGTGATTGTGAAATTGGTGAAGGGACATCCCCTAAAACTCTGTTTTTTCGAGGAATGGCCCGGGGACAGCATGGAAGTCCCCATGTCCCCAATGGTGTCTCTGCCCAATAAGGGATGGTTCCTGTTAGTTTATGGATTGTTTGGTAATGTCGGACAAGTGTTCTAGTCTCGATTTGTGTCTAAGAGGCTAAGGAACACAAGATCTCCAAAACACAGAAAAGGTTTTGGGAGAAAACACCTAGAGACCACCAATTAAATTAATTGATCAATAATTAAAAATGCTGAAGTCTAAATGAGGAAAATTGATTAATTAATGGGAATTAATTGAGGAGTTCGATTTATGCTCTAGTGACTTTCAGAAAGTAACATGGATCAAGTCTAAGATGATCTTAGCCATCAATAACGATTAGATCTGGGTTCTTGATGCTCCAATGAGAGATTATAAGAGCAATTCGATGGGATGGAGAGAGATACAATTGTGAGAGCAAGGCATATCGAGCTACCCACTGCGTAGTGATACAACGAGGGAAGAGTTCGAGCCAAAGGGAGAGCATCAGAGAGGGGGCAACAAAAAATTCTTGAGAATTTTCCAACATTTATCTAGTGTCAGAGTGGCAGGTGAGAGGAGGTCGAATTAGATATAGGAAGGTTTGCAACAACCAGTGCTAGCAGCTAGAAACTCCAGTGTGAGTTGTCGGAGAGAGGTTGTTTCAGTTGCTGAAGGCCGAGAGATCATCTGAGAGGTAAAGCGAATTTCTTCTAGGGACAGAGGGAGGATGGACGACTTAGTTGGAGTCAAGTTGCAGGCAATGTGTGTGATTCCAGGTCAATAGTGTGCATTTCTGACAGAGTGCGAGTTGCCAGTGGTAAGTGCGAGTAGGCCAGTGGAGTCCGAGTTGATTTGCTAAGGGAGAAATTCTCTCCCAAACATTTTGCTAGATATTTTCTCGAGAATTGCCAGTTGGACATCCGATATTGTACTCTCAAAATTTGTTGCATAATAAAATAAACCCTCATCTACTGCATTGATTTTCCCTTTTGGGGTTTTTCTGGGGACATTTTCGTCCAAAATAATTGTGTCAAATTTTATGTGTATGCATCTATTTCTCAGTTCTTGATTTGACTTCCACAACATATTTTTTATTGTGAAGAATTACCGTGTGATTTATTCGTTATTTGTTGAGTAACAAATAAACTGCTAATCAGTTAGGAGAATAATTTTCATTTACTGCAATTTCAAGGAAATTTCACATGGTATCAGAGCAATTTTGAATAGAGGAGAAGCTCAAAAGCGAGAGAAGCAAAATTAGAAGAAAAATTGTGTAGTTTCAGAGGAATATTTGTGAACAATTTCTCCAGATCTGCACAGGCCAGCCAGGTAATGCGAATTGCTGGGCAAGAAAGTCGATTTTCAGAGGCAGAGTGTAGGAAAAGTTCGAATTTCCTAGAGCAGAAATCGAGTAGGTAGTGTGGTTGTCAAGAAGCAGTTCCAATGTGTAGATCAGTTGATTCGTTGAGCAAACCTGGGTATAGAAGATTTGCAGTTGCAGATCTGCGTGGGATGTTGAGATTTTGGGGTAGCATGAGATGTGCCCTAGCTTCAAAACTTTGTGGAGGGGCTAGAACACATGAGATGTCTGTTGGGTGCTAGTTTTGCATACTTTTCCTACATTTGTTTCCCCTATTTTGCCTCATGACTATAACCATTGGGACTATCTTTGCCTCTTTTTCCTACCTTTCTATCTTAACTTGTGCTGTTTCACCTTATTTTCATTACTCTGCCATTTCATCAATTATTATGATATATCGTGTCTTTTTTATGACTAATTGAGGATGAATGTTTGGAGAAGATCTATGGTCTTTGTGTTGTCTTTCTAGATGTCATTTGTAGCACAAAAGATCCTGAGCACGAGGCATACAGGAGAAGTTAAAGGTGCGCTATTACAGTGAGCTTTTTACACCATGACGCTGTTACACTTTGCTATTACAGACCCGTTGGCGAACTATTGTTACAGCTGTACCGCTGATTGGATCTCGTCAACTCCTGTTGCTGACCTGTCCTCTAGTTTTTACGCTACAGTTGTGGTTTATCGTGAAAGCTGTATAAGTTATTAAGTATTGTATTTTTGGATAACAGCCTCTAGGCGGTTTTGATTGTAATCTATAATTTTCCAGTCAGACTTTTATTAAGAAGTGGTTATAACCATACGTATTCTATTTCGATCAACATGAGAATCATAAGATTCTCATAACTGAAATATCCCTTGTTTTTCTGAGATGTAACCACTATATAGTTCTCAGCCCTTGAGGTCAAAAGGTTAGCGAAGAACAACATTACTTTAGCTCTGTAATTTTGCTCATATTAATACAGATCATCCTGTTAATTGTTGTTACATGCGTTATTCGATTTAATTTCCGTTAAGTTCTTTCTCTACCTGCGCCCTGCTAGGGAGGAAGGGCCCTCCTCTTTAGCAAGGATTGCGGTGATTAAGGTAGTTGTGTATATGTGTTTGTATTTTGTTTATCTATCATTATAGGTGTTGTTGCTGCTGTTTCAGCTGTGAATATATCCGCTTCAATTTCAATATTTTGTATGCTGTTACACATATGAGATTACCAGCTGGATGTTTGTGGTGTGGTGCGCTAGAACAGATTAATTGAAGTGTGATTGCAGTCTTGCAGATCATTTTATTTTTGCATGAGCGATTTACTTCCAGCATTCACTTCAGCAACGATTTCCTTTATTTGGATTTGCTTCTGGTTGGGTATATCGGCACAGGCAGTGCGGCTGTCATTGAAATAAAAGACATCCCTGGATTGATAATTTATGTGTATTGTTTTAGTCATTCAATAGTGATTAATACAACCCAACATTTTGGCGTCATTGTCGAGGATGGCAGTGACGATCCAATCAATTAGAGTTGTTTCTTAGAAGATAGAGTGTACCCAATTTGCAATTGTCGGGCAGTAAGACGAGAGGTAAAAACCTGCGCAGCGCTCTAACGAACTTGAGCGGGCTCACCAATTCTACACTGGGGCACTTAGAGGTGCAATTTCCATGAGTTTTTAGGGTGTCTCCAGCGACACAATTGCCAAGCAGTAAGACGAGAGATAAGAACCTGCGCAGCGCTCTAACGGAACTTGAGCGGGCTCACAATGTCTTGCTGGGACACTTAGGAGTGAATTTTTTAGCATTATTTCTGTGTGTTTTTTTAGAGTGTCTCCAACGACACAATTGCCTGGCATTAAGACGAGAGGTAAGAATCTGTGCAGCGTTCTAACGAACTTGAGCGGGCTCACCAATGTCTTGCTGGGACACTTAGAAGTTTGAATTTTTGGGTGTTCTTTTAGGGTGTCTTCAGCTATACAGTCGTTGGGCGGTAAGACGAGAGGTAATAACCTGTGCATCGCTCTAACGAACTTGGGCGGGCTCACTACTGTAGAAACTTAAGCACTTATAGGATGAACTGATACACATAGGGCCCATGTGTGTCGGTAGGACGATATCAACATCTACAAACACCCCCCACTCTACTGACTACAAGAAAGACGGGTCGTAAGAAGGAAAAGAAGAGTGCAGATTTGGGAAGAAAGACATTCTTTGGAGATCTGATCTCAAGAGCAGAAAAGGAACAGTCCACGTCATACAGAGATAATAGGAAGACAGGACCACAGAAAGAAGCTACCATATCAAAGCCTGGGCCATCTGTGTCTTCCGTGTCTGGACCTCACCACCCTTCGAACAGCATATCCACACTTGATATCAAGACTCCAGATTCAAAACAACAGTGGAAAATGATTGATCAGGATCTGAGTATTGAAGGACACGGAGAGACCAGTGGGGAGCATCAGGGACCTAAGGAACAACATTTAATTGATCATCATTTGGACGTTGGTAGTGCTGTTAAACAGTTGGTCCTGGAACAACCTGGTCATTTTTATTTATCAATCTCCAGCACTCTCTGAGGTCAGTTCATCCCATCAGGAAGAATCAGCAATGGGGGACGAGAATGTCAAAACAAACAACTATGTTACTTTTAAATTCCCAATAGTAGTAACACAGGATGAGGCTCCTATGAAGAATAATCCTTTATCATCCCTACCATCCTTTCAAGGGATGGTTGTTGAAGACCCTGATACCTTTCTGTTCGAATTCGATGTGTTGTGTAGAGGTTATGACTACACTTTAGATGCCCAGAAGCTGAAATTATTCCCTGCTACTCTGAAAGGAGCAGCATTAAGATGGTTCATGAGACTAGGTGCTGGCACGATTCAAACCTGGAATGACATGAGGGAGGCCTTCCTCTTTAAGTATCAAGATTACTGTCGAACCAGGGATTTGAAGGACGAGATTTTCATAATTGCACAGAAGGAGGAGGAAAGCCTGGAAGACTATATGGAGCGATTCCACTACAATTTACAAAGGTCTAAGTTCAGTAACTTAGACCCAGAAATTCTAAAGCCAATACTCTTAAGAGGTATAAGAGATGATTGTCTGGAGCATCTGAACTTATTGGGAAAAGGGGACATATCGCAAGAACTACTTGACGAAATAATGAAGCTTTGCCTGCGTAGCTCAAGAGGATCGGTCAAAGGGAAAAGTTCAGTTCGGGACCCTTCAGTCCGGATACAGAAGCCCGCGAGTTGAGGAGAAACTAGAGCAGAGATCGGGAATTTATTTGAGGATTTTAAAACCGACCTCCTTAGCACTCTCTCTGCCCAGATCACTACGGTACAAATTAAGAACGCACAAGCAGAAGCTGAAGCAGCCTTAGCAATATTCTGTCCCCGATGCAAAAAGAAACATTTGGAAAGAGAATGTGGACTGAATAGCATCAGTCTGTGCAATATCTGTGAGTTGGCGCATTCTACGAATCAGTGTCCTGAATTGCCCAGACTGAAGGCGGTACTTCAAGAATCAAGCGAGGATGTCCAGTCTTCTTATTTCATCGGATCAAAGAGACCATGGCAGCCACGACCTACAAGTATGCCTTCAGATTTTTCCTCTTTTTATCCTTGGAATAATGTTTATAATAGTCGGCAATATCCATGGCAGTATCCTACTCCTTCCTCAACACAATTTCCTTCACCATGGAACCAGTGGTTGTCTCCTCCACCAATGCAATATCCTCCATCACAACCCAATCCTTGGGGTCAGAACTGGAGAAGTAATGGCCAAGGTCCAGTACCCCCTCCACTACCAATACAGTAGCAGCAGTTACAACTGCCTTCTATTGAAAATCCTACACCTTCTGTCTGACCCCAATTACCTGTGCAACCTAACCCCAATCCAAATAATAAGGCAGCCCAGAGCATGGATGTTCCGGTTACCCTCCAGACTTATCTTATTACTCCTATTGGACTTAACGAGGTTCAGCTTCAATCAGGGAAAGTAATCAGACCTGAGCATACTCCCATTATTACCAAAGAATGTGAGTCACCTAGAAAGGATACAGGCGATTCTGAGGCAGTTGTTACACATGTAACAACTGATACAGCACCCACTGTTACATCTGTAGCCGCCGACTCAAGAGGATCTGTTGTTTCTACAACAGCCAATCCGAGCAAGGCTGGTGTGTCTGTGATAGCTAACTCAGCTGTTAGGATTCAGAATCCTCCATACCCTCAACGATTAACTGAAACTAGGCTGACCTCATAACCTGAACCTGAATTCCTCAAGGAACTGCAAAATTTGTATGTGTGAATTTCGTTGTTACAAGCTCTTAAGGAAGTACCTATCTATGCTAAAACAGTGAGGGATCTATGCGTCAAAAAGCCTGGAAGAAAACCTAAAGACCCTACTACTATCCATGTCATGGGGAAATTGTCCGATCTCATGATTGATAAGCCTTTGTTGACTAAATATAATGACCCAGGGAACCCTATAGTGACTGTCCATATTAACAATCAACCTATAACCAATACTTTGATTGATTTAGGGGCAGCCATTAATGTCATGACTAAAGACCTCTTCATCTCCCTAGGACTTCATGGACTTAGACCTACACCCACAGTGCTTGAATTAGCAGATAGGTCCCGTGTCAAGCCCGAGGGAATGATAGAAGATGTGGCTATCACTGTGGCTTCTTGGAATTATCCGGCTAATTTTCTCATTTTACAAACCAAATCCAACCTGGGGCATCCTTTAATCTTGGGAAGACCGTGGTTGGCCACTGCAGACGCATATATCGGATGTAGGTCTGGATCTATGGTGATCTTAGATGGGCAGGCCACTCAAAACCTGAATCTTTATCCCCCAGCAAAACCTCGTATGGATTTGAGTAGTCCCTGGTGGGACGAATTTGCACCTGAATCTGATCTTTCCCCACCTCTTCTCACGCTTGGAAAAGCACAATACTTTAAGGATGAAACAGAGGACGATATCATTAATGGTTTTATTAGTAATTCACTCTCTGTTGCCTCCATTAGAGATCTGGGGGAAGAAGATGAGGTAGATGATGCAATTATTGAACATTTGAAAACCACTCCGCATACTATCAGCAGTCCCGTTGAAATCGAACTTGGGAAATGTTTAAACATCAATCCTAACCTGACTGTTGAACAAAACAGATTGTTGATACAACTGTTACAGAAATACAAAAAGGCATTTGCATGCGACTATACAGATATGAAAGGAATCCATCCTGGCCTATGCACTCACCACATTTATCTTAAAGAGGACTGCAAACCAATTAGACAACCACAGCGCCGAATGAACCCTGCACTTAAGGAGATAGTGAAAGAAGAATTGCAGAAACTCCTTAATGTCAATTTCATCTACCCCATTTCTGACAGCCAGTGGGTGTCTCGCTTGTCATAGTTTCGAAAAATAACGGCAAATGGAGAGTCTGTGTTGACTATAGAGAGCTTAACAAGGCTACTCAAAAGGACCATTTTCCTTTACCATTTATTGATCAGGTCTTGGATATTCTCTCTGGGAAAAAGTTCTTTTCATTCCTAGATGGGTTTAGTGGCTATAATCAAATACAGATTGCCCCGGAAGACCAAGACAAGACAACCTTCACTTGCCCATGGGGTACTTTTGCATACAGAGTCCTCCCTTTTGGCCTCCGTAATGCACCAGCAACTTTTCAGAGGGCAATATTGGGTATTTTTTCCGAACTTTTGAATGACTACCTTGAAATCTTTATGGATGATTTTACACCCTACGGGGATGCCTTTGAGACAGCATTAGCTAACTTGGAAAAAGTGTTGGAACGTTGTGAACAAACTAATGTGCTCTAAGCACGGAGAAATGCCACATGATGATGACCGAGGGAATTGTGCTAGGACATTTCATTTCGGCAGATGGAATCAAGGTAGATCCTGCAAAAATTGAGGTAATCTCGAAAATCCCGACCCCTAAGACTCCAAAAGAGGTACGTAGTTTTTTGGGACATGAAGGATACTATAGGAGATTTATAGAGAACTTTTCAAAGATTGCATCTCCTCTGTTTTCATTACTCGTGAAAGATGCGGAATTGTGTGGATAGAGAAGTGTGAGCAGGCCTTCCTAAAGTTAAAAAATTGTGTAACAACAGCACCTGTTTTACGAGGACCAAACTGGGAATTGCCATTTCATATTGCTACGAACCCATATGACATAGCTGTGGGTGTTGTTTTGGGGCAGCTGGAGGAGAAGAAACCTTACGCCATTTATTACATCAGTAAGAACTTAACTCCAGCAGAACTCAACTACACTGTTACTGAGAAGGAATTCCTAGCAGTAGTGCATGCTATCAACAAATTTCGGCACTACATCACCGGTTATCAAGTATTTGTATACACTGACCATGCTGCAATTTGATTTTTGATGAACAAACCTATTACTAATGGCAGAGTTACACGATGGTTATTGTTGTTACAAGAATTTGATATTACTATTTTAGATAAACCCGAAAAAGATAACGTAGTTGCTGATTTTCTTTCTAGATTAACTATATGTGATGATTGCACTGCCACTGAGGATTCTTTTCCAAATGAATATATTTTTGCCATCTCTACTCACTCACCATGGTATGCAGATATAGCCAATTACCTTGCTGCAGGAAAATTCCCACACCAATTGTCTTCCAAGGAAAGGAGGAAGATTATACAACAGAGTGCTACCTACTCTTGGATAGAAGGCAATCTCTATCACACCGGGCCAGATTTTCAGATTAGGCAGTGTGTTAGAGAAGATGAGGTATTTGAGATCTTGAAGGCTTTTCATGAGAAACCCTGTGGAGGGCACTTCGCTTACAAAAGGACAGGACATAAAGTACTCTCAACAGGGTACTACTGGCCAACTATATTCCAGGATGCCAAGAAGTTTGTGAAAGGATGTGATAGCTGCCAAAGGATGGGCCAGCCTCTGAAATCAAATGAGATTTCGTTACAGCCTCAGATAGTGATAGAACCATTTGAGAAATGGGCCCTAGACTTTGTGGGGCCAATTAATCCTTCATCGCAGCAAAAATCATACATATTGGTCTGCACCGATTATGTCATAAAGAGAGTTGAAGCAAAGGCACTAATTAGAGCAACAGAGCAGCCTGTTTCAGACTTCTTGTTTGAAGATATTTTTGTTCGCTTCGGGATACCCAGAGAGATAGTGACAGATGGGGGGCCTCAGTTCATATCTCATTTGATCAAGAAGCTAGTTGAAAAATATGGAATTCATCATAGAATCACTTCACTGTATCACCCACAAACAAATGGTCAAGTGGAAAGCACCAATAAAATCATTGAGGGAGTCTTAACAAAGACAGTAGCCAGCCACCGAAGAAACTGGGCCGAGAAACTTCCAGAGGTACTGTGGGCTTACAAGACAACATGGAGGAATACTACAGGCTTCTCACCATATGAACTGGTGTATGGTAAGAATCCTCTATTCCCCATAGAATTTGAAATAAAGACATTAAGAACAGCATTGCAGGTCGATCTGGACTTAAGTACGGCACAAACACAAAGATTGAACCAACTCCATGAGTTGGAAGAGAAATGGCTAGCTGCTATTCAACAGATAGAGATCATTCAGCAGCGAAGAGCTAGATGGCATGATGGGTTTATTAAAAAGAAAAAGTTCCAGAAAGGAGATTGGGCTCTTTTGTATGATTCAAGGTTCAAGGATTTCAAAGGCAAGCTCTGCACCAGATGGCTAGGTCCTTACGAAGTGGATACGGTCTTTGACAATGGGACTGTACAATTGGTCACCATCGACAATGCTAAGACACCGTTACTGGTTAACAGGCACCGTCTAAGGTTATATCATCAACCCACTTCGAAGAAATCATTTGTTAACATTGTCGTGGACTCCAATCTTCATGTTACAACAGCAGGGGAACATTCTCCTGTGCAGCCTGAAATTTGAAATTCCAATAAGTGCAGCAGCTGAAAACCACCCTTGTGGTCGCTGTTACACCTGTTTTTTTTTATTTTTTAAAAAAAAGAAGAAAAAAGTAACAAAACAAAAAGAAAATAAAACAAAAGTAATAAATCTAACTGTGAAAACCTCTTTCCAAGGCGCAGGCGCAGTCAGACAGTTTGTAACAGCTGAAAACCACTCCTGTGGCGGTTGTTACACCCATATTTTTCTTCCCGAAACATCATCTTTCCTTCTTGATCCATTTTATAAGATGATGGTATTCATTTGATTTTCTTTCTATACCAATTTCTCCTAATTATTATGTTTTTTTTTTAAGAATAATCTAAAGGTTGTCTTGGTTGTTACACATGTAACAGCCAACAGCCATGAACATTGTTTCTCATGTTTCATCCCATAACAACAATAATTGTGCCAGCCAAACGCAACAACACGAGCGCTGCAAGCAATACGCCGCCAATTTGAAATCTTCCTCCACATCGCCTCAAGTATGTCATTCAAAAGGTAACATCATCATTTATGATTTGGTGATTATTGGCAAAAGTAATGATATTCCCGTGACGGCCGTGGGCATTAAGGCGGAGGAGGGATATATCTTGAAATCATTGAAAAAAAATCCGTAGTCATAAACCTCTATCAAATCCGCATGCACCCAATTAATAGCACAAATGCCAATGATGACTAAATCCGGCTGGAAAGACCGTGTGTACTTAGAACCCATTACTTTCCATAACGGGACATTTATGAAGAGTGGTGTGAGGTACGATTCGATAATCTGTAAAACCTGCCACCTCCCATCAACCTCCTCGACTGAAGCCTTGTATCCTCATTGCAAACTCGTCAATTGGGATAAGCAGAGACGTCGAGAAGAAGTGAGCAGTGCAGTGATATTACAGTGGATTGAGCAATAAGAAGCGAATTCAGAAACAACAACAAGATGGGTGGAGCAGCGGTCAGGCATGAGCCGGATTCTATGGACGCCTTGCAGAACTGTCCAGAAGCCTACCATATATTCAGAGACGCCGGATGGATTGAGTATTTCCAGAAGCTAGAAGGCTTGGACGAGGTGGTGGCAATTGCATTCGCTCAGAATTTGAATAACAATCAAACCCAAGTTAGGGGCCTGCAAATTGAGGTGACTGAAGAGGTAATTGCCCGAGTAACTACATTGCCAGTAGAGGGACATAGGTGGTTTAACAGAAAAATCAATGACCCCTCCTTGAAAGAAGACTTCCTAGAAGGAGAAGAAAAGCTGGAGAAGAAAGGGAGAGGAATTGATAGGTTGTCACTCCCTCAGCCATGGGTAGATGTCGCCTTGGGTTTAATTAAATGCATCACTTGTGCGGGAAGATCTACGATAGTGTTTAATTATCACTTCCCTCTACTTAATCACCTTTGGCACCAACAAAATATTAATCTTCCATTTGACTTATTAGGAAACATTAAGCATATGGCGGCAACAGTAAAGACAACAAAACATCCGGAAGCATGTGTGACCAATCATGGACTCAACAAATTGATCATGCTGGATGCCCTAGGCCAGCAAGGAAGGACCCGAAGAAGAAGCGTCCCCGTTCCTCAGCCTCGGCAGATCACAATCCCTCCACGATCTCCGCGGATGAACACCTGCACATGGAAGAAACGAACAGATACAAGCATAGAAACCGGCATACGTAACTAAACATCAGTCAGAAAGGACATTACTCGCATTAACATGATGGAAAATGGAGTGGAACCATAATCATAATCATCTATTAAAATAACCAGCGAAGAGAGATTACAACCAAGTTCTGACGTCGCGGTCTCCTTCGGACGGGTCTCCAGTCATCCACGTCTCGCAAAGCTCGCCAAGGAAAGGGAAAACCTCTCCAGAGTCTCGTGACAATGGTCTCCTTACTTGAGTCAGCCTTAAGGGAAAGAGAGGGTGCTTTACAACACAAAGGCTCTTGGGAATATGGAGATGCAGAGCTTAGGCACTTCAAGACTAGCTTGCCATTGATTTGAGAAAGCTTTTATAGATGGGGAAGGAGGAGTTGGGATCCCTATTATTATGGGATTGGCCCTATCAACAAGGAAGGTTCCATGGGAGGTGGCAAAACCACTTCCCTCCATAGAACTCCCGCAGCCAAACCTCCCAACTCAAGATAGGCAATGGTTTGTGAGTTTGTTGGAACTCAGCTTCCGCCATCCTTATTTAAAAAACAGTCCCTAAATTGGGTGGCGCAACTACGGCTCTATGACAAAGTGCCAGTTGGCGCGACCTCTTTGTAGGATTTTCCCCATTGGCGCGAGTACTGAACTGCCTGCCCGCGCCAATGCCAAAAGGGGTGTTTTTCATGATTTTTGCAAGGAGATGTCTCAAGGGAAAATAAAGCTCATGTTTAGAGGAATGCATTGATGATGTTTTCAAGGCATGACAATGTTCACAGGTCACAGAATGGGTCCTCCATTGTGCGGGATGGGAAATGGTAAGGACGGTGACAAATTACTGTGTAACAGATGCCCCCTAAAGTATGAGGCCCGAGAGGGAGAGGGGTGAAATGCTTTACGAGAACATGTCCAACTGAAGGCCCGCCGTCGGAAAACCTGCGCAGAAAGATACAACTGATATCTCAAGTACATGATGTATATATATGGTATGGACGCAGCCATCCGAACAAAGTATGCTATAATCCGGATCCAGGGTATGGGCGCAGCCATCCAACTAAGATCAAACAAATAGACTCAGGTATGGTCGCAGCCATCCAATCATTGAGTCATGTACATAATGACAATAATCCACAATCGCGGCCTGGATTACAACAGACACAATCCAGGGTCTTGCGCTCCATCTCGACCCAAATAAGTACAAGTTCTAGCACGCGAATATGTGAGCTGATGTCGAACATGCAAGAACATCGCCTGATTACCAGCCAATGATGAAAGCCGTTAACAGACGCGAGAGGAACCACCAATAATGACAATGGTCCTCAAGGTACTACGGGTACAATCCACGGCGTGTGAATAAATGAGCTGACGTCGAACACCCGCAGAATCATCCGATCGGAGGTCAATAATGAAAACCTCTCGTCGAATGCGACGGGCACATACGTGAGGCATGCGGGCCCAAGGTACCACAAGAAGTCTCTGTCTCTAGACCAACTTCCTGGATAATGAGTTGAAGTCGACAGGAAGTGACCTTGATCGAAGGTGGGCCATAATGATTCCCACATCATCGACACGAGACAGAGGAACATGATGTTTGTTGTGAATCAGGATCGTATGAGAAACAGAGGAAGGTTGATATTTGCAGAGGCCAACTTCTCTTGAACACATGAACGGCACGACAATGGACTTGGCAGTATTTGACATCAACGGATCGAAGGTCATGGCGACGAGGCAGTGAACAGATGAGAGGTCAAAAGAGATTACCCAAACCCATGGAGGCAAAGTGAAGCAACGAGATGAGATGTCCCCAACCCGACACGAATGCGGACAAGTGCCATGTTCAAGAGCGACATACTGCCGACGACAACGACGATGGTTCCATTTTTCCCCCACCATTTCTGGCGAGTACCCCAATTATTTTTGATATCAAGCTTGAAGGGGATAGCATATGCTTGTGATATAAGTCCGCCCTTCGGGCGAATCCATCCTAGTGCATTTAACGAGTCCTAGGAAGGAGAAACTCGGAGAACGTCATTTCGACTATATCCGATGTCATCAGGGTTTAACGAGTCTGACAAAGGAAGAACTCGGCGTCTTTTCATGTTTAGAGAGTTTGAAAAGACAGCGGAAAAGAAAACTCCACAGGTCCCTTTTCGTAAATAGTTCCCCAGATCCGAAAAGGTAGAAAACAATATCCAGGAAAACCTCCTAGTCGCGATAGGCTAGGGTATTCCTTTTTCGTAATCAATCCATCCCAGCCCGAAAAAGGGTTAAACTTATACTGGGTGGATGTCGATTCGTGTCCATTTTAATGAGATCGAAACGACAAGGGCCTCGGCGATCTTTTCATATTTAGAGAGTCAGAAAAGAGCTGAAAGATGACTCCAGAGTGACTTTTTCGTGTATTTACCGAGTCCGAAAAAGTGTAAAATACAACTCGTTTCCATCCTTTAAGTTGCAAAAACCTGCTGCTGCACATACCAAGCAAGCGTAAAACCCGTTTTCGACATAATATATGCAAATATTTGACAAAAATAACTTTTAAAACTCATTTGACGTCGAAAAATTTATAAATATGTCTAATTGGTAAAAATGAAATTACTTTTTACTATTTACCTTGTGGAAAGCAACAGTGGTCCTTTTGGAGCAGAAACTTCTGACGGTGATCGCGACCAATCCAGGCAACCATTCAGCTTCTCGCCTGTCACAGGTAAGAGGCGCTCCTTTGCTCTTCATTTCCATACATTTTTTAATGATTTTCCCTTAGAAATCAGCTTTGTGTGGTCGTTTTTAAAATTTTAGGGCCGGGCCCATTGGCGTGGGTATCGGGCACGGACCCGCGCCACTGAGCTCTTTTTTGTAAAGGGCCCGCGCCACGTGGCGCGACTATTCGCAAAACAGCCGTGCCACGTGGCGCGACTGTTCGCAAAACAGCCGCGCCAGCGGCCGAACCTTAAATTTCGCCTAAAATTTCGGTATTTAAACCAAATTGCTTGGAACTTGAAGCTCATCAAAGATCTAACTAAGGGTTTTTGACCATGTGAATGCAGATAATCACTCAAAATGGCAATCGAATGGAAGGAACGAGAGAACGGAGACGAGGATGAACAGGCCATGCAAAGCCAAGCTTGCATGAACGCACTTAGAGACTGTGGATTAAAAAATTTCTTCCTCACGCCATGTTTACGAGCTCAGCCCGAGCTCCTCCAATATCTAATCAGCATCTGGGATGAAAATGAACAAGTGTTCAGGCTACGAGACCAGGTGTTAGAATTGGAGGTCACTGACATTTATTTCATTACTGGATTGTCCCGCAGAGGTCCAATCCCTGTACTGACTGGGAGCAGACCATCCGGAGAAAAGATGGAACAGGTAATGGCACGGGTGTGCCGAGGGGCACAAACAGGATCAGGAAGCAAGAAGGTAGACATCCATACCATCCCTGATCTAGCACTGAGAGTAGTTCTCCATACCATTACGCGGGCTGCTAGGTCCCAGGCTCCGCACGAGGCCACGAAGACTCAACTCCTGTTGGCCTCAGAATGCATGGGTCCCTTACTGTTCAACTGGGCGGAAGCAGTAACTATCAACATGAAAAGGCATCTCACAAAGTGCAAACAGGGGAAACTGAAACAGTTCGGTTATGGTTCCATCTTGGTATCGTTCATTCTGGAACGCATACCAATCTTCCAGGGCCAAGGGGCCGCAGTGGCGAGTCCGATACCACGGGAGCCAAGAATGGCTCGCTGGGCAGCACTGATGCCCAGATCTGGAGGTGGCCAACAGATGTCCTGGAGGCCGGAGTTTTTTAGGTGGCTACGGCGCCAGCTGATCGTCGTGGAAGATTGGCCCTATTCAGGAACTGACTTTACCGGGGACCCAGATCTCCCACTACCAGAAGGAGATGACTGGGACGAGGAGCTGGGTAAGACCTCATATTTTTGATTTTATGTTTATATGTTTTTTTGTTAATACACATTCGTCTTAACACAATTATATATGCATGCAGATGTAGGACCTGAGAGACTAGCCGGGATGTCTCCTATCTCCCGGAGGACACAACTCGCCCCTGAGATCCAGGGGGAAGGTACCGGAGGAGAGGAACTGATCCAGAACCTCGAGGGGATTGCCCATGGGATCCCAGACTATGCCCGGCTATCAGATGTACCGATGGCATACCAGCGCCACACGGTGGGAGTTCCGAATCAGATCCACCGAATCCTGAGGCGCCTAGTGCGTGCAGTGACGTGCTACCATGAGCACCATGCGGATTAGTCCTTAGGATTTATGCCACACCTATTTTTGAGAGACATAGTGTCTCAGGATGTACTAAGACGATTATGTATATTTTTTGAGTTTTGTGATGCACACTGTGCAAACATTTCGACACACACATATATATATATATACATATGACTATTTTGGATGGATCTTTCTTTACATGTGATGATGTTTTCTATATGTCATGCAAATGTCTAATACAGATGTAATCTAATGTATCAGCTACATAACAAACGACCCAATGCGAAATGTATTCACACAATGTATCTAATCACACATTTCATTTTTACGCAAGCTTAAAAGCACACATAAACACACACATATGCAAACTATGCTTGAAATGAGGAAGACGGGCATGCCCCCCAGCATGATGTCTCAATTCGAGGTGCATGCCCCCCAAGCTTCAATCCATTGAAAATGGAGTGAAGGTTCAAAACAAAAAGTTGAATTGAACATGCTCGTGTTTCATTATTTTAATGAGGTTGACACACTTAAAAGAACTATCCTCAAACAACTTGTTTCATGTTTTAAGGAGCTTGACACAAATGAAGGAACTATGCTCCGAGATCCTAGTTTCATTTTTTAAAGAGCTTGACCCAGGGAGGAAACCGTGCTCTAACCGACTTACATCAAAATGAACAAGAAGGCGGTGCTTCCAAGAGTTCCACTCCTGATGGAAGGGAAACATCCTGGAAGTCAGGACCCAATGCCCCCAGCACATTATGCACAACGACATCATCACTGAGCACAGGCACGGGGTAAGTAGCCACATAGTTGACCTGCGGTGGAGCAGATACAATGGGTGGATAGAAACCAGGAGGGGGTGATGGCGGACCAGATGCCATATTAGGACCAAAGAACAAAAGCTGATCAATGGTCACGATCCGTCCTTCATGTGGAAAGCACATCACGCGAAAGAGGGAGGAGACAAGTGCTCCCATGGCATAGGTGTAATCGCGCCCCAGGAGCAGATTGAAATCCAAAGGGCCTGGAATGACCATCACGTCCATATGGATGGTTTTACCTCCCAAAGTAACAGGTAACCTTGGAAGGATCCCCAATGGTTGACTCGTTCTTCTATTGAATGTCAACAGATTCTGCGTAACGGGCGCAAGCGGCGGCGAACCGAAAGCTTGCCAGGTAGTTGATGATAGAATACTAACAGAGGCACCTTCGTCTATAATGGTGCTGGGTACAACCAGACCAAGAGCCTGTACTGTAATCTTGAAAGGCACATAAGACGGAAGGCGAAATCCTGCGAATCGATTCCAGTCAAAGGAAGCGACCAAACTACTCGGAGGGGCTACCATCGACAAGCGAAGGTCTTCCCCTGATGTTACGGTAGAAGAAGCATCCTCCATGACCTCCATCTCGAAGGCGGGAGGGATATCCTCTGGAGCCTCCATCATGGGAGGCGGAGGAGGGGATTCTTGAAGTACAGGGATAGGAGAATCTTTCTCCAAGTCTGAAGAATCTGAAGAGATCAGAAGGACATGGGGGGTGTGAGATCCGCTCTCGACAGAAAAGACCTGGTGCATCGCGGATGGGGCCAGTTCAACCGATCCTACGACCAATGGTTGGTCAGGGACGGATTCGTGAATTTGAATTTCTGGGGGAGTGGGATCGACCAAGGATGACTCTTGACCAATCGTAAGATCAACGGGCGAAGGACTCAAAGAAAGCCGATTATAACCAGGTGGACGGCGTGGTGTAGAACCGGTCGAGTTGTCCAAAACTAGCTTGGCTTCATCCATATAAGGACAAAGGTGAATGGCATGGTGCCCTTCACACAACTTACAGGGATTGGTGATCTTACCCTGCTTCTTAGAGTTCTTATCAGTAGCAGCTGAAGACGTGCCCCCAACTTGACTCCGGGAAGCCAAAGGCAACGGTGGGCGGCCGTTGGACCATATTTCGAGCACCTTGGGAATGCCAGGGCAGTCTCGAAGCAAATGGTCTCCCGTGCACAACATGCACGGGAACTTGACTTTCCGCGGAGGGTCGGAGGGCCTATCAAGATGAGATTTCTCATGGACAGTAGCTGTACATTTAGCCTCTCGCTTATCAGACTTCTTCTTCTTTGTCTTCTTCTTCTTCTTCTTAGCCACCTGGTTACTCGAATCCAGACTTTCACCGGGCGAAGTAGAAGAGGAGGACGCAGAAATAGGTGAAGAAGGGGAGAGGTCCACCTTGGAATCAACATGAAGTTGTTGGTGGAGAGAGCTGGCGAAATTTGAGCTTGATGCGAGTTATTCAGGACAACGAGAGGTTGAGAACAACAAACGAATGACCTTGATTAACCCGGGGAAGGGACAAACGTACGCCATGTAAGGAGCACCAACATTTCCAAAAGGAGGAAAATGACCGGGATTCCCGCCAGGGGTTCCTTGGTTGGTGAACTCTGAAAAAGTTGCCATCAAACTCAAAACCACACACAGGCTGAAAACGAGCTAAGACACACGATCAAACGGTCAACAAGCAATGTCTAAACGGGTGTGTAATCGTGGGTGATTAATTTTTACCACATTGAAAATTAAGAAACTTTACCGTTTCATGTTTTAAGAGTCGAGAAACGATAAAAGATGACTCTATCTCTTTCAGATTTGACACAAGCGTGAAAGGAAAAGCGCTTGACAGTCTTTTCAAGTTTAGGGAGTCAGAAAAGACCAAATGACTGCTCAGGTAATACTAGGCACAAAGGGTGTACCAAATATCCGTGAATTGCAATATACACCTTGGTTTCAATAATGAAACAGAAATCGACCAAGGACTTTCCGTACGTGCAGGTAATCTCCCCGAATGCTGTGTTCGGTGTATCACAGGTATAGGGCGGCAGACTCGGCTTCCTATGGATAAAGGATTGAAAACCTAGAGGGGTCTCCCGGGTCTCCTTTATATACGCGACGGTACGGGAGACGCAGTGGCTCACTAAAATATTTGTCTAAAGCCAACGAGCGGAAACGGCAGTGCTAAGTTTAGCAGCCATGGGAACACGTCTCTAGCCTAGACCTTCTAAATATGTTGCGTTAAGTTCAAATGTTGCCTTAGGTTAATTGAATAAATTTTACAGTTGATCTTCAATTAAGTTTCAATTTCCAGGCCCTATCGTATGTAGTGTCTCCTAAATGCAAAGCTATATGCCACAGTGCAACATTTCGTTCGATGAAAACTAATTAGAGAAGAGTTGAGAGCTTTAACACAAACGAAATGAACGGAAATTAAACAACGAGATCTCTAATGCAACTAACGCAATTGACAACTTTTCATTCAAAACACTAATCACTAGTGATATGGAAAAGATCACAATTTGCACTAATTAACAAAAGCAAAAGAGATTTTTTTTTTTGATTTTCAATGTTTAATGGCTAATATGCACTAATCAAACTCGAAAACAAATGGAGCAACTTGAGAAACGATATTCAAGAGAGCGAAACAAACACATTTCACTCAACAACACAAGCAATCAGATCCCCAAATCGACCAAAGTCTTTCAAAGCGAAGAAAAGACTCAAAAGCTTCCAATGGACCGTGTGATCTAGGTCCAAAGCAAGACCAAACGAGTTTCGAATGAAGAAATGAACAATCACCCAAAAATCGCAATAAAACAATGAACAACTACTTAGAGAATGTGGAGAATCAATCAGATAGTTGACAGGACAATCCAAACACCAAAACTCCCAAGGAGGGCTCGATGCACTAAGCCACTAGATGACCTAGGGCTTGAAAAGTGAAATCGGTAGATAAAAGCAAACAACCAAAGGACATAGGTGAATTCCCAGCCAAACAAGACTCCAACACACTCAGGCAGTCGGAAAATCAAGAAGAAAAACACTGGTCAACTTCAGAGAGCTTAAAAATGAGAAATCTCAAAAACCTACAGGGGTGGCGCGACTGTAAGTGTGAAACTGGCGCCAGAAGTCAATTGGCGCGGGCTGAACAAAGGCAACATGCGCCAATTGGCGCGACTGTCGGGTTAAAAACCACGCCAGTCGAGTTTCTCAAGGAAAATTAAAAACAAGCTACTCCAGAAACAGACCAATGCAAGCTAAGCAATCCAAGAAGCAAAAACACACAAAGAACCCAACCCAGAAGGTTCATCAAGCAAGGAAAAGCAAGATACAAACGGCAAGGCAAGACAAAGACTCCAAGTCGTTCAGTCTGCAAACCAAACCGGAGATCGACTGAAGTAGCGTTGATCTACTCCGCTAATGCTAGGCAGAAGCGTTTCGAAGGCTATCTGGCTGTACTTCAGACTCCGTCTATAGTTTACAAATAAAACAACAATCAACAACAAGCTGGATCCCCAGCGGAGTCGCCAATTTGTTGAGGAGGTAAATCCCCTCTGCGGACAGAGGCGATCCCTACTAGCCCAGCAGGGGTCTAGCAACAAACAAACAATGCTATGACGCAAGCTCCTAGTTACGAATGAAAGACTTGGAATAAGAGCCTACCTGGATTCCAACGCTAGATCTGAAGAAGAAGATGTCCCCGTCCTTCAGCCCTGGCAGATCACAATCCTTCCACGATCTCCGTGGATGAACACCTGCACACAGAAGAAACGAACAGATACATGCATAGGAACCAGCATACGTAACTAAACATCGATCAGAAAAGATATTACTCGCATTAACATGATAGAAAAAGGAGTGGAACCATAATCATAGTCATCTATTAAAGTGATAAACGAATAGAAGTTACAACCAAGTTCTGACGTCGCAGCTTCCTTCGAACGGGTCTCCGGTTGTCCATGTCTCGCAAAGCTCGCCAAGGAAAGGGAAACCTCTCCAGAGTCTCGTAACAATGGTCTCCTCGCTTGAATGGGCCTTAAGGGAAAGAAGGGATTCTTTACAGCACAAAGGCACTTGGGAATAGGGAGATGCAAAGCTTCAGCACTTCAAGACTAGCTTGCCATGGATTTGAGCAAGCTTTTATAGATGGGGAAGGAGGGAGTTGGGATCCCTATTATTATGGGATTGGCCCTATCAACAAGGAAGGTTCCATGAGAGGTGGCAAAACCACTTCCCTTCCATAGAACTCCCGCAGCCAAACCTCCCAACTCAAGATAGGCAATGGTTGTGAGTTTGTTGGAACTCAACTTCCGCCATCCATATTTAAAAAACAACTCCCAAAATGGGTGGCGCGACTACGGCTCTATTACAGAGCGCCAGGTGGCGCGACCTCTTTGCATTAATTTCCCCATTGGCGCGAGTTCTGAACTGCCTACCCGCGCCAATGCCAAAAGGGATGTTTTTCATGACTTTTGCAAGGAGATGTCCCAAGGGAAAATAAAGCTCATGTAAAATTTTCCCTGATCTCGGGATGGAGTTATGAGAAAATCTTGTTAATTTCTGAATTACAGCAGTGGAAACAGGAAGCAATCTCCCTTCGGGAGGGGAAAATTTCGCTGAAATAACATCGGAGGGAGATAGACGCCCTACATGAAAGATGGATGAAAGAAGATTTGAAGAAAGGATGGGAGAATTATAATTAGAAGGAAGCTCTGAAGAAGCAAGAGGAACAATTTCTGTTGTTACAGCAGTAGGTTCAGGATCTTACCATAAATAAGAAAAAAATTCATGACCTTGCTCTCAATCTGCTGGGGTGAAGGCGGCCTTCCCCATCCTACCCCATTTTTCTATGGGACCACTACTTCCTATTCCAGATGAAAATTGTTATGGAGGACAGACCCTATCTATGTTCTTCCACTCGCACATTCTTAGATGTATTTTGTGGCTCCGATTTTGATGACAAAATTCTGTTGTGTGAGTTATTATTACACAATATCATTTGCGAGCATGTGAGTATGCAAATGGTGGTGACGATATTTTCCTATATGGGGGATCTGCAATTGTGAGATTTTGTGTCCTTCATGAAGAATCATATTGAGTGGCATTTGGCCATTAAATCTATGGATGCTAATGAAGAGAAGGTGGCATTATGGATCCAGGAAGAACCAGGATGAGCCACCGAGTTAAGGCAGGAATTTAGAAGAATTTTGAGTACTTCTGGGATAAGGGAAGCTACTGCCACTTACAGAAGAAGGATTGTGAATTTTTTCCTCAATCAGTTCTTAGTGATGAAGATTCGAGCCTTGACTGGGTGCTTGAAACGCACAGAAGCTGGCAGTGTTGAGTTGCTGAAGGGGGACCCATTTGCATTCCAAAATTTTGTGATGGTTGTTACACATGTACCAGCATATGCACAGATAGTACAATCCCTTGGTGCTTTGTGTCTCGGATTACGATTCAAGTTCCCTTTGATCTGGCTTCCAATTGAGGATTATCAGAGTAATTATGAATTGAACAAGTATGAATCAGATTCTTGGATACAGCAGCTGATGGCTAATCAGGGTATAGGTATGCAGATGAAGATACAGCTGGCGCTCATGATCTCACTAACCTCCATCGGAGATATTCCAATGAGAGATGAGATTTTGCATGAGGACATGCAAGTGCTTCAATTGGGGGGAGATGTTGGGTGCCATTTTCGCACACTTTTCCTACATTTGTTTCCCCTATTTTACCTCATGACGATAACCATTGGGACTATCTTTGCCTCTTTTTCCTACCATTTTATTTTAACTTGTGTTGTTTCACCTTATTTTCATTACTCTACCATTTCATCGATTATTATGATTATCGTGCCTTTTTTATGACTAACTGAGGATGAATGTTTGGAGAAGATCTATGGTTTTTTGTTGTCTTTCCAGATGCCATTTGTAGCACAAAATATCTCGAGTACAAGGTGTACAGGAGCAGTTAAAGGTGTGTTGTTATAGTGAGCTTTTTACAACATTACATTGTTGCACCATGTCGTTACAGAGCCGCTAGCGATCTGCTGTTACAAATGTACCACTGACTAGATCTCGTCAACTCCTGATGCTAACCTGTCCTCTAGCTATTACGCTACAATTTTGATTTATCGTGATAGTTGTAGAATTCATTAAGTATTGTATTTTTGGATAATAGCCTCTAGGTGGTTTGATTCTAATCTATAATTTTCCAGATAGACTTTTATTAAGAAGTGGTTATAACCATATTCATTCTATTTTTATCAGCATGAGAATCATAATATTCTCATGACTGATCCATCCCTTATTTTTCTGAGATGTAACCACTATATAGTTCTCAGCCCTTGAGGTCGAAAGGTAGCAGAGAACAATATTACTTTGGCTCTATAATTTTTCTCATATTAATACAAATTATCCTATTTTTTCTGTTACATGCATTATCTAGTTTAGTTCCCGTTAAGTTCTTTCTCTACCTGCGCCCTGCTAGGGAGGAAGGGCCCTCCTCTTTAGAAGGGATTGCAGTGATTAAGGTAGTTGTTTATATGTGTTTATGTTTTGTTTATGTGTCAGTAGAAGTGTTGTTGCTATTTTTTTAGCTGTGAATAGATCTGCTTCAATTCCAATGTTTTATATGTTGTTACATATATGAGATCAGAGATACCAGCTGGGTAATTGTTGTGTGGCGCGTTAGAATAGATTAATTGAGGTGTGATTACAATCTTGTAGATCAATTTATTTCTACACATGACTGATTTCCTTCCATCATTTACTTCAGCAACGATTACATTTATTTGGATTTTCTTTTGGTTTGATGTATCAGCACAAACAGTGCGGCTGTCATTGAAATAAAAGACGTCCCTAGATTGCTAATTTATTTGTATTGTTTTAGTCATTTAATAGTGATTAATACATCCCAACACACACCACAAGAAATCAATAGAGCAACAGTGCAAAATCAAGGAAGTGCTTCTCCAATCACACCACAGGGATCAACAACTCCCTCGAGTTCAAGTGGAACTCCAAGCACACCAAGAAGACCAAGATTCAGAAATTTGAGTGAAATTTATGAACAAGAAAAAGTAAATAATAATACTAGTCTCAATTCTTTATTTAATTTATTTTGTCATGTTGATGATCCAATCCATTTTGAAGATGAAATAAAAGAAGAAAAATGGATTGAAGCAATGAATGAAAAGATTGGAGCAATAGAAAAGAATGATACATGGGAGTTAGTAGACCTCCCACAAGGTAAAGAAGTCATTGGAGTAAAATGGGTGTATAAAGTTAAGAGAATTGCAACTATTATCATATCACACCTTTTCATTTTGGAGAGCATTAATTGTTGTAATGGAACGCATTCCATACTTGATGGAAGCATTCCTACCAAAAATTTAAGTTATTTTAATTATACAAGAAAATCCACTTACAAAAACAAAACAAAGATGGCCTTTAGAAGCATTGCTAAGGCATGCATCTATATATTTGGATATATAGATACATGGCAAGAGTTTATACCAAAAAAATCCTTCAGAAGTCCTAAATTGGCTAGGAATCATCAACATGCCACAGGTAGTGCATTAACTGGAATAATAGCCTCACTGGTTGCTTTATAGTCACCCCATTTCTTTAGTTTTGTCACCTTCAATTTCCCTTCTTCCTTTTTGGACTCTCTAGTAACATCATGTTAATTCTTTCACATAGTATGCATAAAATCAATTAGCTTGAAGGAGAGCATCTTGTCATTTTCTATCTTATTATAACCTTTCTCAACCCCTAATTCCTAACTTCTGGTGACCCTTTCAATCATGCATTCTCACACATAAAATTTGAGAAGCCCTAATCATGACCATAATGTGACAATTTCAATTTATTTTCATCTTGGTTTGTTTTTTTTTTCAATTTCTACTAATAACTCAACCGAGGATGTAGGATGATGGAGCTACTTTAAATATGACTTTGTTATACAAACTCATTGCAGAGTGTATTTATTAAGTTGAAAAAAGTGTGACCAATGGGGAACTAAATTCTTTAGCAAAACCGTATTATAAATAAAATATAAAAATTAAAAAAACAAAAATATATAAAATATAAATTATAAGAAAATAAAATATATATACATATATAATAAAAAATTTGAATTAACATGAAGCAAGAAGTTTTAATTTGTTGTGAGGATTAAAATCCAAAAAATTTTACTAATTTTTTTTTTTTAATATGGATAACTTTAAAAATGAGATTATGAAAAATCTAAAAAAATAGTTCTTATATTGTATATGTCAATAGGAAATATAAAATCAAGACACATTTTCACCGCCTATACATCGGGATTTAAGGCCACCCTCAACACATGTATCTGGCATGCACTTCAGTGTCAACGCCAACATGCATGTATCTCATGCATTGCTTAAGAATGTCTCGAATGATCAGTTAATGCTTTTTTTTTGTTTCTGGTGCCTGTCTAGTGCGAGGATTTTATTGATGCGTATATGAAAAAATTCAAATGGTTTTCTTGGGAAAGACACTTCCTTCTCAGGTTTCTCATAATAGATTTCCTTTATCCGGCACTTCATCGGCTTTGAGATTATTTGGAGTTGAATTTTCTTGTTTTACTCTTGTTTACCTTACAAAATTAATGTGTACCTTAATCATCACTCTCAAATTCACTGGTTCTTTATAGGGTTCTCTGGCAAGGATCAAGGAAGCCAGTCACCATGGCTATACTCTTGTCGAGCATAGGAAAGGAGGTCATAGTTACAAGCAAAAATTTATGAATCTGCCTTTTTTTTCTCCAATGACTTGGAGTGGCTTAACTTTGCTTCTGGTTCCAGGGTTCGGTCATAGTTACAAGCTAAAATTTATGAATCTGCTTTTTTTTTTCTCCAATGATTTGGAGTGGCTTAACTTTGCTTCTGGTTCCAGGGTTCTTCATATGGAATGTGGGACCATTTCGTTGGATGGTTATATTCTTTGATAAACCCCTCTGAATTGTATGCATAGATTAGAAAACCTTCAAATGAATATTTATATTTCTTATATGTCATTTATACATATCTAAACAAAAAAAAATTATGAGGTCTTCTACAAGCATACAAGGGACAGGAGGCTAATGAGTGCCACGACATTCTAGATAAGGATGGGATTTCAACATCTGGCTTTGTTAAATTTCTTTTGTATTGTTCCAGGGCCCTTCTTGCTCCTAACTGCTCGTTCACCACCGATCCACACCTAAAGGTGATTCACCACTGTAATTCCTAATTAAGCACCCAAGCATTCATTTCTAGATTCAGTGACTCTTAAAATAAATAGTGGGAATCCTATTATTAAGGGGTAACTGGAATACTGATTGTTGATTTCGAGTCTGAAATCTGTGAATTCGCAAGTAGGGATGTCATATGTTTTCGGTTAGGAAAATGCAAGGTGTGTGCGTTGTTGGAACCCTAATCCATGCTTGTAGTTTGAGTACAATAACTGCTTCCGAAACGGTTTCGAATGTTCGATCAAATCCTTCATATGGCCTCGTTTTTAAATGGTTTTGAATGTTCGATCAAATCCTTCATATGGCCTCATGCTTGGTTTTTCCAAGGGATCCATGATGGTGTGTTGGACATAACCGTTTAACATGTAGTTATTGGGAAAATTCAGGTAGTCAATTGTGTTTTTAATCAATTTATATTAAATTCTTGTTTTGCATCACAATATGTTCATGGAAAAAAATTTCAATTTAAATCAGGGAAAAGACTATTTAAGAGAGTAAATTATCTTTGATAGGACGGGTTTAATTTTCTTTACTAGCCCAGAATGTAGTTTTGTGCAATTTGTCCAAATTTATAGTAAGAAGCTCTACATAATAAATTTAAAAGTCATTTTGTTTCGACTTTGTTAAATCAATTTTTGCAAAATAACTCTACCATTGACAAGAATATAGTGGGTTTTACGCCGCAAATCTTGAGACACCGGTCTCATTTTATATCCTTACTAATGATAGAATGTACTCTTCGAGCAGCTTAGTCATCATACAGTCATTTTAAGTATTGATTTAATATGAGCCAAGAGGAATCAAATTCTGTTATATGTAAAAAAAATTTAGAGTGCAAAATAAAATGTGTAACCTAATCAAATAAATGTTTTAACCATAAAAAACTTATTTCTTGATATATATATAAACATTTTACCCATTTTTTTTATTTCTAATTATGTTATCACATTATTTAGAGCACAATTTATATTTATTTTAAAGAGATATGTGTCAACTCCTACCGATGAACAAACTTACACATCCCCTTGTAACCCGTTGTACAATGAGCCTCTAAACTCAATAATTACTGGCGCTAGATTACTTATTGCTATCTACTGACACAATGAAAATTCTCCAACAAAATACTTATTTTAATTCATATACCAGTGTATCTGACAAAAATTATCTACTCCTCATCATTTTTTTTCTCTGTATATTCTATATTTTGTAGTTTCATTTTATAACTTATTTATTGCACAACCTCAACCACAGAAACATGAACGGACGAAAATTCAACCTCTTACCGTATGGTATTTAAAATACATACCTAATCTCAATACTTCGAGGCAGAAAGACGTGAATTTTGCTCCAGACACATGATCCACTAGTACGCTAAATGCACCACTTCGTCTCGATACCTTCAATCGCATATTGTACGTAGGCCAAAGTCCATAATTAAATAGAGTAAGCATCAATAACGGAGTTTTTACTGATCTCAAGTTTACATAATGTCCTTAAATCCCTAAAAACAAATTATTTTTTTAAGTAATATATATGATGCAGTGTCCCAAGTTTGCTTCATGGTATAATATGTATGTGGTCAGATTGAAGTTATTGAAATGGCTAGCTCACCCTTTATTATTGGGATGACATATATAACCAAACAACCACTTATAGAATCCAGCGTCCATGGTCCGAACTAATGTCAAAGTAGGTGAAAATATATTAAATGCTTGTACCACTCAATATAAAACATATTTAACATATCAAAATTCTGGGCGTTAATGAAAAGCTACACATTTAACACAATATATCATTAAAATATAAGCAAATGCTTTAAAAAAAAAATTAACGAAGTTTTCCAACATGCTTCCCTATATCATTGTCACAACCTAACTTATATCTTGAATAATATAATATTTACAATAATAAAAAATTATGCTATAAATATTACACCGTAAGGCATTTCTCTTGGAAAACAATTCCTCCAGCTGCTATTGTGTTCTTGTTTGCATCATTGGATTAAATGTTAGACAATTGAAATTTTTTAGGGCATTATATCCATTGCATAGTGCGTTTACGCTCTACTAACTACCTAACTAACTCATCAAGCCCTACTAATGTCTCTTCCATCTCGCTATGAAATCAAATATGACCTATCAGGTGTCTCTGTCATTCCAAGCGGAGCTAGTCTTTCGTCTCACGATGTTCATTGTAGGGTCTTCCACTTAAGAGTTGAGGTATAGAGCAGTTCATCGAACAGTATTCCCAAAAATAATTTCTCAGAGGTAATAACTTTCTAATATTTTTTTTCAGGACAACCAAAATTAAATCTGATTTTATACAATGGTTTCATGGCTATGTTAAATGAATATATTATTAGGTTTGAGCATAATTTACCGCATGTGGATATATTTATATGCACTATCGATCCTATCAAAGAACCTCCACTCACTGTTATAAACACATTATAGTTTGTTTTGGCTCTAGATTATCTTGTGGGAAAATTGTCATGTTATGTTTCTGATGATGGAGGATCACCGCTGACATTTTATGCACTCTTGGAAGCTTCACATTTTGCAAATATTTGGATTCCATTTTGTGATAACTACTCCATTCAAGAAAAAAGTCCAGAGGCATACTTCTCAAATTCCAATGCCCTAGAAAATGTGAATTTGCACTTCACAAGAGACTGGAAACATGCAAATGTAAGGCGATAGCATTATATCTTGGAGAACACCTATGACTAAACTTATTACTTCTAGTTGTTTACTTGCTCAGCTTCTTGTACCAGGTTACTTAATTTTTTTTTGCCCCCTTTCATTCTTCTATCAGAAAATGTATTTGGAATTCAAGGATCGAATCAGCAAAGTTATGGATATGGGCGGCATTGCAGCAGAAAGAAAAAAAAATCATATGTATTTTATGTTGTACTAAAACTCTCTAGTTCATATCACCTGTATTACACCATATTCAAATTATGCACATTTATTTTTTAGTCGTGTTTTATTTCGAATGAATATTTTATTAGTAAGCACATATTTTACTGGAGAAGGGAGAGGACAGGGACATTCAAAGAAATGATTTGCTTGATCTTATATATGTCTCGTGTGAGAAGCGACCTGGAATTCCCCACCATTACAAGGTCATTGCTCTAAATGTTCTGGTAATATGTTTTCATGTATGATCTTCTAATTACGAAGTAAGTGGTCGACTGATAAATTTAGCAGTACACTCTAGTTAAGGTCATTAAATATTGCAAGACCTAATTTGTAATGTTGACAGCTAAGAGTCTCTAGTGTAATTAGAAATTTTCCCTTCATTATCACTCGTGATTGTGACATGTACACCAACAATTGTGAAGCACTTCGTCAAGCCATGTGCTTTTTCTTGGACCCCAAGACATGTGACTAGTTTTCCTATGTCCAATTTCCTCAAAGGTTTCATGGCATCATGAAGAATGACCTATAGGCTCCAAATAATTTGAATGATACTCTAATTTAGCATAAGAGGTGGCCTATTGGCCACATGGAATTGTTTGAGAGTAAATTTTTCCCATACGTATATGGGATTCAATGAAAAATAGTAGCATAGAGAATGTGGCATAGTTTCTACTCATTCTGGTGTCTGTCTTCCATTCATATACTTTGCTACGGTTTAATTCCTAGTATTTGCATGCTTTGTGGTCTATCATTATCTCCAAAGGTATTTTTCATCAAATGAAAAAACTTCAAAAATCCTCATTTTTAGGATCGTTCCATAATGATTGTTTGGCTTAGTTTTCATTACTGATTATTTGTTTGGTTACAAGAATGTATCAAGTTCATGGTTATTTATCTTTGTGTTGCTAGCAGTATTTTCATATAATTATAATCTGATTGAGTTGATATGGATCAGGTGTTTGTTTAAAATTTGGTGGAATGATCAGAGAATGTGGATGATAAAGAGTGTGGTATCATATCTCTTTGGTTTGATTGAAGCTGTTGGCAAGTTGATTGGTGTATCAGAGGTAGGCTTTGAGGTGATGAAAAAAGTAGTGGATAGTGAAGTGGCCAAAATATAAGAGGAGGAATTTTTTTAGTTTGGTGTGGCATCTGCTAACCATGTCTGCAATGATATTTGCTAATAGAACCAATATTGTTCACCATTCTCTATTCTCCTTCCTGCTAGGGTTTTTGTGAAAAATTTTGTATAAAATGGGGTAAAATACCCCTTAATTTATTAAATGAGCATGTTTTTTCCATGTTTTCTTGCATTGTACATGTGTTGCACAGGAGGTGTGTCCAATGAAATTCCAACATGTGGAAAGGGCCAACCAACATGATGGTGATTCTGATTCAATGGATTACGACATTGAAGAGGCGATAAACGTTTCAGGCATCCTAGGTTTAAGTATAGCATAATCACATAAGTTATTTAGTAAATTTGGCAAAACTGATTGCATAATTAGATAAGGTCTTTAACTTGAATATAGGCATCATGATTTGTAAGGCTTAAGGGAGCAGTATTGTAGTAACATCTCATTGAGGCATGGTCATTGCATTTTATTGATATTTTTTGTCTTCCAACCATTGTCAAATAAGAATATATTAGTGTGCTATGTGTTATATGTTTGGCATGAATTTCATAATCCCCTCTAGATATACAATGTCTCATGATATTCTTTTCATTTGGTGACACATGGAAATTCCAATAACAAAACTTTTTCACATTGTCCCTCACATTATACGAAAGTCTATCTTGATAATTTTTCCTAAATATATTTGCCCAACATGCAAGTTCATCATTCTCATGTAATTGAATCTTAAGTTTTTAAAGCCTCCATAATATTTTTCTTATTTTTTTGTACATTATTGTTTTCATTGACATCAACCGATTTGATGTAGTTCGTTTTCCAGCAACACATGTCAATAATGCCCTACTAACACTTTTTCCATATTTGATCCAGATTTATGTAGAAACACAACAAAATACACATATAACCATAAATAAAAAGATGCAATGGAAATAACACTTCATTTCATTAATATCAAAGATTGAAATTTGTTTAGAGACATAATGGAAATAAACTAGCTAGGGCATTGGTAGCTTATCTCTTAGAAGAGATGTGGTGGCTACAGGCCTTGGAACTATTTTACAATGAGGCTTGAGGGCCTATTTACTATTGAGAAACAATGGAAAACCATAAATTTCCAAAAACCTAACCCTAGGAGATGAACTGCCAAAACTATGGGCCTCGTTTGGGTAAATTGTTACATCAACTTCCTGGGGACGTAACTTTGGCATACGATCTTCGTTTGACATGCACAATACCTTGTTAGAAAGATCTATCCAAGAAATACAAATTTTGATGTGAGAAATGTCAAAGGAATATTTGCGTAACTCCCATTTTTCCCAAAAAAAATCATTTATGGCCTCAAATCGACTCCGGAAGTTCAGGACCTAAAAAATTGCTAAAAATAGTAAATTGTACTACAATTAAGGAAACTGAAAAACTAAAAGAAACAATGGTGGGGCTACAAGTGGAATAGGTGGGTGGCCAGAAATATCCACTTGGATCATTCTTCCCCCCTTAGGTATCAATGGTCCCCATTGCATTGAGTTCCTCCATGAGATGAGGAAACTTCTGCTAAACATGGTCCCTGGTGAACCACTTGCCTTAGTGCATGAGTTGCCCAACTTTGACAACCTAATACAGTTGGATCTTATGCTCGCGAGTCATCTTGAATTTCATGTCCATGATACAATTTGCAGTGGCATGTTCCATGCAGTCTAGGTTTAATTCTATTGGTGTGAGTTGTTCTGCAATGTTGGAGGTGTCCAGTAGAGGTGGGAAGTAGGGCCAAAGGAGATCCACATTGAATACTAGGTGTAGACCAAGGAATGGTGGAATACTGAGCTCAAATTCATTGTCCCCTATAGCCTTGGTGATGGTGTACAACCCATATCGGAGCGAGCAAAGCTTGCAGTGGGGTAGAGCAAGGCGCTCCTTCTGAAAGTGTAGCCACACTTTTTCTCCCACCTAGAAGTTGTATGGCACCCGATGTTGATCATGTTGTTTCTTTTACTTATCATTGGCTCTGTCCAATATGTCATGAACTTATTGGTGGATGTTTTTAATTCTCTCAATGAATTTGTTCGCTTCATACTAGACATGAGCCAAATCAGCCTAAATAGTCGCAAATGGCATGGCTATGTAAATGAGACATAGTGGTTGGAATCCCAAGCCCACCTGAAAGGGTTTGTGGCTGGTTGAGTTGTGGAGAACCTAGTTATAGCTATGTTGTACATGGGGAAGGCTCTCATCCCATGTGCGTTGATGCTTTTAATTGTACATGCGCGGAATGTGTACGATCATCTTATTGACAAACTCTTTCTGGCCATCAGTTTGGGGATGGAAAGCTATGGACTTGGTGAGCTTGGTGTCTAGCATTGACCAGAAGTTGGACCAAAATGTGCTTAGGAACCTGTTGTCCCAATCTAATATGATAGATTGCAGGATCCCAAAGTGCACCCACACTCTTTCAAAGAGTTTAGTAGTGGATTTTGTTGGGATATTATTCTTGCAGGCCTCCATAATGGCCATCTTCGAGAATCTATCAACGACCACGAAAATACAGTCATTTCCTTGCTTAGTAGAAGGAAGGCCCAACATGCAATCCATGGAGATGGATTCCTAACATAGTATAGAGGCCTTACTTCTTGATGGTCGGTTTGGCAATGGTGCAAGCAGTGCAGGATCTGATGTACTTCCTGACATCATGTCGAAGGTTTAGCCAATAGAAATACTTCTGCAGTACTACCATTGTTTTCTCAACCCCGAAATGCCCAGCGACTCGACTGTAGTACACTTCCCAAATAATATTGGGATGCTCACTTTAAGGAACACAAAGGTGTCCCAAGTGACATAGCATTCCATCGTGGAGGTGAAAAATTGGGACTTGTGTACCCGCCAAGACTGTCTTATATGTGTGGCCGAATTATGGATCGCTCTTGTAGAGAAGCGGCCAATCAGAAGTCTCATACCTAGAAGAGTTTAGAATGGTGGTCAGTGCCACGATCAGTGATCAGCTAAGGTAGTCTGCAACATTATTGGTGTTTCCCTTCTTGTACTTGATGTTCAAATTAAACTATTGGAGATATGTCGACCACTTCTGATGATGATCGTTCTGCAACTTCCCTTATGTTTGTATGAACTGCAAGGGTCATTGGTCTATGTGGATGACTGGTTCCTTCCCCAAAATGTAATTCTCCCATTTTTTACAAGCCTGCACAATGGAATACATTTATTTTTCATAAGTGGGATACTTGTAGACTGTGTCAGAAAATTTCTCACTGTGATATGCAATTGGATGCCCCTGTTGAGTAAGAACTTCCCCAATAGCATATTAAAGGCACCTTTCTTGATCTCAAATGGTTGTTTCAAGTGTGTTAATGTGAGCACTGGGGCAGAGCAAAGGCGATCTTTCAATTCTACGAATGCCTTCTATTGATATTCCGACCAAAATATTTTTTTCTTTTGCCCCTCCCTTTGTGACTTGACTCAAGGGCCAAATGATATGAGAGAATCCCAACAACAACCTATGGTAGAAATTAGCAAGACCCAAAAAGATGCGAAGCTCTGTTAGAGTGGTTGGGGTTGGCCAATCTAGAATGACTTGGATCTTGGTTGGATCCACATGCACCCCTCGTTCATCAATAATGTATCCCATATACTAAACCCAGGCCATGCCAAAAGTGCACTTCTCCAAATTGGCACACAACTTGTGTTGTCGTAGTTTTTGGAGGACTTGTCAGATGTGGTGGAGGTTATCTTCCCAAATCTAGCTGAAGATCAAGATTTCATCTAAGTAAACTACTACAAATGAGTTGGTGAATGGCAACAAGATGTCGTCCATAAGCCTCATGAAGGTTGTGGGAGCATTTGTCAACCCGAAAGGCATGATCAGCCATTCAAAAAGGCCCTCCTTGTCTTTGAATGCAGTCTTCCACACATCGAAGGGTTCGATTGGTACCTGGTGATACCCAAACTTTAATTCAATCTTGTTGAAATATTTTTCCCCTTTGAGTTGGTCCGGAAGGTCATAAATTCATGGGATCGGGTACCTGTTCTAGATAGTGATCTTGTTCAGTGCCCGATAGTCAATACAGAGTCTCCAAGTCCTATCCTTCTTCTACACCAACACGATCGGGCTCCCACAAGGTGATGAACGCAGACGAATGTGACCATTCTATAGCAGCTTCTAAATCTGCCTCTTGATTTCATCTTTATATAGAACAAAGCACCCATATATCGGGCCATTGGGAAAAGGCGCACCTGGGTTCATATCTATGGGGTGCTTGACCTGACAGTGAAAATGAACCCCTACGGGTGAGGTGAAGATGTCCCCGTACTCCTCCACTACTTTTTCCATTTGTTGTTGGGGTGTGGAGGAGCCATATCAGGAGTTCGTGGCCACAGTCTTCTTCTTTCTATGAGCGTGGATCATCAGGAAAAAAAAATTCTTGGATTTGGAAATGAGCTTACTGCATTGTTTTGCAGTAACCAAAGAGATAGTGGCAGGTGGTGGTATCTCTGGTATCATGTACAACTTATTGCCCAAAGTAACAATAACATTGCGAGGTCGAGACTCATACACAACATGTCTCTTCCACAAGTATGGTTGGTCTAATAATACATCACAAACATAAAGAGAAATGTCACATAATACCTCATTCGTGAAGGGCTTGATGTTATAGGGAAGGCGACACTGCTCGATGACACGGAGATCCCGTCCTTGGTGAAGCCACCTGATGGTGTACAGATGTGGGTGTGTTGTGGTCGACAAGCCCAACCGCTTCACAAATTTTGTTGAAATGAGGTTCTTTTAGCTCCCACTGTCTACAATGAACTGTAGCATTGAACACCTTACCCACATATGGTAATGGAAGAGATGCTCCTCCTCCTCTAGATCTTCTGGTTCCTCCTTCTCGATCTTCATGGTGGCAACGGTGGCATGGGGCTCTGCATACATAATCTGCTTCCCTTTTTCATTCCCCTTATCAGGTTTTGATTCAGATTCGGAGCATGCATCTAATTCAGAAGCCCTCATCTCGACAACCAATGACTGCTTGGCCCGACACTCACTTGTGTTGTGAGTGAAGCTCTTATAGAGCTCACACCACTTTCCTATGTCCTTCTTCGGCTTCGCAGTGTTATTCTTTGCTTTCGACTTTGGAAGGTTGTCTTGGGTCACCATTCCTTGGATTTGTCCTTTGTTCTACGGTTTGGGGGCACCTTTCCCTTGATTTTGATTCATAGATCCAAAGTCTCACTTCTTCTATTTGAATTTCTGCTTAATCTTGGAAGCATACTGGTATGCCATACCAAGAGAGGAGATGTAGAGGAACTCCATTTCCTCCTGAATGTATCTGTGCAGACAACTATGATACTTCAGCACCAAATTTTTCTCTGAATTTTTGATACCCAACTTTGTGCGCAGGGTATGAAACAGATTTTTCATCTCATGCACATCTTGATCACTTTTTTGCCGCAGCGTAGTCCATTGTATGTACTTGTCCTCATAGCTCCCCATGGAATAATATTGTTCCTTGATGCATCTCGGAAATAATTCCAAGTGGGTATGACCGAGAATAGAGAGGGTTACCCCTTGTCCTTTTTCTCACAGTAGGTTTCCCACCAGTCCTTGACATGGGGGTAGTTGATCTAAATCTGAATGTTAGTTTTATTGTGCTAATTTCATATTTATATTTAAATTTAATTTGTTGATCTTATGCTTTATGTGCATAGGTTTCCCTGGTGTTTATGTGTGTCAAACAGGTAAATGAGATGAGTTTTAATTTAAATTCAAGAGCATAAAGCATGAAAAACAAATGTTGAACAACAGCAATAAAAAGTACAGTAAACCATCACAATTGATCCATCAACACCATGTTTTTATGAATGGGTTCACCCCTCCTGGGCTACATCTCCTTGGTCCAGCTTCCATGGCTTAAGCCTCTGTATTAGCTCAAATTTGCATAAAATGTTATTTGCATTCAGCTAAAGCTCCTGAAACCTACTTTACTGGCTCCAGAATGTCCAAATCTATCATAAATGACTCTTCTCCCTCTCAATTTGGTCGATTTTTTCCAAAGATATGGCCAAAACAAATTTTCCTAGTAAACTACCTCCAAAACTGGAGAAGACTCCAATTAGCCTTGCTAATTATGGGGGTTCGTCGAATTTGGTGTGACCTCCAAAAATTATACCAAATTAACTGCGGTTTAATTAAATTTAAAACGGGATTAAATGCATGTTTAACTCGTGTTTATGGTGCATTAAGCGCATTTAGTGGGATCGCTTAAATGGGGTCATGTGGGTAGGACATATGCGGAGGGGGTTGGCCTGCAGGGTTGGCCCCTTCTTTCCCGCTGTTGAAGTAACTATATGATAATAAATATATATGGTGGACATACATGTTAAGAACTGTTGTTGTGGCTTATTGGTAAGCTCATCCGTTGGCACAGGGGAGGTTGCGGGGTTGACCCCGACCTTCGCCCATCCCTTGTAAAAATTTTCTCCAATGAATGCACTTTACCATAAGGTTAAAAACCTTATATTATTTCATATATGCGCCATAATATATCAATCCAAAAACCTTTGAACTATGCGAACTTTGGTGTATGTATTAAAATGTTCCAATATAATATACGAAACTCAGACTTTGTAAAATATATCACATTCGGATCATAGCATATAAAAATGCAATTTCAACCATGTTAAAACCTTCCAAAATTGACATGTGGGCTTTGGATAGGGTCCAACAGAGGGGGCACGTGGAAACCCCTCGCTGCACCATGTATCAACCTCTGATTGGCCTGTCCATCCATATAAAAAAAAATCAACTTCAACCTGAGGAGAAAATATAAAAAAATTCACCTTCAAGCCAAAATGGAAAATCTTGCAGTGACACTTGTCATAGTGTCATTGGTTGAAACTAAAGAATTTTCCCTGAATATACTTAAATTTTCTGACTGGACTACCATGTCACCAACCTGTGACTTCTGCAAATTTTGTAGTTGTTTACGAAAATGAACAGTAGGCTCTATCTTCTTCACTCGGAATCCATTTTCGACGAAATGAATTGCATCAAATTCTTGGAGACAAGCTCTTCGTTTTCGTTCAATTTCCAATCAATTTTGAGCGCTTCTATTTTTCAGCTTTCATAATGAGCACCTGATCATTCCTCCTCACTAGCAGCCTTTTGGACCCCAAAATCTCTTTGATTACTGATCATGTGGATGAGGTTACTATTCCCTCATCCTTCCAACCTTTATCCACGGAAATTTTCCCACTTTCATCAAATTGAGATTTTCAAAAAAAAATTAAATTTTTCCTTGACTCCTGTGACCCTCTCTTACTTTCATTGACACCTTCATACAAAAATTCCCATGAATTTTCAGAGCAGCAAGTTATTCTTGCATAAACCAACTTGTTCCTACCTTGGTCATTAATCAGGAAAATTAAAAACTGTCTCACCTTGCACACTGTCATCATGGTTATTCTTAATCAATCTTGCTTTGTACTTGCATTGACTCTTGACCAAGTATATTCACCATTTCCATGTACCTTTTGGAAACCAAAAACAAGCACTTGTGGATCCCATGCCTTCTTTGTCAAACTCCTTTGTCACTTTCCCTTTGACCTTTGCACTCTCTTGCACTGGCATCTTGTTTCCAATACTGCTCAATACTGATGTTGACTAGTGTAAATCTGTCACATCTTATTCACCTCCTTTCAAAGGAAACCTATTAGAATCATGAAACATCTCATTACAAGCATAAGAAACCTTAATGAAATCAACTTGTTCATTCAATGCATATTTCTGAAAGGTTTGATTCAAAACATCTCTATGTTTGATCATTAACAATGTCAAATTCTGACTTGCATTCATTATCATCTTCATTTCTCCTGCATGTATAAGAGAGAAACATGTATTCTTATCATGCGCTCTAATTATGTACTCGATTCCATCTTTAAACAAGTGATACTTATTATCATCACGATAAAATACTGCTTTCCTATCATTAATATAAGGACTTCCCAAAACAATATCTGATATCTCAAGCGACACCACATCAAGTTCAACTTCATCAAGAAAGTTTGAATTGATGAAGAATATTAGTATGCACTTCCTTGTAACTTGAAAGTTTTCATTATTTCATTTCCACCCTAAAGGATAAGGTCTTGGATGTCTAACAGTTTCAAGGTTTATCTCCTTAACCACGTCTTCAGAAATCAGATTAGCTTCTGAACCACTATCAAAAAGTGTGTCTATCTTGGTATATTTAGAGACAAATATAATATGGAAAATTTCAATTATTGTATCTTCATCTTGAGTGAAATTGGAAAAATTTGAAGAATTAGTGTTTGATATGTGTTTACCTTTCAAATCCATGGGTGTAATCTTTGTTTCGTCTCTTGAATCTAAGCCTAAGTCATGTTCAATTACAGAAATAGTTTTTCCCTTTTATTTGGTTTTCAATTTCTTTGTCTTCAAATCTCGATGAAGTTGCCAACATTGTTCTTCATCATGGTCATTATTCAAACAATTTTTACATGTGAGTTTCTCTTTTTTGATAGAGCTATTTCTCTTTCCTCTTCCATAAAACTTACCCTTTCCTTTACCCTCACTATCACTTTTCTCATCTATGTTATGTTTCCCTCTTTCTTCTAAATGTGTCGCTTGAACACACACCTCATCTATGTTTGTGGGATTGAACATGAGAATAGCGTTCCTAAGGTAACTATGTGAACCCCCAACATACTTTAACAAATTTTCTTGAGAATACAAATTAATACCCAAAATAAGAGCTATTCTCCTAAATTCATGAGTATAATCTTGCGCACTTTTCCCTTTCAAATGTATAAACTTTTTCCAGTCCATAATGGCCTTTTGCATGTAATCTAATGGATAGAATTTCCTTTTAATGGCAGCAATAAAACTTGACCAAGACATAGAGATCTTACCATAGTTTTTAATCTCTTCTTGAGTCATTTCTTCCTACCATACAAGTGTTGATCCTTCCATCCTCAAAGAAACCAATTGAATCTTTATATCATCTTCATGAGGGTTCTGAATTTTCCAATACACCTCCAATTGATGTATCCAATTGTCCAATGTTTTTGCATTTATCGCGCCATTATACATTGGAAGATCAAATTCGACATCAAGTTTGAGCAAGGGAGTTTTCCTCTTGTGGTATTTGAGTGAGTATGGGTAGTTTTGGTTGTGGAAGTGGAAGATGATGCTGATGGTGATGATGAGGATGATGAATATGGTGGAGATGGAGGTGGCTTTCCTCCACTACCCTTTGAATTTGTTTCTTCATCCTTCTTATCATCTGAATTTCCTTCTCCGTGTGGAGGCTTATAACCTTCTCCTGCCATCCCAGTAGTAAATGCATCAAACATAATTTTAACCATCCTCTTTGTGTCATTGACGTCTTTCTTGAAATCATCATATTCTGAATGACCTTCGGTTTCTCCAACACCTGACATGATGGCTATGGAATCAACTTTAGTTTCCGGTGCTTGTACCTCTTCAATCTCAGCTTCCTGAGATAAAACTTGAGGTGCTTAAAGTGCAGATGTGAGTGAAACTTTGGGTGAAGATGGCATTGTTGTGGCTCTCCTTCTTCTGGTCCTAATCTCAGGACTTGCAGCCAACCATTTCCCTTTAACTCTCTGAAATTTTAACCTTGTAAGCAAATTTGCAACCATTAAAACCCTAATTGCACAAAATTCAAGCAATTATCAAGAAAATAGACTTTCAACCAGGCTCTGATACCAACTTGATCTCAATCTGAATGTTATTTTTTTGTGTTAATTTCATCTTTAGATTTAAAATTAATTTGTTGACCTTATGCTTTATGTGCATAGGTTTCCTTGGTGTTTATGTGTGTCAAACAGGTAAATGTGTGTCATTTGAAGTATGTAATGATTTTTTGGCCTTGTTGTTTTGCTAAGTCATAGTATCAACATATGGTGTTCTAACAAAGTTTTTCACATATTAAGAATCTCCATACTTAATAATCATGTTATATATATATATATATATATATATATATATATATATATATATATATATATATATATATATATACATATACATATATATATATATATATATATATATACATATATATATATACATATATACATATATATATATATATATATAGATATATTCTTGAATAATAGTAATAATAATAATATAAAACAAAATATTATTACTATTCTGATTTTAATCATTTAGAAATGTATTATGAAGCAAGTGTTTTAATGCTTATTATAAATTCATGTCGATTGACTATTTCCAACTATTTAATTTATAACTACAATAATTTAATTCAATATTATAAAATAAAATCTCCTCATAATAAATTATAAAATACTTAGCTACTTAAATATAATAAACAATTTAATTATTGTTTATAATTTCTCAAATTTTATATATATTAATAATTAAATAAATTATAATTTAAAATTTAAAAATATGATTTCACAAAAATTTATATAGAAAATTTAATATCACTAAATTTTACTCATAATAAGCCATGTTTCATACATTTTTTCTCCACTGAACATGGAAAACAAATTTTTGATGAGGTATCATAACCCATAGGTCCTAGGACTTAGGTGGCATTGGGATCCAGATGGATCTATTGATGGTAGGATTGGTCGGAGGATTGTTTGGGATCCAAGTATCGAAGGATTTATTCATGATCATTTAGCATGGGATAGCACACTAGTTTGTAAGGGATCCTGGTATCAATGTACAACTGCTTCTTATGTGGTCATAACTGGATTGCTTGAGGGCAACAAATCTTTGGGCGGGAGGATTTGTAATATCCCCTTTTCTTGATATGGTGAAATGGACGAAATTTTCCCATGGTATATACCGTGGTATTTTACCATGGTTTTTTCCTTCCTTTTTCTAGGGAAAACAATAAAATAAGGTTTCTAAAGTGTCCATCAAGCCTATAAAGAGGGATAGGAGCTAGGCATTTGGATCATCCTGAGTGTCAAACTATTTTTCCCTTGTTGAGGACTTGGCGAGGCTAGTTCTAGTTTGATCCCAGGTACGAAAACACCGTGGGTGTAATTTGTTTGGTGGATCCATCCAGGATCCAAAATTCTTCTTTATTGTCTTTGATTTCTTGTGCGTTGAGCAGTCATGCATGTCGAGGAAGGGGCTCCATTATTTTTCTTGTATTTGGCATGTATCATTTTTCTAAATATTAATTGAAATAAGGGTTGTATTTTTCCATATCCCTTCTGTGTCCAGTGTCTTGTTGAAATTATTTCTATTAGAACACTTAAATGTACCAGATCTATTGATAATTTTTTGTTGGGATCTTACATTTTCCTAAAACAATTTGGTTCTAATACTTTCTAAAAATATATAAAATCTAGAATTCTCTAAAAACTTCTTATATTTAGAAAAATATATGATTTATTATGATTCTCATGCATCACTTCTTAAAACTCCATTTTTTTTCAAGGATGTTTTAGGGATCCTAGAGGGGTATGTGGATTCTAATTGGAAAAGGGATGTAGATAAAAGAAGATATCAGCATATACACACTTTCACTATTTGGTGGAGTTGGGAATTGAATGAATAAGTGACAAGTTGAGGTCACTTTATCTACTAAACAAGTTGATTATATGGAAATTATTCATGCTTATGAGGAAGCCATTTTCCTTATTAAATTGCATTCAAATATAGGAATAAATGAAAGAGATATTGTAGCCTAGTGTGACAGTAACATTGTAATTTGTAGAACCTAAATTTTCATGCAAATACAAAAGATATCGATATTTAGTATCATTTAGTTTAGAACATGGTATATAATGGAAAAAGTTGACACTTTAGAAAATGTTGCAGATCGACAAAACTGACAAGCATGGGTAAATTGAAGGGGTGCTTTGAGTCTATGGCCTTGTGTCCCCTAGCAGTTAGATTTTATTTTGACATATTATCCCCTTTGGAAAGTGGTAGAATCTTGGTACATGCGTGTTATACATCTTGTAGTATTGTACTAAGAAATATTAAGCTTGATAATAGGTAATAAATGTTGAGCAATTGTAGGTAATGAATGTTGAGGTACAACAATTGTCCAATTAATTTCTTGTGTTTTCCAACATATAGAATTGGAAAAACATAAGTATTTTATGGTTTTATTAGGCCTATTTATTTAGTAATTGAGTTCGAGAAAAAATGAGAGAAAGTTTTAACTTATTGTTATTCTATGAAATTTCTGAGAGACCTTTATGTTGTAGATTACTCTTGTTAATATCACAACGTTGAAATCATATTACAACCATGGTTCATTATTAAAGAATACATTACATATTACAACCATGGTTCATTATTAAAGAATACATTAAACTTGCTTTGGAGTGTAAGTTTTTTTTTGTGGAGAAAATCATTTTTTAATAATTTGTTATTTAATTCCCTTGTTTTTACTTATCATCTACTACTATTTGTTTAATGATTTTTTCAATTCTAAATATCCTATTGATTAGTGTAAGAAGAATTTTCTATACCTATTCTTCCTTTCATCCTTCCATTTCAATAAAGACATTTAAGTTACTACCAAACTCATAACTACATTTCCTAGAAAGAAAGGTAACATATATGAAGAGAAAGAAGGACATGAAACATCATACAACCCAATGAAACATCAAAATCCAGCGGCTCCACCAAACAACGACCCACTTGCCTTTTTTTATTTTCCTTAGATTAGATTAGATTATATATATATATATATAATCATTTGAAAAATATTAAATTGAAACATTACAATTATCAATGTCTATGTGGAATCAAAAGATTCAAGACGAGAATTTGGTTGAAAAGTATTTAAGCTACATTCTGCATACTACATTTGATGACTTTTAAATTTAGATTTGATAAACAATCCATTGAGAGTAGATAAGGATGACAATTTACAGGAAATGGTTTTAGATTTTATGATTATCTACAAACCCAGAGTCTAACATATTTTATTAATAATAGAAAATCCTAATGGAATAAAATATCAAGAAAATTTCCCCTGATGAGGTGATCAAACGAAGTCAGGTTGGTCCTGGGGGCTTTCTCCTCCACCACGCGGTGATCACGCTGGTCTCTGTTGCTTTTTAATTCTTCTACAAGTGCTACAGGGCTACTATACCGGACGGAAATAATGTTTATATATATATATATATATCACTTATCAAATTTTTAAAATATTAATAAAATTATATCGTTTTTTTAAATGAATCCATTATTGAGTGAGTCCGAATTGTGCAATGCTCGACTGGTTCCGTAAATATTTTTAAATTCGGCTTCATTTGGAAGATGACGCTTAATACTAATGACGGAAATGAAATTTTATTCACGACGTGGTACACGCTCAATTCAGTCCAGAGTTTCTTAGCAATCATGTGAATGACGGCGGATTATTATAAATCAATAAAATTGGTCAGCCAACATATGAATGCGAATATTCTTAAAGCAAAGAGGACAATATAGGGTTTTCAAAATTGCAGAAGGGTTATAAATCAATAAAATTGGTCAGCCAACATATGAATGCGAATATTCTTAAAGCAAAGAGGACAATATAAGGTTTTCAAAATTGCAGAAGGGCCAATCACTTTAAACATTCACTTTCGGAAGATGCAGGTTTTTTTTTTTAAAACTCCTAAAAAAAACTTTTCTATCCTTTCACACAAGCTCTTTTAAAAAAATTCATGACAAAATAATTAAAATTCTTTTTTTTATAAATGGCTTCTTCCCTTTTTAAATCCTTTCCTTTTCAATCCTTTCCTTTTCAAGCCCCTTTTTCCTTCTATAAAACACATTCGAAATTTAAAGTTTTAAAAAAAAACTTAAAAAGACATTTTCTTCATATGAAAGGGCTTTCCTTCCTTTTTAAATCTCTCCCATTTTAAATCAACGTGGAGCTTTTTCTAAACAAAAAACACTCACATGCCATATAATTCATATTAACGCAAAATCATACACATTCATTTTTTTTTTTTTAAACCCTTCAATACGTTAAAGAGCTTTTTCCTTTTTCCTTTTGCGCACATAGCTCATTTTTTACTTTTGACTCCTTTAAAAGACGTCGTCCTTTTAAAAATCTTTTCAATGGCTTAACGCGGCAGCACAAAAAAAATTTACCTTAACGGAATTACTCCACCGTGTTTTCACTGATTTCCTTGCAGATGATCTTTTTGATCGAACAGAAATGTCGTAACGCAGATAATGAATTTCTTGTTATGCGTTTAGCTTAACGCAGTCAATCCACCGAGGCTTTGACAATTAACGCTGCCGCTAGCTCTTCGCTCGAGCGTTACAAGGCAGACTGGCGCGGTACCGACATTATAAAATCGCGACTATTGGAAAACAACTGAAAGGCAATAAACTGGCGCTGGTATGGCTTGTATTCGCACGCCAATCTTCTGTTTTGGTGCATTGGCGCATGTATTGGCTTAACAGTGGCGCCAACCATAAAAATTTCTTTGTCTTTCTTCTCACGAGGCATCTTCAGCTCTCCTCAAACTTCTGCTGCTCAGTCAAAAAGTCTTACGCAGCTCGCTCTGTCAAAGAGTTTTATGTAGGCTCTGTTGCTGCTCTCCAGAGAGGCTTATGCAAGCTGTGTACCACGCCAGTCAAATTATCTGCGTTGGAAAAGGGGAATGTGAATTTTTACGCATAGCGTTCAAAGTATTAAAAGGAAAAGCTCATTTTTTGATGTGTTGAATTTAAAAAGTGAAAGCCCTTTTTATTTCACGTGATTTTCAAAGTTTTACGTAAGGTGGATTCATTAAGGAGAAAGCATCGATTTAAAAAGTGAAAACCCTTTTTATATAAAGAATTTTTTTTATTAAAGTATTTTTCTTATAAAAAAAACTTAAAATTTTTCAAAGGTTTTATCAAGAGGTTTTGAAAAAGCATGTGGCGAAGTTTCTTTTTAAAAAAAAGGAAGTTTTTTTTGGAAGAGGAAATTTAAAAGAGGGTTTTTAAGGGATTTATTTTAAGTCTTTAAAAGAGATTTTTAAAAAATCAAAGGAGATTTTTTTTAAGTGAAAGTGAATGTTTAAAGGAGGATTTTTTTTGAGGAATAGATCTTTTTTGGCATAAATAGACTCATTTGTTTGTGGAAGCCAAGCAACGAGGTCATGGGAAAAGCGAAGAGGCTAAAGAAGAAACAGAAGATGTTCGAGATCTTTTTAGATCTGGAAATATGAAGGCAAAAAAATGCCTATGCATTAAGATGCATAAAAAAATCAATCGATGAAAGTATACTTCCCTTGATTTCAAATGCCAAGACAGCCAAGGAGGCATGGGATACCCTTGAGAGATGTTTTGGTACAAGGGGGAGCTTTGAAGATGAAGATGAAGGTGGATCTGTAGCAGCAGATCTACAGCGAAATGAAGAGTTTGTTGAATCCCACTGTGCACAGTCACAGGTCGCTGATGTCTGCAAAAAAAGTGCAGATGAAGCAGAGAAGCAGCATGAAGATGCTCGTGAACCCCACTGTGCATGGCCACAAGTGGATGAAGAGAATCCATCAATAGAGCTTACTGACAAAGACCTAAATATTCCAACAACAAAGATTGTTGACGAAGTTTTAATGATACCAGCAACAGAGCTTGCTAATGAAATGGTAAATCCAATGATTGATATGGCTGATATAAACTTTGATAATGAAATTTTGGCTAATGATGATTGGTTGCAGATGATGCAACAAAAGCATTATATCGACATGATGTTATTTGGTGAGATAACCCCACTGCAGTTAGTGGAAGACAACCTATTTGCAGCAGCACAGGTTAGTGAAATAGAGACAAAGAAAAATATAAAGGCAGAGACAAAGACAGAGACAGAGACAAAGGAAGAAACAGAGAAAGAATAAGAGACAGAAGTAAAGAAATAAGTCTGCAAAGGGAATGCAGAAACAGAGATAGACGCAGAAGCAGAAAAGGAAACACAACAGGAGAAAGCTCTTGCTATAGAGTAGAAAGACCAGAACTTATGTCTTTCTGAAAATGTTTTTTATTCTAACATTGATTTTCAGTGTGCAGGTACAAAGAATGATTATGAAAAAGAGCTAAATTTTCTAGAAACATGGCTTGCAACACCATGTCTAGTTGAGCTCTACACAGAAGCTGTAGATATGAATGTTGAAGAAGACATGCATGACGAACATGTCAATGATATTTTCATTCATTGGAGTTATGAAGAGATAAGATATTGTTATAATCTTATGTTGAAGCAGATTGATGATGAAAAGCACACTACAGAAGACAATATGTGGTAGCAGCCCACAATTCTTGAAGAAGTCTAAGACATGCTTAGACAGCCTGGAACAGTAAAAGACCTGCACCAACAAATCAAGAAACCGAGCTTTGAAAAATACAACAAAGCGAAAAGTCTGAAACAATTTAGAGGCTACAGAATCTAGAAAAAGAGAAGAAGAAAACTAAATCTAGTTGAAGTCATTTTTTTTAAATTGTAAGCCTCGCTGAGACATAGACCAGCAGGTATCTGAATTAAATTTTTATGTGGTTGAGATTAAAGGAGAGTGTTAAATAATGTAATCCCAACCACCTGCTAAGTGTCGAAACCATTAATCCAAGTGTCCAGTTTAGTTTCTAGTTACTCCAGTTTAGTCCAGTTTACTTTTTAATTTTTCAATTCTTTTCATGGTATCAAAGCTAGCTTGTATAAGCCTCCTTGGAGAGCAGAAACAAAGCCAAGAAGGAGAAACAGAGAGGATAAGTTGGTTGGCGCGACTATTAGGGTAATACTCATGCTAATGCGCCAAAACAAAGGATTGGCGTGAAAATAAAATCCATACTCGCGCCAGTTTTTTGCCTTGCGTTGTTTTTTGTTTAGTCGCGATTGTTTAATTTGGGACTGCGCCAGTCAAATTATCTGCATTACAGAAGGTGAATGTGAATTTTTATGCATAGCGTTCAAAGTATTAAAAGGGAAAGCTCATTTTTTGATGTGTTGAATTTAAAAAGTGAAAGCCCTTTTTATTTCACGTGATTTTCAAAGTTTTACATAAGGTGGATTCATTAAGGAGAAAGCATCGATTTAAAAAGTGAAAACCCTTTTAATATAAAGAAGTTTTTTTTATTAAAGTTTTTTTCTTATAAAAAAAACTTAAAATTTTTCGAAGGTTTTATAAAGAGGTTTTGAAAAAGCATGTGGTGAAGTTTCTTTTTAAAAAAAAAAGAAAGTTTTTTTTGGAAGAGGAAATTTAAAAGAGGGTTTTTAAGGGATTTTTTTTAAGTCTTTAAAAGATATTTTAAAAAAAATTAAAGGAGATTTTTTTAAAGTGAAAGTGAATGTTTAAAAGGAGATGTGAAAGTGAATGTTTAAAGGAGATTTTTTTGAGGAAGAGATTTTTTTTGCATAAATAGACTCGTTTGTTTGTGGAAGCCAAGCAACGAGGTCATGGGAAAAGCCAAGAGGCTAAAGAAACAAAATCTGTTCGAGATCTTTCTAGATCTGGAAATACGAAGAAACCACAACGCATCCATGTCCTCCATCGCAAATCGCATACCGCCGATTATAACAATTAACTTGCGCGATACAGGAAAACTTATGTTATATTAACCAAAACGTCTTGTTGTCTGTTCTTCTATTTCTACATGAAAATAGCGTACAAAAACACAAAATGGTGAACCTGAAATTTTATACGTTTCGGCTGCAAAACCACAACGCATCCATGTCCTTCATCGCAAATCGCATACCGGCGATTATAACATTTAACTTGCGCGATACGGGAAAACTTATGTTTTTGCAATTGCGATGTGCGATGGCACTTATCGCATCACAACTTAAATCATTTAGTTTGCGGGTGCTATCCTCTTGAGCTTGCGGGCGCTTATATGTGTTATCCTCCTCAGCTTGCGAACGCTTATATCGCTATCCTCTTGAGCTTGCCACGTGTGATTGCGATTGCATCGCAACTCAAATAACATAACTTGCAAGCCGCTAAAAGGTAAATCTTAAGATGTGCGAAGTGCGAACTTGTGGGTGGCAGAAAAGGTAAATGATAAAATGTGCGAAGTGTGGGTTGCAGTGATCCAGGGTAAAATATTGATACCCTTCGCCAAGACCTTTTACTTCGGCTGATAAATAGAATTACATTTAATTAAAACGTTAAAGAACTGAAATGAACAATTGTAGTTGTAAATAAGAGGAACATAAATGAACAAGATCAGCAATCATAAGAACACGTTGTTTGATGACGGAGTTCGTCCAGGAGGGACTACATCTCCGGGCCTCAGTGTCAAGATGGTGTAGGCCGCTGCATTATGTGTTGTATGAAGAAGATGTACATGGATGTGTTTCCCTATGACATACAAGGAAAAATTTCCCTCACATAGGAGTGGCTTGATTTCTTTAAGAGATGTTCCACTGCAGAACTCTCATACATAAAGAAAAACTCCTATCAGTATGACCATAGCTGACATGTAGCAAATAAGAGTATCCCGCCATGTAGCAAACAAGGGATCTCAACAATACACATATGAAATTGAGCATCCCACCAATCTGGCATAAAAGGGACTCATACATGACACAAATCCATAGCTGAAAGTACATCAAAAACAACACAAAGCAAGATCCCACGTCTCATGTATCAACCGGGATCTACAAGACATAATGCATCTCAAAGAGAAATAAATGAAGAAGTACATGGAATCCACATCATATACCTCATGCTGCCATTTTCTGAAGGCTGAGCTACTTTGCGGCTGAATCTGAAAACACCATCAATCTTGTAGCGTCGAGAAAGGTGAAAACGATTGCTCACATGTGGAAATCTGACACATCCATAATCCACTTCCAAAAATGGCTGAAAAATCAAAAACTCAGATGCAAAAACTGAGCACACCATCAGACTCGTGGCATCAAATAGTGCTGAAACGACAAAAAATTTGTCCCATTTGGACAAAGTCAAAATTTCGCCCTCTTGAAAGTTAAGTTCAATCAAGGTTCCGCCTGCATCTTTTCTGGCTCATGGTTCCACTGCACCTGCAATTAAAAAAATAAACTTCGAACTCCATGCGTGCATTCTTGCTCCTCCATAGCCTAGGCGCACTTGTAAAAAGATGAGTTTAAATAAAAACTTCAGGCAGATTTACCAACGAAGAAGTTGTTGGTCGAATGGTAAAATTTGGTAATTTGTTAAGGGAGGTCGGGTGGTCAAATCCCGCCTCCCCCACGGAATCCGCATTTAATTTGGAAAACTGCGCCATTTTGGAAATGGAGACACGTGAATTCTTTTATATAACCTGCCGTTAAAAATTTATTACTAAGTGGAGGGGTTGGGTCCGCATTGGGCGACCCACCCCAACAACCTCTGCCATTTTTAAACTCGTTGGAACGTAATACCACATATGTTAATAATAATAAGGGGGGTTGGTTATATGTTATAACATATATGCCTCCATTAACCTTATATAATCCACGTGCCCCTTAAAATGCCTGCGTTTAGATTTTTTAATTCAACCATTTGATTTTAATATGGTTTAAAATATATTCGTTCGAATTTTTAATAACCATATATAAGTTTCTTATATGGTAATCCATTGGGGGCGTGTGAAATGTTGGACTTTTAAACTTACTCGATTTTTTGACCATAGGAGACAAATTAACTAGGCAACAATTTCGCCCAAAACCTGGCTTGAGTGTGTCGAAATCCGGTGGCTGGGTTTGGTCCAATTTGCGTCCTCTTTAAGGCTGCCCAGTCACCAAGTCAAACCAAAACTTTGACTGCTCCTAACTCCTTCATACGGACTCGGAATTGAGTGCCGTCTGCGCCGTTGGAATCAGAAAGACGAGATCTACAACATGAACCTAGTTTGAGAATATTTTGAACACTTTTATTTTTGAGCCTTTTACTCAGGCCACTTGTACTTGTACCTGTTTAATCCACCTGGATCAATCCTCCCCACTGAGGATTTTTTGGTCCTCCAAAAGCAAAAAGCTTTACCTATCATCAAATATTTGCAAATGTCATTGAAAGGCACATCCCCACATGACTCCTTCACCTGGCGCACTTCGGAATCAAGATGCAAAGCCAACACCTGCAACTGCGGAAATGAAAATGTTTGAAAAGGCACATCCCTTGAAGACTCCTTCACCTCACGTACTTCATAATCGAGATGCAAAGCCAACACCTGCAACTGCAGAAATGCAAATGTTTGAAAAGGCACATCCCTTGAAGACTCCTTCACCTCTCGTACTGCGGAATCAAGATGCAAAGCCAACCCCTGCAACTGTGGAAATGAAAATGTCTGAAAAGGCACATCCCTTGAAGACTCCTTCACCTCACGTACTTCGGAATCAAGATGCAAAGCCAACCCCTGCAACTGCGGAAATGCAAATTTCTGAAAAGGCACATCCCTTGAAGACTCCTTCACCTCACGTACCTTGGAATCGAAATGCAAAGCCAACACCTGCAACTACTGAAATGCAAATGTCTAAAAATGCGCATCCCTTAAAGACTCCTTCACTTTTTTCCTTTGGAATCAGAATGCCAACACCTACAATTTGTTGCAACACAAATGTCTGAAAAGGGCACATCCCCTGAAGACTCCTTCACTTAAGTCCTTCGGAATCGGAATGCCAACACCTACCTAAAGATGCAACGAACATTACATTCTCAATGTGACCAACAATGACCCAGATATTTCCATACTTGCCATGAGTTTATAACATGTACTCGGTGGTCAAGCTTACAGCAAAATGGAAATCATACCTCAACAAAATTACAAGACCAGACCTCATCGTCGCATTTCGAAGTGATGGAAAAACTCCTCATCACTTTTACATGAAAGAAATGCATCAGACGACTCATACAACATGACAAAAATATAAATGTCGTATCTCGAAGTGATGGCAACAAATCATCACTTTTACATGAAAGAGATCTAACACACGACTTATAAAACAAGGCCAAAAAAATGTCATGGTCGCTTAAACGAGTGATGGAAACACATCATCATTTTCATAATAAAAATGCAAAAAATGACTTACAAGCATGGCCAAGACAATTTTAACATCTCTAAAAGAACAATCTAGAAGAACCACTTCTCATTTATTAAAATGAGTGGATCATTTCCCTATGGCGAACTTGCTTGTCGATCAGCGCTTTCAACTGGTGTATGCATGGGCTCTTTGGCTTTACAGCGCTGCTCTGGATGAAGTTTCCATCATGTGGCTCTTTGGTGGCCACTTCGGTCACAATGGGTGCAAAATTTCTTTTTCCTCCAAACCTGCTTAACTGATTTCTTTTCTTGTCGGGGAGAAGGATTTTCATGCCTCTTCCTCCTTTGCGCTGCCATCCTCTTCTAGCACTCAGAAATCACATGGTTATTTAAACCAAAAAAATCATAAGTTTTACAATGCCATATTTTATTACCATGGTTATCAACATTCTTATAGTCAAAATGCACTCTGGAATAATGAAACTTAGTATACCTTCCGGGGTGATCTCTGGCGCGATCATGATGATGGGAGCTCGCCTCGGTTCCTTCACTGTAACGTGCACTGTCGTGGAACAATGGTGAAGTGTCCCTATCATTCCTCTTCCTTGGAGAGTTCATCATTATCTATTTGCCCTTGATGTCCTTCGAACATCCTTCGCCAGTGTACCCCAAACCTGCATAACGAGGTTGTTTCACAACCTCCAATGGTTTGGTTATGCCTTGGCCACGAATGCCAAGTCCTCCTCCTCTATACCCCATCTTGGTGAGGAGTCTCAAGCCGATACCTGTGATGGGTATCTCCACACTTCCAACTGAAATTATATCATGTGAAGAAACTGAAGAAAAATCAACACTTTTTACCTTAGGTGTTGATTGCGAATCAGATGAAGAAAGCTGTTGTAAGCCTTCGTCGCGCTTCACTTCTGTCAATGCCTCTGACATGGCTTGTAGCTGAAGCTGCATCTGTTGCATCTCCTCCTTCTCTTTCTGTAGGAATGCTTTTAAGGCACCATGATCTCTCTAAAGAGTTTCGTTGTTTCATTTCAAATCTTCCCACGCCTCTGTCGTGGCTTGCAACTGAAGTTGTAACTGCTGCTTCTCCTCCTTCTCTTCATGTATGAACGCCTTCAAGGCATCATGATCTGCTTGTAGAATTTCATTGTTGTGCTTCCAATCTTCCAATGCTTATGTTGTGGTTTGCAACTGAAGCTGCAACTGTTTTTTTTCCTCCTCCTCTTTGTGTAGGAGGGTTTTCAATTCTTCGTTCTCTGCTGCTTGTTTTTCGTAAGCCTCGTACAATATGTCCGCTTTCTCGGACACCCTAAGCATGGTTTCATGCATGTCCTTGACACTCTCCATGGCTCAACTTAGCAAACGTTCAATGTTCACACCTGCAATCCAATCAGCAAGAATACCTGCTCTGATACCACTTGATCCAGGGTAAAATCTCGATACCCTTAGCCAAGACCTTTTACTTCGGCTGGTAAATAGAATTGCATTTAATTAAGACGTTAAAGAACTGAAATGAAAAATTGTAGTTGTAAACAAGAGGAACGTAAATGAACAAGATCAGCAATCATAAGAACACATTGTTTGATGATGGAGTTTGTCCAGGAGGGACTACATCTCTGAGCCTCAGTGTCAAGATGGTGTAGGCCGCTGCATTATGTGTTGTATGAATAATATGTACATGGATGTGTTTCCCTATGACATACAAGGAAAAATTGCCCTCACGTAGGAGTGGCTTGACTTCTTTAAAAGATGTTCCACTGAAGAACTCTCATACATAAAGAAAAACTCCTATCAGTATGACCATAGCTGACATGTAGCAAATAAGAGTATCCCGACATGTAGCAAACAAGGGATCTCAACAATACACATATGAAATTGAGCATCCCACCAATCTGGCATAAAAGGGACTCATACATGACACAAATCCATAGCTGAAAGCACATCAAAAACAACACAAAGCAAGATCCCACGACTCATGTATCAACTGGGATCTACAAGACATAATGCATCTCAAAGAGAAATAAATGAAGAAGTACATGGAATCCACATCATATACCTCATGCTGCCATTTGCTGAAGGCTGAGCTACTTTGCGGCTGAATCTGAAAACACCATCAATCTTGTAGCGTCGAGAAAGGTGAAAACGACTGCTCACATGTGGAAATCTGACACCTCCATAACCCACTTCCAAAATTGGCTGAAAATTTAAAAACTCAGATGCAGAAACTAAGCACGCCATCAGACTCGTGGTGTCGAGTAGTGCTGAAACGACATAAAATTTGTCCCATTTGGACAAAGTCAAAATTTCGCCCTCCTGAAAGTTGAGCTCAATCAAGGTTCCGCCTGCCTCTTTTCTGGCTCATGGTTCCACTGCACCTGCAATTAAAAAAATGAACTTCGAACTCCGTGCACGCATTCTTGCTCCTCCATAGCCTGGGCGCACTTGTAAAAAGACGAGTTTAAATAAAAACTTCGGGCAGATTTACCAACAAAGAAGTTGTTGGTCGAATGGTAAAATTTGGTAATTTGTTAAGGGAGGTCGAGCGGTCAAATCCCGCCTCCCCCATGGAATTCGCGTTTAATTTGGAAAACTGCGCCATTTTGGAAATGGAGACACGTGAATCCTTTTATATAACCCGCCGTTAAAAATTTATTACTAAGTGGAGGGGTCGGGTCCACATTGGGCGACCCACCCCAACAACCTCCGCCATTTTTAAATTCGTTGGAACGTAATACCACATACGTTAATAATAAGAAGGGGGGCTGGTTATATGTTATAACATATATGCCTCCATTAACCTTATATAATCCATGTGCCCCCTTAAAATGTCTTCATTTAGATTTTTTAATTCAGCCATCTAATTTTAATATGGTTTAAAATATATTCGTTCGAATTTTTAATAACCATATATGTTAAAGTTTCTTATATGGTAATCCGTTGGGGGAATGCGAAATGTTGGCCTTTTAAACTTACTCAATTTTTTGACCGTAGGAGACAAATTAACTAGGAAACAATTTCGCCCAGAACCTGGCTTGAGTGTGTTGGAATCTGGTGGTCGGGTTTGGTCCAATTTGCATCCTTTTTAAGGCTGCCCAGTCACCAAGTCAAACCAAAACTTTGACTGCTCCTAACTCCTTCATACAGACTCGAAATTGAGTGCCATCTGCGCCGTTGGAATCAGAAAGACGAGATCTACAACATGAACCTAGTTCGAAAATCTTTTGAACACTTTGATTTTTGAGCCTTTTACTCAGACCACTTATACTTGTACATGTTTAATCCACCTAGATCATGCAAGCACGCTAAAAGGTAAATGGTAAGTTGTGCGATGATGATGTCACATCGCAACATCGCAGGGTTTCGAGGCAGGACTTAAAGTTAAAACATAAAAGTTGCGAAGTGCGGGCGGTGATGTGGTAAAGAGCGGTGAGTGCGAAATGCGAAAGGCAAGGAATAAAAAGAAATACAAAAGTTTGTATGTGGTTTGCAAATGTAGTTTAAGGTATATGAGTCCCACCGATATCGCATCGGCGGAAACTTAGTTTCGATGAAAATCTTAAGAGGTAAAACAAAAAACTTGTGGGCTACAAATCTGCGGGCAAAAAGGTAAGTCAACGATGGAAAGGAAATTAAACGTAGAGTGTGAGCTCATATACTCTATTGCTGATTTTGCATGGAACGCCTTTGGATTTGAAACCTGCTCCTTGTCCTTTCTGCAACAAAAATCAATTCAAGTGTGGGTTGCTGCCACTTTATTCATGGCGGTGGTTGGCAGTATTTCCAACATTCCCCCTTAATAACAACTATCGTCATCAATCATTCCCAGACACTGTCTGAGAAAAACAAAACTTTTTTGTCCCAATGGGCTAAGATACACTCTCGAGAGCATGAAACTCCTTGATATACTAATACCCATTGGGCTGGCAGTGTGGTGGATCATAAGAGCACATCAGGATGCTGCTTCACACTTAGTTCTGCTTCAATATCATGGATGAGCAGGAAGCAAAAGTCAGTGGCTTTGAGCACCGCGGAGGCCGAATACATTACAGCGAGTATGGCTTATTGTGATGTAGTCTGGTTGTGAAAGCTCTTTAGTGAGTTGTTTGGGCATGTGCCAGATACCACCCTGATACTCTGTTATAACCAGAGGGGGATTTGTTTGTCATAGAATCTCGTGTTCCACGAACAATCCAAGCATGTTGATGGTTGGTACCACTTTATCCGAGATATGGTACAGTGAGGCGTTGTAAGGCTCGATCATATAAGAACTGATGAGCAGGTTGCGGATATTCTCACAATGCCCTTGGGGAAGGTCATGTTCCTAACCTTCCGTGAAAATCTTGGAATTGTGGAACGACCCTATTTTGAGGGTTTTGTTGGACGATGAGCTCTGGGAGCTTTGGGGCGGGCTTAGGGATAGTTCCTCAGAGCTATAAGCACACACAGGGCTAGGTTTTTTGAACCTTGTGGTGCTTTTTCCCCACCGTTATGACGATTGAGTTGGTTCACCTCTCATGATTTGTGCCCCATATGCATCCTACCCATTGAGTTCTGGACTCATGGGAAGCACCTCTCATTTGGCCAATGAGGTGGGAAAAGCTAGAGACTAGTAGCGAAGATTGATAGACGCATCAGAGATTGTCATACTCTCTATAGAGGATGACAAGTGTCAAACCACTTGATCTAGGATCAAGTCAAGTGAGGTTTCGGAACTCCTACTGACTTTAGGTCAGATTAACCAACTTTGGGTTGGTATGTGACTCTTTGAGTCCATGTGAGGTTTTGAACCTCCAACTGAATTCGGATTAGGTAAACCAACTTCAGGTTGGTATGAGGCTCTTTGTGAGTCCTATAGAGGTTTCAGACCTCTGGGCTGAATCTGTCAGTCGGGAATAATGTCTTTGTGACTAACCCTCTTCTGTTCTGAAATAAAGAGGCCAGCAAAGAAAGTTACGGTGGGATGACGCATGATGTTTGATTTCACAGGTGGATGGAGTTCTCCCTATTTGAGAGGGAGTGTTAAATTGGACAACTAGGTCCAAAATCTATGTTGTGATGCTCAGATCAAGACACCAATATTTTTATTGGGTTCCTCTTTCGAAGAGGTGCAAGATTGATCTAAAGATCATCTTGATCCGATGAGCAGAACATTTATTTTGAATTTATTTTTAATACTTTCAAAATATGTGCAAGTTGACCTTAAGGTTTTATACCCACAGCAAATGTGTCACATACCCTCAGTGATTGATATAAATAGAGTCAACGTTGGAGGACATTTCACTCATCTCATCCTCACACATTCTCTCTCCTCTTCTGATTGGTTTGAGCTCCTTGGAGGCAATTTTCTATTCACACGTGGGAAAGAAGGACGAAGATATTTCTGCTATAGCTAGGGTTTCCACCGCAAGTTTTACCAACATTGACTTTGGTCAACGCATGGTCAAAAGGAGTTGAATTTTGGCATAGACTTCGATTTCTGAAGTCCGTACATTTTAGCACAAGAACCGAGGTCAAATTTTGACCATAGACCGAGTTGTGTTGACTTTTACTTGCTATTGTTCTGCATTGACTTTTCTAGGGTTGACTTTCAGTTGATCGTTTGGCTATTTTGAGGTTTGTTGTGACACATGCTGGTTTGGCTGACCAAGGAGACTTTGCTAGTTGAAGCATCCTGTTGATCGTCGTAATGCACCAACAAACATATATTTTCTAGCTTGTCTTCTGTTGATCCATTGGTATGCTCTATCAACATTTTACTTAATGACTTATGTGATTGATGTCTAGTATCGAAGAGAAAGTAAAGTTGCATAAAGCATAGAACATCTACATAAATTTACAGGTTTGCTGTAATTGTGGGTCACAGAGTTTATTGCATACTACTCTTTTATTGTAATTTTTCACTTTGTACTTACAGTGACATTACTTGTAATCATTGTTTTTCATGAAATATACATAAAAGCATAGTCATAGAGTTTATATTGCCAATGACAGCTAGAATAGGAATAATTTAAATGTAATATTTTATTGTAACTCAAGAGTTCCGCTATGTAATTCCTTTTGCTATTAATGCATCAACCGGAAATCCAAGATACTTAAATACCTATTATTAGTTAATTCTTCCAGAAGTCTGATGGGCCTCCCAACCTTGAGCAAGGTAATCTCGTCCTCAGCTCCCCCCTTGCTCCTTACCAGGGCCTAGGTGTTTCTATGAGACATGAAGTTAGACCTCAGGATCAAATCCAATCTTATCTTCACTTGGGTATTTCCTGAGCTCCATTGGTTTCCTTACCAGCTCTGGATTACTCATAGAAACAACCTATTGCTACACCCCATCATACTTTCTGCACAGAGCCCCATTCCCTCTCATGATTTTCATATAAATCATTTTTTTAGGGAAAGTGGTATTTGTCAGAACTACCTCCACCTTTTATCCTAGGTTCTTGGAATCACTTACCAATCAGTTACTACTTCTTCCTTTTACTCAAGGCAATTATTAATTAACTCTCTTTTTGAAAAAGACAAATGATAATATATTAAATTATTACTCATTCAAAATATGCTATAACCAGTTTTTAGATCAATAATTAAATTCAAACACAGTGTTACAGATAAAAGATAATATATTAAATTATTACTTATTCAAAATATCCCATAATTATTTTTTAGATCAATAATTAAATTAAAACAGAGTGTTACAAAAATCCACTCGAAGAGATTATTTCTGAGGTGCTAAATTATGGAGTTTGGTTTTGAAGATATCAATATAACTGAACCAATCACCTCTTAATAAAATATGTGATTTAACTATTTGCCTTTATTATTATTTTGAAGACCTTTTTTGGTAATGGATCTTAATTAGATCTTTCTTAATTGGATCACGAGATCCACGAAAAGAGATTATTTCTTGTTGGCTAAATTATGGAGTCTCTATATCCATAGAATTGAATCCGTTAAATCTATACGGACTCCCATAAATTAGAAAAATCTTAATAAATTATATTAATTTATTATTATTTTAGATTTTTTAATTAAAAGAAAAATTTGTATATTTAAAATTATATATTATTCTAATAATTTAAAAATAAACATTTAAAAATAAAAATAAAGAAGTGATCAATCTTATTCTTGATAATCATAATTATTTTTGTGTTGTCCAGCAATAAGAAAATATGAACATCCCTAAGATAAGAATTAATTCTCATTACCTTTGGAGTTGGCCAACAATAATAAAAATATGCACATAGCTAACATAAGAATTAGTTCCCATGAGCTTCTGAGTGAGAACTGGGGGTGGTTTATCCCCAAGACCCCTTGGAAAGATAGAATATGTCATATTTGCGATTCTAACCAAGTGGAAGATGAAAAGCAGGCCACCCTTACAATTTTTTTGACCTATTAAGCCAACCCACCTATTGCGATCTTGGAGCACTTATTTCCCTTCTTTTAAACCATAAAAACAAGATTTTGAAGAATCAAACTTAAATTCTTTCACCTCTCTTAACTTGGTCGAATAGACAACATTGGTTAACTAATAATAATCATCATCATCTTTAAACTAAAAATATATAAATTAATATTCAATTTTCAAATATCACAAAAAATAAAATAAATTAACATGGGCCTCCATATTCTTAATATCTATACGTGGATTGAACACTCATCAATCATAGAATTCAAGCACCCATTGAGAGCTTTTATTGCTTCAATGTATTGCTTCCAAGGAGATCTGAATCCAAATAGACCATGTGCTGTTTCCATCTGGCTGGAAAAAGAGAATAAGAAATAGAATAACGTCTTTATAAATTACAAATTCTATAATATTTTGGAAATTAAACAGTTCACTTGAATTGATTCCTATCCTGATATTGTCAAAATATACCTTTGGAATAAACCATATATATTAATATAAAATGAAAATGCACAGAAGATAACCAAACGATATGCTAATGGCAGAGCTACTGCAACGATGAGGTATGTAAAGTAAAAAAACCAAACGTTGAACTGCATGTCAGTAAATATTTGGAAAGGGATTGATAGTACATACCGAGGATTTTCACTAGCTTTATTATAACAAGCATTTGAAACCTTGAGAGAAATTATCATTGTCCCTATGCCCAAATAAGGATTATTTGACTGAGGATTTGATAAACCACCTTGAATAAGTTGTCAGCTCGAGCTCAAGAAAATGAAGCTGAGAATGATCATATCTCCCCTTGATTTTGGGGAGAACCCATGCAAATGTTATGCAGTATCTGCACATAGGATGTATCATGATTATTGTATGACTTTAGATAAAGAGGTTTATTTATAAACATCCAATACATTCAATGTACTCACCTATCAAAAACAACAAACCAAAGACCGATTAAAACTGGTTCATCATTGAGTACAACGTGATCAGCAACATAGTTTTTCCTACAGCCAATAGTCCCAACATTGTTCAGTCCCTTGCACAAGTTTGCTCCTAACAGAGTACACATCACCTTCCAATCTTATTTTTCCCTTATTTCACACTTTCAAAATCATATTAAATTTTTCTTTCTTAAAATTTTAAGGGTGAACTAGTTTTCCATACTTTTCCAAAAAAATAGACTTCAAAAATAATAAATATATTATATAGACTAATATAAAATAATTAAAAAATTAAATATTTTTATAAAAATACATTAAACATTTTACAATTGGTTAATTGGAAATTAATAATAATAATATTTTACGATTGGTTAATTAGAAACTAATAATAATAATATTGACCAAAATTTTTAATTTTAAAATGCATTTTCATCTTTAAAATTAATTCATAATTAAAGTAAAAAAACATTCTTTTTCTCCTTATTTAAAATATAATTGATAAATTTGTAATCATAAATAATTTGTTAAAATAATTTGTCATCCATTATTGAAAATTATTAAATTTTACTTAAATTATATATATATATATATATATATATATATATATAATTTAATAATTTCTATAAATTATTTAAATCTTCTCAATTAAATTAATTATTTCTATATTATTTATATCATCACATGTCAACAATCCAATTCTCTTACGATAATAAAAACAATTTTAAATTTATTGTTTTATATCTTTCTTATTAAATTATTAAAACTATTAAAATGATAAGAACTTAATAATATTTTTGTGGTATTAAATTATTAAAACTACTAAAATGATGGTAACTTAATAATATTTTGTGGTATAATAATTAAAGTAACTTCATTTAGTAATAAGACAAATCATATTTTATTTTTATTTTTTATAATAAAATTTAAAATAAAATTTAAAAATTATTTCTCACTAATCAAACTAATATTTTTAAAAGACCATTTACCTTTCTTAAAATTTCATTTCTTTTTAAAAAATCATTTACTTTATTCATTTCATAGATTAGTTATAGCAATATTTATAGTGTTACAATTATAAATTTTACTTAACACTATGTGTAATGTTTTTGCCCAAATATTTAACAATATATATTATAAGTTATAATATTTCAATTGATTTCATATACTTATTATATCAATCTTTATCATGATACATGTACAAATTTTACTTAAAAGTGTGTGATATGTTTTTTCCAAATATTTTAATAATATATATTATAAATTATAATATTTCAATTTATGGAATTATATATTTATTATCGAAATCATATTTTAGTTGGAGAAACTATATGTATATTAGATTCTTATAACTAAAACACGAAGATGACTCTTATTGATTTCTATTAATTAGGAAACAGTTTCAACTATTAGGGATTGTCTTTGCATATTTTATGAGGCTTGAGGGATATTGTGAGTTACCATAAGAGATAGTTCTCATTTTTTATTTTGATGGTATTTATTCATAGATTCCAATTACTTGGAGGTTTTCTTAGCCATATTGGCATTTTTTTTGGGGGTTGACCTTTCTCTTTTTCTATGTGGAATTGGTGTTTCGATAGATTGCAACTTAAACTTCTTGTTTGGATTTACAAGGGTCTTCCTTTTTCTAGAATGATAGTGGTAAGAAAAAGTCTTCTATATTCTTATTTATGTGTCAAATATGGTGGATATTAGGGTCTTCCCATGTTTCCCTAGGATGGTTGTATCATTCTCAAGGATGAAGGAGGTCTTGGATTTCTAGAAGTGGTGAATCAAGGCAGCATTTTGGTCCCCAAATGGGTGATTAAATGCTTGGAGGGTTCAACCCCTTCATATTTCTATAAGCCAACATGTTGGAAAAATTTAGTGGAAAACTTATGTGACATATTTAAGCTCCTTATAATTTTCATATTTCTGAGTCCATCATTTTTAATAATTTTTAGTGGCAAACTTAGTGTGTTAGCAGAGGAAATGGATTAAACTGGTTGGGATTTGGGAAAGAATATAGTCTAGAGCTAGAAATAGAATGGAAATTGTATTTATCATATTCTTAATTTTGAAGCCAATAAGTTTAGCAGAAAGAAAAAAAAAAAAAAAAACATTTTTCTTCCAAGGGATTTTTGGGATTTCATTTGTTTTCTTAGAAAAATTAGTGTTAGTTGGCTTCAGAGTTTGTTTTATCCTCCAAGGATAGAACTACCTTTTTGGATATCATCCCAAAAAGACCATTCCAAGCTAAATATTGATATGGATGGTCCTTTTGCACATTGTAGGAGTGGAGTTTCAGGTTCCCTTTGACCCAATATGAGACTTTTATAAGTTCTGTACTCTATTTTGCATAGACCTCATGAATTACAAATCTTGATCAACACTAGATAGATTTTACTAATGAAGAAAGTTGCTTGATTGGATTAGTGTGTGGTCAATTAGAGTCTCTTATAAAATGCTTTGTTTGTAATTTATTAAAGTCTACCCTCCAAAGATTATTGACTTAAGGTTCAATTTTAATTAAAACACATTCTTGGAAACTCCTCTATACATACATTTTCATGAAAGTGTTCCTTTGTAAATTCTTATTAACCTAGGATTCAATTTTACGTGGATCACATTCATAAAAATTTCTCTACAAATGTACTATGAGATTAGTTGTGCACAATTTTTTACTTAAAATTCTTATACAACTCCTAAGAAATCCTTCCTTTACTTTTTCTTTCCAATCCTTCCTTTAAATTTCTCTTTCCAACTGTTTATATATATATATATATATAGATATGTTCATAATTCATTTCCAGGGTGCGATACTCCTAGGAATCCTTAGTTGAGGACATATGCTTATTATGTTCAAAGGCTAGTGAAGAATCCTTGCTACTTTTTATCAATCAATAAGCTAAATATTTACTGATGTGCAATTCAACATTTCATTCTTCACTTTACATAGCTTATCATATGTTGCTTCACTTTATAGAACTGATCATGCAATAACTTATTGAATTAAAAAGATGTGATCTATGTGTTTCATTCATTGAATTGGGTTACGTTTATACTTCAAAAATTATTTATCACTAACAAAATAAGTTCCTGACTACCTAACCTAACTAAACAGAATAACGTAGGATTCCCGTAGGATTACAACATTTTCCCCCTAATTCGAAGGGACATCTGACATAGCAAGTAAGGATCTAAATTTTTTGAACTTTTCACGCCCTAATTATTCGGTAAAAATATCTGCAATTTGTTTAGAAGTTAGACAATTTGTCAGATGAATTGTTTTGGCCTCTACATGCTATGGAATCAAATGATATTTGGTGTTGATATGTTTGGTTCGATCATGAAAGTTTGGATTCCTGGCCAACTTAATTTCAGAAGAGTTGTCGACAAATAGAGGAGTTGAAGCTCTTTGTTTCTCCTGCAAATATTTGAGTATTTTTCGGATCCAAATGATTTCCTTAGTGTCTTGAGTCTTGAGATGTTGCAAAATATTCAGCTTCGGTGGTAGAATCAACAAGAACAGATTGCTTGCACGATCTCCAACTGATGGTTGTTGATCCAAGATTCATTGAATATCTAGAAGTTGAGACTCTAGTTTCTTTATCCCCATAAAAATCCACCTGAATAACCAGCAAGATGGAAGTTTAAAACTTTGGAATATTTGATGCCGTAAGTTTGAGTTCCTTTTAAATATTTCAAAACTATTTTTGCTACTACCCAATTCCCCTCACAAGGATGATGCATAAACCTAGAAAGTATTCCAAAAGCAAATGATATATTAGGATGAGTAATAGACAAATAAATCAAACTTCCAAAAAGTTTCTTATACTTTGTTGGATCTTCAAATGAATTTCCTTCTTTGAAAGTAAGTTTCAAATTCTCCTCCATTGGAGTAGCAACATGATTACATTCGATCATTCTATATCTGTTCAATAACTTATCAACATATTTCTTCTGAGAGATGAAAATATGTTGTGGTTTTTGATCAACTTCAATTCCAAGATAATAATGAAGTAAACCTAAATTTATCATATCAAAAACCTTTTTCAATTCCTTCTTTATTGATGATATGTATTCATCATTGTTTCCTGTGATCATCAAATCATCAACATATACAACTAGATATACAACCGATCTTCTAACTTTCTTAACGAAAAGAGTTGCATCATCTAGGTCAAAATTTTTATAGTTTAATTTAAGAAGATGTTCAGTTAGCTTTTCATACCATGCCCGTGGAGCTTGTTTCAATCCGTATAAAGACTTCATTAGTTTGCAAACCTTTTGTTCTTTCCCTTTAACGAAAAAATATTTTGGCTGAAACATGTAAACATGTTCTTTCAAATATCCATTTAAAAAGGCAGTTTTGACATCCATATGATGAATTTTCCATTCTTTCTGGGCAGAAATAGTAAAAACATATCTAATACTGCCCCATTTCGCTGTACGAGCAAAATTATCTGTATAGTAGATACCCTCTTTCTGTACATATCCCTTCGCTACAAGTCTTGCTTTGTGTTTGCCTAGTGAACCATTAGCTGTATACTTAGTTTTATAAATCAATTTGCAACCAATAGGTTTCATGCCAACAGGAGGATCTACCAGCCTCCATGTGCCATTTTTTATGAGAGCATCATATTCCTTTTTTGTTGCATATTTCCACTTTTCATAACTAGCGACTTCTTCAAAGCAAGTAGGTTCACAATCCACAAAAAAATTAAATTCACAATGAGAATAGTTGTGTGAGGAACTTCCAGCCTTAAACTCAAAATATTTCTTTGGAAATGTTTGAATACGAGTTTAACTTCGCAAAGATTGTGTAGGAAGTTGTTAAGGAAGTTTCTCGTCTTCTTCATCTAGCTCAGTTATTTCCATTTCTATCACCGTTTCTATAGAAACACTTGCATCAACCAATTCCTCATCATCATCAATAGAATTATCATCATCAACCACATACAATTTCTCATCATTGAGAGAAGGAAACTCCACAAAATGATGTAATATAGGAATCCCCCCTTCAGGATGGGGAAGTATATTATCTGATTCATAATAAAAATTTTGAGGCACAAACTTTTCTATTTGATTAAGTTGTCTATCAACAGTAAGGGAATATTTATCATTTTCAAGAAAAAATACATCTCTTGACAAAATAAACTTTTTGTTCTCTTCATCATACAATTGGTATGCCTTAGAAGTCATGGAATACCCTAAAAATATACATTTTATGCTTTGTTAACTCGGCTTATTTCTCTGATGTTTAGGAATCAAAGCATAACATTGAGAACCAAAAATTCAGAAATGTTTAACAACAGGAAGACGACTATACCACATTTCATACGGAGTTATGATTTTAATGACAAAGGAAGGACATCGATTTCTAATGTATGCTACACAGACCAGGACTTCTCCCCAAAACATAAATTTTACATTATTAAAAAACATCGATAACCTTACCATATTAAGCAATGTTATGTTCATTCATTCAGCAACACCGTTTTGTTGTGGATTATATGGTATTGTGGTCTGGTGTTTGATTCCATTCTCTTGCAAATATGTTTCAAAAGAATGTAAAGTATATTCTCCTCCATTATCGGTGCTTATAGTACTAATAGTAAGTTGTGCTTCATTTGGTATCAAAAGATTAAATTTCTTAAACACATCAAAAACTAGTGATTTTTCTTTAAGCAGATAAACACAACACATCCTCAAATAATAATCAATAAAAGTGACTATGTATTTATTTTCATTCGCAGTTGGTACAGGCATTGGACCACATAAATGAGTGTGTGAGGCTTAATTTTCTTGTAGTTCTAGACTTAGAATTCTAAACAAATTATTTTTGATGCTTGCCCAATATACAAACATTACATGGGGTCAATTTTATAGGAACTGTTGTAAGTCCCTCAATCCCATGTTGTTTCATAATTTGAATACTTTCATAATTAACATGACCGAAGTGTGCATGTCATAATAAAGAAGATAATAAAGTATTATGTTGCTCAACCAAATAAGTTGTGTTCAATGCAACATACGGCATACCATGCAACTTCAATAATTTATCTTCTTCCACACCAGTCATTACAATTTTATTGTCAGCTGCTCTTATAATTTCTACTTTACCATAAAATATGTGAATGGAATGTCCTTGATGTCTTATTTTTATAAGAGATAACAAATTTCTTTGAAACTATGGAATGTAAAGAACATCATTCAAAATATAATTTGAAAGTCTAGGAATTTTTAACTGAATTGATTTGGGACTTACCAACAAAATACACTACTCTCTCAATATTATCACTGAATTGATAAAACAAATATCTTCGAAAGGTCATGTTGAATTAAAAATATGTGATCTGTGTCTAAAACCCAGTTTTCATACCATGAAGAATAAGAAGTACTAAAAACATATTCCATGTGGAAATTACAATGAGCGACAACATAATGTGCCTTCTCAGAAGACTATCCTCTCTCTGGAATTATATGATCTTTCTTTTCAATCAATTGTTCTATTTTTTTCATTAATTTTCTCCCAGGGAATTCTACAATTTGCAGTAGCATGTCCAATTTTATGACATCTAAAACATTTTATAGATGGTTTATCAGAAAAATTTCTTTGTTTTTCATTATGTTGTCTATCTCCCTGAATATTTCTGCCCCCATGCCTCTATAATTATTCCTACCTCGACCTCTATTACCCTTACTATTTCTGAAATATTTCTCTTCAGGTTTTTGGTATTTTTGAGAGAGACATAGGGTTTCAGTATTATAACTATGTGAGACTTATTTCTTGCCAAAAGCCTTCTCTCTTTCTGCAATTTTCCCTACTAATTTGTCAAAATACAAATCTTTTAATTGCCCACTAACTTTGAGAGATTCCAAGTAGTGTGAAAAAGAAGGGTAAAGAGCTTTTATAAAGGAATTAAGAGACAAATCAACTTTAACTCCAGTAGATTCAATTTCATGATTGATGACTTTAATTTCAGAGGAAAGTTTTAGAGGACCATTATCACTCATTTCCCGATTAAATAACTTCAACAATATTTGAATTATCTCCAATTCAAAGTGTGAATCATAAAGCTCTTTTAGTTTTTTTATGGCATCATAAGTTGTTTTACTCTGAGTAATGTATCTGCTTACTTCTTCTGAGACTGAAGTGGAGATTAAGGCAAAGGCCTTCTTATCCTTAATTTTCCAAATTGCTAGTTGTTTCCACTCATCTGGTTGCTCTGGTGCATTCTCTCCTTCTCCTTCACAGACTCCATCCCATAAATCATTAAATATCAGAGTATTTTTAACTTTCCTAAACAACTCCTCGTAATTTTCTTTTTAGGAAAGGACAACCCCAATTAAGGACACCAAAGAGTTCATTTTTTTCAAATACTCTTACAAAAAAATCTGTAAAACTCTGTTCTAAGTCACTGCCACAAAATTCCTATTAAAAAAAAAAAAAAATTTGTTTTTAATAACCTCCTGACACTGATTTCCCTTAAAAACACAGTTTTAACTTGCAAATTTAGTGATATTTTTGTTTTATCACTAAAAGGCATTGATTTTTATCAAATAAAAACTCTGTTTTAATTACAAAAATTGAACCATTCAATGCTTTTTCTTCAACCAAAATCTCAATCACAAATTTCTTAAACAAAGCCAGAATTTTTAACTTACTAATCCTTTTGCACTGGGTACAAAACATCGCCTTCACTCTGCAACACAAATTCTATCAAAAATAAATAAAACAAAAATTTTGCAGGACCCCAAGAATGCATTTTTATAAGTGCATTCAATACAACCATTGATTGAGAAAACAGCAAATAGCCACAAATGCTAACATCACAGTCACATTCTAACTTCACAAATTTCTTCAATGCTTGCGCAACCAAACTGCACACATTTCCACATGGTTGGGGTTTGCACCAAATCCAAATGCACTCCCTCATGACAGTCAGCGAGCACACTCTCTCTTCAACAACAAAGAATTCGATGTTTGAAATTAACTAACTCTGATACCAATCTTGAATTAAAAAGATGTGATTTGTGTTTTTCATTCATTGAATTAGATTACATTTATACTTAAGCAATTTGTTATCACTAACTGAATAACTTCCTAACTACCTAACCTAACTGAACAGAATCGCGTAAAATTCGCGTAGGATTACAACATAGCTATGCCATAATCATATTGTTTGGTCATCTTCTAAAAGGATTACAACATAGCTATGCCATAAGCATATTGTTTGGTCATCTTCTGAATATTTCCTTTGATATTAATATGAGGCGTTCTTTTATTCCCTATTGTTCATATATATCTTTTGACATGTTTACTTTATTGTAAGGGAACTAGCACATTGGCTATTAGGATTCAGATGTCCTTGGAAGCAATGCGTTATTGAGTAAAAGTTGAGTGGGTGATTGAACTCTATAATTCATGTATACATATAGATATTAACAATATGGAGGCCCATGTTAATTCTTTTGTATTTACACAGTGAAGAAAATCCCAACTACTACTAAAAACTCACTTGATTTCAAAAACGATATTCCTTGGCAGAGCACCTAAAAGTACCATGTGTGAACCTGTCAGTGGAATCTTCAGTGGTTCTGCTAGAACTGGCAGAGAGCAAGAGAACCATGACCTGAAGCAGTAGAATCAATCTCATGGTTGATCACTTTGTGAAGGAATTACATATTTGTTTGGTGTTTGAACCAGAGTTTTTTATACACAGTAAGTCCAACAATGCATGTGTTAACTTATTCTGCATGGACTGGAAAATAAATTTACCATATATCATTCCAACTAGCATTGATTTTCCATTTTCAAAGTTGAATTACCTCGATCCCTAGAATATTTGAGGCCATTCACCATTCTAAATATGAATGCAAGATGTTTCTGTAATAATTCAATTTCAATTAATTCAATTTTGATGTTTCTTGTAACAGAAAATGAGAAGAAATATAAAGAATGACTATATTGTCCGTAACATATTAAAAAACATAGAAGAAAGATAAATTCTCTTACTAACGTTTTCGGTTAGAAAAAACGAGAAATGTATGAATAAAAGTTGTTAGACAATTCTTCTCATTTGAAGCGGCTAACATCACAGTGACCAATGTTCCTATGTTTGTTGGAGCAATTATGTCCAAATAATCAGGGCAGTCCAATTCCGGTTATGTACGTCTAACTCAATTTATTATACATACCATCTCACTCAATTTATTATAAAATATGCTTAGTCTAATTTAGAGAAGAAATTGTCCTTTTAAAAGTTATTTTTTTGGTTAATTTAAAAAATATATAATTTTAAGAACATCATAATCTTTCTTACTGGCTCTACTAGCTTGAAATTGTATTGTTAAATTTTTGTGAAAAAAAACTATTTAATACACACTATAAAAATATAGAACTATCAAAAAAATTTACAGGTAAAATAGGTTAACATCCTTACATGGAAGTTTTCCTCGAATAGTTGCTGGGATGATCCCAATACTGAGAATTTTAATCATATTGCCATATTTCCATCCGTTGGTTGGAAACTTGCAAGGAATATCCAGGGTCAATATTCAACTTCGACCTTTATCTCTCAAGTATTTTCGACTCAGATTTACCTTTCAAGCGCATTAGTTTTGAGTCGAGAGCAAGATTATTTGTGGGGGACGATTGACGAATATACCTAAAAGCTTTTATAATACAATTTATATTTATAATATGATTGCCTGATGTAATTGTAGTAGATAATTCACGAATATATTTTTTTTAAGAAATATAAAAAAATGTTGTTTTTATATTGAACATATACAAATAGTACAATACTATACATCATAGAGATGCGTTGTGAAAAAACACGTCTCCAAATATAGATTATCATTAGACAATATGAGGAAATATGTATGATATCCGGTGACATAATCCCATCAAAATTAGACAAAAAAAAGTCCAGTCATGTAGACTTATAGTAGAAAAAGCGAAAATCAAAATCGAGCAAATATATATGACTATACATCCACTTTACAGCTGAAAGTGATGTTCATTAGAAAACAAGGGTCCATATAATTTAAGAAGCAGCACGCATGAAGCAGTCAAAGACCCCCCCACCGAATACTTGATATAGAAAACCAGCTCGCTTGATGTTGTGGCTCATTTGCCTCATCCGCCAGCATGTATACAGGCTCGCATGTTGCAAAGATAAAAACAAAAAAAACAAGCTTGCTTGTTGCTTGGTCCAGTAGGCCGAAATAGATGTATAATTCATGGGATGGTAATGTTATTGGCCCATATGATCTTTCTATCTCTATAGTGTCCCACCTGCATAAAACCATAAACCAAACCGATACCTTTTTTGGATAACCCATCAGCTCTAGTATTTTTTTCCCTGTAAATATGTTGCAGAGGAGGGAAACTCATCTTAGCCCATAAATATTTTGTTCTCATGAACCACCCCTAAGATCTCAGAGAGGATAGAGATGAATACCCCAAGATGGCATCAATAATAATTTTGGAGTCTCCATAGATCTTGACCCCATCCAATCCCAAATTGTGAGTAGCCAATAATCCGCACCATAGAGCCATCAACTCCGCCAAGTTGTTTGAGCCCATACCCCCATTCCAACAGATATGAATTCTTTTCGATTGAGATAAATTGATCCATGCGCCACATCCCATCACCCCATCCAGACATGCTCCATCAAAAAAAATCGTCGGGAGGAAGATGGGGTGGGGCCTAATCCTTCTAGACCCATCACATACTATATCCTTTGCAAGCTCCCTGTCATTGATCCATCTCATAATAGCATCATAGATGTGAGGGGTGATTATAGGTTTACCTTCAAAAATACACAGGTTCCTAGAAAGCCATATTTCCCAAATGAAAAATAAAGGAAAGGATTGAAAATTCCCCTTCAGTTGATCCCATCTTAGTGTCACATCCATAAATTCCATCGGGGTCCATGATAGCAGAAGATGAAAATGACTGAACAGGTTCCAAATATGAACAACCCTGAGGCATGTAAAGAATAAATGTTACGTCGTTTCATCATTGTAGACAGAAAATAAACCTACCTGGACCGTATAGGCCCCTCCTAATGAGACCATCCCAAGTGAGAATCTTCTTCTTCCATACCAGCCATCCATATGGAAGAATTTTAGTCAAAATTTTCCTGTGCCAAAATTTCTCAAACCCAATAGAAGTGTAATCAAGTGATCTAGGTGGATATTGGTGGCCACCCACCTATTCCACTTGGGGCCCCACCATTGTCTCTTTCATTTTTTCAGTTTCGGCACAACTTACTATTTTTAGCAGTTTTTCGCGTCCTAAACTTCCGGAGCCGTTTTGAGGCCCTAAACGACATTTTTTGGGCATCGTTTTTCCGACGAATATGATTCAATTTTGGAATAAATATTAGTGGCAATAGTTGTATTCCTCGGATAGATATTTCTAATGATGTATCATACGCGTCAAATGAAGATAATATACCAAAGTTACGTCCTCGGGAAGTTGAAACACCAATTTACCCAAACGGAGCCCATAGTTTTGGTGCTCCATCTCCTAAAGTTAGGCTTTTGGACATTTAGAATTCTCCATTGTTTCTCAATAATAAATAGGCCCTCGAGCCTCATTATAACACAGTTCAGAGGTCTGTAGCCACCACATCTCTTCTCAGAGATTCGCTACCAGCACCCTAGCTAGTTTATTTCCATTCTGCTTGTAAGAAAATTTTAGTTCTTTGATATTAATGAAATAAAGTGTTATTTCTGTTGCATATTTATATTTATGGTTATATGTGTATTTTTTTGCGTTCCTGCATAAATCTGGATCCATGGTATTAGAGTTGTTTGTTTTTTCTCAATTCTTCTTTGCATGTCCCCAACAAGGTCGGGGTATAAGGAGTTAGGGCTCAATCTGGTGGAACCTTTGCAAGATCTGCCTCGCAAACCCTGACGGACGCCTATGGGGGACAAAAATAAAGATGAGGGAGCAGAAGATCCTATCAAAATATTTCTCGAGGAGGCCCTTGAAAAACAAAGGAACACGATGATGGATAACTTTGCCCAGATCCTTCAACGACTATCCACCAACGGTGCATCTGCATCCAACAGCCACTCTGGAGGTGCGACTCCCTTTAAGTTACAAGTAAACTTTGACATTCCAATACTTGAGGGTCAAATAGATGCATATGCCATGGATAGATGGTTGAATCTATTAGAAGTATATTTCTTGGTTCATGACTTTTCCGACCGAGAGAAGATTATTTTTGCACTCCTCAAAGCTACCCCCCATGTCAAAGACTGGTGGGAAACCTACTGTGAGAAAAAGGACGAGACAGAACCCTCTCTATTCTTAGTTGTACCCACTTGGAATTCTTTCCAAGATGCCATCAAAGAACAATACTATCTCGTGGGGAGCTATGAGGATAAGTACATACAATGGACCACACTCCAGCAACAAAGGGATCAAGATGTGCATGAACTGATGAATATGTTCCATACCCTGCGCACAAATTTGGGTATCAAAGATTCAGAGAAACATTTGGTGTTAAATTATCATGTTTTTCTTCACAGATACATTCAGGAGGAAATGGAGTTCCTCGACATGTCCTCACTTGGCATGACATACCCGTATGCTGCCAAGATTTAGAAGAAATTCAAACAGAAGAAGCAAGACTTTGGATCTCCGAATCAAAAGCAAGGGAAAGGAGCCCCCAAACCACAAACTAAAGGACAAATCCAAGGCATGGTGGCCCAAGACAACCTGTCAAAGCCACAAGCAAAGAACAACACCACGAAGCTAAAGAAGGACATGGGAAAGTGATGTGAGTTCCATAAGAGCTCCACTCACAACACAAATGAGTGTCGGGCCAAGCAGTTGCTGGTGGCCGAGATGAGGGATTATGAATCAGATGCATGTTCCAACTCTGAATCAAAACCTAACAAGGATAATGAAAAAGGGAATCAGATTATTGATGCAGAGCCCAATGCCACTGTTGCCACTACGAAGATATAGAAGGAGGAACCAGAATATCCATAGGAGGCAGAGCGTCTCTTCCACTCCCAGATGTGGGTAAAGGGTTCCCCGCTACAGATCATTATCGAAAATGGGAGCCAAAAGAACCTCATTTCAGCACATGTCGTGAAGCAGCTGGGCTTGCTGACCACAGCACACCCACAACCATACACCATTGGGTGGCTTCACCAAGGACGGGATCTTCACGTCAGCTAGCAGTGTCGCCTTCCCTATAGCATCAAGCCCTTCACTGATGAGGTATTGTGTGACATTGATCCTTTTCATGTTTCTGATGTATTATTAGGCAAACCATACTTGTGGAAGTGACATGTTGTGTATGAGTCCCAGCCTCGCGCTGTTATTGTTACTTTGGGAAATAAGTTGTACATGATACGAGAGGTACCACTGCCTCCCAATATCTCTTTGGTTACTACAAAACAATGCAGTAAGCTCATTTCCCAAACTAGGAAATTTGTTTTCCTGATGATCTGCCCCTAGGGCAAGAAGAAGATTATGGCCACGGCCTCCAGACATGGCTCCTCTGCATGATAAAAACAAAAGGACAAGGTTTTTGAGGAGTACGAGGACATCTTCACCTCACCCACAGGGGTGCCTCTACACTGTCAGGTCACGCACCCCATTGACCTGACCCTATGTGCGCCGCTACCCAATGGACCAATCTATAGGCGCTTTGTTCTGGAGAATGATGAAATCAAGAGGCAGATTCAGGAGCTGTTGCAGAAAGGTCACATCCGGTCAAGTTCATCACCCTGTGGGAGCCTGATCATGTTGGCACAGAAGAAGGATGGGACTTGGAGACTTTGCATTGACTATCGGGTGCTGAACAAGATCATTGTCCAGAATAGGTACCCGATCCCATGGATTGATGACCTTCTGGATCAACTCAAAGGGGAAAAATATTTCAGCAAGATCGACTTGAAGTCTGGGTATCACTAGGTACCAATTGAACCCTCTGATGTGTGGAAGACTACCTTCAAAGCCAAGGAGGGCCTTTTCAAATGGCTCATCATGCCTTTCGGGTTGATGAATTCTCCTGCAACCTTCATGAGGTTGATGGATTGCATCTTACATCCATTCACCAACTCATTTGTAGTGGTGTACTTGGATGGCATTTTGATCTTTAGCCAGACTTGGGAAGAGCACCTCCACCACATCCGAGAAGTCCTCCAAACACTACGACAACACAAGTTGTGTGCCAATTTGGAGAAGTGCACTTTTGGCATGACCCAGGTTCAATATCTGGGATACATTATTGATGAAAGGGGGGTGCATGTGGATCCAACCAAGATCCAAGTCATTCGGGATTGGCCAGCCCCAACCACTATAACAGAGCTTCGCAACTTTCTGGGTCTTGCTAATTTCTACCATAGGTTCATGTTGGGATTCTCTCATATCACTTGGCCCTTGAGTCAAGTCACCAAGGGAGGAGCGAGAGCAAAATTATTTTGGTCGGAACCTCAACAGAAGGTGTTCACAGAATTGAAAAATCGCCTCTGTTCTACCCCAGTGCTCACATTACCAGACCTGCAATAGCCATTTGAGATCGAGACAGATGCCTCTGACTATGCTATTGGGGCAGTTCTTACTCAACAGGGACATCCAGTGGCATATCACAATGAGACATTGTCTGACACAGTTCGCAAGTATCCCACTTATGACAAAGAAATGTATTCCATTGTGCAAGCTTGTCGACAATGGAAGCATTACATTTTGGGGAAGGAAAAAATCATCAACACAGACCACCGACCCTTACAGTTCATGCAGACACAAGGGAAGTTGCAGAACGATCGCCATCAGAAGTGGTCCACATATCTGCAACAATTTCATTTGAACATCAACTACAAGAAGGGTAGCACCAATAGTGTTTCCAACTGCCTCAGTTGACCACCGATCGTGGCCATAACCACAATTATCAACTCTTGTGGGCATGAGACTTCTGATTGGTCGCTTCTCTACAAGAGCGATCTAGAATTGAGCCACACATACAAGGCACTCTTGCGGGGTATGAAAGTTCCAAACTTTCACCTACAAGATGCATTGTTATGTCACCTGGGACATGTTTGTGTTCCTTCAAGTGAGCGTGCCAAGATGATATGGGAAGTGCACTATAGTCAAGTCATTGGGCATTTTGGGGTCGATAAAATAGTGGCAGTACTGCAGAAGTATTTCTATTGTCCGAATCTTCGACAGGATGTCGAGAAGTACATCAGATCCTACACTTCTTGCGCCATTGCCAAACCGACCATCAAGAAGCAAGGGCTCTATACTCTGCTACCTACCCCTATTCGACCTTGGGAATTCATCTCCATGGATTACATGTCAGGCCTTCCTTCTACTAAGCATGGAAATGACTGTGTTCTCGTGGTCGTCGACAGATTCTCGAAGATGGCCATTATGGCATCTTGCAAGAAGAATATCACAGCAGAAGCCACTGCTAAAATCTTCTTCGAACGAGTGTGGGTTCACTTTGGGATCCCATAGGCTATCATATTAGATCACGACAGCAGGTTCCTTAGCACATTTTGGTGCAGCCTCTGCTCAATGTTGGACACCAAGCTCACCAAGTCCACAACTTTCCATCACCAAACTGATGGCCAGACAGAGGTCGTCAACAGGATGATTGAACACATTTTGCACATGTACAATTCAAATCATCCACGCACATGGGATGAGAGCCTCCCCTATGTACAACATAGTTATAATTGGGCTCTCCATAGCTCAACTGGCCACAGCCCTTTCAGGTGGGCTTGGGATTCCAACCACTATGTCCCATTGACGTAGCCATGCCATTTGCGACTACTCCAGTCGATTTGGCTCATGTCCAGTCTGAAGCTAACAAAGCGAACAACTTCATCGAGCGCATTCAGCACATCCGCCAACAGGTTCATGACATATTGGATAGAGCCAATGCTAAGTACAAGCAACGACATGGTCAACATTGGGTACCACACAACTTCTAGGAGGGTGACAAAGTGTGGCTACATTTGCAGAAGGAGCGCTTCATTGGACCCCACCGCAAGCTTCGCCCACTTCGATATGGGTAGTACACCATCACTAAGGTTGTAGAGAACAATTCCTTTGAGCTCAGTATTCCACCATTCCTTGGTCTGCACCCAGTATTCAATGTAGACTACCTTCGTCCCTACTTCCCACCTCTACTGGACACCTCTGACATTGCAGAAGAACTCACACCAAAAGAGTTAAACCCAGAATGCATGGAACAGGCCACCGCAGATTGTATCATGGACATGCAAATTAAGAACAGTCACCAACGGAAGATCTAACTGTATCGAGTTTTCAAAGCTAGCCAACTCTTGCACCAAGGCAAGTGGTTCACTGGGGACCAAGTTCAGCAGAAGTTTCCTCATCTCATGTAGGAACTCAACACAATGGGGACCATTGCTTCCTAAGGGGGAGGAATGATCCAGGTGGATATTGGTGGCCACCCGCCTATTCCACTTGGGGCCCCACCATTGTCTCTTTCAGTTTTTCAATTTTGGCACAACTTACTATTTTTAGTAGTTTTTCGGGTCCTAAACTTTCAAAGTCATTTTGAGGCCCTAAACGACATTTTTTGGGCATCATTTTTTCGGTGAATATGATTTTGCTTCGAAATAATTATTTGTGGCAATAGTTGTAGTCCTTCAATAGATCTTTCTAACAATGTATCATACGCGTCAAACGGAGATCGAATGCCAAATTTACGTCCCTGGGAAGTTGAAACACCAATTTACCCAAACGGGGTCCTTTATCTCCGAGGGTTAGGTTTTTGGACGTTTAGAGTTCTTCATTATTTCTCAATAATAAATAGGCCCTCGAGCCTCATTGTAACACAATTCAGAGGTCTGTAGCCGCCACATCTCTTCTCAGAGATTCGCTACCAGCACCCTAGCTAGTTTATTTCCATTCTGCCTATAAGAAAATTTTAGTTCTTTGATATTAATGAATTGAAGTGTTATTTCCGCTGCATATTTGTATTTATCTTTATATGTGAATTCTGTTGCATTCCTGCATAAATCCAGATCATCAAGAATGGAAAGAAGGTTTATATTGTAGTAAATTTTTTTCACAATCAAAGCATCATTCTTCATTTTCCCTGCCCATACTAATTTTTCTCCATCATTACAGAGGCATAAACCAGCTGCCTGAATTTTCCCCTTATATTCCATCCATTCAGCAACATCTGGTCTCGAAAGACCCATCTGTGTAGCTGTTTTAAGAATAGACGTGCTATGATCCCAAAAATGTATCACCTGTGATAAATATATGATTCCTCTATGATACAATCGGTGTACCATCTGATTACTGATGAGAGAAACTTTAGTCATATCACAAATATTGTCTCTGCTCAATAGAATCTTATGCCCATTGCCAAATCTCCAAGCCAGCCCCCCTGCAAAAATATGTATGATCTTTCTGAAGCCCGGCCATATAGCTGACATGGATCATGGAAATTTAAATTGATTGCAATAAATTAAGTGCAGGGGGTCACCCGATACATATTTTCAAGATATGATTTTAGGCCAAATACCATTGTTATTTACTGCATGCCACAGAGATTCTGGAGAAGGTTTGAGTTGAAAGCTTGCGTGTTTAAAATACCCCATCCTCTCATATTTTTCGGGCAGAATAATATCTCAAGTTTGCAAAGGTGATACTTTTTCGCCATATTGACCCCGCCCCATAAAAACTGAGCTATGATGACGTTGATCTGAGTGATGATATTTTCTAGAATGTAGAAGAGATGACCCCAGAAAACAATAAGTTGGGACAGGACCACTTGAATCATAATATATCGACCCCCAAGTGACAACCACTTATGAGTCCATTTTGAGATTTTAAATTTGAATTTCTCAACAAGCCATAACCAGTCTTTCACCTTATAACCACATGGTTTAATCCTTTATCCAAGATATAGAAACCCTTCTGCTGCCTGTCTTGATTGAACACCAAGAAAACCAGAAATAAAAGAGATTTTTTCCTCATCACCAAATTCACTAAGAAGAAAAGATTTGGCCTTATTTATACATAGTCCAGAGGCAGCGGAAAATCAGATAAGTAAAAAGTGTATATAAAACCAATGATTCCTAATGAATCTCCCAAAAATAAGCCATTCATCAACAAATAAGGAATGGGAAATACTCACAGAATTAGAAAAGGAGAATCCAGCAATGTAGCCCGCTCTCAGAGCCATATTCATGAGGTTGCTAAAACCATCCATGACAAGTATGAAAATCATGGGCGACAAAGCGCATCCCTGCCTTAACCCACGTTCAACACCAATGAAAGAAGTAGGCATCCCATGAATGATAACAGCATATCTGACCGAGGAAATGCATCCCATAATCCATCGGATGGACCCAATGGGGACCCCAACCTTCAGCAAAACAAGGTGAATATATGACCAGTCAGCTCTATCATAGGCTTTTAGGAGATCAATCTTCATGATGAGGGTGCATGGAATGCAACACTTCCTGAGTAATAGCAATAGCATCATGAATAGAGCGTCCTTTAAGAAAACCATATTTTTCTGGAGAAATGGCCTTCGACAATGTCTCCCTGATCCTGTTGGCGATGATTTTAGAGGAAATTTTATATATAAGATTGCATGGGGCAATCGGTCTAAAATCCGAGAAGACCTTTGGATCAGTTTTTTTGGGGATGAGAGCAAAAAAGGTGGCATTCATGCTTGACGGGATGTGTCCCAAGATCCTACCTTGCTCAATAATTGTAGTAATCTCATCATCCATAATATCAATAAAATGATTATAAAATTCCGCTAGCCATCCATCCAGCCCCGAGCATTTTTCATGAGCGAAAGACTTCAGGGTCGATACCACTTCACTTTTTGTGACTTCTGAGCTTAATACTCTGACGGCTTCATCATCAAACATGTTGGGGATATGTTGCAATACCCAGTGCTAGCAATCTGAGTCAATGTCTCGGTCTGCTTGATAGAAAGATGGGAAATGATTGTAGGCCTCCTCCTTAATCTCCTATGTTGTTGTAGCATAACTCCCATACTCTCTTTGAATGTGCCAAATAGAGTTCTTATTTCTTCTATCATTTGCACTTTTGTGAAAAAAAATTGTATTCAGGTGTCCTTCCTTGAGCCAATTAATCCTGCTTTTCATCTTCCATGTCAGCTCTTCAATCCTCAAGATCTCCATCTTTCTTTTCTGTAGTTTTTAAATTTGATTGTATGTCTCCTGATCGGGTGCTTTTATAAAAAAATATGCATGTAGACTACAAAGCTTTTCTGATATGTCCTTTATTTCTATTCGAAGTCCCTCTTTCTTGAATCTCCCATTCTTTTGTCAAACATTTAACCCTTTATAATGTTTTATGAAATCTTTCCCATCCGAAGGAGCCCTGAAAAGGAGTATTATTATTCCAGCAGTTTCGAACAAGCATATTATATTCGGGATCCTCCAGGCATGCATGATTAAATTTAAAAGGAATCCCCCTTCTCCATTGCTCGACCTCCATGTCAAAAAAATGGGCATATGATTAGAAAGGTCTGAAACCACCACCCCTGACCTTAGTTGTCTGAGCTCAGACAAAATTGATTCGCTCACCATTGCTCTGTCTAGTCTTTTGCAAATGAATTCCCCATCTGCCCGGTAGTTGGTCCATGTTGGAATGACATGAAAGGGTCTGATGTCTTTAAGAAGGGCCTTCTCGAAAATCGATCCAATCTGACTCGCCATTGGGTCCAGCCTTGCTTTAGCACCCCATGATTCATCTGAATTTAGAGTGGAATTATAATCTCCAATGATAATTAGGCTGTTTATATTAAGAATGCCCAATTTATATAATCGAGCCCAGAAAGTAGCTCGATTTTGGCATGGAGCATATAAATTTATAATATTGAAAATGCCTTGAAGTCCCCTTATACTTCCAGACAGAATAATACCCTCGAAGAAACTGTACGCCTGAAATTTGGCATATGATGGGTTCCATATGGCCAAAAGACCACCAGCATTATAATATAATTTCCTGATGTAATTGCAGTAGATAATTCACAAATATTTGTGGAACTTGAAATGGGACTATGATAGCTTGACTCATTCTCTCAATCAACGTCGTCCATACTAAAAATGAACAAAATAAGGGTCGACAGCAAAACCTTCGCGTTATCATGTAAGAAAATTAGGAAAATTCTAAGGCGATTTAGGAAGGATTGTCTCGCAAGTTTTTTTGTTTTTTAAATTGTTTGTGATTCTTTAAGTTTGATTTTTGGTTTGAGGAGCATTATCTAGAGGCATGATGCATTAGGCTTGGGCCACGAGAGTTTTTAGCTAACTGGATTTTTTAGCATGTCTCCTTCCCTTAGCACATGACATAACTATTCTGTGAGGTCTAATCCCTAGTTTCCTTGTTGAGGAGGCCCATCCTCAACCAGTTGTGCTAGTGAGAATTTACAAGACTGTCCAACAAATTAGAACCAAAGGATTTTTTCACTTTAAAGATTTGAATAAGCATATATTGTAATTTGAGTCACAAGGTGTAGATCAAAATCTTGACTTTCAAGATTTGAATAAGCATAGATGAATAAAAATATATTGTAATTTAATTCACTAGGGGTAGATCAAATACTTTATGTGGGGTTTAATCTCCACCAGGTATGTTTAAATTTTATGGGCAAGGTTGAGCATGGAGCTACTTTTGAGGGAATTAAGCTATAGAAAGAAGTGTCCAAACTAGATCTAGCTTCACACAATTCTGGCTATAGTATCTTACTAGTAAGCAGAGCATTTTCTATCCAACATTGAGATTACCTCAAACTAGACTGAGCCTAGTTCTAAAAAAAAAAAAAAATTAATTGCAAATTTTGAGTAAAGTTTTGGATAGCTAAACTGCAAATTTTTAAAAATATTTTACAAGAATGGAACTAAGTTTGATTGCATATTTTAAAAGAACATAAAACTACCGTAAATCTAATTACAAAATGTTTACAAAATCTACCATCAAATTAAAAATAGTCATTTCTAAAATCAATTGTAAATACTTCTTCTGTTAAGTTGTTAAATTGTAAATAAATCCTGCCTCATGAACCCTACCACCTCCGTTAACGTCATGAATGGCCCTCTTGCAATTTTGAAAACCCTGTATTGTCCAGTTTGCTTTAAGAATATTCGCATTCATATGCGCATATTATGTTGGCTGGCCAATTTAATTGATTTATAATAATCCGCAGTCATCACATTGCTAAGAAAGTGAGGACTGAATTGAGCGTGTACCACGTCGCGAATAAAATTTCATTTCCGTCATTGGTATTAAGCGTCATCTTCCAAATTAAGCCCAAATTTAAATATATATGTTCGGAAGCAATCGAGGCTCGTTCCTAGAATTGCGCAATTTGGACTGAGGTACTAATGGATACATTTTAAAAAATGATTTAATTTTATTAATATTTTAAAATATTGATAAGTGAATTACATATATATATTTGTTAATTATTTATATTTTTAATAAAAAATAATTTTCGCCGTTGGTATTACCCGTCATCGTCTAAATTAAGCGTAATTAAAAATATTTACGCTCCTCGATTTTCACTTTCGACTAACGTGATCATGAAAATATTTATTAAAAAAAAAAAAATTATTAATATTTTAAATTTTTGATAAGTAAATTAAAGAGTTTTGTTTTAATTTATTAATTATTCAATTTTTTGATAAGAGAATTTTATTTTAAATTGCTTAAAGATTTTATAATTAAGTTCAATTTTCTATGCTTTTTCTAAATAAATGATTCGCCAATTTTTATATTTTTGAAACTTGATTAGCCCAAATTTTATAGTTAAAATTATTTTACCTTAAAAATTGCCAAAATTTTATATATACTAATATAGATTAATTAAAAACCTAACTATTTAAAAAAAAAATTCATAAAATTTTTTACAATTTACATATTGGGGACTACTAAGATTCGCCAAAGTTTCTAAACTTTAAAATAAACATCCATCCTTAAATTTTCCCTGTATATTATTTAACTTTTTTTAAAGAAGTAAAGTTATAAGTGTAGAGGTTTTGGATTTTTTTTGAAATTGAAGTTGTTTAATTACTAAATCACCTAGAATTTAATAATTTAAAAATTAGATTAATGATTATTGATTATGACAATGGATTTTGATTTTCTTATTTTATTGTTGATCAAATTTTTTCATTAGATTTTTCTGAAAACAAAGATTACATAAGATGTCTCAATGACCTTTTTTACCTCATTCCTACTTGACTTGTTGGAATAGAGAGCTCAAGGATGTCATAAATAAATCTTTACAAACATTGTTTTCGCTTGGCATAGTAGCCATATAGTACTTGTAGAAAAACAAAAAAGCAACAGAGACCAGCAACAGCATTTCATGGAGGGGGTTGAGGGGGGAGTCCAGGGGGGGCTGCAAAATAGCCATCATGCTCATGCATATGAATATATATATGTTCCACCCGAGCTTCCAGGTTACGGAGGTGGTCATTTTTTCTGCGGTGGTTCCGACGAAGAGAATGCAGTTGTTCCAATATCTCATTCTGAATACACTAAATATAATTCATATATGCAACGATTTTATTATGGTCTTCATACATGTGGTCACAAATGATGTCAAGATTGAGCTGAATTTCTCGAAGTTGTGCAAGTAAGGATTCTTTTGTTGCGGGAGCCTCAATTTTTCATGGAGAGTGAGCTGGGGAGAGTGCCACCTCATGCTCACGCTCCACTGACTGAATTCCCCAAAGAGGAGTTGGTGTGAGGAGTAGGATGAACTGCATTAATGAAATTTTCACCCCCACGACGAGGCCTCCCTCATTGAATAGGCATTTTTCTAGTAGAAGGGGCGCTCAACAACAAGAATTGAGAGCACCCTCTAGTGTACCTCCTATGGAAAGAAATAAAACCTTCCAGGGGAGAAGGACACCCAACAAGGTTAGGCAGGACCAAAGACACCACCAAGAGGAAGCAAAGGGCTACCCAGCAATTCACGTAGAAAGGTTCAGACAAAATATCTCCAAGCCCATAGATGCCATCGAAGACTACCCCAACAACCTGGATGGGGTCTCCTGAGACACTAGAGTTGGAGAGAAAGACATGAAAACTACTACTAGACCGAAAAGTAGAAACGAACATCCCTTTAACTAGATAACAAATAAAGAGGATAGGTACAGAAAAACCAAGGTAGGGGAATCTACTGTGCCAAAACAAAAGAGACTCATAGGGTGAACCAAAGTTGACTGGCCCATAATAGCAAAGAAACAATTGCAAACACCAAGCCTTAGAGGAAGAGACAAAGCCACCCCAGGACTCCTTAAGACCACACATGACACATAGGATAGACCTCGGGGCCTAATTTAAACAATAGAGCATAATTAATAAGTCAAATCTGCTAAAAGAGACCACATTCCACAAACAAAACCAAAGAAGGCAAATGAAATAGAAATTACAACTCGAGGTAGTTCCAAGACGCAAATTTCCTCCCATGAAAGAGTCGAGATCCCAGGTGCTCGTTTGAAGGCAAAATTCCTGCCAAGCTAAATTCGACCAGACTTCCACTGTACCGCATCTCCAGAGCCAAAAACCCAAAGAGCTGCCATGGTTACCATCGCCCACTTTTTCACCCTCCCTCTTGCCAATATACATCACCCAAACTTCCAACAACAACAAGAACTCCGCCACACTACTTAACATAACCGCAACATGATCCAAAAATATCACCTGGAAGGAGTACAGGGTAATGAAAATTATGATTAAATGCAGCTTGTGCATCATGTGGTAGAGGGGTAAAGCCTCGAGGACCAACTTGGCCATTGCTTGATCACCCCCATCGGGGGAAAATTTCTTGATATTTTATTACTTTAGATTTTTTATAGTCACAAAATAACATGTTAAAGAGTGAGTTTCAGATAATCATAAAAATACAAACCATTTCTTGTAAGTTTTACGCTCCCATTCACTATCATTGACCAACAAATCTACCCAAGTCATCAAATGTAGTATGTAGATGTAGCTTAAATAATTTTCAACCAAATTTTGTCTTCAATCTTTTGAGTCCACATGTATGTTGGCTTGTTAGTAATTGTAATGTTTTAATTTAATATTTTTCAAATGATTTTTATAGATATGTATATTATATATATATATATATATATATATAGATGTACACAAATGATCCAAAGAAAATAAAATATGCAAGTGGACAAAGGTTTGGTGGAGCCCTGGTGATTTTGATGTTTTATTGTGGTAAGATGCTTCATGTCTTTATTTCTTCTTATATAAATATGCTATTATGTGAGAACCTTGTTTGGAAAGGTAGTTATGAGTTTGGTAGTAACTTAAAGGTATTCATTAAATTAAAGAAGCTGAAAGGAGGCATAGTGGAAGAAAAATCCTTCTTACATTAATCAATGGGATATTTAGAATTGACAAAATATATTAAAAAATAGTTGTAGATGATAAGTAAAAAACAAGTGAAATAAATAACAAATTATTACAAAATTATTTTCATAAAAATCTTAGACCTCCAAAGAAAGCTCAATGTATTCTTTAACAATGAATAATTTTTGCAATATGATTTCAATGTTGTGATATTAAGAAGAGAATCTACAATATAAAGGTTCGTGAGAAATTTCGATAGAACAATAAGTTTAAAATATTTCTCATATTTCTTTTCCAACTCAAGCATTAACTAAATAGGCCTTATAAAACCATAAAAATACTATGGGTTTTTTCAATTTATATGTTGGCAAACACAAGCAATTAATTGGACAAATTGTTGCACCTCAACGTTCATTACCTACTATTTCTAAACATTTTATTACCTATTATTTCTTAATATTTCTTAGTACACATCAAAGATGTATAATACATATGTACCAACATTTTGCCACTTAAAATATGTTGTAAGAATCTAAGGGATAATGTGTCAAAACAAAAGCTAAATACTAGGGGACATAAGGCCTACAGACTCAAAGAAACCCTTGAATTTACCCATGCTTGTTAGTTTTGTCGACACATCCGTAACTTTTTCCATGACATACGATGCCCTAAACTAAAAGATGTTTGACATGTATATCTTTGCATTGCATGAAAAGTTAGGTTCTTAGCTAGACAAATGACATCGTTACTATCACAATAGACTACAATAGCTCTTTCATTTATTCTCACATTTGAAAGCAGCTTAATAAGACAAATGGCATCCCTTGTGAGCGCTTAGACAATTTCCATATAATCAATTTTTTAGTAGACAAAGTGACCACAACTAGTCACTTATTCATTTACTTCACAACTCCACAAAAATAGTCAGCTAAAGTGCGAATGTCATAGATTTTATTTTATCTTATAACCCTTTTCCAATTAGAATCCACATACCTCATAGGATCCCTAAAACATCATTTTGATAAAAAATGGAATATTAAGAACTCATGGAGGAGAATGATAATAAAATAAAGGTATTTTCTTAAATACAAGTTTTTAGAGAATTCTAGATTTTTTATATATTTTTAGAAAGTACTAGACCCAAATTCTTTTAGGAAAAATGTAAGATCCCAACAACAAAATTATCAAAAGCTATCGTACATTTAAGTGTTATAATAGAAATTACTTTCACCCAAGACACTCACCACAAAAGGGATATGGAAAAATTTAGCCCTTATTTCAATTAATATTTAGAAAATGATACTTGCCAAGAAAAATAACAGGATACCATGCTCCCGACATGCATGATTTCTGAACGCACAAGAAGTCAAAGAGACTAAAGCACAATCAGGATCCTCGATGATCCATTCAAAAAAATTCACACCCATGAGGTTTTCGTCTTTGAGATCAAATTAGAACGAACTCGACAAGTTCTCAACAAAGATAAAATAGATTGACACTCGTGATTATCCAAATGCCTAGCTCCTATCCCCTCTTATAGGCTTGATGGACACTTTAGAAACCTTATTTTATTGTTTTTCTAAAAGGAGATGCAAATACTATGGGAAGACACCATGGGAAAATACCATGGTATATACCATGGGCGTATTTTGTCCATTTATACCCATCAAGAAAAGAGAATATTACAAATCCTCCCACCCAAAGATTTCTTTCCCTCAAGAAATCCACTTATGACCACATTAGAAGTATATGGCTTATTGATACAACAATCCCTTACAAACCGTGCTGTGCTATCCCATGCTAAATTATCATGAATGAATCCTTTCGATACTCTGCATCCCTAACAATCCTCCAACCAATCCCCGCCATCAATAGATCCAATTTGGACCCAATGCCACCTAAATCCTTCCGAGCTATGAGTTATATAAAGTTGTGAAACTATTTTTAATTTTATAATTATAAATTTATTTAATTATAAATATATATAAAATTTGAGAAAATTATAAACACTAATTAAATTGGTTATTATATATAAGTAGCTAAGTATTTTACAATTTATTATAAGGAGATGTTATTTTATAATATTACATTAAATTATTATAGTTAATAATTAAATAATTGGAAATAGTGAATAGACATGAATTTATAATGTAAGCATTAAACCACTTGCTTCATAATACATTTCTAAATTATTAAAATAAAAATAATAATAATATTTTGTTTTATAGGATTATTATTATTATTAAAGAATTAATATATTTTTAAAACATATATATAGAAGATGTGTTAATATTATATTATACAATACCATAAGCCTAAAAAATCATTACTCACTTCAAATGCTATATAAATATATGACATTTTTTAATTAACTAACTTAATTAAAAAATAAAAAGGGCAATAAACTATTTTCAAGATATATGTCAATATTTTATTTAGGTATACTACTATAAATATTCTAAAAATATTTTGTGGAGGTTAAATCTCCACCATTCACCTCTAGCCCAATATGGAAAAGATGTTATAATGTCATAAAGTCACAAACATTTCAATACCGAAATTACATAAAAATTAAAAAAAAATTAAATTAATAATTAAAAATGAAATTGAAGTAAAATAATCAATTTATGACCATAGTTATAATTAGTGCTCCCGCAGCTCTAAAGTACCAATGCGCTTTATCCTTGTTTGAGCTGCCTAACACTTGCTCCTATTTGTTCCATTGCACGCACTATCATGGCATTTCCCACCAATCTCCAACAATATTTTTCAAAATGATGGGAAAATTTTTTTTGCAAATTCTACAACTAATATGCTCTCCTCGACGTGCTAAATGTACAGTACCTTTTTCTTGTTTTTCCATAATTACGCATTTTAGTGGATTATAATTTCAAATAACCTTTAAAATTAACCATTTAAAAGAAAAACGAGCCATACGATGCGTACAGCCGTTTAGGCCGCATTTGGGTAGGTGCCAAAGGCTCGTAAAATTTATAAAGCCGTACTACAATTCCAAGCACGATATCCACACCATTTCCGGATGGTACCGAAAGGCGCACTCACGTTATTTTAAAATTTAAAAAAAAAAAAAAAAAGTGTGCGTCATTTAGCCAATCTCTCCCCCGTTGACCATGTTTAATAGTAACGCGGTGCGTTGACGAAATGAGGTGCTTTCCTGTCCGCGCACTCCGCATTCGAGGAGCCCCCGACAAGGTCAACGGTGTGGCTTAGCAAAGACCGCACCGTTGACTACGGTAATTAGTCGTGAAGTTGGTACCGACACAATTATACGGCCGGTGGCGTAAATTTTAGCCGCACCGCCTTCTCAACCATACAATCGACCCGTGCTTTAAAATTTTCAGGTGCACCACATACAAAGGCGTTGAATGTCATCTAGGCATCGTCGTAGTGAGCGGCGAACAAACAACGCACTAGAACTAGGCATGACCGTTTTTGTGGCGCACCGATCGGACCGTTTTTTTTTCAAAAAAATAATATATGTATATTCCTAAATACATGTCTGTTATTTAATAAAAAATTATTTAATATGTCAATGATTCAAAGAGAAGGGGGGAACAACAACAACAACAAAGGTGAGTAAGATGACATGGTTCGCCCGTGGCAGTACAAGAGAGGGCAGAGATGACTTCCTCACCCTATTGCTTATTAGGGCCTACTCAAGGGCCTTGGTTATGCAGGCCTCCTCAAGCTGCAGAGGAGGCTACTTCCCTAAAGGCCCATAGCAGTGTGTTTTTGGAGAGGACGCACCGTGTGGAATGCCCACCGATGTGCTTGTTGTGTTGGTCCTAATCGTTGCACACACCCACCGAGGAGGATATATATTTCATTATAGCACTATCGAGGAGAGGGGAGACGTCCCCTCATTCCCGCAGGTTCCAACTCGGTTGTGTAGCAGGAGTCCGTTAGTTTACTCGACATACATTGGAGCATCAATACTATCTCCTCGTACTTTTGTTGTCGGAGATCAAGCATGACAAGGCTGTGGACATCACTCAATAAACTCTAACAGACATCACTCCGTTATCATAGCATATTAAACAATACCCTTAATTTGAGTACATATTGGAAAATACTCCTTAAAATCACATTATTTAACCCCCTACCAATATAAACCCAATACACCTTCCCAATTTAAAAAATCCCCTACTTTCATTATATATTGTAGGCATCTATTTTTTATTAACATTTTTTATACCCTCTTTATATTTTTTCATTAACTTTGAGCTCCATTTTTTATACCCGTGAATATAAAAACTCTTTATCCCCTATATATCCCCCAATATATTATTCCATATTTTCTCATTATATATCCCAATATGAACTCCACTTAAGCATAGAGGCATTGTCTCCCCGTAGTGAAGCTGTGCGTATTGGTGCATTTGGTAGTGAGGAGGTGCGTGCCTCACTCTCTCATTTCGACCATTTCATGTCAAATACCCTGATGGGCAATGCATTAGTGTTGTCACTCTCTATATTATGTTGATTCTTTAGCATTGGTGGAGCCATGACTTGTTAGGTGGTTTGCCATTTTTTTAAAGCCTGTGATAACCTTAGATAGATGTTTTGCTCATGCACAAGGGAGGCTCAACTTCCCTTTTGCTTCAGATATTTTTGTTTATTTTTCGAGAGGTTTCCAAAGATGAGGCCCATTTTTGTCTGTTGGTGCCCCCAGAGGGTCGATGTCAGAGGTACTGATGCACATGTGGGGGTAGATGATGCCCAAGAGGGGCGAGACTACAGCCTAACCATGATATCCCATGATGAACCGAGTTGGCAGCAGCCGTTGTTGATGAGCTGCATCCCTTCATTACAGTCCCCTATCCTTATGCCGGATTGGATTGGTGAGGTGCTCTAACATCCTTCAAGTGTATGTTGAGCCACTAGATGATAGAGGTAATATTAATATTTTATTTAAAATTATTCTCCACATGTTCTTTAACTTGTTTTTATTAAATTATGTAATGAAATTTTCTTAATTATTTTTGTGTACTTGTATATATTTTGCGTAAATTGACTCTTTTTATGGCGAGGACATGCTTGCGCACCACCACATGATCCATGTGTGGACCTTGATGACGATTAGGTATGCCGTATGTCGAGGATCATCAAGAGGCCGGTGCAGAGAGACATGCTTCCGCCGGTGCACCGTACTACCTTTTTCTAGGCGCGGGCCGTCCTGATACCACATGATGGAGTTGGCCACCCAACTCAATGCACTATTTGTTGAGGTGGGCACTGTGCTTTTTCATTAAGGTAGACATGTTGTGCTAATGATAGAAGTGCTGCGTATGTGGAGGAGGCATGTCATGGACATGTACAAATGATGTGGCATGGCCGTAGGGAGCTACGACAACGGTTACGCGACCGAGAGGACTCCGTTGTACATTATAGCGTGGTCAAGGAGATGCAACACATGATGGATGTATCCGCGAGTAGCAACTCATCATCTCATGATCATTCATCTCACGCCGCACCGTATGAGCATGAGCCCACTAGCATCTAGCGCATTCACCATGGAGATGAGGCTAGACCATCGACCATGTCCACTCAGCAATGCAGATCCATTAGCACTCATGATCATGAGCAAAGTTGGACCACCTACTGTGGGAGGTCGGCACTATCAATCGACAGTACCTCGACTAGTACTGCTATTGATGTTGTACCACCGATCCATGGTATTTATATTATAGTTGTATATTTTACTGTTATATATATATATATATATATATATATATATATAATCCATTTATTTTATGTTCGTGTTGTAGTTGTACTTAATTTACATGTTATGATCATCATGATGTGTATATTGTTAGGTCATGTCGATGTGTTCGTTTAATAAGTGGTTTATACCGATAGATGTGTATGTGATAGCATGAGTTATTTGACATGAGATGTATATTTTTGATGTTTGTGTTGTGATGATGTTATATAATGCTAATTGTGTTTTACAGATGATCATGATCAATATGATGTTAGCGAATTTGAATGTGTTTTTTAGTCGAATATGATGTTTGTACAATGGTTATCATGATCGTGATGTTTATTAATTAATTTAATATTAAATGATAATGATATTTATTAAATATTATGTCGTGATTGTACTTCACGTGAAGAACAAACAAACAGTTAGTTAAAATTGTAATTTTAATCGTAATTGCATGTGTAATATTTAATGTAAAATTTTAATTGTAATTGTAATATTTAATTTATTTTGAAATGATTGTATCACTAGTATATAGACAATTGCAAAATTGTAATTGTAATTGTAATTGTATGTAAAATCTAAAATTGTAATTCTATTTGTAATTGTAATTTTAATTCTAATTGCATGTAAAATATTTGTAAAATTGTAATTGTAAATGTAAATGTAATTTTCTAATTCTATTTCCGATTGTATGTAAAATATTTGTAAAATTTCAATTATATTACTCGTGAAATGATTGTAATTGTAAATGTAATTGTATGTAAAATTAAAATTACTTAATTCTAATTCTAATCGTAATTGTACGAAATTGTAAAATTGTAGTTGTAATTCTAATTGTAATTTTATAATTGTAATTGCATGTAAAATATTTGTAAAATTTTAATTGTATTAATGTGAAAATTTTAATTGTATTAATGTGAAATTATTTATTAAAATATTTAAATTTGTAAATTTAAAATTGTAAAATAATAAATCTAGAATAATATGAATTTTTGTAACATAAGTTTAGAAAATAATGCAAATAAATTCGTGAGCTTTAGAAATATCATTATTTTATTATGATCTTACATACCAAAAAAAGAAATTTATACAAATGCGTTGCACTTAATATCATAACACGCACCGGTGCATCTTAGTACTGAGACACCGGTGCTTCACAACTCTTCCACACGGGTATGTTATAAAACACCGTGCCAAAACATAAACCTCGATCTTATGAAACCGCACCGGAAGGGCCTATAAACCCTCGCACACCAAACAAGTTATTATGTAAAGTGAAGTATTGAGCAAAGAGAGGGTTCGAATCGCGGGCAAGAATTTATCTGAGGAGATGAGGGTTTGAAAATACGAGAGTTCAAATTTTGGTCGAAGTTTATAGCAGAGAAAATGAGTGATTCAAACATAAAGATCGACAAAGATGCTTACAGGATGCAGAGCACCAGAACTATGGAATAGCACAAAAAGGAGAAACAAGTATAGGTTGAGACCGGCGCAGAGCATTTGGTTGAGGCCAGAGATAGGTTAAGAGGTCCCATGATGGAGAAAGGGAGAGCGTATTTGATGGCAGAAAGATTGGATAGTAGAGAAAGATCAATCGAGGCAAACATAAATCCAAGAGGCACCATGAAGGAAGGATTTCTATTCCTTAAGGAAAACAAAGAAAGATAAATTGATGTTGTTGATCAAAGTCGAAATGTCCATGAAGGAAATATTCTCCGTAATGCATTTAAAAGTAGTTGGGAGTATTGTTCGAGTTTCGGGCTATACAGCAACTTATCGACAAAGCTAACGTCGATAAAATCACATCTTCGGCTTTCAATTGAACTCCGAATGACATCTCTAATTTAGTTCGAGTTGTGGTCTTGTGGATAAGACCAGTAGCATTCTTCTTGTATTATAAATGGAAATCCAATGACCACATTTATGGGAAGAAAAGAATAGATACCTACAACTACCATATTTCCACCGCAACCGCTTTCCTGGCTGAAAAGCTAATGTAATAGCCCATTTTGCAATGTATTTCTCCTCTTCTCAACCCTATACTCATTTTCTACAGGAAACCATTGCCTCCACATGTAATAACCGCATCGTCTTGTCGAAAATCGGTCTTCCTCTCGCTAACAAACAGTGTAATGAAGGACTCGAATGTCATTGCTTCTAGAAAATTCAAGGTCATTTTTTCGTAAAACAAAGATTGTATAAATTTCGTTAAGATCAAGATAGAAAGCACAAAGGAGGAAAGATGAATTGATGCCAAGATGAGGAGGAACTTACAAATGAGCAAGCAGATCATGGGGCACCTTTTCTTGTTGCAAAAGTTATGGAAAGTTCAAGATTATTTTTTTCCGAAAGAAGAAGAGGTGTAGTTTTGAAAGAAATGGCCCAAAGATTTTCACAAAGAAAATATACATTTCAACATGTTTAAAAACTAAAATATTCCAACTTCAATAAACCGTTCGTAAAACAAAAATTTCTCTGTGAAATCGCCTATATCTTAGGCATAGCACAAGTTCACATGCTACAATTTCCACTTCTTCAACTTCGTAGTATTACCTTTCACACGCCCCATATTGAATTCTCTCCACACAATCAAGTGGCGACCTCTCGCAATAAACAAAATGCATTAGAAGAATAGTTATTTCTCGTCAAGAATTTATCGAATTCCGCTCTCAATTCTAATTCTAATCCTAATTTCGAAGAATAAACAAAATTTTAATTCTCAATTTCTATGGTTAGAGTTCACTAAATTTTGGTGTACACGCTAAAACTAATTTCGGTGCCTTAACCTCAAATCAATGCTATTATACACATAGCCGCACTAATGTGTTTTAGTTATTGTGCACCGGTGTTGGTGTTACAAATGGATGTGCACCGGTGTGGTGCTATTAAGTGATGCACCTACAGACGAATAAACGCAAATTAAAAAAGCGCAACTCTATTTTTCTTTAAGTGAAAAAAGCGGAAAATTGAAAATGGGCAGCAAAATATTTTCAAAAATCTAATTTCACAAAATAATTCTTTTAATTACTAAACACTTTTCATTATTTCTCTATTTTTGCCAAAATTTTCAGCTTACACGATTTGCAGTGAGAATATACACTGGAGTAAGAGAGCACATATAATTCGTAGAGCAAAGAAATACGTTTGAACAAAAAGCATTCAGCAATTAAAAAAAAACCTCTTAGATTCAAATCCTATATCATGTAATCTCAAACCATCTTGTGATTAAATTTGATTATTTCTTTTACTTTTTCTGGCAAATATTCTCATTCTTACCCTAAACCCTTCATTTTTTTTGTTTCTGCCATTTATTCTCCCCGTTTTTGTGATTTCTCTTAATTAGGGGATTTTCATTTTAGATTGACATCGAACCCAAGGACGACTTGCATAGTTCGATCCCAATCCACTCAGCGTCACAAGACGAATTTTTTTGGGAAAAATGGATAATTTTTTAACGGGTACATGTGTACTCCATTAACCGTGCATTGTATTATACAACGACCGCACAAGTACCGTGTACAAAATTTTGATTTTTTTTTTTAAATTAGTGCGCCATATCTAAAATAGGGCACTAGTGCTCTATGTTACATAGCATCATACGGTCTATTACACTATTTGTGTGGTGCATTTACACACCTCCACGCATCGATGTCGACATGTATATCATGAAAGGTGCACCGATTTTCGAGATCTATTTTTTACTTGAAAAGTTGAAAATTTATTTATACATAGTAATGAATGATATGGTACAAAATGCATATTGATAAAGAAATGACCAGACAAGAGATCAGAGACAAAATACCCATAACACATCAAGAAAAGGGCAAAAGTTTTAAATTTTATAAAAATTATTATTTTTGAACTATATGTAAGTTTAAGAGACATAGTCATTTATTGTGTATCATGTAGAGCCACAAAATGGTGAATCTTATAAGACTATTTCTGATCTAGGACCAAGGGGAGTAAAATTTTGATGGAAAAATTGCAGGATGAAAATTAGGTGAATGAAAATACTATCGATCCAATATGAGTTTTTTTTTTAATTTTCATTAATAATATAATTAAAATTATTAGATAGCATGTCAACTGCCTATTAATTCACATCCGTTTAATTTTCTACAGACCAACAACCTTAAAAGGAATGTTGTTCTAAGAAAAGAAAAAAATAGAACATGCAAATGAAAATGAATTGCCCCAGTTTATTTTATGGGTGTCAGAGTTTAATGAAAGGGGGAAAACTTTACAAAAGTTTGCGGGATCTATTGAAACGAATGTATACACATTCTTTCCACTTACAATAAAAAACCAATCTAATGATTCTAAGAACCAAATTTATCTAAACTAACAAGAAGAGCTCTAGGAATTGGTCAATGAGTATACATGACTTTTATGAGAAAAAAATGTACAACAACAAAAAATAAGGAATGAAAAAGTAATATTCCTTTAAATTTTTGTTTAGAATTATCTATAACATCACTTTGTTATATTTATTTTTCATATATCAATATAAAAATTAAAATTTATTATTTTTTGAAATATGTCAATGAAATCGGAAATTTTGTTTAATAACAGATATACATCCCAATCGAAAGACAAATGGATACCAATAACTATCCCATTTTGTATGACAAGAATATTTTTATGAAAACTCATAATATCCACAATCTTCATTTTTAGTCGACGTTTTGAGTCTAAATCAAGACTCATCATCAGACAAACCCGCTACGAAGAGAAGATATTGGGAAAATAAATAGAGGAAAGGAATAATATAATTAATTTTAACTAAACAATAATAAATATCCCCTTAATATTGATAAATAAATAAGTCCACTTTATTACAAAAATCTTGAATTATTTAGTATTTCCTATTTTAATATAGGTTAGTTACTAGCCATCTTAAAATATATATCTATATCCAAATAACCTTAACCTTTCTTTTTAAAATATTTAGTATTAATAAATTTTTTAATAAACTAATTTTAAAATAATAACAATTAGTACAAAAAAAGAGAAGAAAAAATAGAAAAAGAAAAGAAAAAGAAAAAAAGGTGTCATAATTAAAATTAGAATTAAAATAAATAATAAACTAATAAAAATTAAAAATTAAGAACCGGTCGACTTTCCACCCTTCCTTTCCTCTATTTATTTCCCTAATCTTCTTCTAGCAAGTTTGTCTTAATGATAATTCTTGACGTAGACTTGAAACGTCAACTAAAAATGAAGACCTGTGGATATTCCGAGTGTTTTCAAAATCTACACTACAAAACCTCCAATCTATCATGTTGTCTTATATATATATATAATATGTTTTAACTTATTATATTACAAGCCCATTACGTTTCCCAAATTCACTATTAAAAATTTAATTCATATGAATATTGTTATAACATATATATATGTGCTCACTTTTGATGAATAATGAATTTTTTAAAAAACCACAATAATTGTGATATGATATAACAAATTAATCCAAACATCACATCAAATTCATTACACACTGAAATTAATATTAATATTGTTATAAGATGTCGACTTGATGAACAATGAATTTAGAAAAATCAGAATAATTGCACCGTCACAACATGTTTCTAAAAAATACAAATAAACACCGTTGTGTGTCAGTATTGTACATTGGTTCTTTGTATGCTGAAGTGCACCGATGCATTTCTATGACCTATGGGTACCACAAATATGAAAACCAATTAAAAATCTCAATGCGGTTGTGTGATACCGCGCACCACAGCTTTTATGGGAGACTACGACCATGACCGGACGACGTATGGGCACCGCATAAATAACAATAACAATTAGTAAACATCGATGTGTTTGTCTGATATGGCGCACCGGTGCATTGAGACGACCTATGGGCAATTTGACAAATCCCAAGACCAATTGGTACAAATCAGTAAGTGCTGTATCACCAACACCGCGCTCGGTGTTGTTTTATACCTTGACTACCAGCAGCAGAACCTTCGACTACTCGTCACCGTCTAGATGACACGCACTCTATACAAGTGAAACCTTAGTAAGAGCGCATCGATGAAAACATCTCGTAATAACCTCCGACCGCCTAGTTTTTTAGTTGTGTTGAATTTTCCATTAAAATCTCCGCCAAAACCTTCGTAACCTTAAACGGATGTTGTACCAAATGTTTTTTTTCGTCAATTTTGGCCAATTTTATAACACTAAAAACTCTCCTATAACCTTCGCTAGAGGGTCTTTTTCCTTTGCAACAGGAGAAAAAAACATCATATAGATAATTTGACAAGTTATATCGTTATATGAATTAAAAATAAGTGTCTTGCCTTTAGAAATCTCGTAGTGTTAGTAGATAAAAATCGTAATTTACCGTAATTAATTTATAAATTACATTAAGCAACTAGTTCATGCATTGATGACTGGTTTATCCAAGAGTACCTTCTATCATTAGTAAGGATAGAATCCTCGAATTGTGTCCCAATATTTGTGTTACTAAAATCCACTTTACTCTTGTCAATGGTAAAGCTATTTTGTAAAATCTAATTTAATAAAGTCATAACATAAATACTTTTTTGTTTTTTAAGTAAGGCTAAACTATATTAAAATCATAAAATAAACTTTACAAATGCTTTGGCCGCAGATGGCAAGTAGTACTTAGCCAATCCCTCGCCTAGTAGTTTTCAAAATAAAACATGTTTGGCCGCTCTCCCGAGAGGAAAGTTTTTTTCCCTTAATAGCATCACATGCACTTTGTTTTTAAAAAAAAAATATTTAGGGACAAGTAAAAATAAAATGGTTGCAATATTTCCTAAGTTGAAAGAAAACAAAGATGAACCTTTGCTATATATGTGCTGAGGGGGTTCCCACTTCATCATCCTCTGCCGCCGGGTCCTCCTCCTCAATAAGACATCCATATTCTCATCGTGGCTTCCTCCTCAATTGTGGGCCTGGCCGCAAAGGATTAGGAGGGGTCATGCAAATGATGGGAGCAAGAGGGTATCAGCATCTAAAACTTTGGTCCGTACGTCATCTAAATCTATGATTCAAAGGTCTTTTCTCCTCCTCCGTAGGCCTGGCGCAATGGGGAGGACTCGCTTTTCGAGGTGTGGGCACGGTGAGTGTGTATGGGAGATTTTATAGGCTCCCTTCTACCCTTAGGCTTTCCAAGTCAAGACATTCTCACCGGGGTGTTGTCAGCATTTAGTAGCATGCCTTTCATGACTTCCAAAGAGGAGCCTTTCATGGATTCCGTACGTTGGTCTTGGCCTCATGATAGCGCCCCGAGAACACGCTCTCGGAGATTCTCGCTAATGGGATTTTGACGTTGGCATGGGGCCATATAAGGTATTTTGTCAAGTCGGGAAATGGTAGTCGGTTGTGAGTCTAAAGCGATGTAAGGTGCGGCAAATGGGGGTGTGGAGCGCGAGGAATAGGGGGTGTTTGGGGGGGCGTGTGATCACGGGGCACACAACAGAAGGGGTGCGCAATAGGGAGATGCGCAGGGGGGTAGGGGATATGCGTACAGCATGCTGTGGAGGCTTTGTAGCAAGGGGCACACAACAAAGAGGATCACAAAGGAGGGGCGCGCACGGAGACTCACAACAGGTGTGCACAGAGGGAGCGCCTACAGGAGGGCAATGGAAATGAAGGTGCACAAGGAAAGTTGGAGAATCAAAGGTGAAAGCGAGGAGAGAACAACGATGGCTCTTGGGACTCGGCTAGGTGTCGGGTGTGGAGCCTCGATTATCTTGTTTACTTTGTATCACAAATTTTGGACCTCGTACCTTAAAAGGCGGTAACGCTCAGCAGCTAAAAAACATAAAATTGCCTTGTAAAAGTATAGTAATTTCTTGTCAACTGGCCGTTCATTAGGCAAATGATCTAACGGTAGAAGTTACATGTTTAGATTAGGTTTTGCCTCAAAGGTAACCCCTTGTATATATGATGGCATTGTATTGCGGTTAGGTATTATGTGTGTATTCTCTAAGAGGAGAAACAGAGAGGGGAGACTCATGAGAGAGAACAGAGGATATTACAAATGATCTCACAGGTTTTGTCTTCATTGGCTGGATAATACAAAGTAAAGAATCGGGCTGTCAGGTGGACGTAGCCTAAACTCGGGTAAACCACGTACACCGTGTCTCTCTCGGGTTTTATGTGTTTTATGTGCTTGTATTTTCCGCATATTTTTTATGTGTTTCATTGCTCTCGTAATATTTAATTTTCTAACAACCTGTATCGCAGCCAAAGGTATATTTACTGAGCAAACTCGCAGAAGAAAAGGGTTCCCGGTTCGAGGAGCAATGGCGCAATGACAGGTAAGTTTAGGTCGAGAATTTAATGTACCAAACTTTGCACTATGGAAGACGTGATGGAAGATTATCCGTATCGAAAGATCTCACTACCATTGAGCGGAACAAAGAAGTCATGGACTATGATGTACGCGGAATGGAACATTCTCGACAGAAAGGCACCTCGAACAAGATGTCGAGTCTTGCGGCGCGCCCGCTCACAATATTTCGAAGGAAACAACAATAGAGGGTTTGATGCGGGGATGCCATAAACCGTATGAAAAGCCCTCGGCCTCAAACAAGGTATTTCTTGCGAAACGACTATTTAATATGAAGATGTCGACAGGATTCACGTGTACCATATTTAAATGAATTTAATACGCTATCACGGCCTAAGTTCTATAGTAAACTTTGATGATGAAGTTAGAGCTCTATTATTCTTGTGCTCATTGCCGTAGAGTTGGAATGGTTTAGTAATGGCCATTAGTAACTTCCGTTCCCCCGGATCTACTTTAAAGTTTGATGATGTTGTTGGTGCTATCCTTAGCGCAGGAAATGAGACTAAAAGCTCCGTGAGACATCGTACGTTTTGAGTGCGTAGTCTAGGGGAAGAAGAATGGAAAGAGGAAAGAGCTTGGGATATCGTGAAAGAATCAAGGAAAGGCAAGAGATTCAAGTCTAGATCGGGGATAGTGTGTCGGAATTGCGGAAAGAAAGGACACCTAAATAAAAGACCGTAGATTCTAAGGGAAAAGATGAGAGCACACAAAGAAGAAAAAAAAACAATCATGAAGCAAATGTAGCAGATGTGGCAACATGAAGATGCTTTGATTCTTTCTTTCGAAATGTTATCGATTCTTGGGTTGTAGATTCAGGCTTCATCTCCATGCCATACACTGGCAAGAAATATTTTCATGACTATGTTCAAGGAGATTTTTAATAAGCTCATTTGGGTGATGATAACCCCGTAAAATTGTTGGAATGGGTAAAGTTCTTCTTGTAAAACAAATGTATCGGAAACCAATGGCTACTAAAGGAGGTAAGGCATGTTCCGTATCCGAAGAAAAATCCGATTTCACTGTATAAATAGGTTAAAATGAAGGTTGTGTGACAACTTTCACAGATAAAACTTGGAAGGTCACCAAGAGGAGCGCCGGGTAATAGCAAAAGGTGAAAACGTTGGTACATTGTATTTATGCAATGGTATTTCTAACTTTGTTAATGATTTAACTTCCAAAGGAGTAGATGCAAAGATTATGGCACTATAGGTTCTGGACACATGAGTGAGAAGGGAATGAAGATTTTCACTCAAGAAATTTGTTGCTGTGTTTGAAGAATGTTGATTTGGATTTTCGTGAGAATTGCATTTATGGAAAACAGAAGAGAGTCAGATTTTCGCAGTTGGGAAAGAAAAAAGAAGAGCGAAAATTGGAGCTTGTGCATACAGATGTATGACCTCGTCGTGTATCATCTCTCGTGGCTTCCGTTATTATGTTACTTTTATCGATGATGCAACCAGAAAAACATGGATTTATTGTATTCGGTATTAAATCTGATGTATTTGATACTTTCAAGAAATGGAAAGCTTTGGTTGATACTGAGACAGAAAGAAGTGAAGTGTCTCGTATCGACAATGGAGGTGAATATTACAAAGAAAGAGTTTGATAGGTACCGTTTCGCAGCATGGAATTGGGAGAGAGGAGAAGATGTTTCCAAGAACACCATGCAAGAAAATGGTGTGTGTCGTAAAGGATGTCGTAATAATCATTGTGGCAGTGGCAGTATGAGATCAAGATGCAAGATTGCCTTTACAATTTTGCGTATGTTGTAGACACCGTTGTTTATCTAATACCGTAGGGCCTTTCAAGTTCCTCGATGGTGGTATTCGCAGGGAAGCGATGGACAGTAAAAGGTAAACTAATCTTTTTTAAAGCCTTTTGCTGTGAGGCCTTTGTCCATATTAATAAAGAAAACAAGAATAAAGCTTGAGGCAAATCAAAGAAATGTACCTTTATTGGATATGGTGCTAATGATTTTGGTTATCGCTATATGATTATTAAAATCACAAAATCATTAGGATCGCAGATGTAATATTCAATGAAAAGGTCTTGTGTATAAGAATCATGGGCCATGTGAAAAGAAACAAGAAAAAGAAAGCAAGTGAACACGCGGTTCGATGAGATATCCGAAAAAGTAAAGGTGCTCGAAAATAATAAGAATCAACAACCACGTAGCAACAACCACCACAACAAGAACAGCACCTCAAACACTCGAAAGTGGTGTTAGAAGATCTATCATGATAAGTAGACCTAACGTATGTTTCTTCATTATATTATTTATTGTTGATCGATTCGTGAACTAATCGTTATGAAGAAGCAATGCAAAGTTGAAAGTAGGAAGAAGTGAGCTAGCCATGGAAGAAGAGATGGACTTCCTTAAAGCATAACCAGACTTGGGACTTAGTCAAAGTTGCTCGTAGGTAAAACCGCACTGCGTAACAAATGGTTTTACAGTCGAAGGAAGAATATGGAGGAAAACAGTAGGTACAAAGCTAGTTCTTGTGGTGAAGGGGTTTGCACAGTAATAGGTATTGATTGATGAAATATTTTCTCCTATTGTTAAAATGAATTCAACTTAACTATTTTAAGTCTTGTAGCGTTGGAAGATTTACATCTTTGGAATGTAGCTAGATGTAAAGAGCGTATTTCTCCATGGAGATTTGGAGGAAGAGATATACATGTAGCAACCGTATGGATAAGATAAAAAGGGAAAGAAAATTGGTGTGTGTTAGAGAAGAGCTTGTATGGCTTAAAATGTGCTCCAAGGCGTGTTGGTATCTAAAATTTGGATGTGTTTATGTCCTAACAAGGTTATACTAGATGTCACTATGATCATTGTGTTTATCCTAAAAGGAAAAATGATGGCAAACTATATTATAACGTTATTAAAGGTAGATTACATGCTTGCCAGTGGGTGGTCTAAATATGCAGGAAATAAATGTTCTCAAAAGAAAATCGGCAAATTCATTTGCAAAGAAGGATTTGGGAGCTGCAAAACAAACTGGTATGAGGATAACTAGAGACAAGAAAAATCGCAAGTTAACACCTGCTCCGGTAATTTATACATAGAAAAGGTGTTGAAAAGATTTAACATGCGTAATGCAAAACCAAATAGGCACACCTTTGCTAGCCATTTCAAACTTAGTAAGGAGATGTGCCCAAAGACCTAAGAATACATGGATTATATGTCTAAAGTTCCACATGTACTCAGCAGGGTTGGAAGTTTAGCGGTATGCAATGGTCTGCACAAGGTTCTATACGTGCTACAAGTGAGTTGTAAGCAAAAGGACAAGTAGCTCAACTGCAGAAAAAGAAACATTGATGGTAGTAAAATGGATTCTCGCATATTCGAGAGGTACCACAAATCAAGCATTATTCTTTGGTGGTTCAAACATTTTCTGCTGTGATATGTTGATGCGTATATGGCAGACAAGTAGATAATAGGAGGAGCACTACAGATATGTATTTACCGTAGGTGTAGTCAGCCATTGGGCCAGGTTTAAAATCCAAAGTTTTTGTTGCACTTTCAAATGTCGTGTTTCTAGCATGTTACCGTTGCGCAGGCTAGTAAAGAAATGATTTGTTACAAAGGTTTATGGATGAATTGGGTAAGAAGCATGATATGGGCACACCACATGCTGATAGCCAAAGTGCTATTCATCTTGCAAAGAACTCGCATTTCATTCCAGGACTAAACACATACATCTCAAGTACCATTTCTTACACAAGCGTATTGGAAGATGGAGAGTTGTGTCAGAAAAGATACACACTAACCGTAATCCTCAGATATGCTAACAAAAGTTGTAATCTAGGGAGAACTCCAGGAACATGTTCGCTCAATTGGTTTGACATGACGATGAAGATGAGGAACAACCATGTCCAAAGAGGAGTCATCGTCCACAAATGGGCGTAGCGATGGAGTTGCTGCTAACCGCCCCCAAGGGAGATTGTTGGGTGGAGCCCGATTATCTTGTTTACTTTGTATCACAGCCTTTGACCCCCGTACCTTAAAGGGACAAAGAACGCCGCCCGAAATTTAATCGCTGTCGTGGGGGGTCCAAGGGGCTGCCAGCCGCTTTTCGCAGCCCCTCGGGGTTTCCGGCGCCGCCCCCGAAGCCAAAAACAACATGTAAAATTGCCTTGTAAAAGTATAGTACTCTTGGTCAACTGCTCATTAGCAAATGATCCTAGCGCAGTAGTTATGTTTAGATTAGGTTTTTTGCCCCCAGAAGGCAACCCTTGTATATACATATGAGGGAATTGTATCGCGGCCGTGTATTATGTGTGTATTCTCGGAGGAGAAACAGAGGGAGACTGCAGAGAGAACAAGAGGATATTGCGCCGTATCCGCTCGTAGGTTTTGTCTCTTCATTTTTCGTTGGACAACATAACAATAGGACTCGGTCGTTCTGTGACGTAGCCCAAACTCGGGTGAACCAATCCATGTATATCCGTGTCTCTCTGGTTTTATGTGTTTTATGTGCTTGTATTTTCCGCATATTTTTTATGTGTTTCATTGCTCTGTAATATTTAATTTTCTAACACTAGGGCAGCAATAACATGGATGAAGGAGGAGCTTTTAGGCCTTTTCAAGGTGAGTGGCACGAGCACAGTGGTGGTGAGGGATATTCCAAGTCTGTCTGCATTTGATATGAAGTGTGGCAGAGCACTGGTAAAAATGATTGGCAATTTGAGGTTCTGCATCATGTTAGAGTTAGCGTTGCAGGGCGATGCCAGCCTGAGAATGGGAGGAGTTGTCCTCATGCAATCTGGTTGTGTCACCCACATCTGCGGGAAACAGAAATACTTTTACATATCATTCTGTAGGTATTTTGTGACGATAAATTTTTGAAAAAATGCATAAAACTACATCCTAGGATAGTAAAGAAAATTAAACCCATCCTATCAAAGCTAATTTGCACTATTAAAAATATTTTATCTCGCTTAAATTGAAAAAAAAATCCATGAATAGATTGCAATGAAAAATAAGAATTTTAATCTAAGTTGATTAAAAACAAAATTGACTACCTGAATTTTCCCACTAACGGCATGTTAAACAGTTATGTCCAACACACCATCAGGAATCCCTTGCAAAAACAAAGCATGAGGCCATATGAAGGAATTGATCGAAAATTTTAAATCGCTCCAGAAGCAGTTGTTGTACTCAAACTACAAGGATTGTTTAGGATTCCAACAATGCCCACACCTTGCATTTTCCCAACCGATAACATAAGACATCCCTACTTGGAAATCCACACATTTCAGAATCGAAATCATTAATCGGGATTCCAATTACCCCTTAATAAGAGGATTCCCACCTTCTATTTTAAGAGTCAATGAATATATAAACGAATGCTTGGGTTCCTTAATTAGGAATTACAATAACGACTCACCTTCAAGTGTGGATAGATGGAGAACGAAAAATTAGAAGCAAGGAGAGCCATGCAACGACACGAAATAAATTTAACAAAGCCAGATGTCGAAATCCCAACCTTATCTACAATCTCGTGGCATTCATTGGCCTCCTATCGCCTGCATGCTTATATAACACCTTAGAAACATTCTATTTGGATATGTATAAACAACATATAAAAAATATAAATAGTCATTTGAAGGTTTTCTGATCTATGCATACATTTCTTCTGAAGGTCATCTTTGTTTTGTTTTTTTAAGTGGATCATCTTGCATAATTAAAATAACTTGAATATTTGGTGGGAATGCTTCCATCAAGTATGGAAAGCGTGCCATTACAACAATTACTTCTTCCCAAAATGAAAATATTAGGGAAATTTTGAGGTTTAAAATGAGTCTCATAAGGAAGTTATAAAGTAATAGTGGAAATAATAAAATAAGATTAGATTACATCATCCAATTTTAGAGGGGAAAAAAGAAAAAACTAATTTTTCTACTCGTATTTTCAATTTAAATCCCTATGAGTTACTCAAATTTCGAGCGGAAACACTCATTGGATGTCGAATTTGATTCATCATCTAAAGAGTACCCATTTTGCATACTTTCAATGGACCCTACTACACAAAAAATGAGAAATACATGAAAAACATGATTACAATTACGGTTTTTTTATGTAATTCTCATTCTTCGCGTAGCAGGGTCCATCAAAAGTATGCAACATGGGTACTCCTTGGATGAACAATGTAATTTTACATCCAACGAGTACTCCCACTCGAAATGTGAGTAAAACCTTAGGGAGATAAGTTGAAAATACGAGTTCAAAAAACAATTTTACTATTTTATTGTTTTTTAATTTTTTTTTTCTTTTTTACTCAAAAAATGGAAAATTATCCCCCATGGTTGACATCATCATATTGAATCCTATTAGTTCTTATAAAAATTATTCTAGTTGTACATTTTTCTTAGGAGGCCCATTTTAGACCTCAAAATTTCTCTAATAAGTGTGATACAATAACAGTTGCAATTCTCCCAACTTGATACAATAACAATTGTGATCCTCCCAACTTGAAAATATCATATACCTCTCATTTTAAGAAAAAAACTTTCAAAAATAAGTCTAAGGCCCATCTTTTCAATTTTTCCTAGTACACTTAAGTGTTTCCCTTTTTATAATTTATTCTAAAAACAACAAAATTTTGTTCTATAAAAAAGGTTTAAGGAAAATCAATCTTAAATAATAAGTTAGGTCGAGGTGTCTCTATTCATTTGTATACACCTTATATTGTTGAAAAAATAATCTTTAGGAAAAAAAGATTCTTTCTTTCTCATTTACAACAAATGTTATTGTTGGTAAACGCTGATGTGTTTGTCCCCTCCGGATCCATTCTAGTGATCTTTTTGGTATCCTGACCTTTAAGAATGAAATTTCTAAAACTTAAAAAGTATATCCTAAAAAGTAGTTACGATTTAAAATTTGAATTCATATATCTTAATATAATAAAAATAACCTAAATTAATAAATTTAATATTTATTAAATTAAGTTTTTTAAATATAAATTAAAAAATAAAATTTCAAAATGTAAAAAACACAAGAAAATCTTAACTATTTATAATGTGTGATCACATTTCTAAATGAGATTTCCCGCGTTTCCCACTTGTGGGGTATATACAATGTATCAAAATACATAGAGAGTGCATGAAAATTCAAACCCATGTATAAATAGATTTGGAATACTTTCAATATTATTAAACATCATTTTAGTATAAGCAAAAGTTAACATTATCCCTTAATTTAACTTAACAATTATAAAAATAATAACTTTATTTTTAAATAATTTCAAAATATACTAATATATAGGAACACTATAATTTTATAAAAAAAAATATAATTTACAGATTAAAAAATCTATGAATAATAGATTATTCAATTACCTTATAAATAGTTTGCAAAATAGATTAAAAATCTCATAGATTATTTTTAAAAACTAAGATGGAATAATGTAACCATTCAACATTTTTAGATAAAAAAAATTCATAATGGATTGAAACCAAGATAGAATAATGTAACCATTCACCATTTTTAAACACAAAAAGCCATAATGACTTGAAATAGTTTGTGAAATAGATTAAAAAACTTATAAATTATTTCAATAACTTAAGATGGAATAATGTAACCATTTACCATTTTTAGAGACAAAAAAACATAATGGCTTGAAATCAAGATAGAATAATGTAATCATTCATCGTTTTTAAACACAAAAATCCATAATGGCTTGAAAATTCTTGTAATATTTGGTTGTGGAGGCTAAACAAAAGTTTGGCAGAAAATGCAGAATAAGAAAAAAAAAATAGAATAGACAAAACATATACTCCATGACACTGAGAATTTTTTTTGAAACAATTCATTTGAAACATTTGTATGTATTTATTCATTTGAAACATCTGTATGTATTTATTTGAATGTATGTATTTATTTGAATTAAGGTTTCATTCTTTTTTGTACTTTAAACATTTTTTTTAGAGCTACAATATCAAGTGACATGATATGTAACTGGAATATACATGTATTGAGTATTTAATGGAATATTAACACAATTATCTTAATAATTCTTTCAAAATTCAATTCTACACCACACTCATGTAACATATTTTTAATTTAAGCCTCTAAATTATTGGTTGTGATGTCCTTATTTTCCAAGTCGAGCTCTCAATTGTTTCTATCATTTTCTGGTGTCCTTATTTTCCAGGTCGAGCTATTAATTGTTGCTATCATGTTGTGGTGTTCTTATTTTCCAAGTCGAGCTATTAACTGTTGCTATCATGTTGTGGTGTCCTTATTTTCCAAGTGGAGCTATCAATTGTTGCTATCATGTTGCAATATTTTCCTTCTTCTTGGCTAACTAGACAACTCATAACAAAGTCATGTCAAAAGAAAATTATTCATAACAAAGTTATAGATAAAAAAAATTATTCATTGTGTTATTTCAATAAGACATTTTATCCACGACTTATTATTTCAAGTAAAGGTGGATGAGGATTTGTTGTTTTTATTTTTATTTTTCTAATTGACTACTTATATTGATTCTCAAAGGAATATGCTTTGTCTTATCAATGGCTATAGTGTGTTACAAAGTTTGCTAGGTTGCATTGATTTTTAATAAATGTAAAAAAATAGATTCTTTATAACATTAGTTTATATATAAACAAATTTTATATAGCAAAATGGTCCATTTTACAATAAGAAGTGTAATTCCTTTTTTTTCTCAAGTTAAAGTTAACCCATAACCTTTTTATACATGGTTAATGAGGTAAATCTATGCATTGGTAAGACATTCTTACCCCCTTCTTTGTGGGACAAGGGACCCACCTCCAAATTAGGAATTGAACAAGTGACTTCACATTAAGGAGTGTCTAAACAAAGAACCCAATCACCCTCTATCCAAGACCCCACGGATATATATAAAAGATTCTTGACTATGGAGGGTTATCTCACTTTCCTATGAAAATTTTTAATTTATAAAATACTATGGCTTAGAAATAGCACACGGTTGAAAACTCATAAGTCAATTCAAATGCTACTTGTTCATATGACATTTTTTAAATAAATTATGGAGGCTAGGTCCATACCATCTACCTCTAGCCTAGTATGAAAGAGGTATTATATGTAAACATTTCAATTCTTTCAATTACATAAAAATAAAAATAAAAATAAAATAATTAAGATGAAATTGAAATAAAATAGTCATTTTATGATTGTAGTTTTTTAGCCCAAGGTTTAACAATCCATTGTTTTGCCAATAATATATATATTACAAAAAATAAATCAAATAACTATTTGTAAAAAACCATTAATATTAATTTATCTATATATATTAAATACACACAATAATAATATCACCAATATATGAAAATTTGACGGGCGGATATTGGAAAAGATCTTTTACTTCAGTCGAAAAAACTGTTTTTTTCTTGCGTGGCAAAAAAAAGAGTTGAAAATACTCCAAACGAATTATAAAACAAAAAAACAAACAGATGGGTACATAAAGCAATGCATCAATTAGGGTTTTCAATTTGAACTATAACACGATTTAACATGCTGAAGGTCTCCAATTCAGATGCAGACCCTATTTGTAGTGGAACTTGTGGAAGGCCATGAGTAGCCTCGCTTCCTTCCTTCTATTTTTAAAGTCAACTCAGATGTCATAGCTCGGGTTTAGCGCTTGGGTGAGATGAACATATGAAGCCTCGCTAAAAAAAACCCTTTCTCAGCCAATTAGGCTACTAAGCCTCGACTAATCGTAGCTTCCTTTCATCAGAGAGCGCCTTCGCAAATCTGCAGAATCATCTCAATTATATCAACATCCGAACCCAACCCATAAAAATATATGATTACTGCTTCTGTGAATCTTTCAAATGCTATTCATTGTTCTCAGTATTGTCTCTGGACATTCAAAAGAAATCCATGTGGTTACCTAGTCAATGCATCCCGGTTGGTGCCTTCACCGGTCACTTGTTCAGAGACACCGGTCTCTATATTCGTTCTTGAAACGGGAGCGTCCAGAAGATTTTTCCCTATCTTCAAGAGCTCTTCCAGATTCTTCGTAGTTGAGAGATCCGTTGAGCTTGTAACTCCTGACAATTCAACCTGATCCCAATTATACAATTTGTTAGACCTTTCGGATATGAAGGGTATGCTAATATATAAGGTTCCAATCTCTAAACAACCATACGACGAAATTATTTAACCTGGGAAGAAGGAAAGGACCTGGATTCTTAAATAATTCTTCTCGGAATTGAAGGCTTGAAATACGACCGATGCGTAAACGTCCACCATATCTGCACTTGCTTGCTGAAACATGTCAGTTATCGGCACTTTACCCTCGTTGGATAACCATTTAAGGAGTCCCCATTTTGCAGCGTCAATGGCGTTGTAACTAGCTATTTTCTGCCCGGTTCCAAGAGAAAGCACTAAAAACTTGGTAGTATCCTGTTTAAAACACATATATTTAAAGGTCAATTATAAATAATATTTATGACTTATAAACAAAATAGGTTTATAACTCACGCGAGCTTTAGACGTTGGCACTAAGAAATCTGGACGGCCTATGAGAGCTTGCTGAGTCACTTGGTTTATTGCAAGTATCGTCTGCAACACACATTATATAAAACACCAAATCACAGAACCTCTTTAAAACAAAATCAAAATCTTGTTTCAAATCATAATTACACCATTCAGAGATGGAGAATATATATACTGGATTGTTCACTGCAACTCCCCCATCTATGAGGTTAAAGCTTTTGGTATTGTCCAAGGAATCTTTTGTTTGGAAGTAGTGTGCAGGAAGATATGTTGGAGCTGCTGAGGTTCCAATGCAGACATCGGCCAAAAATGCATCTTCTAACTCGTCCTGTTTGGCCTGGATTAAATGAAATTAATTACTATATATCACTCTAACTCGCGTGGGTCTTTAATTCAAAGTTAGATTAATTGTATTACACATGAGATCATAGAAACATTACCTTAAAAGTAGTGAAGATTGCGGGTTGTTGTATTTTGATGTCGTATGCAGTAATCGCGATGTTCGTTAGGGTTTGGTGTAATCGTGTATCCCCCAAATAGGTTCTCACGATTTTGTGCAGGTAATCACCAGAATATTTGGGACCACTTAGATACTTTATTGTGGATTGCAGCAAACCTCTGTAACAATTCATTGTCTATTGATTCAATATTGATGTTGCTGGTTAAAATAAAAATAAAAATAATATATGTTGATTTTTTAACCAAACAAACAAAATATTTTACTAACGTTGTAGGTGGAAAAATAAGAGGAGAATTATCCAGATAAAACTTTGTAATATCCTTTGCAGGAAACAATGGACGATTGTTGTCATTTGGGGCGGCTAACATGGCAGTGACCAATCCTCCGGTGCTGGTTCCAGCAATTAAGTCGAAATAATCAGCTATACTTACGCCCGGGCCGTCCAATTCCTGTTACAGAACTTATAATTATATTTGGCTGCAAGAAAGGATGATATTTTATAAAAAAAAGGGAGTCATCATAAGATTTTACAAGAGTAGTAGATTAAAATCTTTACCTGCAGCTTTTCCTCCTGGAATTCGAGGATAGCTGCTGGGATAATCCCACGAACCCCTCCTCCGTCAATACTGAGTATGGTAATCATTTTGCCATCGACTGGTGGCGGATTCGCGTAAGTAGTAGCCATGGTCTAATAATACTCAAATTAAGCCTTCAGCTCCAAATTAATTTCGACTCCTTAACTTTTGAGAGCAATGGATATATTGATATATCGATTGAATGAATGAATTGGAATGCTGCTCATTTATGCTATATTTGAACGGAGAGGAAGAGAATTAATATATATAATTGTCTATAGTTGCAGTAGACAATTTACGAATTTTCCTGGAAGTTGAAGTTGGGCCATTGTCTTTATCTTTGTGACGGCCATGAGAGGTTGATCCATTCCCGTCAATCCACGTTATCAATAAGAAAAACGAAAAAAAAAGCCTGCCAGTCAATTTCACTGTTTGAATAAAGCATATTCTTTGGATAAAACTGTAAATAAGTTATAGAGAATTATGGAGCTTAACCGTATAAGTAGGTTGAAATGTAATAAAAGTGTAAATTTGAATTATGGAACTCAACCGTGTAAGTAGGTTGAAATGTAATAAAAGACTAAATTTTCTCCATAAAATTATGGAACTCAATAGTGTAAGTAAGTTGAAAGGTAATAAAAGTGTAAATTTTGTCTACGGAATTTTGGAACTCAAGTAGGTTGAAATGTCCTAAAATTTTGGCAGACAGTTTACCTATATTTTGAAGACAAAATAAGTTTTTTTTGTTTTTGTTTCAGAGAATGGATTACCTATATTTTGAAGACAATAAGTTTTTTTGTTTTTGTTTCAGAGAATGGACAAGGGAGACTTTTCAATTTATTTACACATTTAGCCCTAAAAATATATGTACAATATGAACAACTATAAAACTTTCCGTGTTATTTGTTAACCCCTACCTCGAGTTTGCTTTAAGAAAAATCACGTAATGGAAGATTCAAAACGGTTAACGAACATGGGTGCCGTTCATTAAAATAATTGCAGTTTGATTTGTGTATGCAGTCGTCTATTGTATATTCATATGTGCAGACCGTGTCAATTGACGAAGTTTAATAATTCTTTATAGTTGTTGAAATATATATCTATATATATATAGGTCTATTATTGAGTTGTTTGGAGATACTACCCACTTGTCGTTTTTTTATTCAATTTTTTTTGTTATAGAAGATTTTAATAAAATTTAGTAAGGATTTTTATAAATTCAGATTATAAAATTTTAAGATTTTGAGTGTTTTAGAGATTTTTGAAAGTGTTGAATTTATTTCTACTATAAAAATATGATTCAAACACTGTTATTATCAAATTTCTTAAAAAAAATCTCAAATTCCAACTACTTTTAGCCATCTTAAATTCCTACTCCTAAACAAACAACTCCATAAAATTTTCTTTGGCTATTCTTCATCTTGCTCCAAATTACACTGAATTTAAAATATGGTAACATGGTTTGTTCTTGCTCTAATTTAAATGGTAAGAGGATGAGAATACTTGTTTTTATAAATGGTCAAAGTTTTAGAATCGTAGTTGGTGATCAAGATAGCTTTTTTTCCCTCAGCGTTACTATTTTGAAGACTTTTTTTGGTAATGGATATTAATTGGATCTAGATCCACTTAAAAAAATGATAAAGAATGATTTCTTGATGGCTTAATCATGGAATCTAATCTCGAGGAATAAATAAAATTAAACCTTTCACTTTTTAATATAAAAAATGTACTTTAATCTGGTCAATTAATTAAATACTGAAGACTAATTATATTCATAATATTATGATTCTAATTTTTTTAATTTAAAATAATTTTAAAATTTTGTATATTTAAAATTATATATTATTCTAATAATTTAAAATTAAATGTTTGAAAAATAAAATTGAAAAATATTAAATTAAAAATATACAGGTTAATTCTCAATTTTCAAATATAATATATTTTCTTTCCAAAATAAAATGATGGTTATTTATTTAAAAAATAGCAAAACTAATTATATTTATTTATTACTATTCTAATTTTTTGATTTAAAACAATTTTAAAATTTTGTATATTTAAAATTATATATTATTTTAATTATTTAAAATTAAACATTTAAAAAATAAAAAAGAATGTTAAATTAAAAATATATAAATTAATTTTCAATTTTCAAATATAATATGTTTTTTTTCAAAAACAAAATAAAATGACAAACATAAATGATGATGAAAGTTATGGTTACCATCCATTAATCTCTATTAAGACCCATGCTATCTATCAAATTTTAAGAAAGGAGGAAAAATCTAAATTTGATTTTTTTAAAACTTGTTTTTATTTATTAAAAAAATCGCAAATCTCATTTTAGGATTTTTTATATAAAATATAATTATTCATTTTTTTATAGAAAATTTTATATATAACTATATAAAATATAATTTATAATTTATAATTAAAATTTATTTGATCAAAATTCATGAAGTTAAAGATAACTTAGGAAACAAATTTCTAGCTAAATAAATTATCCTAGAAACTAATTATAAAAATATCTACATAATTTTCCTTGAAAAACCCACAAACAATATCTTCATCCTTCAAAAATGATCACATAAATAAACGAAGTGGATACCACATTGTTAAAAAAAATTCATTACAGAATAGTCACTTTAAAGAATTTTATAGTAGAATGTGGGTTTGGGAGTATCAACGAATAGTAACAAGGTCAAATGTTTAACCTTGCTCTTGATATTTGACTTCGTTGTCGATTTAATTAAAATATCTATCTTGATTACAAATTTTTTTAGAATATTTTAAAAATTATTATTATTATCATTTAAAATTTTAAAATTTTATTATTAATTAAAATAAAAATATTTATTAAAATTTGTAATATAATTATTTATCTTAATTACATATTTTCCAAATTTTTCCAATAATCAGAATAATTATGTTGATTAGTTTTTATTAAGTAGATTGTATAAAAATTGATGGTTGAAATTAAGTGATCATATTTTAATTAATTATAACTAGCAATTGCACCATCATCATATGTTGTAAAGGAAATGTTTTAAAATTCCTAAATAGATCCAATTGTTGTTAAGCAAGATATCTATAGTGATTTTGGTCAATTTTAATAAAGGAAGGAAAAAATATCGTGCCCTTTTCCAATTTTTATTTGTAATTAAAAGAAAAGTTATAAAAAAAAGCATGTTCAATCTGCAATAATTTTCTCTCCAAATGCAAGATACATAAAACAATTCTTTGAAACAATTATATACATTGAATCACTACTAACGACACCAAACAATGCTATGTAGAATTAATAGAAATGTGTTGCTAAGTACAGAATTGTGTGTCAAATAATTGATCTATGAAGAGTGTGATAACCAAAAAAGTGACACAACTATGTCAAATGGACTGAGTGTCCAATCTGAATCATTATTGAAAAAGAAACATTTAAAAAATGAGCATAGTCAAAAAAGAGCATAAACAACTATCGAATCTGATCATATAGAGAACACCACAGAATTATGGACACATGATCTTATTAACCGCTAGAAATCTAAACTTCATTTTAGTCTAAAATCTATACTGTTAGCTCTATCCATATTTAACAACAGAAGAAAATTGCATCATATAATACATGTGAAGACAATGCCTAAAGCACAAGTAAAATACAACTTAAATTCTCAAAAACTCTGCAAGAAAGAGAATAGGGGTTACTTCCCCTTAATCCCCCTCCTCTTCCCTAGCCTCTTGAGATGATGTTCACATGAGGCCACCATTAGACAACAACTACTAGATGTAGCATCTGAGAGATCCAAAAAGATAAATTCAAATAAATAGCAACCTACTTCAAAAGAGTTCTCAATGTTGAATAACCTGAGACGAAGTTGCTATCAAAATGAAGGATTCCCCAGAATGAATAGTTTATTGCGAGTCACTAAAGTTCAACATTATAATAGTTACACACTTATTTACAGTGGTTCAACATTATAATAGTTACCCACTTATTTACACTTACTTTATTTGGCCTCTGAATAGTGTTATACACCTTAGTTTGTACAACTTGTTCTTACAAAGGGAAAGGCATGAACCTTATCTAGACCATTGTTTAAATTTATAATGAAAATGTCACTTGCAATTCATTCCAATGTTTACTTAGTCTTATATATACTCTATTTAGCATTCAAAATTACAATTTAAACAATAAAATGTAATATTGTATTTTGACTTATACAAAAGTTTAGACTTAAAGAAATTTAATCTCTCTTAACTTATATTAAATCCATACTTATAATAATATATGTTGATAAATGCAAATACAAGGAAAAAATCCTACTTCAAAAGTTCTCAATGTTGAATAACCTGAGAGGAAGTTGCTATCAAAATGAAATATTCTCCAAAATGAATAGTTTATATTGCCATTCATTAAAGTTCAACATTTTAATAGTTACACACTTATTTATTGTATTTCAACATTACAATAGTTACCAACTTATTTGCAGTTATTTACAACTTTTTCTTACAATTTCATTGGAATTAGGGGTTAAGTGTACAGTAATTTAATGTGACATATAAATCTACAAAGGCACGAACCTTATCTAGACCATTGTTTAAATTTATAATGAAAATGGCACTTGCAATTCATTCCAATGTTTATTTAGTCCTACATATATTCTATTTAGCATTCAAAATTACAATTTAAACAATAAAAAGTAATATTGTATTTTGAATTCTACAAAAGTTTAGACTTAAAGAAATTTAATCTCTCTTAACTTATATTAAATCCATACTTATAATAATATATGTTGATAAATGAAAATACAAGGACAAAATCTTATTTATATAGAATAAAAGTAATCCCCAAAAAAATTCTAAAACGTAATGAGTTTGCAGAATTTTAATTCGTTAATATTTCTAGGATACTTCGCATCATAGATAATAAAAGGCTTTGTGGACATGGTTTTTGTGAATGTGAACATCCATTTCCTCTTCTTGCATTTATCCAAACTACTTTTGATTTTTAATGCTCCACTCAAAAAAACATGTAAAATAACATCACGAAAATGTACAAATCTCACATGGAAATTATCAGTTTGGTTGCCAAAGTAGAAAAAATCTAAACCAAAATGAAGAAACATCTATTACAACTTAGAATGATAATGATTTACAAACCACTTTACTAAAAATTTATTTTCTCCCAAAGGCGCAGTGGGGCCAATATATTGGGTATGTAATACTGAAGTACCAATACGAAACCTGGTGTAGTTAAACGCCCATTTTTCTATGGCTCAACTAAAAACCAACTCTCAACTAATTACAAAGCCACGTAATTCTTCTAATTCATAAAATATGATCAGTGCGTCGGGATTCAAACAATTATGCCTATCAATTCCAACTAAACAAAGACTAAATCAAAAGAAAATTCCTAATAAAGACTAAATCATTACTAAATTAGTAATATTTTTCATATTTGTTTTCAACATGAAATCCTTTCTTGAGTCATAGCTGCAACTGCTCCAAAACAAAATGAGTAATAAAATCCAAGAGATCGGGCACTCAGAAGCTGAAGAAAAAAAAGAAAAGGGCATCTATAAGTAAAGGATTTGTCTGAAAGAAGAAGAAAAGAAACACTGCACCACAAAAAATTGCTACCAAACGAAGGAAAACAACATCAACATCACATAAATCTATCATTTATGTGGACCGTTCTGACTCTGTTTTAGATGCATATCTTGTAAAACCACCAAAACATGCCAGGTCTCAAAGAAAAACCTCTAGAAATGAAGATTCAGAGTGGAGTGCTAACTCTCTTTCAGATGAACATTTTTTAATACCACCAAAGCATGACAGGTCTCAAAGAAAATCCACCAGAAATGAAGAGATAGGGTGGAGATCTACGCATAGGAGAAAGAGCATTCCAAAGCCAAATTTTAGTTGCTCTGAATCAAATGCTGATTATGCAATCTGAGTAGATGGTAGTGAACCCTCATATCAGTTTCATGGATGTACGAAAACTGCAAGTCTTTCAATGACATCATTATTAATTGAAAAGCAAGAAATTGTTTCATACAGCAAAGACCAGCAGAAGCAGATGTGCCACAAATGGTGAATTGGAGTGGGGAGGGTGAGGATGGATTGATCAATCTCATAACGAACTTTAATAACTAACTTGATTTGATGAGGGCAGTTGGATCCATGCCACAGAACTAATGTCAGATCTGTTTCCACCTCGCGAATAAGTAACGAGTTCAAATCAACGGGCAAGGAGAATTTAATCATCTAAAAAAAGATTGAAGGATGCACACGAAGGACAGTAGGGAAACAGGGGTGTTGTTTTCAAATAGTGACACCTTACGACATAAATATTAATGTTGAATCATTACCTTCTTTGATGAAATAGTCAAATTCAAATTTTAATCAGAATGAAGTTATGAACTAAATATTAATGATGAATCATTACCTTATTTTTTATTTAATAAATAGTCAAATTCAAACTTTAATTAGAATGAAGTTGTGAACTAAAACGTTTTATATGATTTATTTTTATTTTTATTTTTATTTATTATTATTATTATTATTATTTTAAGTTAGACTATTCAATGATTATCATATGTTATTGGTTGGAAACTAGAGTTTCAGTGTAAGTTCAAAGTTTTATGATTACTGATTTTATTTTCTATTTGATAGATAATAAAAAAGAATATAAGAGAAATTAAATTAAAAAATGATTTTTTTTGCTTAAAGTGACTTGCTCGTTTGAACTTCAATTCACTGAGAATCCGCTTAAATTAGTGGTTGTGGCTCACTGTCAAGGAAATTTCAAGGTAAATTAAGTTCTTGGCAAGAGTTGTGACCTTCCCATTGAGCTTCTCAACTATGTTCATTAGTGTTTCCACACAGATAACCAATTCTTGTTGCGCAATAAAATGATGGTTTTCATATAGGAGGATGTTCTAGCTCTAGTGGAGTTCCCCACATATGGTATTTACTCCATAGTTTTCCAATCAACTTTTTTATCCAAAACATAACATCCAAATTGTCTAGCTTTCTCTTCTACATCTAAAATAATCCTTTGGACCATTATAGGGATGATATACCTGTAATTCTCCATTGTTGTTTGAGATACTTCTTGGGCCTGGGTTTGATGGGAAGAAAGAAATAGGGTCAAAGGAAGGGGATTGACCCAAGAATCCTCTCCTTCCCTATTGCAAATGAGAAAAGAGTCGATGCCTAGAAATAGAGTCAGAGCTTAAGTAAGGAGGGTGACAGGGAATAAAAATATCAAGAAATAATGAGGGGGAAAGGAGTCTGCAAGGGCCAATAAGGAAAACTGAGGGTGAAATAGGAAATAACTAAAAGAGATCATATATGGTTCTTTCAAGATAAAACAGGGGAGAGGGGTTAGAAAGGGAATCGAGATGGGAAAGAGAAAAAGGTAAAGAGGTCACTAGTGAAAAATGAACAACCCTCCCCCGACCAAAATTAACAACCATTGAGAATAGAAATTTAACTAGAAACAAAGCATGGGTGATTTTTGAATTAAAAAATGTGATTAGGAAATTCAGAATTGTACAAACCCAAATTAAAATGATTAATGACCAAACTAGAAATTCTAGAATATGCTTCGTATTGTGTTGGAGGTCACATTTCCCCTACAGATGAGTTTCTAACCGATAATCAATCTGATCACCACATGCATCAAAGAATCCATGGGCCTTCAGATCTTGATTTTTTTTTGTGCATTCGAAGAAAAGAAACTTTGGAAAATTTCCTAACAACCCATAGATATCATGCTATAGGAGCATTTTTAAGCCTGTAAATAACCTTTTCAAAACTGTAGATTTCATGTTCATTTATTACAATTGCATATCCTTGGGGATATTGAATATATACATCTTCATTTAATACAACATTAAAAAAGGTTGATTTCCTATCAAATGGATAACACAACCAATGATATTAAATGCTAAAAAAATTATTATTATATCCCATCTTGTAACAAAAGCATATGTTTCATTGTGTTCTATACCCTGTTTCTAAGCGAATCCCTTGGGAAATAAAATTCATTTGTGCTTTTATATGAATCCATCAACTACATACTTTGTTTTGTACACCCATTGTACCACTGTCACTTATTTTTAAATAGGAGGATCCAAAAGATTCCATGTTTCATCATTTTGAAATGATGAAATCTCCTCATCAATTTCCTTATACTGTGCTTCCTCTCTTTTACATCTTCAAACTATCTTGGTTGTACTTCAATTTGCAATATTAAAGAAAAATTATTATATCCATAAATTTCATTTAAGGATTGGATCTTTCTAAGAGAAGCTGGACTTGAAACAAGACTGGTATTGAAGTAGACATAGTGGATATAGTTTGGGATCTATTGTTTGGATTTGTAGAAATAGAAGATTCATATTTTTGTACACTAATTCTTTGATTTTATTGTTGCATATGTTGATTCCACTACCATTCATTTTTTATTAAAAAAAACGTCACAACTAACCAATAATTTTTCATTTTATAGATTATATAGTCTATAAGCATTTGTCTACCTAAAATAACTAATAAAAATTTGTTTCACACCTTTATTATCTATTTTATTTATATTTTCAGTAGGAACATGACCATAAATAATACGACCAAAGACTATCAAATGAGAAAGAACAAGTTTCTTTTACTCCATGCGTGGTATGGAGGTTTTTTTCCATGCTTCATGTTGGTCATATATCAATCAAATAAGGAAATGCAATGACGTGTTATGAAAAATTTTGAGAGGAGCGGGGGGGGGCGGAGGCGAGTGAATCAATATTTTACACACTTTAATTTTGATTTATTATTCTAATTTATCTATGCTAATTTCATTAAAAAAACACGTGTATGTACATGACTGTGATCAATGCAACCCGCGCACATCCATATAACTAGTTTATCAATTTCATTAACTATTCATATTTAGCCAGAGCATCGTTACTTCATTATTCATTAATTAAGAAACAGTAAATAGCATATAGATCATTAACACACAAGAAACATATCAACATACATAAACACATGGATTTTAGGTGGAAACCTAATGTGGGAGAAAACCATTGCTGCCATCGCCTTTGTCTTCTTCTTTTATTATAAAGGAAAACTTCTTACAATATTGTACTTGCACATACTATAACCAATATACAAGAACCCACCTATAGAATGCTACAACCTTTTCTCATTTTCCAGTACCTACTGGAAGGGAGATACAACCCGATGGGTTTGTTTACCAACTCCTACAAGAAGGGAGCTCCTACCCCCTTTCCGAAGGTTTCTACCCTCATCTCCTTGTAAACTTATTTTCTGAATGCTTCAAACTGGATCCATCTATCAAACAATAATCAGACCAACCTGTTGGCCACCTTTCATCAAAATTTTCAAACTAGATCCATATCAACCTTGAACCCAAACAAACTAAATAATTGAATTTGAGACACTATCAAATTGTCGATGAGCTGAAATTATGAAGTATCAGTCACTGAATGTAGAACCCAACAGATTAGAAAAAAAACAAAACAAAAAAAAACAAATTATGTATGCGACTGTACTAAATAAGACTTACGTATGTATGCGCTCTCTCTGTATAACCCTTGCATACAGTTATCATAATACTGAATACTTAAATCATTATTCAGTAAACCATTCATATACTATTTCATCATTTACAGATAATAGAGCCAATCATAGATTTCGTAACCAATTATATATCATATACTAAGTCACACTTATATCCCATTAAATTTAAGTAAGTCACGTCAATCATGATAAATCAATCATTGACAAAAAACAAAAAGTAACCAAATATCGTCAACTGTAAAAATAAATCATCATATATGTAAGCATCAATCAACATATTAAACCATGGTACACACTTTCATAAGGAATATCAACATATGTACACACTTTCCATGCACAAAACCTATGTATAGATCTGTACAAATTGAAAATTATTTCGCAGAAAATATACGTGACCCTTCATAGGTGGATCCACATATGTACATGATTATGCCCAAACAAACATGTGTATAGATCTAAAAATTTTCACTGCAAGCACAATTTCACTTTATGCAACCTGAACTATCAATACTACAGACTTTTGAATAGATTTTTTAGATCATAACATCAAAGTTTTATAAATATTAGACATTTGCAACAATTAAATCAATAAAGCATACATGTCAACATATTTCAGATCTGAGTCTTCTTCTTTCTCCCTATATTAGATCAAATAATTCATATAAAACATAATACTTTCACATGTTAACACTTTGATCTCCATCTTATTATGTAACTTTAGCTTTCACCAATACCTTACGCCAATCCCTGAGTAATGTTGTTGGTATTCTTTGACAAGATCAAATAATTATTGTCACTCATTAATATGGGCCAATACCATGGTCAAAACCCCTAGTATTCATGTTACCATCGTGCATATTTTGTACATTCTTTTCTTCACAATATCTGCATATGTACGCAACGCTCCTGCATAGGATTCCCATATACTTTCCCAAACTTCATATTCAATATTCACCTGTCTCTGATCTGTCATGTCTCTATTTATCACTTCTGTAGGATATGTTATGGACTAAATAATCATCTTTTTATTGTAATGTTGACATATTTATCAAGTAGGTTTCCATCAAGGACAACACATTAGCCATAATTCCAACACGATTGATTCAACCCAAAATGTGTTTGGAATACACTTAGTTTTTTAACATGCTCTTAGTTATCTCAACAAATTTGTTGTTCTTGAATTCTACTGAACCATTCTATTGAGGAGTAATACTATATGTCAATTTCCAATGAATATCATTTTTTTGCAATACTAATTTAGAAGTAAATTCTCATCTCTATTTGTTTATAATGTATTTAAAACATAACCACTTTTCTTCTCAACATTAAATAGTTGAATGATAAAAATGGAATCAATTTTTTCCTTAATGATATATGGCTATGTTAATATCATGGGGGATTCCTTGTGAGAGAAATAATATAGCACGTGGGTTCATATTGGGGTATATATAATGAGGACAAAATTACATATTATATTGGGGGATATATAGGGGGTAATGTAACACCCCCCAATTTGTGTGTTGAATTTTTAAAGTTAGACATTGAACTTTAATCCTAAAGGGGGTGGACCCCAAGGGATAAGTATGGTGTGAATGTATTTGCATATTTTATTTGAGGAAATAAATAAAATGATTGTGCAATTTGACCAAGATGAGAATTTGAGATCACTTGCCAAATCCATGAGGATGGATAAGGCAACAAATCCCCAAAAATCTTTCAAAAAAAATCCTTGAAAGAAATTAATTTAGATTTGAGGAGGAATCTAAATTTCCCCAATGAAGAGGAGTAGTTGGGAAGAGGTGAGAAAAAAGCTGGAAAAGCTGAGGAAAAGCTTAAAGCAGCTTTAAAGAGTCCCAAAATGGGAAGCCTAGGCTAAACAAGAAAGAAAGCATCCTGCTATTCTGGACGCAGAATTAGAAACATGCTTTGGGGAATTATGAGCTTAAATAAGCTGCTCCTAAGCAGATCAGAGGTTGATCTATGCTAGGAGGTGATCTCTGCTCGGGGGTGAGTCCTGGGAGACAAAGAGGATTCTAAGGTTGGGAGGTTGGTCAATTGCAGATTGTGGTATGTTCTGAAATTTTTGTTATTCTACTTTCTGATGGTATGAATTGGCTACATATATAAAAATAAATTAAATGGTGTGATTGATGTTAGTACTACATTTAACAGAATCCATCCTAAGGTACTCACCTTCCAGATTCTGTTTAGTTGTAGACCAGAAATCCATAGAGTAGAAACCCCAGAAGCTCTAAGCCAATTGTGGTCTAAATCTGAAGTTTCTTAGTCTCTATGGATAATGAAATATTCTCTTGCTTTCTGTAACTACAAATGTGAAAATTGTGCTCATATGTATAATAGAACAATATGGTAGTAGGTACTGAAGTTACATGGTCCAAAACAAACAGGAAAGAAAGTAAGATAGTAGAATCTTACATTCCAACTTGTGACAGGAAAAGCATGATTCTATTCTATATGATTATTTTAGCAGTTATAAATGTATATCTTACATCTCTAGATCTATCTTTGAGCCTTGAAACCCATATAGTAGCAAAAGACTCAAAATATAATTACAGTCCTATAGTCAAGCATTAGAGAATGCATATAGGTATACATCAAAAGAAAAATATAAATTAAAATCTAGCATTTAGAAAATGTATTCTTACTAACCTAAAGAGTGAAGCTACACTATAGAGTTATTACAAAATTCATAGCAATAATAAGGTGTATAGTATTTTAAATTCATCTCTAAACCTTGAATGAAATATTATGGTTATGGATTTAATTTAGGCTTAAATGTGTACTAGCAAATGAACTATTAAATCCATGTAAAAGCATTTAACAAAATATCCATATGTTAATAAAAGTTAAGAACCATTACCCATAGTTTCCTTTTACATAGACCGCCCATGGGTTATACCTATATCTATATATGAATTACATAGGTCAAAAATATTTGTAAATACGAACCATACCCACGAATTATATATATGTGCAAAAGGGAGATGTTAATACGACTTCGTTAGGATACAACGAAACATATATATATATGTGATTCCTATGACTAATAGAGTAAATGTATAATTAAAATTCATAAGTGCGTGACAGTTAATTTAAACCCACTGTCTTCACCATAAATCAAACGAAACTTTTGGCTGTCCGACTTTTATAGCTACGGCACGTCAAGGATTGTTTTAATGTTAAACAAAATTAACAGAGTCCACGATAAATCACTAATACGATGCTTATAGCTGGTCACAGTTGCCACAAAAATGCCGACGCCGAGAGCCAAACCCGAATCGTATTCATGGCGTTTGCCATACATGCAATTATGAGAAAACAAGGAGATAATAATAAATACGGAGCGCTATCATAAACTCATTAGATTTTGATTTGGGCGAAAGAGTTAGAGAAAAAAAATAAAACCCAAATGGTAAAAGAGTCATGCAGGGTTCCAAAGGAATTACGATCAACGATAGTCATTATAGAGACGTGCACAGTAGGTCAAATTCACGAAATCCTTTGTTAGGCCACCATAAAAGAGGCCGTGGCATTTGTGAGGCCGCCGGATGAACCGCAACCAAAATATGAAACAACGCCTCCCAAAATAATAGTCAGGGACATGATTAACGGCTGTAGTTGAGCTTCCTGCAGCGTTTTAAAATAAATTTTACATATCAGAAATCGTATGTAAGTCCGTCCAAAGCCAGCGTGAAATAACTTGTGCTCGGAAGGTATACTATCCTCACCAAAGCGAATGAAACAGAAACGCGGAGCTTTCGTTCAGGGAGGTGGGTAGCCGACATGAAAATTTATGACTCTTCTCGATTGAATAACAACCAAAAACGACAGTAAGACGAAATGGAAACTATGGACATAGTTAGAAACTGTAGATTCAGAACACTTGTTATTCTCGCGGAATGAGACCGTTCGACAAAAATATATAATCACAAACCTAGAATAAATTTGACAGATCTCGGGTGTTTTTGAACAATAACAGGATAGGGTCAACACATAATAAACCGACTGAATCAAAATCGCTATAACAGGAAGGAAAGAACTAAGGGTTTACCTGCGAGTAGCATTTCACCTTTGCGTCATGCTGAAGGTAACCACCGAAAAAGGAGGAAACCAGACGGTGCGCGAGGAAATGTGCAAGTTGGTTGTGTAGCGACTGCCGCACTTGGACGTGTGGGAAATGGGATTTGGAAGAAGCTCGATGTTTGACCCCCTGAAGGACCTGCAAATGTTTAGGCATGAATGAAACATAATGAACGTAGAAAATATAACTATTAACTCCAAAACCCCATCGATCAGACTCCGAATGGAGTGCAACACTGTGGTAAGAAATAAAAAAAAAAAAAAAAAAAATTAAACTGCTCCAACGTGGACAGAAAGAGGCTACGATCTCCTGCCTCCTCTGCACAGATATACTACATCTAGTTAGATACTGTAGAGAAAGAAAAAAAAAATGATGAAACCAGGATAGTAAAGATCTGGGAATGAAGTCGAATGAAGGGGGTTTTCAATTAAAAGAACACCGAAACCCTAATTCCACTATATCAGTACATCAGAAAATCCCGAGGTTTATTGAGAAAACCTATCTACGTTGACAGTAAGGTACCAAGCTCCATCCAGGGGGCGCAGAGGAGGAGGGCATCCTATGCATGCCGTCGCAAAGGTAAACCTAGAAATTTCCAACAGCCAGAGGCCAAACTCAATGCACCCAGTACTTGCACTAGCCTTCCTCCCGCGAACGAAATGTGCTCCTGCAAACAAACACCAGAAAAATATTATATTTCACTCACGCGTCAAACCAAGATGGACGAAACAGTGTAGTAGATGGCGCATACAATCCTGAAATCGTACTAGGATGGGATACCTTGCGGAGGAGCACATAACGCGTGTATGGGCAGGTCCCAAATCAAAAACTAGGGTTTACGCCACCACCTATACAGCTGGCATTCTGTACTGTGGTGATAAGCGCAATAGTTATCCGAGGGAAAGGAGGTAGCCACGCCGTGACCATACTGTAAAGAATGTACGCCAGTCATGCATAACCAGTTCGGGTTGAGGACGACACGTCTTCACCAACCTCATAATCCCAACGCCGAAAGTTTTCTATAACTCTGTCTATACAGAACATTCACGGAACGAATGGTAGTTATGATGTGTTCAATTGAAGGTTCATTATAGCCTGCAATGAAATTACGCTATGTCAAATCTTTCTTGGAGGGCGACAACTGCTTTTAGTTTAAAGGCATCGACATAGGCGACAAAAATATATATAAATATAGTTTATGTCATGTGGTTGTATGGGGCGCACCTTCAATAGTCGTACCAGGTGGTACCAATAGCTATATGTGAGGTTTATGTATATATAAGTTATGTATAAGTGAATGCACTTTTAATGGACTTTATCCAATGCCATATATATATAAGGCTTTGGTATTGTATATATGGGTGTTCGATATTTTATATGGGTTCTATATATATATCAAGCTTATGCATAGGTGTAAGAAACTTGAATTGACTTTATTCAACGACATATATATATATATATATATATATATATATAGGATTGAAATTATATATATATGGGTTCGATGTTTTATATATATAGGATTGATACTATATATATATATATGGATTCGATAATTTATATATATGTGATATATCATTACCACATGTGGAAAAAGAAATATGAGTGTTCTTAGGGCTATAAGAATTCTATAAGAGACTTAGCATGGTATGTACACGAGTCTAATGTGAACTTGGGTAGCATTGAATGTTAGTAGAAAGGAAAATACCAAGGGGATCCAAGTATATATTGAAAAAAAAAAAAAAAATCCCCGTAAACTAGAGGTGTTACAAATGGTATCGGAGCCCCAGTTACAACAAATTGGGCTGTCAATTTTGTGCTCAATACTTATTACATAATTTGTTTTTATGAAGTCTTATAAACTTTTGCTAATCTGTGTTGTAAGTGTGTACAGTTGAAATGGCTGAAGGTGGAGGGATTTATGTGGATCTGCATGATGAGTTTGCTACTCTAGATCCCAATGCCTCGGTAATGGCTATGTTTCACAGGTTGCAACGAGAATTGGCTGAATTGAGAAGCCAGAATGACATGTTGTCATCAGCCAGTAAGGAGCAGGAAAAGCTCATCAGGGAACTAACTTCCCGGAACAGCCAGGAAGGCGAAGGTTCCGGAAAGAGAAAAATGGATGAGTCTGATGATGAGGATGCTGCTAGACAACAACATAAACAGAAAAGAGAATTGCAGGGAGAATTTAGAAAGATCAAACCTCCCTCCTATGATGGAGAGAAGGAAGAGGATGCTGAAGCTTGGTTGCTGAACATGATCAAGTATTTCCAAGTATATGAATATGAGAGCAACCTGAAGGCTAGATTAGCTGTGTATCAACTACAAGGAAAAGCCACACTGTGGTGGGAAGAGACAAAAATGGTGCATGCCATTGATGAAAAAACAGTCACTTGGGAATATTTTCAGATTAAGTTCAAAAGTCGTTATTTGAATGAACGGTATTATGATGATAAAGAAAAAGAATTCCATGAACTTAGACTAGGACAGCGCACTATTGATGAGTTTGTCACTAAGTTTACTAATTTACTGAGGTATATCCCTTACATTAGAGAAGAAAAGGCAAAGGTGCAAAGGTTTTTAAATTGTTTGCCTAATGTGTACAAGGAGAAAATTGAATTTGACAATCCCAAGACGATGGATGAGGCTGTTAGAAAAGAAATATTATGCTATCAGCAGTTTAAAGGTAAAGCTGAACAAGGGAAGAGCTGGCTGAACAAGGGTGAGTTCAAAGGTAAAAGACCAAAATCAGCGTATCTAAGAAATTTTGGTAGAGATCATCAGCGGAAAAAATTCAATAAACCAAAAGAAAGTCAAACTGCTTAGTCCCAAGTGGTTTCAAAACCAGTAGAAGGGAACAATAAAAAGGAAGGGACAGTCAGAATGAAAGAACCTTTGAAATGTTGGGGCTGTGGAGAACCCCATATGATGAGGGACTTCCCTCATCGAAATATACACCTGATCAGCAGAGAGTGAGAGGCAACAATGTTAGAACACATAGCCGTAAATATACCAACTATCAAATAAGGGGCCTGAAAACCTGAAGCGTAACATCACAACCATGGTGGAAATGGAGGGTAAGATTTCTGAACTACCTATTACTGTTTTGATTGATCCAGGTGCTTCTTTGAGTTACATTAGTCCTGGAATTGTAGAAAGATGTAAAATTAAACCTGAAAAATTTCAGCAGTCATGGTTGGTACAGCTGGCCACTGGAACTAAGAGAAAAGTCACTCATAAGCTGCCCAAAACAACAATACAATTAAATGGTTTTTCAACAGAAGTAAACTTGAACATATTGCCATTAGGATCCTATGATCTGCTGATAGGAATGGATTAGCTAGAAAAGAAGAAAGCTCTAATGAACTGCTGGGATAAAACCCTGCATTGTGTGGATGAAGAAGGGAAACCTTTTACATTAAAAGGGAAACCAAAGTCCATATCCGTAAGACAAATATCAGCCTTAAAATTGAAAAGAACAGCTAGAAAAGGATACCAAGTCTATGCAGTGCATGTAGAAGAAATAGAACAGCAAACTGAGGAAGAGTTACTGGATGCTATACCAGTCATCAGAGAATTTAAGGAAGTCTTTTCCAAGGAAATCCCTCATCTTCCGCCCAAAAGAGAGATTGATTTTTCAATCGATCTAGTACCAGGAGCAACACCTGTTTCTCGAGCACCTTATCGAATGAGCCCTCCTGAACTAATGGAACTGAAAATGCAATTACAGGAATTGTTAGATAAATGGTATATCAGACCAAGTGTGTCTCCTTGGGGAGCCCCGGTTTTATTTGTGAAAAAGAAAGATGGAAATTTTAGGATGTGTATTGACTATCGTCAACTGAACAAGTTGACCATTAAGAATAGATATCCACTTCCTAGAATTGATGATCTTTTCGATCAAGTGAGAGGAGCTTCAGTCTTTTCAAAGATTGACTTAAGGACTCGGTATCACCAAACAAGAATTGGGAAGAAGAAGACATCAAAGAAACAACATTTTGAACCGTATGGGCATTACGAATTCTGTAGTCCTACCTTTTGGCTCGACGAATGCCCCGCCACCTTTATGTGCCCTCGATGAACAAGGTGTTGAATAAGTATTTGGATAGATTTGTAAATTTGTTTCGGTGTTCATAGATGATATCCTAGTTTACTCAAAAAGTGAGGAGGAACATAAAGAACACTTGAGGATAGTATTGCAAACTCTAAAGGAAAATCAGCTATATGCCAAGTTTAGCAAACGTGAGTTTTATAAAGATAAGATCCAATACTTGGGTCATATTATTTCTAAACAAGGCCTTGCGGTTGACCCTGAAAAGATAAAGGCTATAAAAGAATGGCCTGTACCAGCTGATGTTTCAGCAGTGAGATCATTCATGGGGATTGCCAGCTATTATCGCAGATTTGTAGAAAGATTTTCTGCCATAGCACATCCCATCACATCATTACAAAGGAAAGGTGTCAAGTTTGAATGGACTGAAAAATGTCAACATAGCTTCGGAAAGCAAGCAAAACAAAAACTCACTACAGCCCCTATCCTAAAGATTGTAGATCCCGATAAAGAGTTTGTTGTATGTACAGATGCTTGTAGAGAGGGGTAGGGAGGAGTTCTCTTACAGGAAAATGTAGTTATTGCCTATGAATCTAGGAAACTGAAAGTACATGAACAGAACTATAGTGCCTATGATTTGGAGTTAGCAGCTGTTATCCATGCTTTGAAAATGTGGCGGCACTATCTTCTGGGAAAAAAGTTTACATTGATGACTGATCATATTAGTCTCAAATACTTCTTTTCCCAAACTGATCTGAATGCAAGACAAGCCAGATGGCTGTCCTTTTTAAGTGAGTTTGATATGGACATAAAGCATATCAAGGAGAAGGAGAATAAAGTTGCTGATGCATTAAGTAGAAAATGCTTGTCCAAATGTGTTATGGTGCCCAGCTGGAGATGAGGAATTGGTGGATTGGGAAAAGCAAAGAACTCGGAACCAATATGAAGCACTCTTGGTGAAACTACAGAAACAGGATAAAACTGAGTTCACTAAAAACCAAAGAGGGCTACTCTACTTCAAAAACAGGTTGTATATTCTAGATATAGAGTCACTGAAAAGAGAAATTCTGGATGAATATCACAAACAGCCCTATGCAGGACATCCAGGATACCAAAAGATGTTAACAGCTTTGAAGAAGAAGTTGTTCTGGCCAGGAATGAAGAAAGATGTGGCAGAATACTTAAGTAAATGTATGGAATGTCAACTAGTCAAAGTTGAGCATCAACACCCAGCAGGGCTTTTAAATCCCCTGCCAATTGCAGAATGGAAATGGGATGCAGTTTCCATGGATTTTATAACAGGACTACCCAAAACCAAATACCAACATGATTCAGTAATGGTGGTAGTAGACACTTTAACCAAAGCTGCTCACTTTATACCAGTTAAATCTACTTTCGGAACAACTCAAGTAGCTAATGTTTTCCTAAAGGAGATAGTAAGACTTCATGGAGTTCCCAAAGTAATTGTCTCAGATCGAGATGCTAAGTTTATAGCAGCATTTTGGAAGGGGTTGTTTGGAGGGATGGGTACTAAACTGAATTTTAGTACTGCCTATCACCCTCAAACTGATGAGCAAACAGAAAGGACAAATCAAATTTTAGAGGATATGCTGAGAATGTATGTGATGGATAGGCCATAAAAATGGGAAGAGTATCTACATTTAGCTGAGTTTTCCTATAATAATAGCTACCAATCCTCTATTAAGATGAGTCCGTTTGAGGCACTTTATGGGAGGAAGTGCCGAACTCCCTTGAGCTGGAGTCAACCAGAGGATAAACTGGTGTTGGGACCAGATGCACTACAAGAGATGCAAAGAATTATCAAACAGATACAAAGAAATATCAAGATAGCACAAGATCGCCAGAAAAGCTATGCTGATAAGAAAAGAGTGCACCGAGAATTCAAAGTGGGGGATCATGTGTATTTACGCATCAAACCCAAAAAGAGCACACTTTATGCTGGAAGTTGTGCAAAACTTGCACCTAGATATTGTGGGCCTTTTGATGCTTTAGAAAGGGTGGGACCATTGGCTTACAAGTTGGCCTTACAACCCCATGTTAAAGTGCATAATGTGTTTCATGTTTCGTTATTAAAAAGATATGTGCATGATGCTTCTCACATAGTTGATTGGAATGTTGTATTGTGTGGAACCGCATGTATGTGGTAGGCGGTAACCGCTTCAAATATTGGAGCGGGAAGAAATTGAATTGAGAAACAGAACAGTGGCCAGAGTAAAAGTGCAGTGGAAGCACTTTACTGCCGAAGAAGCCACCTGGGAAAGGGAAGCTGAAATGATGGATAAATATCCATTTTTGTTTAAATGAACTCTGGTAGTTGAAAAACAACACCGAGGACGGTGTTTATTTTCAGAGGGGGAATATGTAACACCCCCCAATTTGTGTGTTGAATTTTTAAATTTAGACATTGAACTTTAATCCTAAAGGGGGTGGACCCCAAGGGATAAGTATGGTGTGAATGTATTTGCATATTTTATTGAGGAAATAAATAAAATGATTGTGCAATTTGACCAAGATGAGAATTAGAGATCACTTGCCAAATCCATGAGGATGGATAAGGCAACAAATCCCCAAAAAACTTTCAAAAATCCTTGAAAGAAATTTATTTAGATTTGATGAGGAATCTAAATTTCCCCAATGAAGAGGAGTAGTTGGGAAGAGGTGAGAAAAAGCCGGTCCAAGCTGGTGAAAGCTTAAGGAGTAGGCCTTTTAAAGAATCCCAAAAATGGGAAGCCTAGGCTAAAGAGGAAAGAAAGCATCCTGCTATTCTGGACGCAGAATTAGAAACATGCTTTGGGGAATTATGAGCTTAAATAAGCTGCTCCTAAGTAGATCAGAGGTTGATCTGTGCTAGGAGGTGATCTCTGCTTGGGGGCGAGTCCTGGGAGACAAAGAGGATTCTAAGGTTGGGAGGCTGGTCAATTGCAGATTGTGGTATGTTCAGAAATTTTTGTTATTCTACTTTCTGATGGTATGAATTGGCTACATATATAAAAATAAATTAAATGGTGTGATTGATGTTAGTACTAAATTTAACAGAATCCATCCTAAGGTATTCACCTTCCAGATTCTGTTTAGTTGTAGACCAGAAATCCATAGAGTAGAAACCCCAGAAGCTCTAAACCAATTGTGGTCTAAATCTGAAGTTTCTTAGTCTCTATGGATAATGAAATATTCTCTTGCTTTCTGTAACTACAAATGTGAAAATTGTGCTCATATGTATAATAGAACAATATGGTAGTAGGTACTGAAGTTTACATGGTGCAAAGCAAACAGGAAAGAAAGTAAGATAGTAGAATCTTACATTCCAACTTGTGACAGGAAAAGCATGATTCTATTCTATATGATTATTTTAGCAGTTATAAATGTATATCTTACATCTCTAGATCTATCCTTGAGCCTTGAAACCAGTATAGTAGCAAAATACTCAAAATATAATTACAGTCTTATAGTCAAGCACTAGAGAATGCATATAGGTATACATCAAAAGAAAAATATAATTTAAAAGCTAGGATTTAGAAAATGTACTCTTACTAACCTAAAGAGTGAAGCTACACTATAGAGTTATTACAACATTCATAGCAAGAATAAGGTGTATATTATTTTAAATTCATCTCTAAACCTTGAATGAAATAAATATTATGGTTACGAATTTAATTTAGGCTTAAATGTGTACTATACTATTAAATCCATGTAAAAGCATTTAACAAAAATATCCATATATTAATAAGTGTCAAGAACCAATACCAATAGGCCCTTTTTACATAGACTGCACGTGAGCTATACCTATATATATATGAATCATAGGTATGGAAATATATATATATATAAAAAGAAAAGGAGTTATAAATACGATACATATATATGAATTATATATGTGCAAAAAGGAGATACTAATACGAATCCATTATGATAAAACGAAACATATATATATGATTCCTATGACAAATTGAATAAATGTATAGTTACTAGTCAATTTAAGTGCGTGATGTCAATTAAAGCATACTCACCGTCTTCACCATAAATCAAACGAAAAACTTTTGGTCATCTCGACTTTATAGCGCGGCACGTCAAGGATTGTTTTAATGCCAACAAAAATTAACAGAGTCCACTATAAATCACTAATACGATTGCTTATATAGCTGGCCGCAACAAGCACAAAAATGCCGACGTCGAGAGCCAAACCCGACCGTATTCGCGCGCGTTCTATATACTAATTATGAGAAAACAAGGAGATAATAATAAATACGGAGCGCCATAATAAACTCATTAGATTTTGATTTGGGCGAAAGAGTTAGAGAAAAAAAATAAAACCCAAATGGTAAAAGAGTCATGCAGGGTTCCAAAGGAATTACGATCAACGATAGTCATTATAGAGACGTGCACAGTAGGTCAAATCCGCGAAATCCTCTGTTAGGCCACCATAAAAGAGGCCGTGGCAATTGTGAGGCCGCCAGATGAACCGCAACCAAAATATGAAACAACGCCTCCCAAAATAATAGTCAGGGACATGATTAACGGCTGTAGTTGAGCTTCCTGCAGCGTTTTAAAATAAATTTTACATATCAAGAATCGTATGTAAGTCCGTCCAAAGCCAGCATGAAATAACTTGCGCTCGGAAGGTATACTATCCTCACCAAAGCGAATGAAACAGAAACGCGGAGCTTTCGTTCAGGGAGGTGGGTAGCCGACATGAAAATTCGGCACCCTTTCCTCGTTGGAATAACAACCAAAAACGACAGTAAGCCGAAATGGAAACTATGGACATAGTTAGAAACTGTAGATTCAGAACACTTGTTATTCTCGCGGAATGAGACCGTTCGACAAAAATATATAATCACAAACCTAGAATAAATTTGACAGATCTCGGGTGTTTTTGAACAATAGCAGGATAGGGTCAACACATAATAAACCAACTGAATCAAAATCGCTATAACAGGAAGGAAAGAACTAAGGGTTTACCTGCGAGTAGCATTTCACCTTTGCGTCATGCTGAAGGTAACCACCGAAAAAGGAGGAAACCAGACGGTGCGCGAGGAAATGTGCAAGTTGGTTGTGTAACGACTGCCGCACTTGGACGTGTGGGAAATGGGATTTGGAAGAAGCTCGATGTTTAACCCCCTGAAGGACCTACAAATGTTTAGGCATGAATGAAACATAATGAACGCAGAAAAGATAACTATTAACTCCAAAACCCCATCGATCAGACTCCGAATGGAGTGCAACACTGTGGTAAGAAATAAAAAAAAAAAAAAAATTAAACTGCTCCAACGTGGACAGAAAGAGGCTACGATCTCCTGCCTCCTCTGCGCAGATATACTACAGCTAGTTAGATACTGTAGAGAAAGAAAAAAAAAATGATGAAACCAGGATAGTAAAGATTTGGGAATGAAGTCGAATGAAGGGGGTTTTCAATTAAAAGAACACCAAAACCCTAATTCCACTATATCAGTACATCAGAAAATCCCGAGGTTTATTGAGAAAACCTATCTACGTTGACAGTAAGGTACCAAGCGCCATCCAGGGGGCGCAGAGGAGGAGGGCATCCTATGCATGCCGTCACAGAGGTAAACCTAGAAATTTCCAACAGCCAGAGGCCAAACTCAATGCACCCAGTACTTGCACTAGCCTTCCTCCCGCGAACGAAACGTGCTCCTGCAAACAAACACCAGAAAAATATTATATTTCACTCACGCATCAAACCAAGATGGACAAAACAGTGCAGTAGACGGCGCATACAATCCTCAAATCGTACTAGGATGGGATACCTTGCGGAGGAGCACATAACGCGTGTATGGGTAGGTCCCAAATAAAAAACTAGGGTTTACGCCACCGCCTATACAGCTGGCATTCTGTACTGTGGTGATAAGCGCAATAGTTATCCGAGGGAAAGGAGGTAGCCACGCCGCGACCATACTGTAAAGAATGTACGCCAGTCATGCATAACTAGTTCGGGTTGAGGACGACACGTCTTCACCAACCTCATAATCCCAACGCCGAAAGTTTTCTATAACTCTGTCTATACAGATAATTCACGGAATGAATGGTAGTTATGATGTGTTCAATTGAAGGTTCATTATAGCCTGCAATGAAATTACGCTATGTCAAATCTTTCTTAGAGGGCGACAACTGCTTTTAGTTTAAAGGCATCAACATAGGCGACAAAAATATATATAAATATAGTTTATGTCATGTGGTTGTATGGGGCGCACCTTCAATAGTGGTACCAGGTGGTACCAATAGCTATATGTGAGGTTTATGTATATATAAGTTATGTATAAGTGAATGCACTTTTAATGGACTTTATCCAATGCCATATATATATAAGGATTTGGTATTGTATATATGGGTGTTCGATATTTTATATGGGTTCTATATATATATCAAGCTTATGCATAGGTGTAAGAAACTTGAATTGACTTTATTCAACGACATATATATATATAGGATTGAAATTATATATATATGGGTTCGATGTTTTATATATATAGGATTGATACTATATATATATATATGGATTCAATAATTTATATATATGTGATATATCATTACCACATGTGGAAAAAGAAATATGAGTGTACTTAGGGCTATAAGAATTCTATAAGAGACTTAGCATGGTATGTACACGAGTCTAATGTGAACTTGGGTAGCATTGAATGTTAGTAGAAAGGAAAATACCAAGGGGATCCAAGTATATATTGAAAAAAAAAAAAAAATTTCCCCGTAAACTAGAGGTGTTACAGGTAAAAAGCTATTTATATTGGAAAGTACAAAAAATGGAGCTCAAAGTTAATGAAAAAATATAAATGGGTATGAAAAATGTTAATGAAAAAATGGATACCGACAATATATAGTGAAAGTAGGGGGTTTTTAAATTGGGAAGGTTTATTGGCTTATATTGGTAGGGGGTTAAATAATATGAGTTTTAGAGGAATTTTCCAATATGTACTCAAATTAAGGATATTTTCTAATATGCTATGGTTGCACATGATATATTAGAGGTTCATTGAGTGAAGGCCCCGTGGTTATTATACTAAAATAATCCACAAGAATAATAAAATATTATTTTTTTAACTCACAAAATTTTCATATGACCACATATATCTACAAGTACTAGTTCTAATGGTTTCTATGTTTCCTTTCCAAGTTTTTTCAACTAGAAAGGAGTCTTTATGGTTCTTACCAAGAATATATCCTTCACAAACATGATAAATAAAATCAACAGGAGGGAATATTTTAACCATTTTTTTATTATGTAGTGACTTTAAACATATTTATGGCGTAAGGTGTTCCCTTTGAGAATAACCTCTCTCTTGCCCACCTATCATCACTCTGCGTCGTTGGATTGGAGGATGTTCAACCATTTTATCATCATAGGCCAAGGTAGTTGGAAGGAACGGTCTCGAGATATTGATGAAGGTGTCCCTGACTTCTTGAGCAACCCTTCGGTGTCCCACACCTGCACCAGCATCTCCACAACAATTTCTTTATTTTCCAAAAATATTGGACAATTTAGAAAGAAAATATTTAGATGGGATTTTGAAAATATATTGTAACTCCATCTTAACACTTGATACAACTTTGCGTCAATGGCCCCGAGATTTGTTGGGACAAAATAATCTCTCCTTCTCATCAAATTTAAAGCTAGGATCCACTCATCTTCAATATTTTTAAAACTCATGGCTCCAATAATTGCATTTAAGGCCAATGGAAAGCCTTTGGAATCTGATGAAATTTCTCTCGCTCTATCCTTTATAATATAATTCTCAAGTACAATTTTTTTTTTCAATTTTTTTTTCTAAATAACTCCCAACCTTCATCTTAGGACAAGGGTTTTATCTCCAAGGGAAAACCATTGCTCCCATATTTTTGATCACTTCTGTGCTACAGCAAGGCTCTATCTATACCTATAGGCTCGTTATTTACAAAGACTGGACTGTAAAAATTATTTAAACCTTTACTCATATATCTGTGTGAGAAGAGGATACTTCCTTTATGAATTTGAAGGTTTTCATAAGCAAATCAAAATTCGATATCTGTTGTGTACAAAATTATAAGGTCCTCATCCATACTCGGTGGCCAATTATATACAAAATAAGGTTATAAATATTCTTTATCCCTTTGCTGATTCATCCATGCAAGAAAAGGAATCTAAGTATCATTCCATCTTAATGCAAAAAATGTTTAGATCTTGTCTTGGCTAGTCCGGTAACCAAGTATCGTTTGTCAGGTTCGAAAGTGGTTAAGTCGCATCATACTAATTGCCATGGTCATCACCACTAGCCTCATCGAAGAAGCTTCCATTTCAACCTTTAAAGTGTTTTTTTATCTCTTAAAAGCACTAGATGGGGAAAAGGTCTTCCTCGTCCAAAAAAAAGCAAGAGGGACAACATTTATGTTGAATCTGTCTATAACCATTGTCATTTTTACATTGATGTTTTTTTTCATAAGTCATTTTTTGGGTTCTCAATGGCTAGAGAACATGAATGGGCTATCAAATGTAATATTTTTTCCTTATGGGTTTTTGTGGCCATTTTTTCTTCTTCTTGTCACAAGGATGTTTTTCTGCCAACAAATTTGGGAGAATCAAGTGCCTTTAATTTGTTTGATAGAATGAAATAAGAAGGGATTGCACCTTTTCCAGTTGCACTTACACCCATATTCTTGGTAAACTCTTTCAAATCAAAGGGTTTGAAATTGGATTCGAGTAATTATAGATGTTTGATTAGGGTTTGTAGAAATTCAGGCCAAAAGCAAAGAGTACACAATCTCAATGAATAAATTGAGATCAATTTTTAAGAGTCAATAATGAGTCATTAGATTACTACAAGATTTTTGAAGTTGGTATTTTTTTCTTTTGTGCATGATCCTCTAACCAAGTAAATTGTTGTCATTTAATTTAAGTAATTATTTGTATGGTCTTGCATTTTGCAGATAGTTTGGTTTGGGAAATGAAGATAATTCCTATGGAGATTGTTAATTTGTAAAAAAAAATTGTTAGAATACCATGTGCCAATATTATCACTTAGCAATACCAGACACCTAAAAAATCATAACTCAGTTCAAATGATACTTGTTCATATGAAATTTTTTTAATCAATTAACTTAAATAAAAGGATGAAAAGGGAGATAACTACTTTGGAGATATATCTCAATGTGTATACCACTATGAATATTCTAAAATATTTCGAGGTTAAATCCATACCACCCACCTCTAGCCTAGTATGGAAGAGATATTATACTGTCGTGTCATGTTATGTAAACATTTCAATTCTTTCAATTACATAAAAAATAAAATAATTAAAATAAAATTGAAGTAAAATAATCAATTTATCATTGTAGTTTTTTAGCACAAGGTTTTGACAACCCATTATTTTTCCAATTATATATATATATCAAAAACTATAAAGACCCATTAAACTTCGTCAATTGACACGGTCTGCACATATGAATGTATAGACAACTACATACACAAATCAAACTGCAAATATTTTAATGAAGGATTCGGTTCCCACGGCACCCATGTTCGTTAACCGTTTTGAATATTCCATTACGTGATTTTTCTTAAATCAAACTTGAGGTATGGATTAACAACTAATTCATAATCTAAAACAATCATACATGTATATTCAAAACATATATATCTAAGACAATAATATAGGACGAAGTGAAAAATAATTCGCTCCAAGATTTTCTCTGCTTTCCTTTCGAGACTTACTTCTGCCAATAATTCATAATCTAACAGAACCATACATGTATATTTAAAACATATATATCTAACACATTAATACAGGACAAAGTCAAAAATTAATTCAACGCATGGGTGAATTAATACACATCATGGGCGATTATACAAAAAATGTTTTTTTGTGTTTCCCATAAGCTTTTACCAAACCATGAATTAAATTTCCATTTGAATTTGATTCTTTAATTTGTTGTGGTATGGGTGATTGTCCTCTTGTTCATAACTTCATTTAACACATGTCCTTTCCTGCAAACCCAATATGCAACCTAACTTCATTTAACACATGTCCTTGCCTGAAAACTCAATCCGCAACCTGCAAAAAATCTACTGAGGCATGGTTGTTGCCAATTCATTTAATGTGGTAGTTGAAATTAATTTTCCAACACTCCCTCTTAATCGAAATTTCCATCATTGGCCATTCCAAAAAAATCTATGAGATAAACAAAATTTTGACGTGCCAATGGAATTGTGAAGATGTTTGTAAATTGTTCTTATGACCTACAATGTTGCAACGCAATCTCACCATTGTTAACTAATTCTCTTATGGAAAGATATTTAGCATCAATGTGTTTTGTACTCTTGTGAAAAACATAATTATTTTATAGTGCAATTGTTAAACTATTGTCGCAGAAAATATTTGTTGTTCTGTCATGTTGATGGCATAAATACCTCAACATTCTTCTCATCGAAATTGTTTGACATGCTCCTACTATTGCAGTGACATATTCAACTTCTACTGTTGACAATGACACTATTGGTTGCTTCTTGGAAGCCCACGAAATGGCTCCTGAACCCAAATGAAAAACATATTCTGACATGCTCTTTATGTCATCAACACTTCCTGCCTAGTCACTGTCATTGTAACCAACCAACCTAAAAGATTCTGTTGTGATGTACAAGACGCCATACTCCTTTGTCCCATTGACATACTTTAAATCTTTTTGGCTACTTGCCAATGTGTCTCCTTGGGTGTCTCCATGAACCTTAACACCAAACTCACTACATACATTATGTTAGGCCTAGTTGTGGTCAAATACATTAGGCTTCCTAGCATACTTTTTTCTAATGTCAAATTTACATTGCTACTACAATCTTCCTTGCTCAACCTCAACCCCATGATAGTTGGAGTTGTTTTGCATATTAAACCTCTCTAAAATTTCTGCAACATACTTTGCTTGAGAGATAAAAATTCCATTTTATTTTTGCTTCACTTCTATGGCAAAAGATTACCTTAGCAACCCCAATTCAGTCATTTCAAACTCAATTTTCATGACTTCTTTGAAATCAGCGATGAGGAAATCATCACTGCCTGTAAAAATCAAATCATCTACATACAAAAAAAAAAAAAAAGCTTATCATCACTTTCTTTGATGTAGAGACTAGGCTCACCATCACATTTATCAAACCCATTTTCCATCAACTAAGCATCTATCCTGCTATACCATGCATGCGGTGCATGCTTCAGCCCATAAATAGCTTTCCGCAACTTGTACACCTTTTCTTCTTAGCCTTCTATCTTATAACCCGGAGGTTTCGAAACATATACCTCCTCTTTCAGCACTCCATTTAAGAACGTTGATTTTATGTCCATTTGATACACTTTCCATTTACGTTGCGCAAGAATTGACAACACTGAACACACTGTCTCCATTCTTGGGACTGGTGCAAATGTCTCCATGTAGTCTCTTTCGTGTTGTTGCTTGTAGCCTTTGACAACTAGCCTTGCTTTATGTCTTTCAATCTCTCCTTCAATGTTGCTCTTGGCCTTATAGACCCGCTTCACTCCAATGAATTCTTTTCCTTGCAGAAGCTTCACTAACTCCCATGTGTCATTATTTTCTATCGCTCCTATTTCTTCATCCATTTCCACAACCCATTTTTCTTCTTTTACTACATCCCCACAATGAATTGGGTCATCTACATGAAAAAATAATGCAAATAAGGAATTCAGACCAGTTCTAATATCAACTTCATTTTTCTCATATATTTCACTTAAATTTCTAAATTTGAGTCCTCTTATGCTTGTGGAATATGGGCTTGACATGTCACTTGGTGCCGTGCTTGAAGTAGATCATTTAGTTGTGGATATTTGTGGTGTGCTTGGAGAATAACTTCCTTGAATGTGTGACATTGTCCCATTGTTTGTTTGCGGTGTCATATGTTGACTTCTTTGTTGAGCTTTTGTAGGTGTAGGAGGAGTCACCGTTGAGGAATTACTTGGTGCGGTCAATTCTTCTTCGTCTATATGTGGTATACATATCTTTACATTGAATGTCTTCTCTAAACATCCATCCCATGCTTCCTCTTCTATGAACTACACATATCTGTTGATTATAACTTTCTTGGTTGATTGATTATACAGCTTGTGTGCCTCGGATTCATCACTGTATCTAGAAAATATAAATTTCTCCCCCTTGTTGTCTAACGTCTTACTCAACTCATCTGGGACATGTCCATATGCCACACATCCAAACACTCTCATGTGAGTGAAATTATGCTTTCTTCCACTCCATGCCTCTCTAGGAACTATGTTCTTAACGCTTTTGGTTGGACACTTATTAATGATATATGTTGCACAAGCGACAAATTCATCCCAATAATAATTTGGAAAATTCTTTGCCTTCAACATACTCTTTTCCATTTCCATAATGGTCCTATTCTTCCTTTCTGCAACACCATTTTTCTGAAGTGTATACCTTGTTGTAAATTTCTTGTGAATTCCATGCTCCCTGCAAAAACGTAGGAAGTCACTTGAGATTTATTCGTCACCTCTATCAATCCCCAACACCTTTATCTAGTGTCCACTTTGCTTCTAAAAAAGATCTTTGTATTGGCAGAAGTGCTCAAACACTTCACTTTTCTGTTTTATGAAGTAGACCCATGTCTTCCTTGTGTAGACATCTATGAAGGTAAAAATATAATAGCTGCCATGAACTGATGGTGTTTGCGTTGGTTCACATAAATGTGAATGGAAAATCTCCAAATCCTTTGCCCTTATTGAATTTCCTACTGGAAATGATTCTTTGTGTTGTTTTCCCAAGATGCATCTTTCACATTGGTTGTCTGGTTGTTCTATGAGTGGAAATCCTTTCACCATGCCTTTCGTATGCAACAAATTAAAAATTCCAAAGTTGAGATTACCAAATCTCAAATACCATAGCCAATTTTCATCTTTGACATCTACTTGAAAGTCTACTTGTGTGACAACTACAACTTTTCTTTCATTCTCTTGTGATTTCATTAATAGTTGTGCTTGTGCACCTTCCTCCTTCAAATATGATTTTAACTTGAGAGGAAACATTCTATTGTTTGTCCTCTGAAAATTTGCAATCAATTGTCTTGTTGGAGACTTATCCAAAATTGTTCACACATCATTTTTGAAAAAGACATCATAGCCCTTTTGCATGAGTTTTCCAATTCTTAGGAGGTTATGCTTCAAACCAGGGAAAAAAGAAACATCTAAATTATACTTCTTCTCCCCCTTCTTTGTTAGAATGTCTACTCTTCCTGTTCCCATGAAAGAGACTTTGCTATCAATCCCTAATTTACACTTTCATCTATATTGGAAAACATTTCTATGTTCTCAGTCATGTGGTTGCTATACCTTGAATCTAGAAACCATACATCTCCTTGTTTTTCTTGTGCTACAATACAAGCTAAAAACATGCTATCATGGTTATGATTTTCCTCTATGAAATTAGCACTTGGTTTGTTACTTATGTCATATTATTTCTTTCTACATTCATTTTCATAATGACAATACTTCTTATTGTGATTACATTAAACTTGGGATTTATCATACCTCTAATGTTGTGCTTGATTTTGGCTTGGGCCTTGGCTTGGATTTTGATTGTTGCACCTTCTACTTGAACTTGAAGTGCTGCTTCTTCCACCTCTATGTGGGCTTCTATCTCTTCCTCTAGAAATTGATCTTCCTCGACCTCTACCTATACCAAATCAAACATGTGTCTTGAAAGCATGATCCAATGAGGAGGTTTTTGCTATGCGTAGTCTATGTTCATGAGAAATCAGTGATGCATGAAGTTCATCCAGTGAAAACTATGCGAGACACCTTGTCTCTTCTATTGCCACCACAATGGCATCAAATATTGTTGGGATACTTCTTAATACTTTCTCAACTATTCTCCTTTCCTCAAGTGTCTCACCATGAGATGTGATTTCAGTAACCAACCCAATTACATGTGTAAAAAATGATCCTACATTCTCATACTTTTCATACAAATTGTATCAAAATGTCTTCTCATCATTTGTAGTTTTGTTGTTTTCACCTTTTCCATGCATTGGTAAGATGTATGGAGGGTATCCCCTGCTTGCTTGGACTTTGTTGCTACTGCAATCCTTGGGAAGATACTTTCATGAACTTCTTGAAAAATATAGAAGAGGGCTTTTGAGTCCTTCTTCGTATTGTCCCTCAAAAAATCTCTTTTTGCTTCTGTAAAAGCATTGTATGCTACCTTGGTTATTGGAAACCATTCTACTTGTAATTTTTTCCATTAAACTATGGTATTTGTGGATTATTCAAGCTTGTTCTTGTTCCTGCTATTTTCATTGTGTAAAAAGAACTTTATCCTTCTCGTAAATAAGCTAATTAGAAAATTTTCAAAACATCTTTTAACTCCTCAGTAAAAACACTATTTCTTCATAAAATTTCAAACCCTCACAAACCAAATCATATTAGTCTTTGCTGCTGTAAAATTTAGACTTGAAATCAAGCATACTTCAGAACATGAAATACATTCATATATGGAGCTTCACTAGTAAAACACTACAAGCATACTTTAAAACATGAAATGCATTCATATATGGAGCTTCACTAGTAAAACACTACAAGCATACTTTAAAACATGAAATGCATTCATATATGCAGCTATACTAGTAAAACACTATCTTTTACTGAGATTTAGGTTCATCAGGGTTGCTAAGTAACATAGGGTAAACCACGAAAATTTGTGACACCATTTTCTCCCCTTCTTTCCAGACTTACTTCAGCCACTAATGCTCAAAAATTAATACAAAGCATGGGTGAATTAATACACAACATGGGCTATTATACAAAAATGATTTTCTAGTAGTTAATTCTTGTCCATACTCTTTTATCAAATCATGAATTAAATTTCCATTTGATTTTGATTCTTTAATCTGTTGGGAAATGGTAGATTTTCCTCTGTTCATAATTTCACTTAATCTATGTCCTTGCATGCAAACTCAATTTACAACTTGCAAAACATTTACGAAAAACTCAATCAACATTCAGTATGGTTGCTGCCAATTCATGCTGTAGTTAACATTAATTTTCCAACAAGTTAAAAAGTAATAAAAATGTAAATTGTCTATAAAATTATAGAACTCAACCGTCTAAATAAATTGAAAAGTCATAAATTTTTTATAGACACTCTACCGATATTTTTGAACACAAAATAAGTGTTTATTTATTTTATTTTATTTTGTTTAAGAGAGAATAGAAACGTCTGACTTTTCAACTTATTTACACCCTTGAACCCTAGAAATCTATACACGTTCATTAAAATAATTGCAGTTTGATTTGTGTATGCAGTCGCCTGTGCATTCATATGTGCAGACCGTGTCAATGGACGAAGTTTAATGATTCTTTATAGTTGTCGAATTATATATATATCATTTAAAAGCAGGTCCATGACTGATATTATATATATATATATAAAGTCCATGACTGGGCTGTCTCGAGATGGACCCACTTATCGTCCATATCAGCACCGTTTAAAATGTAAATGTGGCACGTTTTTAATAAAACTTTATTTCAGTCATGGGTATTCTTCATCTTGCTCCAAATTACACGGAATTATAGGCTCTAGCCTCGTAGTTTGTTCGTGCTCCAATTTAAATGGTAGAGAATGAGGACATTTGTTTTTATAAATAGTCAAAGTTTTAGAGTCGTAGTTAGTAATCAACACAACTGTTTTTCCCTCAGCATTATTAATTTGAAACTCTTTTCTGGTAATGGAGATTAATTGGATCTGGAGATCCACTCGAAGAGAATATTTCTTGCTGGCTAAATTATGGAGTCTGGTTTGGTTGCGAAGAGTCTGAGTTTTAACTCTATGCCCTCAGCATTATTATTTTGAAGACCCTTTTTTGGTAGTGGATATTAATTGGATCTTGCTGGCTAAATTATGGAGTCTGTATAACCATAGAATTGAATTCGTTACACGTATATGGACTCCGACCAATTAGAAAAAGCTTAATAAATTATATTAATTTATTATTATTTTAGATTTTTTAATTAAAAATAGATAAAAAAAATTATATATTTAAAATTACATATTATTTTAATAATTTAAAAATAGAAATGAAAAATATATAGATTAATGTTCAATTTCAAATATCATATATTTTTAAATAAAATGACAAACACAAACGATAAAATCAAGTTATTAATTAAAAGAAAATATCAAGTCTTAGTTTAAGATTATTTATATAAAATATATTTAATAATAACAATAATAATAATATTATTATTATTATTATTTTAAAATTGTTAAATATAATAATATTTATATTTTAACTACAAATTAAATTCCAAATTAATTTAATCTAAATAAATTTAAATATATAAAACAAAAACAAATATAAATATTTGTTTTGTTTTACATAAATTCATTAAACTAATTTAAATAATATTAGACATCATATTATCATTATTTTAATTAATTATAAATAAATATTAACAAATTATCTAATTTAAATAATTAAAAGTGTAAGTCATTATCATGAGGAAATTTAAAAAGCTTAAAAAAATAGTTCTTCTAAATTAATTAAGGAAAAATAAAAATATTTAGCAATAATTTTTTTTTTTGTCAATTTAGTAGTGCCTTGCTATTTTCTATTTATATTCTAAAAGCAAGTTACAATAGATATTAGTTTTGTGACCTCAACCTGCCCGAAGGAAACTAGGTCTGTTGGCCACCTTAATGCATTGAAAGCCATCCAAAATTGAAAATGTTTCATTATTCTATTTGCTGCATTAGCAAGCTCACTATTTAAACTATTTCCAAAATAACAGTTAGAAACTAAAGTCCTGTCCAAAAAAACAAAAAAGCATATATAGTTTTAAACTGAACTCCTATCCATCTGATGATTCTATTGGGGCTGGGTCTTTTGTTGTGGATCCTAGCATGTCTACTTGTTGCAGCTGCTGAATCTACTTCTCAGTTCTTCCAACTCGATCTTCAATTCTCCCAATACGGTTAGTCGCTTGGTACTGAGTGACCTTGATGTATTGCATCTGAATATCAATGTCCTACAATAATTCCAACAATTTTGGCTCTTGCTTCTCTTTGCATGGATGAATACTCTGAATAGGCTTAGCTAAAAGGCACTTCATAATCCAATAAGTATGGACTGTTTGATTGAACAATGAGAGGGGACCTCAAGTGTTCCAGAGATCTGAAATGAAGTCCATAATTTCCACCTCTACTTCAATATCTTCCTCATATACTCTGAATTTCTCTTTCCCAACCATGAATTTCCTGTCTGACTTGAGACGAATTTCCAAGGGAGTATGTTGACGAGAGGTTCATTAAGACCTCTTGCTTTGTCTTCCTGCCTCTTTTCCTGTTCTCAGCTTCTGGTTTAAACATTTTTTGTTTCCATTTTTTTGTAGTATGGGCCAATGTTTTACTCGTTTGCCTCTTAACCATGGTGTTGAGCTGACTTATAATAAGACTGAGCTCTGGAATGAGCAAATAAGAAAAAAAGATAACAATTAAACCTCCAATCTTGTGACCATGAACATCAATTGGACGGTTATGATTCTCCTCTTGACTTGGGAGATGAAGAATGTTATCTTCCCTGACAATAGCGTGGACATAAAGAAAAACCCAGAAATGACAGAGACGTTGGTCACTAAGAAAAGACCAACAAACAGCATGGACAAGAAGGAGGCAATTTTTCAAACTATGCTCTTGGTCAGCTAAAAAATCTTAACAAGATAACAGAGTAGAGTCTACACAGACCAACATGAGCATATTCAGACTTCTATCAACATTTACTTTGAAAGGAAACGACAACGAGAGCTCATAGAAGAAGCTAAAACTAAACTAAATGTCCTGCCTTTTGCTAAGGGAATTGAAAAGCATTACATGACCACAAAAAAAGGAATTCAACCTAGAGGCCTGCATGAGATCACACTTATCATTTCTGTCACTTCTGAAGCTTAAATAGCCGACGGACCAAGCACAGTTAATCTTAACTAGACGGAGACGGTAACTACTCTTCACACACAAGTCGCGATTGGAAATACAATGCCTAGTATAACAAGGGTCTCTAAAACACGGCTCAACTAAATAAAATTTTTAAATGAAAAATTGAATGAATGGTTCCCTTAATAAAAGGGGAGTTTTTATTTTTGGATGGCAGATTTACATCAACCAGGTCAATTGTTTGAATCGCAAATCAGATTCAAATTTATTGTCAAATCTTGATTTATAATCAAATTTTGATTGGTCTTATCTAAACTAGTTTTTTAACTGCATATCTAATAGATTCAATATTCTCAAAAAAATTGGAGTATTTTTATTGTGAAGAATTCATCTATCAACTTATGATTTCAATAAATCCCTATTACAAATTAAATTAGAAAATAAACCAAAATACTTTCCAAAAAATCACACTTGAAAACCACTGAATTATTTTACCTTTACTCTTTTTTAAATCTAATATATTCTCTAAATTTATAATCAAGATTCTTTCCGATCAACCTGCCAAGGAAATTAATTTCACCACGGCTGGCTGAAAGTGAGAGACCTGCCGGCAACGTCTTCATCCTTGGAACGTGACCACGTAAGCGAAGTGGGTATCACATTGTTAAAAAAAATTCATTTCAGTGATGAAGATAGAACACGTACTTCAAAGTATTTTGGTAATATGTCACTTTCGGCAATATCAACGAATAGTAGCTAGGTCAAATATTTATCACATTGTTAAAAGAATTTCATTTCCGTGATGAAGATAGAATAAGCACTTCAAAGTATTTTGGTAATATGTCATTTTGGGCAATATCAACGAATAGTAGCAGTTGGAAATATTTAATTCCTACTTATCTATGGTTGTAATTCACAGTTGGAAATATTTTATCTATAGCTAGGTCAAATATTTAACATGGTTGTTGTTCATATTTGATTAGGACATTTTCAAAATTTATAATTAAAATATTTTTTCTGATTACACTTCTTTTTGGAATATTTTAAAATTAATTAATATAAAGATGTTTATCAGAATTTGTAATCATTTTTTTTTCTTTCAACTACAAATATCCGAAATATCTTCAAATCCGTCAAATAATTTGGATAAGGGTGCCTTGTCTTTGGAAGAAATTGTAGAAGCAAATTATCTTTTATTAAGTGGATTTGATAGAAATTGACCATTGAAATTAACTCATTATATTTTTATTGATTATAAATATTATTGATTATGAAGATTAATGTTTTTTTAAGTTTAGTAATCTTTTATCATTTTTTATTAATATAAAAAGCGAACATAATAAATATAAAAATTAGACTTCAACTTTTCCAAAGGAAACCAGGTCTGTTGGCCATCTGAGTGCATTGTACGCCAACAAAAACATGTACTTTCTTAATTTCCTAAAAAGAATATTAAGGTAACTGATATCAAATTTTACTAATACTAACATTTACAAAATACATAAGTAACATTCACTGAAGACATAAGTAAATCTAACTGCTAAAAAACTAGAACTGACAACTCTAGTCATCATCTGACTCTAGTGGGGCCGAATCTACACTGGAACCTGGCATTTCAACTTGTTGCATGGCTTTTATGTCTTTCTCCATTCTGTCAAGACGAGCACACTGATGTAGTTGACGCAGGTTGATTTCTTGGATGTTTCTATTAATCTCTACCAGGGTGGAAACTATCTTGGGCTCCCCTGCTTCCTGAATTGACATTATTGCCTTTAGCAGCAAACATTTTACTAGCCAATATGTTCTTATTGTGTGTTGAAACAATGAGATTCTCCCACGAGTATGCCCTAGATCTTCAATCATATGCTGTAATTCTTCCGCTGCCAAATCATCCTCCTCTTCCATTTTAGTTCTGGATTTTGTCTCCCATCCAAAAATATGAGATTTTAAAGAAGAGGGTGTTTCTTTTGAAAAGGTCTAAATTAAGGGCTCCATGAGCTCTTTGTTGGATTTTCGACCTCTCTTGGCTAGCAGGTCTGAGATAGTTTCTTTCTCTTTTTCCAATTTGGCCTTTCTTCCTCTGTTTTTCTTGACCATCTTGACTGGAAAGAAAACAAAAAATCCTGGAGTAGCAACACGATAGAAAATTCCAAGACAGTTAATGAGCAAGACATTGAAATTACAATAGTTTGGTAATGCAGTAGATGGATAGCAGTCGCAAGTGCCTTTTCCCTTCAGCAATTTAAAAACAATCTGGCCTTGCCCCTTAGCCTTCCTACCTAAGATACTAACTACCCCCAACCAGAACAGAGGTATAATATTAAGCAGAAGTAACCATGGTCCATAGCAAAACAAGCAAATCCCAACCCTACCAAGAACCCAAATTCTACATGCCCACCATATTTCTAAGCCCCATAATTCGAAATCGTTGTCTGCCTTATTCAGTGATATATGATAATACACATAAGCCTCACTTGAGAGCGTGACACTACCCTCCCAAACATTCCCATCATTGACCTGCGTGCAAAATATTTCCCAGGCTGACCCACGGACAATATCGTCATGGCTTCTAAGATCCTGAGGGGGAAGAGTATCAGTTTTTAAATTTTCTATCCTTACATAACTATGACCGAGGTGGTGATGTAGGCTTCTAACACTGGCTTTACGGACACTTCCAACCTTACAGACTTTACAAACCTTGGCAATACCATTATACAGATAGTTTAAAAAAACTAAAATATTCGCATGCATGCTGCGAAATTCTGACACTATCTTCATTTTCACATCAAGGAGGAATTCAAATACATACCAAGCCACCCACGCAGTCCACCAACGTTGTCGACGGTTTCTTCTGGAGGGCACACAGGAGATGCCAGCTTCTTCACAGCATAGCGAAATTACGAGAATGGTTAGAATGCCAAAGTTCTTAACCTGCCCCGAAACATTCCTCCCACCCTTATCCCAACAAAACACTGACATCCTCGCTGGCTTTTCCAACTGCTTGTCATACGAATTTATTACCATAATTATGTTATCACTTGGGAGATGTCCCCTCCACTACCCCGCTGGCCAATATCTACCACTCCTTTCATACGGTGGCCATGTTTCCGTCCTACCTCTCCACGCGGTATTCCCATTTCACCACCGTGTCTTCTTGGCATGCTACTTGCCGCTAGCCACCCTAATCGGGGGATTATGAATATTAATGTTGATGATTATTAAGCTCAAGGAAAACAATTTATTAATATGTTTGAACATTATTTTAAGGAAAAGTTGTTATATTCTAGTAATTACATTACAATTTTGGTAAATCCATCACTTCTTTATTTAAATCTAAGTATTTTTTAAAATTTCAAATTGCGATAACTATATTTGACCATTATAAAATAAAACAAATAGAATAGTTGAAAGATGGGAACATAAATTTTTATAATTAATTATTATTAAGACCAAAGGATTTGTCGCAAGGTCCCAAAAAAATTCATGTGTGGAAATAATTAATCTAAAAACTTGAACCATTGGGAAGCCTAATTCGATTGTATGAAGCCCAAAACCAGTTACCACTAGTCACAGAAACAATGCTTGAATTATTGGATTGAGTTCCTGATTTATTGATCAAAGTCTATTACGACTAGTTTTGACAAATTCAAATCATTACCTTGGCAGAGATTTATGAAATAGTCAAATTCAAACTTTAATCAGAATGAAGTTGTGATCTAATATTTTATATGATTTATTTATTAGTATTATTATTATTATTATTTATCTTTTTTTAATTAGACTATTCAATGATTATGATATGTTATTAGTAATTATTAAATTCAAAATTGCTAATTATTCTAATGATATTGTTATGATAAAAAATTTCTTAAAGTGATTTTCTCGTTTGAACTTCATTTTACTAAGGATCCACTTAAACTAGTGGTTGTGGCTCATTGTATAAAGAGGAAATATCAAGGTTCATTAAGTTCTTGTCAAGAGTTGTGACCTTCTTAGTGAGCTTGTCAACTATGTCCATCAGTGTTGCCACACAGATAACCAATTCGTGTTGTGCATTAGAATGATGGTTTTCATATAAGAGGATGGTTTTCATAGACAACCATTGAGAAGGGAGATTTAACCAGAAACAAAGTATAGACGATTTTTGGATTAAAAAATGTGATTAGGAATTCAAAATTGAACAACCCCAAATTGAAATGATTAAATGACCAAACCAAAGATTCTCGCCTGGTTCATATTGTGTTGGAGGTCACATTTCCCCTACTGATGAGTTTCTACCTGATAATCACTTTGATCACCACATGCATCAAAGCATCCACGGGCCTTCAGATCTTGATTTTGTTGTCCACATTCGAAGAAAAGAAACTTTGGAAAATTTCCCAACAATCCATAGATATCATGCTCTTGGAGGATGTTTAAGCATGTAAATAACCTTTTCATATTAGTATATTTCGTTTTTATTTATTACAATTCCATATCCTTGGGGATATTGAATATATACATCTTCATTTAATACACAATTAAGAAGGTTGATTTCCTATCAAATGGAAAACACAACCAATGATATTGAATGCTAAAAAAACTCTTATTATATCCCATCTTGTAACAAGAACATATGTTTCATTGTATTTTATACCTTATTGCTAAGTGAATCCCTTAGCAAATAACATTTCTTTGTGCTTTTATATGGATTCATGAACTACATAATTTGTTTTGTACACCCATTGTACCCCAATGACTTCTTTTTCAATAGGATGATCCAAAAGCTTCCATGTTTAATTATTGTTTCATTTAAGGATTGGATCTTTCTAAGAGGAGTTGGACTTGAAACAAGACTTGAAGTCGAAGAAGACATAGTGGATATAGTTTGGGATACTATTGGTTCGATTTGTAGAAATATAAGATTCATATTATTGTACACTAATTCTTTGATTTTCTTGTTACATATGTTGATTTCACTACCATTCTTTTTTCATCAAAAAAACACATCACAACTAACCAATAATTTTTCATTTTGTAGATTATATATTCTATAAGAATTTGTCTCCCTACAAGGAATAATAATAAAATGTTTCACACCTTTATTACCTATTTTATTTATCTTTTCAACAAGAACATGAACATAAATAATACAACCAAAGAATATAAAATGAGAAACGCCAAGTTTCTTTTACCCCATGCCTGGTATGGATATTTTTCTTCATGCTTCATGTTGGACATATATTAATCAAATAAACAAATGCAACGATCTGTTAGGAAAAATACTAAGGGGGAGGGTGGTCGAAAAGAGAGTGAATCAATACTTTAAACACTTCAATTTTGATTTATTATTCTGATTTATGTATGCTACAGTTGATCAGAATTTGGATTGGGGGAAAATTTTTCCAAAAAATCAAAGGGCTAATAATCGCACAAAACATAACGACCGAATTCGGCCCATCGCCATGAATCCGACGCAATTCGTTTCACTCAAAACAAAGTTTTTATGTGAAAGTTATAGCCTATTAATGACCGTGCCAAACAGAAATTTTTTTCAAAAAAATGGACAAGCAGGGTCAAAGGATAAAAAATTGGGTTTTCCTCCATTTCACCCAATGACACTGTGACAAATGTGACTGCACTATTCACCAGTTTGGTTTAAAGGTAATTTTTTTTTTATATTTTGGCTCCTAAGGTTCAATTCAATTTTTTTTTTTTTATATTTGGTTAGGGATGGCCCAAACATAGGTTGACACATGATGCAGACAGGGGCCGCCACGTTCCCCCTCTGGTGGACCCTCTCCAAAGTTCGAATTTCATATTATCCTATGGACCGAATATTATTTGCAATGGTGGAATTTTTTTCATATATGCATTATATGCTAAAGTCTGAAACATATTACCAAAGTCCCCATGGTTTAACTTATATTATGTGGCACATTTCTTTTAAATCCTAAGGTTGGATTTAAACTATGGGGACATGCATATACCTTAGTCCGAAAAATTTAATATACATTTCAAAGGATGGGAACGTTAATATTCGGTGGAAAAATTTTATACCCAAAACTGGGCGGAGGTCGGGGCTCAACCCCATGACCTCCCTCACAACAGTGCTCCGACTTAACACTCACCCATACCATTATCGTAATTATGTATAGGTTGCGGGTTATATTTATTTTCAAAGGAATTGATATATGGGGTTTTGGAGGGTGCCAGCCTCGCAGGCCATCTGCCTACCATAAGACCATACTTCATGACCATGGAGTGGAGTGAAGTAATAAACACGTGGATTATGTTATTAAGAGTGGATTTAATACTTGGTTAAATGCGCTAATCAAGTTATTAATCCAAATTATTATAAACACGCTCATGTGCATTTAAAACCTCACTTATCCCTTTTAATCTAAGATTATATTAATTAAACTCACGGTTTGAACTGGTGGAAAATTCAACAGTCACACCGAATTCGGTGGACCTCCATATTTGGTGGGGCTAACTAGAGTCTTCTCCAATTTTGGAGGCAGTTTACTAGGCAAATTTGTTTTGGCCATATCTTTGGAAAAATTAAACCAAATTGAGGGTAAGAATAGTCATTATTAGATGATTTTGATACTCTGAACACAATGGAATAGGTTATAGAGGCGTTGGAGCACTTCTAAAAGTGGTTTTTCCACTTTGAATATTAAAGAAGCCGAGGGCCACCACGAGAGGAGGTCATGCCTAGATCTACTAGAGACCATTTTTAGAGACCGAATAGTAAATTTTGAGGTTTTTGGGTATTCTAAAGCCAATGAAGCAGGTTTCAAAGCCATTATAGCATTTTAGGTGGATGTAATCAGAAATTTGACCATTAATCCCAAGAGGGCCTAGCTAGTTGAAGTAGGTACATGGAGATGTAGCCCAGGAGGGGTGAACTATGTTATCAGTTATTGTGTAATGTGTATGTTGTGTGTTATGTCTATGAATTTTATTTGTTTTAAATGAGCTTTTAAAAGCTAATTAACTCATAAATTTCTCATCAAGACAATTAAAAACTTGATGCATAAACCCCTTCATAATTGGTTAAATTGAGACGATCCTAAACACATTTATTTTTAAATGATGAAGGAGATAGCACAGCAAAACTAGTTTTCCCATATTCAGATCAAGTTGGTAGCAGAGCAAAGTTTAGTTCAAATTTTCCAAGGTTAGCTAGAATAATTAGCTGTTGGTTTTTGAATTTGTGTAAGGATAATTTAACAATGTGAAAGTTTATGTGTGAAGGCGAAGGTCAAGACTCAGAGCTCACTTCTCGAATTATAGCAATGAAGCTTTTTATGCATTGTAGGTGTGATGGCAGCTTCATCAAGCACTTCTTCTAGTCAAACTTCCTTAGAAAAAATATTTGATAAAAAGATGTTTTAGAAGCTCTACATCATGAATTTCATGGTGCAAGAGATGTATGAAGATAAGAGGGAGAGAATTATGCTTCAAGAGCAGTTGATTTCCATGAAGTAGGAGAGGCAAGAACTTCTTGAAAAGATGCATGAGGAGACTCAGCTCCATATTGCAAATGAAAACCTAGCAAGGATACATGAGATGGAGACTCAACTCCATTATGCCAAGGAAACCTTAGCCAAGTATCTGCATGAACATGAAGTATGAAATTCAAGTGTATCTTCTATTTCTTCTCAAGATGAATGTGTAGGTGCTTTTGAAAGACACTAGAGAAATAGGGTCCAACTTATTGATGAAAATGGGCTATGAAGGGAAAGGGCTAGGAAAATATGCACAAGTCATAGTTGAACCAATTTTTGTTGAGAAAAGGCCTAAGTATTTAGGCCTTGGTTATGGAGAACATGATAGAGAATGCTCCAAAGCCAAGGAGGCACATGAAGGTGTTCCAATAAGGACTTTCATTTCATGTTCATTACCTCAAGCTTGTGAAGATGGTGTTCATGAGGAATGCAAAATATTTACACCCACTTTGCAAGAAGGTGCTCATAAGCATGTTGTTAATGAGAATGGCAAGCAAGAGGATGTTTAAAGCTCTAAAATCATTGAATTCATTGTTGGTATTCCAAAGAGAGCCACTACCTCACCAAATTCACCTCCTCAATAAGGAGACAAAGGTGAATGTTCAAGGTATGAATCCACCTTTAATCAAGTTGGTTTTGATTATGATAAACATGGAAAATTCTCACATAAGATTTAGGAAAATTTTTCATGTTACTTTTGTGGTTTGGATAACCATAATATTTCAAGATGTTGGAAGAAGGTAGCCATGCACAGGAAACTTTTAAAACAAAGGAGGCAGCAAACCAAAGGTCCATTGGACAAAGAAAACCATGTTGAAAAGAATATGTAATTGTTTTTCACTCATTTCCATAAGCAAGGCCATCTCGTATACAAGTATTGGACTTTGTATCCAACAAGTCATCCATGAAATTTGAAGAAGGTGGAGAGAAACATTGACAAGAATGGAAAAGAAGATTCCATAATCGATGTGGGTCAGGATGATTTGCATGATGATGTGCAGCGAAAAGAAGCACCATTGAAATGGTTTGGTAAGAGATGGTTAGATTTATTATCCAATTAAGGCTTTGCATGTCTTTTGATGTTCATGCATTTCTTTTCCAATTGAATGCATGTTGCATGTTTACGCCATGAAGGTGTTTTAAAGTGGAGTATGTTGACTCGCTATTTTTGCAGCAAAATTTGTTCATTTCAGCTCTTTAAGTACATGTACATATGAATGGGGTTCTTGTACTTATGATTGTATTTGTGAGAGAGTTGAAGAATTTATACATGCATGAGCGTTTGTGTGTATGAACATGCATGAGTGATCGACTTGTGTGGGATTGATTGCTTTGTTTGACATGTATGTTGTCAACTTGAGAATGTTGATCATTTGCACATGCATGAATGTCAACTTGTGTTGGTCTATTGATTGTTACATGCATGTCATATTGACTTGGAAGAGTTGATTTTGTCTCCAAAGATGAAAGGGAGATGTTGACGAAGTGTGTCATGAGATGTGAAATTTTGTTTTTTTGGGAAAAAAATATTCAAATTGTTACACATGCTTATGCTTGACTTTAAAGTCATTTGTTTGAAGATGCATGTTTCGTCGACTTGTGTTTGGTCGATGGTTTGTACACTAATATGTGAGAGTACATGGTGATGTTCACATGACATGAAATTTGTTACTTTGTAGGAGCAAAAGGATATGTCGTCAAGTTGTATTTCTTGCATGATGTGTTTTTCAGATTGATGGTTGTGTTTGTGACAAGATGTCGCAGGATTTTTGAAGGTCAACTCTTGAGCGAGAAGCTCATGATTAGACTTCATTCTCAAATCATGGCATTGTTGGAAATGTTGTTATTGATGGAAAAATAGATGGAAAATGAGACATCATGGATGCAGAGAGATAGCAAAAGAAGACTGTTGAAAGGCAAAGAGAGAAAAAGAGGTAGAGTAGCAGCAAAGAGGCAGCAGAGATCTGAAGAGGATGTAGAGGGTCGAGCAGCTGCAAAGCAGGGCCATCTGAAGCAACCCAGGCTGCAGAATATGCAGAGAATATAGAGAAAATTGTGTAGAGTAAGGTTGCAGAGAGTAAAGTGAAATAGAGACAGAAGACACAGAAGCAGAGACAGAGAATACAGAGGAAGTGAAATGAAATAGTCGAGCAACAGAGAAAGGTTGCAGAGAGTACAGTGTGAAACAGAGACAGAGAATAAAGAGTCAGAGACATAGAATATAGAGGCAGAGCCATTAAGAAACCAACAGTGAAATGAACACAGGAGAGGCGAAACCATGCAGAAAGGGTGGAACCGAAAAGCAAAATAAAAATAGGGTTATGTGTATATGGGTTAATGAACGATCTATATATTTAAATGAAGAATGGAGGTTAAATAATAAATTGAAGCAAAACTACAAAATACCAGAACCTGGAGTCTAGAACGGAACCATGAGGAATAGTGAAGGCAGTTTCAGTGGAAGAAACAACCAGTATCACACTGCCCTTGAGTGGTAACTTGAATTCACCTTTTTGAACGCAATATATGTCGCTGATGGACACGTGTCTTTGGGTGGTATTTTAATACCACTTACATCGCTTAATTTTTTAGTGTTAACCCTCAGCCCAAAGAAAACGCGATATCAGCTGTGTCCGTCCAATTTCCAAGGCTGGAAGATCGACGGTGATCACACTTGTGCGATGAACAGAGGTTAGTTGAGGCAAAGCACTGTGGGTCCGAGTCAATTGTATGATTGAAAATTGAAACATAAACCAAAGTTTAAAGTCGAACCTTAGTTCTTATGAGGCTTATTTGTTATACATTCAAAGGATGTTATAATGGTTTTAAAGTTTGTTGACATGTATTATGTAAAACATGCTATGGGACCTACATTCATAACTGTGGGGCCAAGTATTATGCGAATTTTTGTGTATTGGGTCTATTATAAAAGTTAATTAACAAGTGGAAAGTAAGTAACAATGCTTTGTGGGCCCAGAGGTCAGTTTTAATTCAAGTCATGGTAAAATGTTTGAAAGAGCTTGTTTATGCGTCAAGGTTGATAGAAACTGTAATATTAATACAGTGTGGAGGAAGGTGGGCCCAAGAAAAACTATATATATTATCACCTGGGTAATTCCAAAAGGCCTGCTATAATGTATGATAGAGGAGGTAATATATGTCTTCATAGTAGTGTTAATATGAAATACCTCAAAGGGTGCGCGTATAAATTTTGTATATGAGAATATAAGTTGAGGTGGGCCTAGTTGAACTGTTGCGTTAATGGTTAGTGATTAACCATTGGAGAAAATGCTGAATGGTTGATATGTTTGCATATATTAATTGTGGACCTTGACTATGTTACGGATTAACAAGAGGTAAGCCAAGCCTTAGAAATTGCATTACAGTATTATAAAAGAGGCGGAGTATATGTGCAGTGTGGGCCCCATGTAAAAAGACTAGTTCAATGCATGCTTATTCCGAGAATCTTAACCCAAGCCGAAGGACACATAAAAGCTATTCCGAAAATCTTAACCCAAGATGAAGGATACATAAAAGCTATTATGAGAATCTTAACCCAATCTGAAGGATACATAAAAGCTATTTCGAGAATCTTAACCCAAGCGGCAAAGTATATATATATATATATATATATATATGTAGTGCTTTATATACAAAGGACCAAGATTACAATACAAAGCATATGTATTATATTCTTATGTGCGAGATTAAAAGAACAAAAGGTTCTATTGTTCGGGTTTAAAAAAAACGAAGTACCATAAGGTGGGACCCTCATGAATTGCATCGGAGAAACTTGTGGCTGTGGAACATGTTATTAAAAGTGCCGATGGCGATTGCGGACTCGATATGTTATAAATGGTGACACATATTTGTTTGAGTTCTGGCTTAAGCGCATCAGAGTGATTCATCGCATCGGAGGTGAAAGGGTAACGAAACAACTGAAATTTATGATTGCGATTGAGCGATCCGATGATAGCCGTTGGATTTTCTGAAGGATGGAAAGTGGATATGAGCTATTTGATTACATGGTGGGGCCTTTGCTAATCGCATCGGATAACTCCAATCGCATCAGCGCAGTGAAGTGAAAGTGAACAGTGAACCATCGCATCGAAGTAAAGCAGAATATCAGAACATACAATTGAAAGTTCTAACTCTGATCAATCACATCATAACCATAGCAAGAGGTGTAATCACATTAGGGCATAAGAAAAGATCGATTTGTGAGACCGAAAAGGCATTTTATATATTAAAATGGTCTATTATGATTATGTCACCGAGAGGCATTTGCGTTATATAGAAAGGGCAGTTTATATGTTAAAAATTCTTTACTATTACGCCGAGAGTTGAATTGCGTTATATAAAAAGCACAGTTACATATATGCAGCAGTTACACCATGGCAGTGAATAGGAGAGCAAGCAGAGCCGAAAAAGACAGAGACAATCACAGAAAAGACAAACACACAGTGATCCAAAACTGAATGGGTTGATTTGTAAGCCATATTGTAACTGAATGTAAACGCTTTTTAATTGGTTTATATTGTTCGTGATGCACTGGAAAGTCTCCGTTGGAAACAAAACTCCAATGTAACACTAAAAGTTGTACAAATTGCTGTAGTTTTCTGAATGACCTGGATAAAGGAGTAAGGAGGCAGAAGGCGAAGAGTCAGGGCTATTCACTTTGAATTCCTTGTGGAATACGAACAGTTATGAGGAAAACTATATAAAGGATATCACAACACAGAGAGAGGTCAAAGAATGCGGAGTATGAAGAATTGAGGCAGAGAAGATAAGAAAAAGGAGGAGCAGAAAGAGATGCTACAGAACATAGCTGATATCTAAGGTAAATCGGCAAATACTTTCTTTTGATATAATGAGGAAGTTGGAGCTTCCCTATCAAGTTGAAGCTTGATAGATGTCAGTTGTAGCTGACTGAGGTTAGAGCCTCCTATAGGTCGGTGCCTGCAGAAAATCAGTGGTGAGAGGGAGTTGGAGCTTGCCTTTGCATCACAACAATATTAAGATGTGGTTTTCTCCCTTTATGGGTTTCCACTTATATCTATTGTCTCTGTGTGTGTTGCCTATGTGTTGATATGTTCTATCCAATATGCTCAATGCTTGCTGCTCTCATAATAAGTTTGGTGTCAAATTATCTTAATACTTGCTGCTACATATTAAGAATGTTCACATATTAAGTTGGTTATAAAATTAAGTTGTAAATAAGCTTGATGAAAAGTTTTAAAAAGCTCATGCATGTGTTAAACTGATTCACCCTCCCCCCCCCCCCCCTCTCAGTTTAACTAAGGATTCAACAATTTGTATCAGAGCCAAGTTCCTTTTGTACCAGTTTAACAATTGAAAGGAGATCCTAGGTCCCCAGGATGGCTAGTCAAGAAGGAAGCTCAACCAATAAAGCCCCTTTTTTCACTAGTGCTAATTATGCTTTCTGGTAAATTAGAATGAGAGCTTACATAATCTCTCTAGGAATAGAATTTTGGGCTGCTATGGAATTTGGATATGCCCCAAAGGCAACTGACTTAGAGAAAGAAGCTAAACAAGACTTTGTAGCTAATGCAAAGGCCATGAATGCAATCTTAAATGGACTATGTGAGGCTGAATTTATCAAAGTAATGCACAACAAGACTACCAAATAAATGTGGGATACTCTTTAAAACATCCATGAGGGAAAAAAAAAGGTGAAGACAGCCAAACTTCAAGTATATAGAGCTCAGTTTGAAAATATAAAAATGAATGATGATGAAAATCTCGGGAAGTTTGATGCAAGACCAAATGAAGGAATAGTTTTAGGATATGCATCCAAGAGTAAAGGTTACAGGTGCTGCAACAAGACTCTTCGAAAAATTGTAGAAAGCATTGATGTAAGATTTGATGAAGAACTACCAAACAAGACCAGAAGTATAGACTACAACAATCCTCCAGAATATCATTAAGAAGAGAATCAAGATGATGATGAAAAAAGCAAGACAATAGAAGATGTTGAACTGAGCTCGAAAGCCCCCTCAAGATACACTCAAAAGAACCATCTAGAAGATCAAATCATTGGGCACAATAGTGTAGGAGTCCAGACAAGAAGACAACTAACTGAACAAATAAAAGAGGTATACCTAGCTATGTTATCACAAATAGAGCCAAAGAAGTTTGAAGAAGCCAGCAAGGACAAGTATTGGGTGAATGCTATGAATGAAGAATTGGACCAAATTGAGAAGAAAAATACCTGGGAATTAGTTCCAAGACCCACTGAGAAAAATATAATAGGCTCAAAATGGGTATTCAAGAATAAAATGAATGAACTAGGATAGGTAATCAGGAATAAAGCCAAACTTGTATGCAAGGGATATTCACAAATTGATGGTCTTGATTATGATGAAACATTTGCCCCTATAGCTAGAATGGAAGCTATCAAAATGTTTCTGGCCTTTTCATGCTACCATGACTTCAAGGTATGTCAAATGGATGTGAAATCTGCCTTCATGAATGGAGATATAGAAGAAGAATTCTACATGGAACAACCAGAAGGATTCTCATTAATAGATAAAGAAGACTATGTGTGCAGAATAAAGAAGGCTTTATATGGACTGAAACAAGCTCCTCGTGCTTGGTATTCAAGGCTGGATAAGTACTTGCAAAAACAAGACTTTAAGAGAGGAGGAGTAGACAGCAATCTATACATAAAATCCCATGAAAATGAACTCCTGATTGTTGTATTATATGTTGATGACATTATGTTTGGAAGCAACAAAGATGAGTTAGAAAAAGAATTTGCTGAAGAGATGAAATCATAGTTTGAGAAGTCTATGATTGGAGAGCTCACCTTCTACTTAGGACTTCAAATTCAACAAAATAACATAGGTACATTCATCTCACAAGAAAAATACTTAAAAGAGATGTTGAAAAAGTTCAAAATGGAAGACTGCAAACCTGTGTCAACTCACATGATCACTGGATGAAAACTATGTGCTGATGATGGATCTGCTGATATAGATCAAATACTTTACAGATCCACGTTGGCAGTTGGACTTGTGGCTAGATATCAAGCAGTACCAAAACAAAATCACCTTCTAGCACTCAAAAGAAAATTTAGATATCTACAAGGAACTATACAGTATGGGCTATGGTATCCAAAAGGCAAGAGCTTCACTTTGACAACATATATAGATGCAGATTGGGCTAGCTGTGTGGATGATAGGAAAAGCACAAGTGGAGGTGCATTCTACTTGGGAAAAAGTCTGGTGGCATGGATAAGCAAGAAACAGACATCTATTTCTCTATCTACGACAGAAGAAGAATACATAGTAGCAGCAGCATGTTGCACACAAGTTATGTGGATGAAAAAACCCTCTAAGACATGAAGGTAAGCATTGATGAACCTATCTCTATCAAATGTGATAATACAAGTGCAATAAGTCTATCAAAATATCTTGTACTTCATTCAAAAACTAAACACATCCCAATCAAGTACCATTTCCTAAGAGAACAAGTAGCACATAAGGTAGTGAAGTTGGAATATGTGCCAACAAAAGAACAAATAGCAGATATATTCAAAAAACCTCTTTCTAGAGAGCCATTCGAATATCTAAGAAAAAAACTAGGGGTAGTGTCTTCAGATACTACTTTCTGAAAAAAAAAGAAAGCTTCATTCCAGGGGGAGAACAGAAAAGAAGACATCATTCCAGGGGGAGATCAGTCAACAAAGAGAGTCACAAAAGAGCCAGAGCAACTAAGCAAAGCATGAAATAGGTCCCCAAGATCAGAGTAACATGGACGAGAATTAAAAGCACACTGGGAAATGAGCAACCCTTTGCCATTGATGTCAAAGGGGGAGGAAAAGAAAGCAACATAAGAAAGGGTCCTAAAAGGCAAGCAGAGGAAGTGTATTGCCATCAATGCCAAAGGGGGAGACTATTGGAAATGTTGTCAATGATGGCAAAATAGATGGCAAAGCAGACAACATGGATGCAGAGAGATAGAAAAAGAAGACTTTTGAAAGGAAAAGAGAGCAAAAGAGGTAGAGTAGCAGCAGAGAGGGAGTAGAGATCTGAAGAGGATGTAGAGGGTTGAGCAGCTACAAAGCAAGGCCATTTGAAGTAGCCCAAGCTGCATAATATGTAGAGAATACAGAGAAAATGGCACAGAGCAAGGTTGCAAAGAGTACAGTGAAATAGAGACATAGGACATATACGTAGAGACAGAGAATACAGAGGTAGTGAAATGAAACGGTCGAGCAGCAGAGAAAGGTTGTAGAGAGTACAGTGAAACAGAGACAAAGAATACAGAGGCAGAGACAGATAATACAGAGGCAGAGCCATTAACAAACCAACGGTGAAATGAACACAGGAGAGGCGGAATCATGCAGAAAGGGCGGAATCGAAAAGCAAAATAACAGCAGGGTTATGTGTATATGGGTTAATGCACAATCTATATATTTAAATGAAGAATGGAGGTTAAATAATAAATTGAAGTGAAACTATAAAATACCAGAGCCCAAAGTCTAGAACGGAACCATGAGGAATAGTGAAAGTGGTTTTGGTGGAAGAAACAACCAGTATCGCACTGCCCTTGAGTGGTAAGCTGAATTCACCTTTTTGAACGTGATCTATGTCGCTGATGGACACATGTCTATGGGTGGTACTTTAATACCACTTACATCGCGCAATTTTTGAGTGTTAAACCTCGGCCCAAAGGAAACACGATATCAACTGTGTCCGTCTGATTGCCAAGGCTGGAAGATCGATGGTGATCACACTTGCACGATGAACAGACGTTAGTTGAGGCAAAGCACTGTGGGTCCGAGTCAATTGTATGATTGAAAATTGAAACATAAACCAAAGTTGAAAGCTGAACCTTAGTTGTTATGAGGCTTATTTGTTATACATTCAAAGGGTGTTATAATGGTTTTAAAGTTTTTTGACATGTATTATGTAAAACATGTTGTGGCACCTACATTCATAGTTGTGGGGCCAAGTATTAAGTGAATTTTTGTGTATTGGGTCTATTATAAAACAGGCGAAAGGTAAGCAACAATGCTTTGTGGGCCCAAAGGTCAGTTTTAATTCAAGTCATGGTATAATGTTTGAAAGAGCTTGTTTATGCGTCAAGGTTAATAGAAACTGTAATATTAATATAGTGTGGAGGAAGGTGGGCCAGAGAATGACTATATATATTATCGCCTGGGTAATTCCAAAAGGTCTGCTATAATGTATGATCGACGAGCTAATATATGTCTTCATAGTAGTGTCAATATGAAATGCCTCAAAGGGTGCACGTATAAAGTTTGTATATGAGAATATAAGTTGCGTTGGGCCCAGTTGAACTGTTGCGTTAATGGTTAGTGATTAAACATTGGAGAAAATGCTGAATGGTTGATATGTTTGTATATATTAATTGTGGACCTCGACTATGTTATGGATTAACAAGAGGTAAGCCAAGCCTTAGACATTGCATTATAGTATTATAAAAGAGGCGGAGTATATGTGTAGTATGGGCCCCATGTAAAAATACTAGTTCAATGCATGCTTATTCCGAGAATATTAACCCAAGCTGAAGGATACATTAAATCTATTATGAGAATATTAACCCAAGCTGAAGGATACATAAAAGCTATTCCGAGAATCTTAACCCAAGCTGAAGGATACATAAAAGCTATTTCGAGAATCTTAACCCAAGCTAAAGGATACATAAAAGCTATTCCGAGAATCTTAACCCAAGCGGCAAAGTATATATATATGTGTGTGTGTGTGTAGCACTTTATATACAAAGGACCAAGATTACAATACAAATCATATGTATTATAATCTTGTGCACGAGATTAAAAGAAAAAAAAGGTTCTATTGTTTGGGTTTAAAACAAACAAAGTACGATAAGGTGGGACCCTCATGAATCGCATCGGAGAAACTTATGGCAGCCGAACGTGTTAATAAAAATGCTGATGGCGATTGCGGACCCAATATGTTATAAATGGTGACACATATTTTTTTGAGTTTCGACTTAAGCACATCAGAGTGATTCATCGCATTGGAGGTGAAAGAGTAACGAACCAACTAAAAGTTCTGATTGCGATTGAGCGATCAGATGATAACCATTGGATTTGCTAAAGGATGGACGGTGGATATGAGTTTTTTGATTACATGGTGGGGCCTTTGCTAATCACATCAGAGAATTCCAATTGCATCAGCGCAATGAAGTGCAAGTGAACAGTGAACCGTCGCATCGGAGTAAAGTAGAATATCAGAACATACAATTGAAAGTTCCGATTGTGATCAATCGCATTGGAACCATCGCAAGAGGTGTAATCGCATCGGATCATAAGAAAAGATCAATTTGTGAGACCAAAAAGGCATTTTATATATTAAAATGGTCTATTATGATTATGTCGCCGAGAGGCATTTGCGTTATACAGAAAGGGCAGTTTATATGTGAAAAATTCTTTATTAGTATGTCGAGAGTTTAATTGCGTTATATAAAAAGCGTAATTACATATATGCATCAGTTACACCATGGCAGTGAACAAGAGAGCAAGCAGAGCCGAAAAAGACAGAGACAGTCACAGAAAAGACAAACACACGGTGATCCAAAACTGAATGGGTTGATTTGCAATCCATATTGTCACTGAATGTAAACACTTTTTAATTGTTTTATATTGTTTGTGATGCACTAGCAAGTCTCCATTGGAAACAAAACTCCACTGTAAAACTGAAAGTTGTATAAATTGTTGTAGTTTTTTGAATGAGCTAGATAAAGGAGTAAGGAGGCAAAAGGCGAAGAGTCAGGGCTATTCACTTTGAATTCCCTATGAAATACAAACAGTTATGAGGCAAACTGTATAAAGGATATCACAGTAATTTCCAAAGAGAGGTCAGAGAATGCAAAGTATGAAGAATTGAGGCAGAGAATATAAGAAAAAGGAGGAGAAGAAAGAGATGCTACAGAATAGAGCTGATATCTAAGGTAAATCAAAAAATACTTTCTTTTGATAGAATGAGGAAGTTGGAGCTGCCCTATCAAGTTGAAGCTTGATAGATGTCAGTTGTAGCTAACTGAGGTTGGAGCCTCCTGTAGGTTGGTACCTGCAGAAAATCAGTGGTGAGAGGGAGTTGGAGCTTGCCTTTGCATCACAACAATAATAAGATGTGGTTTTCTCCCTTTATGGGTTTCCACTTATATTTGTTGTCTCTGTCTGTGTTGCCTATGTGTTGATATGTTCTATCCAATATGCTTAATGCTTGCTGCTCTCATAATAATTTTGGTGTCACATTATCTTAATACTTGTTGCTACATATTAAGACTGTTCACATATTAAGTTGGTTATAAAATTAAGTTGTAAATAAGCTTGATGAAAAGTTTTAAAAAGCTCATGCATGTGTTAAACTGAGTTCCCCCCCCGCCCCCCCAAGTTTAACTAAGGATTCAACAGGCATGAGCAGCATGTCAATACTGGAGGATGATGAAAATAGAGACAAGAGTTCAAATAATTTGCAGCCAAAAAGTTTTCATCCATTGTAGACCATTTGATGTGTTGATGCCAAGAAGTGAAACAGAGGGTGAATGCATTCTTCCAGATGTGGAATTTGGAACCATGGAGGAAAAATAATGGCAAATTATTTTCTTGTTATTACTAATGTTGGAACTCATTGTTGTAGATCACTCAGATGGGCTTAACTTGGAAAAGTGGTTTCCAAGGAGAATCTTGCATCAAATGCATGTTAGTGAAAAGGAGGAACATGATTCTCAATGGGAAGGCCATCAATTAGTTTTCCAAGCACCGAGGGATATATTTGGTACAGCAAAGTGTTTTATCAGTTAGAAATCAGCCAACAAGTGTTGGGTTGGGTCAGCAGCAAAAAGAGAACATTGGTTGAAGTGCCAAGCCATTGCAAGGTAAGGCATGTCAGTGAACCCAAAGTGGTTGTCATGGCAATTTTTTCCAAGTAAAATCAAGTTGATAGAACTCGGGAAAGAGAGGAGTATTCGGTTCTCATGAGATAACAAGCTTTTGTGGGTCCAAAAGCATGTGAGTGGGGAGGAGTGATCAGAATCTGGATTGGGGGCAAAATTTTGCCAAAAATTCAAAGTACTCAGAATCACACCAAACCAAAACGACCAGATTCGTCTCGTCACTAGGAATTTGATGCAATTTGTTTCACTGAAAATGAACTCTTTATGTCAAATTTATAGCATGCTGATCATCGTGTCAAACAAGTATATTTTCAAAAAAATGGTCAAACAGTGTCAAAGGCTAAAAAATTGGGTTTCCCTCCATTTTGCCCAATGAAACTATGACAAGTGTGACTAAACGATTCACTAGTTTGGTTTGAAGGTAATTTTTTTTTTTTTTTGGCTCCTAAGGTTGAATTCGGATTTTTTTAATATTTTGGTTAGGGACAGCCCAACCAAAGGCTGACAGATGGTGTAGCTAGGGGCAACCACGTGCCCCCCTTTGGTGGACCCTCTCTAAATTTCAAATTTAATATTATCCTATGGTCCAAATATTATTTGCAATGGTAGAATTTTTTTTCATATATCAAGGTTGGCATAATATGCTGAAGTCCAAAACATATTACCAAAGTCCCCATGGTTGAACTTATATTATGTGGCATCATTCTTTTGAATCCTAAGGTTGGATTTAAACTATGGGGTACATGCATATGCCTTAGTCCGAAAAATTTGATATACATTTCAAAGGTTGGGAACAGTAATACTTGGTGGAAAAATGTTATACACAAGACTGGGCGGCGGTCGGGGCTCGACCCCAAGACCTCCCCCACAACAGTGCTCTGACTTACGACTGGCCCATACCATTAATCCTTATTATGTATAGGTTGCTGGTTTTATTTGTTTTCAAATTAATTGACATGCGGGAGTTTGGAGGGGGTCAGCCTCGCGGGCCAGCCCCCTCCCATAAGACCATACTTCATGACCAATGAGCGGAGTGGAGTAATAAACACATGGATTATGTTATTAAGAGTGAGTTTAATACTTGGCTAAATGCGCTAATCAAGTTATTAATCTGGATTATTATAAACGTGCTTATGCGCATTTAAAACCTCACTTATCCCTTTTAATACGAGATTATATTAACTAAACTCATAGTTTAAACTGGCGGAAAATTCAGCGGTCACACCAAATTCAGTGGACGTCCATAATTAGTAAGGCTAACTGGAGTCTTCTCTAGTTTTGGAGGAAGTTACAAGGAATTTTTTTTTTGGCCATATATTTGGAAAAATTCGACAAAATTGACGGCAAGAAGAGTCATAACTATATGATTTTAATGCTCTGAACCCAATGGAACAAGTTGTAGAGGCATTGAAACACTTCTGAAAGGATTTTTTCCACTTTGAATATTAAAGAAGTCGAGGGCCACCAGGAGAGGAGGCCAAGCCTAGATCAGCTGGAGACCACTTTCAGAGATTGAATAGTCAATTATGAGGTGTTTAGGTCTTATGAAGCCAATGGAGCAGGTTTCAAACCCATTGGAGCATTATAGGTTGATGTATTCAGAAATTTGACCATTAATCCCAAGAGGGCCTAGCCAGTTGAAGTTGGTCCATGGAGATGTATTCCAGGAGGGGTGAACTCCATTATCAACTATTGTGTAATGTGTAAGTTTTTTGTTATTTATCTTCATTTCATATTTTGTACATGAATTTTTAAAAGCTAATTAACTCATAAATTTCTCATCAAGACACTTAAAAAATTGACACATAAACCCCTTCACAATTGGTTAACTTGAGATGATCCTAAACACATTTATTTTAACTAGTGAGGGAGCTAGCACAAAAAAACTAGTTTTCCCATATTCAGATCAACTCTCATTAAAGAAACAAGTGTATGTATGCGATCGTGATCAATGCAACCTACGTACATCTAGATAACTAGTTTATCAATTTCATTAACTATTCATCTTTAGTCAGAGCATCATTACTTCATTATTCATCCATTAAGAAACAATAAAGAGAAGATAGATCATCAACACACATAAACACTGGGATTTTAGGTGGAAACCCAATGTGGGAGAAAACCACCACTACCATCGTCTATGTATTCTTATTTTATTATAAAGGAAAACTTCTTACAATCTTGTATTGGCACATACTCTAACTAGTATACAGGAACCCACCTACAGAAGGCTGCAACCTTTTCTCATTTTCCAATACCAATTGGAAGGGAGATACAACCCCATGGACTTGTTTACCGACTCCTTTAGGGAGGGAGCTCCTAATCCCTTTCTGAAGGTTGCTACCCTCAGCTCCTTGTAAACCTATTTTCAGAATGTTTCAAACTAGATCCATTTGTAAAACAATATTCAGACCAATCGGCAAGCCACCTTTCATCAAAATTTTCAAACTGGAGCCATATCAACCCTGAACCCAAACAAACTAAAGCATTTAATTTGAGACACTATCACACTGTCAATCAACTGAAATTATGAAGTATCAGTGATTGAATGCAGAACCCAAACAAAATAAATAAATATCAAATTATGTATGCGACTATACTAAATAAGACTCACATATGTACGTGCTTTCTTTGTATAACACCTATGTACAGTTCTTTAAATACTTAAATCAGTAGTCACTAAAGGATTCATTTACCATTTCATTAGCTACAAATCATAGAATCAATCATAGATTTTTGGACCAATTACATATGATATACTCAGTCACACTTATGTCCCATTAAATTTAACTAAGTCACAACAATCATGATAAATAAATAATCAACAAATAACAACAAGTAACCAGATTCCATCAACTGTGAACATCATCAAATATATAAGCATCAATCAACAAATCAAACCCTGGTACACACTTTCATGAGGAATATCATCATATGTACACACTTTCAATGCACAACACCCATGTACAGATATTTACAAATTGAAAATTATTTCGCAGAAAATATACATGACCCTTCAAAGGTGGATCCACATATGTACACAATTATGCCCAAACATACCCGCGTATAGATCTGAAAAATTTCACTGCAAGCACAATTTCAAATTCTGTAACGTTGATTTTCAATACTACAGACTTATGAATAATGTTTTTAGATCATAGCATCACAGTTTTATAAATATTAGAAATTTTAAACAAGTAAATAAATTAATCATACATGTCAACATATTTCATATATGAGTCTTCTTATTTCTCCCTTGTTCACATCTGTTTCAGATAAAATCATTCATAGAAAACACAATACTTGCACACCTTAACACTTTGATCTCCATCTTCTTATGTAACTTTATCTTTAGCCAATACCTTATGCCAATCCCTGAGTAATGTCGTTGTTATTCTTTGATGAGATCAAATAACTGTTGTCACACTCATTAATATGGGCCAATACCATGGTTAATAGCCCTAGTATTCATGTTACCATGGTGCAGTTTTTGTACATGACTTTTCTTCACAATACCCGCATATGTACGCAACCCTTCTGCATAGGATCAACGTATAATTTCCCAAAATTTATATTCAAAATTCATCTATCTACAATATGTCATGTCTATGTTCATCACTTTTGTATCATCTGTTCCATACTACATAATCATCTTGTTATTGTAATGTTGACATATTTATCAAGTAGGTTTCCATCAAGGACAACATATTATCCATAATTCCAACACGATTTATTCAACCCAAAGGGTGTTTGGAAGACACTTAGTTTTTTAACGTGATCTAAATTATCTCAAAAATTGTACTGTTCTTTCATTCTACTGAACCATTCTATTGAGGAGTAATACTACATGTCAATTTCCTTTGAATATCATTCCTTTTGCAATAATAATTTAGAAGTAAATTATCCCCTCTATTTTTTTAAAATGTATTTAAGACATAACCAATTTTCTTCTGAACATCTTTAAATTGTTGAATGATAAAAATGGAATCATTTTTTTCTTAATGATATACACGTATGTTATTATACTAAAATCATCCACAAGAATAATAAAATGTTATTTTTTTAACTAACAAAATTTACATATGACCATGTATGTCTATAAGTATTAGCTCTAATGGTTTCTCTGTTTCCTTTCCAAATTTTTTCTACTAGAAAGGAGTCTTTATTTTGCTTACCATGAATACATCCTTCAGAAACATGATAAATAAAATCAATAAGAGGGAATACTTTAACCATTTTTTTATTATGTAATGACTTTAAACATATTTATGGCATAAGGGGGTCCCTTTGATAATAACTTCCCTCGTGCCCACCTGTCATCACTCTACGTCATTGGATTGGAAGATGTTCAACCATTCTATCATTATAGGCCAAGGTAGTTGGAAGGAACGTTCTCGAGATATTAATGAACATCTCGCTTACTTCTTGAACAACCCTTCGTTGTCCCACATCTGCACCAGCATCTCCACACCAATTTCTTTATCTTCCTAAAATGTTGGACAATTTAGAAATAAAATATTTAGATGGGATTCTGAAATATATTGTAACTCCATATTAACACTTGATACAACTTTGTATCAATGGCCCCGAGATTTTTGGGACGAAATAATTTCTCCTTCTCATCGAATTTAAAGCTAGGCTCCACTCATCTTCAGTATTTTTAAAACTCATGGCTCCAACAACTGCGTTTAATGCCAATGGAAAGCCACTGCAATCTAAGGAAATTTCTCTAGCTCTATTCTTTATAATAGCTTTCTCAAGTCCAATTTTTTTTTCAATTTTAACCTTAGGACAAGGGTTTTATCTCCAATGGAAATCCTTTGCTCCCATATTTTTTATCATTTCTGTGCTGCGGCAAGGTTCCATCTATACCTATAGGCCTATTATTTACAAAGACGGGGCTGTAAAAAGGCTTTAAATGTTTACTCATATATATGTGTGAGAATAGGATACTTCCTTTATTACTTTGAAGGTTTGCATAAGCAAATCAAAATTCCATATCGGTTGTGTACAAAATTATAGGGTCCTCATCCATACATATTATTTATCCCTTTAATGATTCATCCATGCAAGAAAAGGCATCTAAGTATCATTTCAATCTTAAAGCAAAAAATGTTTAGATCTTGTCTTGGCTAGTCCAATAACCAAGTTTCGTTTGTCGTGTTTCAAAGTGGTAAAGTCGCATAATACCAACTGCCATGGTCATCACCACTAGCCTCGTCAAAGAAGCTTCCATTACAACATTTAGAGTGTTTTTTTATCTCATGAAATCCCTAGATGGGTAAAAATTCTTCCTCGTCCAACAAAAGCAAGAGGGCCAACATTGATGCTGAATCTGCCTAGAACCATTGTCATTTTGACATTGATGTTCTTATTTTTTTCAGAAGCCCTTTTTTGGGTTCTCAATGGCTACATATCATGAATGGGCTATCAAATGTAATCATTTTTGCTTATGGGTTTCTGTGGCCATTTTTCCTTAATTTTTGTCACAAGGTTGTTTTGTTGCTGCCAAATTGGGGAGAATCAAAAGTGCCCTTGTGTTGTTTGATAGAATGAAATAAGAAGGGACTATGGCTTTGTGTTGCACTTACACCCATATTATTGGTAAACTCTTTCAAATCAAAGGGTTTGAAATTGGATTCAAGTAATTATAGATGGTTGATTAGGATTTGTTGCAAATCATGCCAACAAAAAATAGTACACAATCTCAATGAATAAATTGAGATCAATTTTTAAGATTCAATAATGAGTCATTAGCTTAATACAATATTTTTGAAGTTGGTATTTTTTTCTTTTGTGCATAATCCTCTAACCAAGTAAATTTGTTGTCATTTAATTTAAGTAATTATGTGTATGGTCTTGTAATTTGCAGATAGTTTAGTTTGGGAAATGGGGATAGTTTCTATGAAGATTGTCAATTTGGAAAAAAACCTTGTTAGAATACCATGTGCCAATACTATGACTTAGCAATACTAGAGGCCCAAAAATTCATAATTAAGTCCAAATGATACTTGTTCATATGACATATTAATTAACTTAATTAAAAGGTCAAAAATGAAATAACTACTTTGGAGATATATCTCAATGTGTATACTACTATAAATATTCTAAAATATTTTGTGGGGGTTAAATCCATACCATCCACCTCTAGCCTAGTATGGAAGAGATATTATAATGACCTGTCATGTCACGTAAACATTTCAACTCTTTCTATTACATAAAAATAAAAATAAAATATTTTAAATGAAATTGAGATAAATTAATCAATTTATCATTGTAACTTTTTTTAGCACAAGGTTTTGACAACCCATTGTTTTGCCAATAATATATATATATATACACACCAAAACTTCACAAAAACTAAATCAAATATTAAAAAAACATTAATATTAATTTATCAAATATTAAAAAAAAAAATTCATATTAAGGATGGATTAAATTATATTAAATACATAAAATTATATATAAATATCTATATATATAATGGCTGGCGGATATCGAACACCAGTTGGATAAGATCTTTACTTGGGCCCACTTAGATACTTTATTGCTGATTGGAACAAAACCCTGTAATCATTCATTTTCTATTGACTCAATATTGATGTTGCTGTTTAAAAAAACACAAATATAAAGAACATAGGTTGATTTTTTAACGAAACATTTTTTTTTACTAACGTTGTATGTGGAAAAATAAGAGAATTATCCAAATAAAACTCGGTAATATCCTTTGCAGGAAATGGACGATTGTTGTCATTTGGGGCGGCTAACCTGGCAGCGACCAATCCTCCCGTGCTGGTTCCAGCAATTAAGTCGAAATAATCAGCTATACTCATGCCTGGGCCGTCCAACTCCTGTTACAGAACTTATAATTCTATTTGGCAAGAAGGATGATATTTTAGAAAAAAAGGAGCCATGAAAGGGGTAGATTAAAATTATTACCTGGAGCTTTTCCTCCCACGAACCCCTCAAATCATTTTGCCTGTTTGAGATCAGATGCACAGCAGAATCAGCTAAATAATTAAACAAATACTTAGCAAGTAAATCAAGCACATAAGACACAGAGGTTAACTTGGTTCACCCAACCATTCTGGGCTACGTCCACACAACATAGGCATCGGCAATTCTTTATTAATCAAACAGGAGATTACAAACTCTCACACTTCACACACTCCAAACAATCCGTATGGATACCTGTTATATAGCAAAGAGAATCTAACTGCCTCATAAATCCTCTCACATCAAATTTAGGATGCATTAACTCCCTCCCAACAACCTGGAGCTAATCTAGCAACAAATTCCTATTGTTGTCACACACTGAGATTTTTGCCTATTTTATTTAAAACAGAAAATCTCAACAATCTCCACCTTGACAACAATTAGCCTGATGCCCTGTTTGTTTATTATTTTATCTTTTCTGCAAGCCAAGAGAAGCCAAACACCAACGTAGCTTCTCTAACAAAACTGGTTTCGTGAACATGTCTGCACAGTTTTCCTTTGTATGCACCTTTTCAAGAGAGACTCCTCTTTCAGTAATAACCTGTCTTACAAAATGGTACTTAATTGGAATATGCTTTGATTTACTATGATAGGCCGGATTCTTAGCCAAATTTATTGTACTTTGACTATCACAAAGTAACCTGATGTTGTCCTGTAACCTACCAAACTCACCAAGCAAACCTTTCAACCAAACCGCCTCTTTGCAAGCATGCGAAGTAGCAATGTATTCTGCTTCAGTAGTGGATAAAGCAACAATGTTTTGTAGCTTTGACATCCAGCTAATAGCTCCACCTGCAAGAGTAAAGACGTACCCTGAAGTTGACCTTCTCTTATCCAAATCACCTGCAAAATCGGAATCAACATATCCGCAAACAAATTCACTACTCTTATTGTAAGTGATACAATAACTACTTGTGCCTTTCAAGTACCGAAGCACCCATTTCACTGCTGACCAGTGTTCTTTACCCGGATTTTCCATGTACCTGCTGACAACCCCAACTGCATGTGAAATATCTGGTCAAGTACAAACCATCGCATACATCAAACATCCTACTACATTGGCATATGGAATTCGAGACATATAATCCTTTTCTTCATCTGTATTAGGACATAAACTCGAAGAAAGCTTAAAATGGGAAGCAAAAGGGACTGACACAGGCTTCACATTGTTCATACCAAACCTCACAAGTATTTTCTCAATATACTTCTGTTGTGATAGCCACAGCTTACCACTGCTCCTGTCTCTGAAAATCTCCATGCCCAAAATCTGTCTTGCTGCTCCTAGATCTTTCATATCAAATGTCCTTGCCATCCGAGTCTTCAATCTGTTGATTTCTTCAATGCTTTTGCTTGCTAAAAGCATATCGTCAACATACAACACTAAGATAATGAACATGCCATTACTTAACTGCTTAAAGTAAACACAATGATCATATTCACTTCTTATATATTTTCGACTCAACATGAAAGAATCAAATTTCTTGTACCACTGTCGAGGCGACTGCTTCAGACCATACAATGACTTCTTGAGCCTACAGACAAATTTCTTATTGCGATGCTGAACAAACCCTTCTGGTTGTTCCATATATATTTCCTCATCTAAGTCTCCATGTAGAAATGCAGTCTTAACATCTAATTGCTGCAACTCTAAATCAAGCAAAGCAACTAACGCTAACACAATTCTGATTGAAACAATTTTAACCACTGGTGAAAAAATCTCATGAAAGTCAATACCGGCTTTCTGAGAAAACCCTTTTGCAACCAGTCGCGCTTTGTACCTGTCCTCCGTATCATTCACACCCCGTTTCAGCTTGAAAACCCATTTACACCCCATAGTTTTCCTGTCTTTCGGAAGCTCAACCAGATCCCATGTGCCGTTCTTACTTAAGGCCATCATTTCGTCCTTCATGGTTGCTTTCCACTTGTCACTTTTCGAACCTTCTATTGCTTCCTGATAGCACAGAGGTTCATCGTCATTAGCAGTAAATGCAACTGAAGTAACATAATCATCATACCTTCTCGGTGGCCGTTTGATTCTTGTCGACCTCCTTAAGGATGTTTCTGGTGCTTCCTCGATTGGCTGACTACCACTTGTAGGGACTTCTTGCCGACCAGTATCTGAGACCTGTTCATGATCTAAACCTGAACCCTGTTCATGTTCTGAAACCTGTTCATTACTAGTATCTGAACTATGGTCATCATGACTATCATTAGAAGTGCTATCAAATTGAATGTGCTGAAAATCAGATACATCATCTTGTTTCAATCTACTATCTACATCTAACCGTACAAGAGAGGATTCATCAAACTTTACATCTCTGTTGATGATGATTTTGCGGGTAGTAGGATCCCACAATCTATATCCCTTTGTTCCAACACCATACCCAACAAAGACATACCTTTTAGACTTTGGATCTAACTTAGTTCACTGATGTTTAGGCACTAGAGCATATGCATCACAACCAAACACTCTGAGTTTAGAATAATCACAAGGGTGTCCTTTCCATACCTCTTGCGGAATCTTGCAGTCTATCGCCGTCGATGGAGATAGGTTTATCACATAACAAGCTGTTGCCATCGCTTCCATCCACAATTCCTTCTGCAAACCGGCGTTACTAAGCATACTCCTTGCTCTCTCTAGAAGAGTCCTGTTCATGCGTTCAACAACTCCATTTTGCTGAGGAGTATAAACCGTTGTCTTATGTCTCTCGATCCCTGCATCCTTGCAATAGTTTTCAAACTCCTTGGAAGTAAACTCACCACCATTGTTAGTTCTTAAACATTTTATTGTTCTACCAGTGCTGTTTTCAACCAATGCTCTAAACTGTTTGAAAATTGTAAAAACATCAGACTTCTTTTTCATCATGTAGACCCACACTTTCCTAGAAAAGTCATCAATAAACGATACAAAATACGACGAACCACCATATGAGGTTGTAGGCGCTGGACCCCAAACATCTGAATGGATATAATCAAGTATTCCTTTACTAGTATGTTTTCCTGTTTTAAATTTTTGTTTACTTTGTTTTCCAAACAAACAATGCTTACAGAAATATAACTTTCCACACTTTAGATTAGGAAGTAATTTGTGATCAGCCAAAATCTTTAACCCTCTTTCGCTCATATGGCCCAGCCTTTGATGCCATAGGCGAATGGAACTACTGTCATGTTCAGACACCGTAGACACATGAACTGACCCTGTTCTTCCTTCTAACTGAAACATATTTCCTACTTTCTTAGCTTTCATTACTAGTAAAATACCTTTGTAAATTTTCATAACTCCACCTTGAATTACAGTTTTATATCCATTCGTATCCAATGCTCCTAAAGAAATCAATTTTTTCCTTAAATCTGGAACATGTCTCACATCTGTTAACAATTTAGTTGTGCCATCAAACATTTGCAGTTGTATACTTCCTATCCCAACAATATTGCAAGTAACATCATTACCCATGTACACGACGCCATCATCAACAGATCTATATGTCTTAAACCAGTCTTTATGGACACACATGTGGTTTGATGCACCGTAATCTAACAACCAATGTTGATCATGTTTTGACATATTAACAGACAATACTTCGTCGCTCATACCTGAACCAGATGCCAAACCTGTATCTGTCGTGTTAGCTTCCTTCTTTTCTATTGAAGAGCCTTCTTTAGCAGCCTGCTGTCGCTTCCAGCAATCCTTCTTCAGGTGTCCAGTTTTCCCACAATGCCAGCACTTCACCTTTGTCTTCTTTCCTTTAGACTTTGAACGAGAGTTGGTATGCTTACCCCCGGAGTGTCTCTCTCTCGAGCGACCTCTGGCCATCATTACCTCTGATGTAGAGGTGTCTGCATTCGACCTCTTCCTCATCTCCTCAGACAACAAGGCTCCAACCACATCGTTCTCAAAACGGGCACTTTGAGTTTTCGCCATCTTGTTTAAAACAATGAATCTCCAAATTTTAAAAAAGTTAATAAATAAAACACTGCCTATGCCTTATTGTACAATTGCCTTTGTTGTTTTAAAAAAAAAACTTTCTGCCCTTTGTACTTCACAGAAAAATATAACCTTCACCTTCCTTTCATACCATATGCAAATGGTATTAATATTACAAATCAATTTATTTTAAAAAACACATACCAAATCGAATTTAAAAAAGCTCTACAATTGGTTCATCCACTCAAATCAAATCGATTCATTACAACCTTACGCCCCTCATCGATTATGTATATCGATTTGCATATATATATGTCATATTCAAATGGCATATTCAAATCAATTTTTAAATGCCACCCTTTTTAATAAAGTCGATTCAACTTTAAAACAACTCCAATCGATATGACATTACAAATCGTTTTTAAACCCATTTCAAAAACGTTGAAATGAAATACGGCATTTGAAAAAGAAAAAATCAGCGTTTTAATGAAGTGATTGTTAAATGGCATATCGATTTTCAAAAAACATTAACGCTGAACCAACCTCACGCCATTTTCCTGCTCGGATCATCAACTCCGTTCAACGCTTAAGCCGTTCAACGCCGTCAAACGGACTCGGCTTTTAACAGGCCCACCGCTTCACAGCACCGTGGCACCTAACCCCCAGCGGCATCGCTTCTATTGTAACAGTACTGTGTTGGACCCGTCGACCCCCACGATGTTGTTCTTACTGAACTCCAGCGGTGCTGATTCTGTGCCACCTATCCGTGCCAGATATGCCACCTGCATGTTGTTCTACCGTTTCAACGCATATGCAACCAATGCTACGCAGCAATCACTGAAACGCACCTTCCGCAGCCATACTACGCAGCACTCCAACAATACACTTGCCAGGCCGCGCAAAAAATCGATGAACACAATCCAGGCAGCAATACGTGTGAACAGTTAAAACAAAAAAGTTTCCACCCAAAAAACTTCAGTTCTTAATACCTCCACGCAGAGAACAACATCACCAGCGCTCCACTCATCAGCACCAGAAGCGAATGGACCAGCAATTCCACGCCTTTGCGCTCATAAAACTGGGCTCACGGCCCTTCAGCTGGCCACGGCTTCTGTACAACAGTCCACGCTCAGAACAAATGATCACTGCGCACCAGCACCAGCAATCAACACGCACCAGCATATATCACTGCGTGTTCTGGAAATCAACACTTAACGTTCTGGTATGCGTAGGTCCTCCACCGCCACGGTTTAACGCAACACCAAGCAACGCACAAACGCCACTCCTCCGCTGCACCACACCTCCAACATGCTCCGATACCAATTGTTTGAGATCAGATGCACAACAGAATCAGCTAAATAATTAAACAAATACTCAGCAAATAAATCAAGCACATAAGACACAGAGGTTAACGTGGTTCACCCAACCATTCTGGGCTACGTCCACACAACATAGGCATTGGCAATTCTTTATTAATCAAACAGGAGATTACAAACTCTCACACTTCACACACTCCAAACAATCCATATGGATACCTGTTATATAGCAAAGATAATCTAGCTGCCTCATAAATCCTCTCACATCAAATTTAGGATGCATTAACTCCCTCCCAACAACCTGGAGCTAATCTAGCAACAAATTCCTAATTTTTGTCACCTACTGAGATTTTGCCTATTTTATTCAAAACAGAAAATCTCAACATTGCCATCGACTGGTGGTGGATTCCCGTAAGTAGTAGCCATGGTCTAATAATACTCAAATTAAGCCATGAATTGGAATGCTACTCGTTTATGCTATATTAATAAATATAATTGTCTGTAATTGCAGTAGACAATTTATGAATATGCCTGGAAGTTGAAGTTGGGCCATTGCCTCTATCTTTGTGACGGCCATGAGACGTTGATCCATTCCAGTCAATTCACATTATCAATAAGAACAACGAAAAAAAGCTTGCCAGTCAATTTCACTGTTTGAATAAAACCGTAAATAAGGTATATATAATTATGGATCTGATATTTTAGAAAAAAAGGAGCCATCATAACATCTCACAAGTGGAGTAGATTAAAATCATTACCTGCACATTTTCCTCTACGAATTCGAGTATAGCTGCTGGGATAATCCCACGAACTGCTGGTAATTTGAGTATAGCTGCTGGCAATTAGAAAACAATGCATATTCTGATATATTGATGTATCGATTGAATGAATGAATTGGAATGCGGCTCATTGAACGGAAAAAGAAGAGAATAAATAATTAGCACAATCATATTTATCAGTGTGGTTGATAGCTTTATATGAAATTTTTTACAACCACATTCATTAATACTGTTGATAAATGCCAATAAACCTATATCCACCATCCACCATATGTATTTTACTAAAATAATCATTATATATTTATCAATATAGTTACCAATATATTTTATATATCTACTTAAAATATATTAATAATAATAACTACATACATATATATATATATATATATATATATATATATATATATATATATATATATATATATATATATATATATATATACATATATATATATATATATATATATATATATATATATATATTATTTGATAATAAAATATTAATAAATTTTTTCAATACATTAATAGTTATAATTACAACTATACTAAAATTCAAATATAACTTAATAATATTATTTTATTACTATTTATAATAAGTATATATGTATTACCAATATTCCAAGGGATTATTAATATTATAAGCTAAAAGAACTAATAAAATCAAGAAATCGATGAACCCAAGGGCACAATATTAAAAACCTAAGAGATCAAGAAGTCTAAGAGATTCATATTAAAAAGAGAAGAGATTAATAAAAGCTAAGAATTAATATTTTAAATACAAATGAATAATAAACTCACATGATCAATAAAGCTAAGAGATCAATATTAAAAACATAAGATATTAATAAACCCTAAGAATAAATATTTCAAAATAAAAAACCTAATAAATCAATAAACCCTAATATTTAATATTTTAAATTCAAAATATTAATAAACCCAAGAGAGTTGTACATGACCATCATGAATGGTAGCTCTAAGAAAAATCTGTGCTAGGGTTTACAGAAACCCCTCGACAGCGCGGCTCTAGTGCGGGTGAATCCATTAATGCCCTCTACTCTCGCTAAGGTCGAGTCTCCAAGCAGCTGCTGATCCATACCAAATGGATCCTCTAGAGGGGGGCTAAAACGCCCTCCCCCACAGGTGATCACATCCCTGTCAATCCCACAGCAATGCAGATGCCCTCCTCTTCCACAATGCAGATGTCATCCTCTGCCACGGCGCAGACGCCCTCTGCTGACACAACTCAGAATCCTTGCAACTCATCTGATGTGCAACAGGACAAACCCACAGAGCCTCTTGACAAAACGGTTCAGCCTAAGGCAACCTCTACAACTTGTAGACCAATAGCAGCAGAACGCCCAAAGATATATCTTCCAAACCACCGTATCAATGCTTAGATTCAGTACATGAAAGATCATGCACTCATCGACAAATTTGTTGGTTTCTGGCAAACTGAAAAAGCCCTGCATGGCTGGATTAGCTCCAAATGGAAACCAAAAGGACATGTGACCCTTCAGCTAGGGCCAAAGGGCTTCTTCAATGCCATCTTCAACTATATCGAAGACAGAAATCGCATCTTAGATGGAGGCCCCTACTTCTTCAACTCAACCGGGCTTTATCTCCATGACTGGATTGAAAGATTCAACCCCGACAAAGAGGACTTCAACTGGGCACCGGTCTGGATCCAGTTGTACTCCCTGCCCCTTGAATATTGGGATGAAGAATCATTAAAGGATATAGGTAATGGACTTGGGGAGTTCATCAAGACAACAGAGGAGACCAAGCTCAGGCAATACACTTCATACGCCAGAATATACGTCTACATGCACCTGGTAAAGGAACTCTCGGACTCGGTAAGTCCTTTTCATGATGATTTTGAATGGCTACAACCTATTGATTATGAACATGTTCCTTTCCGTTGCCGAAAATTCCATGCACATGGCCACTTATTCAGAGACTACCCTCTGAATCCACCCTCCAAAAAATCCACTGCTACCTCTACAAACTCTGATGAAGAAGGTTTCACCAAAGTTCCATCCCGTAAACATCACCACAAGTTAACCCCCACCTCCACCGCCAAAGCACCCACCCAAGCCTCCGACATCCCCTCTACCAGCAATAGCTTTGACATTCTAGCAAAGCACTCTCAACCCGATTCTAATAGTCCCAGTAAGACTGATCCCTCTTTGGCCCCTTCTACCTCGATTCCCAATTCTAACTCTCACACTCCTCATTCACCTTCAAAGCCTCCTCTTGAATCCTTCCTCCTACCAACCAATCCCAACTCTGAAACAAAACTTGTCATCTGGAAACCCAACAACATGGACATAGATGGCTCCATTGTTGAAGGTAGCTAGGCTAGTCACATGGAAGAGGAACCAGAAAGTATCGACATGGACAAACTAGATATTTTTGGCCTTGAACAAGCCTGCAAAAAAAAGGATTATGACAAAATAATGGATAGAAAGATAGACAATCTAGAGGTGGTCCTCTTTCATGCACAACAACACCAAAAATCTCTGGGAATACAACTAGGCAATCAGTGGGATGGGAAAAAAATCCTCAAGGAATCCAAAAAGAGAGGAAGGAAAATAGATTTACAAAGGACCATCATAATTGGGGAGATGTTAATGGAATCTGGTAGGTACCTCAAGCTTACCAAGTTCTACCGGCCACTTGAAAATAGTTCTCAATGAAGCTCACTTCTTGGAATATAAGGGGATTAAATAGCCCCACAAAATACAGAATGATCAAAAACATGATTCAACAGGAAAGACACCAGGTTTTCTTCATACAAGAAACCAAATGTAACAGCAATACCCTAGGCTCCATTCTCTCCAAAGCCTAGCCAAATAGCCATTCAATTGCAGTTGATGCCTCAGGTGCCTTAGGAGGACTAGCCATAGCTTGGGATCTGCAAGCGATTTCAATTACTGATGCTCATGTAGTGTACAATCTCATTCAAGCTACCTTCCATATCACCGAAACCAATATACATGGGCACCTCACCAATGTATACTTCCCTCAAGACTCTATGAAAAAAATAGCGCTGCTTAACACAATGGAAATGCTCAATTCTAATAAGAACCCATCCACTCTAGATCATGGGCGGGGACTTCAACATGATTGCTAAATTTGAAGAGAAGAAAGGAGGTTGAGCCAAATTAGATATGGACAACACCCACTTCAAAAACTACATTCAAAAGAACTGGTTAATATATCTTCCTTTCTCCAACTGCATGCATACTTGGAACAACAAACGCTCTGGGTCACAGCAAATCGCCTCCAAATTGGATCACTTTCTCCTCTCAGACAACACCATCCACATTGGGGGAGATATTTAGGCATCTATCCTACCTCTTTTAGGCTTCGACCACTAGCCTATCTCTCTCCAATGGACAAGGCGAGGCAATGCTACCAAAAGAGCCTTCTGATTTGAGGCCTTCTAGCTCACCCATCCGGATTTTAAGGATATGGTTACCAAGGCATGGCATGCTTTCACTCCACCAGCAAGATCCAAGATGTTCCAATTTCAGCAACACCTTAGAGACCTCAAAACTCACATCAAAAGATGGAATCACTCCATTTTCGGGAACATATTCCAACAACAAAAGATCTTAGAAATCAATATGGCGGAGCTTCAACAACGTATCATCCAAGATGGCCGAACTAAGGCACTTTCAACACAGGAATAGATTCTCCTCAAACAACTGGATGAACGAAGGAAGCAAGAAGAGATACTCTGGAAGAAAAAATCCATAATAAGATGGCTAAAAGAAGGGGAGAGAAACACCAAATTTTTCCACTGATCCACCATCCAAAGAAGAATGCACAATAAGATCATCCAACTACAAAGCCAAAATGGAGAAATGCTGGAAGAGAATCAGGATATAGAAAAAGAACTCTTTGCTCACTTCAAATCTATGCTTCACGAGAACCAAGACAACAAGCAGCCGGCAATCACCAAAGTTTTGCAACACATACCCAAAATAATCAATGAATAACACAATCAAATGTTACTTCATCCTGTTTCTCTCTAGGAAGTTGAACAGGCGGTGGCACATTGCAAAGACGGCAAGGCTCCAGGTCCAGACGGCTTCACCTCCAACTTCTTCCATCATTTCTGGGACCTTATAAAGAATGATGTCTGGCAACTAGTAGAGGAATCTTGTTCCATGCACTGGCTCCTCCCCTCACTCAATGCCACTTTTATAGCTTTCATACCCAAAGAAGACCATGCTGCAACTCCCGACAAGTACAGGCCAATCACCCTTTGTAATCTCATCTACAAAGTCATTTCCAAGGTTATTACCAATAGACTCAAGCCCCTGTTGTCTCTACTCATCTCCCCTGAACAAACTGGTTACGTGGAAGGATGCCAGATCCTCGACGGGATTATTCTCATTCATGAGATCACCCACTCTTTGAAACAAAACAAAAAGGCAAGTATGCTACAAAAAATTGACTTATCTAAAGCATTTTACAAGTTAAGCTGGAATTATATACAACAAATGCTAGCAGCGTATGGCTTCAGCCCTACTTGGATCAGATGGGTTATGAATCTTATTTCATCCTCCTTATTCTCCATTTTGGTCAATGAAATCCCCTCTCGCCCCTTCTCCTCGTCCCGTGGTATTCGCCAAGGTGATCCCCTCTCTCCATTTCTCTTAGTTCTAATGGCAGAAGGACTTGGTCGCCTCATCCAGCAAGCTCTCCATACCCAGCAACTCCGCGGTATCTTTGTTCATGGTTCCTTGGCCACCACTCATCAACAGTTTGTTGACGATAACATGTTATTCAGTCACCCTTCAGTCCAAGAAGCTCTCACCTACAAATCCATTCTGGATACCTTCTCAGATGCCTCTGGCACCTCTGTCAATGCTACCAAATCTCAGATCTTCTTCTTCAATACCCCGATCTCTACACAAAACAACATCACCAAGATCCTTGGGTTCACTATAGCACATCTACTTGCCAAGTATCTTGGAGCTCCTTTGATAGACTTAACCATCAAGCACTCCTCCTGGCAATCTCTTCTTGAAAAATTGGAAGTTAGGCTATCCTCCTAGACTTTCCGCTCCCTCAATCTGGCCAGTCGCCTCACTCTCATCAAATTCATTCTGCAGTCTATGCCCCTTTATTTATTCTCTGTTCTTGCCACCCCAAAGTGGGTCCTCAAGCAGATCAAATCATTGGAATGCAAATTTTCTTTGGGGATCCTCAGGGAAAAATAGAAAATGGGCATTGATCAATTAGACAACGATTTGCAAACCGAAGAAAACTGGAGGACTTGGTCTCCATAATCCGTACCATAGTAATGCTGTCATGGGAGCCAAAATCTGGTGGTAATGGTTATCAGCTCCCCATACACCATGGGCATTACTCTGGATGGCCAAATATGCTAATAATAAACCACCCGAAGATCTCATTCACCTAACAAAGGTGGAAGCTAGCTCACAGATCTGGAATGCAGCCAAACAACATAGATTCCTGATACAAGAACACAGCTTCTGGGAAATTTGCGCCGGTAGCACTACCCACTTCTGGATGGACTCATGGCAACAACAACCCAGACTTGTCAGTCTCATCACACCACAGATACAACCGGAGGTGATCGAAAGACTAGAAGGCAATGTTAATCATTATTGGACTGCAAACCCCAAACAGGGGTTCAGACAGTGGAAGAGGGTAGCTCACTTCTTAAATCAATGATAGGAGAACACTCATAGAGCCCTTGACACAAAGCTCAACAGCAAAAAAATAAGATACTCGGAGGAAAAGGATCTCCTCCGATGGGGATACACACTGCGAGGGAAATTCAGTATTAAAGAAGCCTACACACTCTTAACTCATAGCCAAGATCCCACAGACCCCATTTCGGACAACCTTTGGTCTCCAAGCATATGGCTTAAAGTTTCAACATTCATGTGGCTCCTACGTCATAAGAGAATCCTCACTTGGGACAACCTCATCAAAAGGGGTTTCACAGGGCCTTCATGATGCCCCAATTGTATGGATCATGATGAAACTATTCAGCATCTAATGGATACCTGCTCACTAGCAAATCTCCTCTGGCAAAAAATCAGCTTCAAATGCAGAAGAGAGGGCAGAACACCAGGGGACTTGAATAACACCATTCGCAACTAGCCCTCTGGTCCACACAGCAATAACCTACTAAACTCTCTGTGGAAGCTTCTCCCGGGTCTCACTCTGTGGACAATCTGGAAAGAAAGGAATAAGAAGATCTTCAAGAACCAAAGCACTCCTTTGGACGTTATATGGAACAATCTATGTTGTAATATAAAAGAAACCCTGGCTCTCCATCATTGGCAGCAGGAAGATCTACCCATGCAAACCTTAAAAAGATCTATCTAGGAAAATTGACAGCTTGGGCTCCCTCTCTATCCACTTCATAACGCTCACCCAGAACACATGTGGACTCTCCAAGCAACTGGATCCCTCCCTCAGCCAGTTTATTGAAGATGAACTTTGACAGTGCCTTAAAGGGAAATCCGGGTGAAGCAGGTTACGAAGGAATCTTCAGGGACCATAAAGGTAATCCCTTGTTAATCTTCTTCGGATCCATAGGATGGGATTCCAACAACTCTACAGAACTTGAAGGCTTATGGTAAGGGTTGTGCCTAGCTCAACAACACAACTACTTCCCTATTGAAATCAAAGGTGACTCCCAAATCCTCATCAACATGGCCAATCAAATTCACATGGGAGCTTGTGCCTCCAAAGTCACGAACAGTTAGAGACTAACTGCAAGACTGGACCTCATAGCAAATTGGTTGCAACAACACAAGGCCATATCCTTCAAACATGTCAAGAGATCTAGCAACAAGGTGGCGAATCTATTGGCTAACAAAGGAGTGAACAGTTCTCAAATCCTAAATGTGGGACCCCTCACCATTCTCAATGATAGCAACCTTATTCAGGAATGCACTAATCTGGTGCACAAAGACAACACACCCCCAGATGTGGGTGCTTTATGAAGATCATATGGAAATGGACTTGTGGGTCGGCATGTGGTAGGGCCACATGGCCACCCACAAGCCACACCATCAAACATTTAAGAGCTCTGACCATCACCCTGAGTTGCATTTAATTCATTGTAAACGTCAAGGCTGCTACCTCCGCCTCAAAATGACGTTCCTCACTCATTCGCCTGGTTATGTTCTTCGACCTCCTGGTTTTTCTCTTCGGCCTCCTGGTTCTATGCCTCTCCAGTCTCCTCCTCTATGAAGCAGTTGTCCCCCTGAAGTCGCGAAGCCGAGCTCCCACATGCCGATAGGGAGACACTGTAGCCTTCGGTGCTGTATAGAATTCCTCCTGGGCCACCATTACTCACAAAATGTCCTCTACCATTCGCACCTCTCTGCTGCCTCTAGCCTCATCACCACCTCTAAGCTTCAGTCGTGGTGGTGCCACCTCACTACTTCTTCTACCACCGAGAGTGCCATCCACCCCTACTATGTCAATATGCCCTGACCCAAGCATCGCATGTGAAGCAGGCATGGCAACAGCAGAGGCCGCGCTGCCCATCCGTCGCCCTCTTCTCGGTCCAGTTCTTCGTCTTCTTCTTTGGAACATTCTTGGGGCAGGTATCCCAAAACCTGCAGCGGACATAGCCGCTTGGTTGGTCTGCCTCGCCCCTCAGCTCGGCCCTCTCCTCAGCCTCCACCTCGCTTGGTCCCCTCTGTCATTTTGCAGACCCCCAGTTCTGCCCAATTCCATTTTCATTTCTCCTTAGACCGCCCCCATGTTGTAGCCACCATCTCGGTTTCCTTCCAAGAGGATCCCGCTGAGGTTCCCAGCCACAATCTAACCATTCTGCAGAAGCACCCTCGTAGTGGCCTCAACTCCTCTGTGGATGAACAGAAGCATCATGTTTCTGGCAAGCATAATTCTCGCTCGGACAGTAGCAGCAGCTCAGGAAACAGCAAGGACGGCAAGGAGCAGAGCAAGCAGGCCATGGGAAAAGGTGGTGAAGCCATAGTGCCTTGACATGCAACACTTGCCACCCAGGACGCCGATGCCAACGAATACAGATGTCTCATCATAGAAGAGACTCCTCCTGTGCCCCATGACACATAAGCTATCATTTTTTCTCTGGTTTATGGATCTCAACATCATAATTTTGTTAAATGTTACTATCTATGTTTGGCATAGTCAATTTTGTCTGTATAACGTTGGTTTCCTCACGCGAGGTAGAGAATCAAAATCTCTTTGGGCTGGTTTCCCCTGCGTGGGCAGCTCCTTTTTTGTTGTTTTGTTGCAAACTATGCCGTTGATACAGGCTTGAACTGCAGAGACCAGAGCCTCCATGTATATCATGTTTCACTGATAGAATTTAATCTTACTTAGAAAAAAAAATAAACCGAAGAGATTATTAATATTATAAACTATTTAAAGAAGTAACAAACCCAAGAGTTTAATATTATAAACCAAAGGAATTAGTGAACCCAAGGGATATTTATTAATATTATAAACCAAGAAATTAATAAACCCTAAGAATTAATATTTTAAACTCAAGAGATTAATAAACCATAAGAATTAATATTTTAAACTCAAGATATTAATAAAGCCAATTAGTTATTAATATTATAATCCAAAAGAACTAATAAAACCAAGGGTTTAATATTACAAACCAAAGGAATTGGTGAACCCAAGGGGAAAATATTAAAAACTGAAGAGATACAAATGAATGATAAACGCACGTGACCAATAAGGCTAAGAGATGAATATTAATAACAATAAATATTAACAAACCCTAAGAATAAAGATTTCAAAATAAAAAACCTTAGAAATTAATAAAACCTAATATTTAATATTTTAAATTCAGGGTATTAATAAACCCAAGAGATTATTAATATTAAAAACCATTTAAAGAAATAATAAGCCCAAAGGTTTAATATTATAAACCAAAGGAATTAGTGAACCCAAGGGATAAATATTAATATTATAAACCGAGAAATTAATAAACCCTAAGAATTAATATTTTAAACTCAAGATATTAATAAAGCCAAGGAGTTATTAATATTATAATCCAAAAGAACTAATAAAACCAAGGGTTTAATATTACAAACCAAAGGAAATGGTGAACCCAAGGGATAAATATTAAAGACCTATGGAATAAATAAGGGATCAATATTAAGAACACAAGAGATTAGTAAACCTTAACAATTAATATTTTAAACACAAAAACCTAAGAAATTAATAAACCCTAAGAATTAATATTTTTAACTCAAGATATTTTAAAACCAAAGGGATTATTAATATTATAAACAAAAATAACTAATAAACCCAAGGGTTTTATATTTCAAACCCAAGGAATTGGTGAACCCAGTTGATAAATATTAAAAACCTAACAGATCATTAAGGGGAAGGGATCAATATTAAAAACAAAAGATATTAATAAAACCTACAAATTAATATCTTAAATAGAAAGGATTGATAAACTCACACGATTATTAATATTATAAACTCAAGGGATTAATATTATACACCTAAAGTATATAAAAACTTTTAGATAAATACTATAAACCGTAAAATAAACATGGTTGAGCATGCTTGATTTAAACATTGAGACAATTGTTGTCACAATGCGACGTTGGACGAAGAATGACCATGGTTGGCCATGGTTGATTTTCATACTGAGACAATCTTTGTCACAATGTGACATTTGACCATGGAAGAGGTTGATCAACTATGACTAACGATGATTAACAATGGTGGCCCATGGTTGGTTTTCATATTCAAACAATTTTTTCATAATATGGCATTGGACCATGCATTAATATTAAAGTGTACAACTAATATTTAATGCCTAATATTACCAACCCAAAAGATTTAGAAAACTAAAATATTAATAAGCCCTAAGAATTAATATTTTAAACTCAAAAGCTTAAGAAATTAATAAACCATAAGAATTAATAATTTAAACTCAAAAGATTAATAAACCAAAGGGATTATAAATATTATAAACCAAAAAAACTAATAAACCTAAGGGTTTAATATTATAAATTAAAGGAATTGGTGAACCTAAGGGATAAATATTAAAAACCTAAGGGATCAATAAGACCAATGGTTTAATATTAAAAACACAAGATATTAATAAACCCTAAGAATTAATATATTAAACACAAAAACCTAAAAAAAGAATATACCATAATCTAATCAACATTTTAAAGTGAAGAGATAATAAACCAAAGGGTGTATTAATATTATAAACCAATAGAACTAATAAACCAAAGGGTTTAATGTTATAAACCAAAAGAATCGGTGAACCCAAGGGATAAATATTAAAAACCTAAGGGATCAGTAAGGCCAAGGGTCAACATTAAAAACACAAGAGATTAATAAACCATAAGAATAAATATTTAAACTCAAAAACCTAAGAAATTAATAAACCCTAATAATTAATATTTTAAATACTATGTTTTAATAAACTCAAGAGATTATTTATATTATAGACCAAAAAAAAGTAATAAACTCAAGGGTTTAATATTATAAACCAAAGGAATTGGTGAACCCAAGGGATAAATATTAATATTATAAACCAAGAAATTAATAAACCCTAAGAATTAATAGTTTAAACTCAAGAGATTAACAAACCCTAAAAATTAATATTTTTAAATCAAGAGATTAATAAACTCAGGAGGTTATTAATGTTATAAACCAAAAGAACTAATAAACCAAAGTATTAAAAACCATAAGATTAATACTATAAACACGATGGATTAACATTATAAATCTCGGGTCTAATATTGTAAATCCAAAAAATTAACAAACCCAAGGGTTTATTAAACCCTAACATTATAAATCCAAGGGAATAATATTAAACCCTAGGGTTAGTATTATAAACTGTGGAATTTAAATATTATAAACCCACTAGATTAATATTATAAATCCTTGATATTAATATTATAAACCCAAAATATTAATTAACCCAAGGTTTTATTGATATTAGAAACTCAAGGGATTAATAAACCATCAGGATTATAATATCATAAATCTAATAAATTGATATTATAAACCAAAGGAATCAATAAACATAAAATACTATCAATATTATAAACTCAAATAATTAATCAACCAAAGGGATTAATATTAGAAACTAAACTGATGTAAACAACCCAAGGGATCCATATTATAAATTCTTGAGATTAATATTATAAACTCAAAAGATTAATACACCCAAGGGTCTATTAAACCCTAACATTATAAACCCAATGGAATATTATTAATCTTCATATTATTATTATAAACCAAAGTATTATAAACCCTAGGATTAATAATATAAACCCAAGGGATTTACATTTTAAATCCTTTGGATTAATAGTATAAACCCAAAATATTAATAAATTCGGGGGTTTATTAAACCCTGACATTATAAACCCAATGGAATAATATTAAACCCTAGGGTTAATATTATAAAGAATAGCCATGATTAAATATGGTTAAGTAATGTTGTGTATTCTCTAACATGGGTGACAATGAGTAACAATGATTAACTATGTTGGAAAGGTTTGACCATGTATGACCATGGTTAAGTTTGTTTTACCATGTTTTATTAGAATAATTACAATGGTTGCTCAAGGATGACCATAGGTTACTATGGTTGACCAAGGTTGACAATAGACTACTATGGTTGACCATATTTGACTATAGGCTACTAAGCTTGAATACATCTAACTATGGTTGTGTATTTTAGAGCATGAGTAACAATGATTAACTATGATGACAATATTTGACCATGTATAGACATGGTTGAGTTTTTTTTACCATGTTTAATTAGAATGATTACAATGCAAATCTTAATATTGTTATTTATCACTAATAATCTTAATATTATTTATATTAATAGTGTAAATTATAATAGTGGAGTTCTAAATTATAAAACATAATATTATAAAAATATGAAAACTAAAATTTAGAGAAACTTAATATTATAAAGTATAAATATATTAAATCATAAAATAACCTAAAATGAAAAAAAGTTAATATATACTTTTAACCTAATACACTAAGTATATTAATTGTATCAATTATATTAATATTCACATTATCAATATTAATAATATTAATAAATAATTAATCAATATTAATTAATATTAATATTAATATTGATTAATTATTTATTAATATTAATCAATTAAAAATAATAATATTAATATTAAAATATATATTATTAATGTTATTAATATTAGTATTATTATTTTATTATAAAATTAAAGAAATTATAGAACTAATTTCTGGTTAAAAAAAATATGAAAAACTAATATTATTATAAACTTAATAAGCGTATTATTAATATTATAAAAGTCTTAATAAAATATTATATTATTATAAAGCAAAGATATAAACTCAAATAATTAATCAATCAAAGGGATTAATATGATGAAAACAACTCAAGGGATCCATATTATAAATGCTTGAGATTAATATTATAAACTCGAGAGTTTATTAAACCCTAACATTATAAATCCAATGAAATATTATGAACCCTCGTATTAGTATTATAAACCAAAATGTTATAAACCCTAGGATTAATATTATAAACCCAAGGGATTTACATTATAAATCTTTTGGATCAATAGTATAAACCCAAAATATTAATAAAACCAAGGGTTATTAAACCCTAACATTATAAACCCAATCGAATAATATTAAACCCTAGGGTTAGTATTATAAAGAATAGCCATGATTAAATATGGTCTAGTAATGTTGTGTATTCTCAAGCATGGGTGACAATGAGTAACAATGATTAGTTATGTTGGAAAGGTTTGACCATGTATGACCATGGTTAAGTTTGTTTTACCATGTTTTATTAGAATAATTACAATGATTGCCTAAGGATGACCATACGTTACTATGGTTTACCAAGGTTGACAATAGACTATTATGGTTGACCAAGTTTGACCATAGGCTACTATGGTTGAATATAGCTAACAATGGTTATGTATTTTAGAGCATGAGTAACAATGATTGACTATGATGGCAATGTTTCACCATGTATGGACATGGTTGAGTTTGTTTTACCATGTTTGATTAGAATGATTCCAATGCAAATCTTAATATTGTTATTTATCACTAATAATCTTAATATTATTTATATTAATAGTGGAAATTATAATATTGGAGTTCTAAATTATAAAATATAATATTATAAAAATATGAAAACTAAAATTTAGAGAAAATTAATATTATAAAGTATAAATATATAAAATCATAAAATAACCTAAAATTATAAAATGAAAAAAATAAAACATAGATGGTTAATATATAATTTTAACATAATACACTAAGTATATTAATTCTACCAATTATATTAATATTCACATTATCATCATTAATCAATATTAATAATATTAATAAATCTAGATTAATACTAGGGTCTACCGTGAATTTTCTCCTTTAATACTTGGGTTTGTGATGAATTTTCTCGATTAATACTTGGGTCTGTGGTGAATTTTCTCCATTAATACTTGGGTCTGCGGTGAAATTCTGCGATGAAAATTTTACGGTGAATTTTCCTGATTAATAATTGGGTCTGCGGTGATTTTTTCTTGATAAATTTTCTGACCTGGGCACTTGAGATCTATTGTCCGGTTGCTGATATTCAGGTGCACACATTCCTTATATTTTTCTAATACATATCTGCTCATAGATTCTCAAGTATGAATAATTCACCACAGCTACCAAATATTACCAAAGGTAGACCTAGCATAGTTACTCTACAGAGCCTTTATGAGTATATAGAGTCTTTAGAGAAATGGAGAGAAGAAAGAGAAGTCAAGCTACAAACCTAGTTAGAAGCCATGCTGGAAAACAAATTCACATCACTTGAAGACAAGATCCAAAAACAAATAGAAAATAAAATAGAACTATTGGAGAATAAAATGGAGGCAATGGAGACTAGGTTGCAAGTCATAGAAAAACAAAACCAAGATACGAACCAAACATCCTAGCAAGGAGATGTTGATAATATAGAGAGTCTTAAAATGAAGGACATGATTAAATAACTAGAAGAAAAATTTAACAACAGTCTCACCCTAAATAGTGGGGTAGGTAAATTAGATATCAAACCAATTAAAGATGAAATGAAAAAATTGATCGAATTAGACCATGAGCGTAACAAAAGGGCCTTTAAACTTATAATCTTCAGTTTGAAAGAGGAGGTAGATGAGGATAATTTAGCCATAACCCAAACTAAATTACATAATAGATTACAAATTGAAACCACGTGTCTCAGAAAAGCAACAAGGTTAGGGAAATTAACTGAGAATAAAGGAAGGCTGATCCAAATAAAAGTGAGCTCTACTGACCATAAGTATGACATACTTGGTAAACCTCAAGTCTAAAAGGAATGGGAATATTTATAAATGATGATCTCATTCCAAAAGATCAAGCAGAATTAAGAAAGGAGGTTCAAATGGTAAAAGAAGCTAAGAAGGAAGGAAAATGGGCAATAATCAGAAATATAAAAGTCGTTATTCGAGATAGAAACCAAAAAGATAGTAATAAATAGCAATTCAACATGCTCTGAATTCTTTCTTGGAAATGTCGGGGCTTTCCATGGAGCAAAGGCCCCAAGCTAAGTTGGATCTCAAATAATGTTGATATTATATTGCTTGTTGAAACTTGGGAGCATGGAGAATCTAAGGTCCATAACATAGATGGCTTTGCACTATGGTCTACATGGAACAAGTGACCCTCCCATAGAGTCATTGGGGGCATAGCTTGCTACATTAAGAAGAACATCTCCCCCCATGCTAGGATTTATAAAAATGACCCTTACAACCAATATAGTTGGATTGAGATTGCTGACATTAATGATAAAAAGACCTACATAGAAATCTGTTATTTTTCCCCCATTAATTCTAACTTCTATAAAAAGAAAAATATAGATAAAAATAGTCCTTACAATGGTTTAGAGAATTATATTTCTAGCCTAAGGAATGAAGGTAATATCCTTTTAATGGGTGAATTTAATGCTCAAACTTCAAGCAACCAAGCTATTCTTCTAAGCAATCATTCCAACCCCAATCCTCTTTGGTTATACGAAGATCTTACTCTTGCTAGCCGGTACAAAAGGAGCTCTGAAGACCTCAGGGATAATTTGTTTGGGTCGGAGCTATTCAAGCTCTATAGTGCTCAGGATCTCATAATTTGCAATGGTCTAACGAAGTGGCCCAATTCTAGCCAGATGACCTGCATTCATGGGCTTGGCAGTAGCATGGTAGACTATGTTATTTCTTATCTCCCTTTATACAACGAAATAATAAGTTTTGACATCTTAGTTGACCACAAGCCTGACTCTGATCATAGGCCTTTACTCATAACTCTCAATTTTTTCATGCATAGAGATCCCATAGAAGATAATCCTTATAGTCAAAAGAACTAAATCTTTGATAGAAATAAAAAAGATCTCTTTCTAAATGAATTAAAAACTAATTTTCTTCCTTTATCGAGTATGGACAACATAGATGACCTCTATCATAATTTTACTACAACCCTCTCATATTCTATTAACTATTTCTCAATTGAAGTCTCAAGTAATAAAATAAATAGCAAAACCAACCCATGGTATGACAAATATTGTAAAAGTGCGGGGAGAGCAATTAAGGAAGTTGTTGATGAATCTCTCAAAATTGACAAGATAAAAATCTACAAAGCCCTAACTAAAACGAAAAAATGGCAATATATTCCTAAAAGGCAAGAGAATCTCTTACACCTCTCTAAGGTGGCTCTTAAGAAATTATGGAGGCAGATTCTAACTAGGAAAACTAAAGATAATAATAAAATTTATTTACACGACTGGAATTCCTATCTTAAAAAGCTTTATAAATCTCCAAATGCCAGGGATAACTTTGAAACCTTGCTCACAACAAAAGAATTTTTCTCATTAGAAGACATTGATTTTGGGGTTAAATGCCTGGAAAATGGGAAAAATAAAGACATTGAAGGTTAATAGGTGGAAATCTTAAAAATTGGAGGTCCTGTCTTCATCCCCCACATCCATAAGCTTTTCAACCAAGTGGTCAAGCAAGGGTTCCCTAAACCTTGGAATTAGAGCCTCATTATCCCTATTTTTAAAAGTGGGGATACAAATAACCCCTCTCATTATTAGAAAATTATGATCAGCCCTCTCTTAGCCAAGTTATATGGTATTATTTTGGAAAATAAGTTGAGCATTTGGCTTGAAAGTGAAGGTAAGCAGGCTAAAGGCCAAGCAGGTTTTAGAAGGCAGCACTCAACAACGAACCACCTCGTTATGCTTAGGATCATTGTGGAGGAATGCCGCAATGATAAATCCAATCTCTTATGTTTCTTTATGGACTTTAGAAATGCTTGTGATACGGTTCCTAGAAATAACCTATGGAATAGATTAGAAGAGCTAATTGTTCCTTTCCAGCTAAGAGCATCTGCTATAAGGTTATATGAGAATGTAATTGTCAAGTTAAAGAGAAATGAGGGGTGGTCGAAAGATATGAAGTGTAATATCGGAGTTAAATAATGTTACCCCCTCTCCCCTACCCTCTTTGGCATTTACATCGACAAGCTAGAAGGGTGTTTAGAGGAAGCAGGATGTGCTGGCACGATCTTAGCTGGGATAATCATCATCCTTCTTCTCTATGTTGATGATATTGTTCTTCTCGCAAGCTTCCCATCTGATCTTGATAAGCAACTTAGTCTTCTTAAGGATTTATTCTCTACCATGGGTATGTCTGTTAACACTGACAAAACAAAAGTTATGATTATCAAATCCAAGAAGGACACCTACCCTAATTTTATGTATGACAATAGTAACTTGGAGGAAGTTTCTTCTTACAAGTACCTAGGAATTGATATTCATCACAAGCTCAACTAGAACTATAGCATTCAGAAAAGGATTAATGGGGGCTGGAAAGCTTATTTGGTCTTGAAAATAATTGTGAAATGGCAAACCTCGTAATGTGGGATAGAAATAAGTTCCTCTTTGAAACTTTAGTCACTCCTGTTATCTTATATGGATGTGAGGTCTGGGGTTGTAGCATCTCTAGAGAATCCTGGAGAAATATTGAGAAAATCCAGAATTGTTTTATAATGTATAACTTTAAAATTAAAAGCAATACACTCTATCCTATTCTCCTTATAGAAGTGGTTCTTTCCCCTATCGAGAGCCTAGCTATGACTAGGCTTCTATTGTACAAGCACAAGCTCAATAGCATAGGAGACAATAGACTTCCTAAACTAGCTTTAAATTCTAGCCAAAACCACCTAAGGCTTAAATGAGGTTGGTATAAAGACACCAGGGCTTGGTTAAACCATTGGGAGATCAACGAGAATGTTGTTTTGCAAAAAATTAATAACATTAAAAAAATTGTTACTTCTAAGTTCAAAGAAAAAATGTGGTGTGAGAAAGATCTAGTAGCTAAAATAAAATTAAGATATTATAAGGAGGTCATCAACCCCATCATAGAAGATCAAAAGTATCTCTCTGTTTTAACTAGCTCAAAGAAGAAAATTAATATAGCCAAGATTAGAACAAACTCTCACGAGCTCCATAGTGAAACAGGTCATTGGACAGTTCCTAAAACACCATGGATGGAAAGGATCTGCCATCTCTCTGAGAATATGAACATCAAGGATGAAAATAACTTCCTCTTAGAGTTCCTTGCGTACAACCACATTAGAGCTCAATTTCATAATCTTGGTTGCAATATTGACCTTCCTGGCCTTTTAAGATGTCAAAATTATAGTAAGTTTAGGAGGTTTCTCTCCAAGCTTTTTGAGCATAGGAATAAAATATTAAAATCAAACTAAATAACTCTTTTCTTTAGGTCCAATAGACCAAAGATTGGTCTCAGTGGATGTTAACCATCATCATCATCATCACCATTATCAATGCTATTATTAATATTAACATCAATATTAATTCATATTAATATTGATTAATTATTTATTAATATTAATCAATTAAAAATAATAATATTAATTAATTATTTATTAATATTAATCAATTAAAAATAATAATATTAATATTAAAATACATATTATTAATGTTATTAATATTAGTATTATTATTTTATTATAAAATTAAAGAAATTATAAAACTAATTTGTGGTTAAAAAACTATGAAAAACTAATATTATTACAAACTTAATAAACTTATTATTAATATTATAAAAGTCTTAAAAACATTATATTACTATAAAGGAAATATTATTTTTACTACATTAATTAAAACTTAATAATAATAATAATAATAATAATAGAGTAAACCCAAGAATAAAACTAAATACAAATTTAATGATAAAATCTATCTTGTTATATTAAAACCTAATAATGAAAAAAAAAACTACATATCAAAAGATTAAAAAACTATACTATTATAGTTACATTAAAAAGTAAATGGAGAGGGCAATGATAATTCAAGCCTCAAAGTCCACACCATGTTTTACTTGACATGCCAATATTTAAATTTTCAATGTATTTTTAATTTCACTCTTTAATATAAAATGTTGAATATAAATAAAACCTCTCACAATTGTTTCACCTAGTAATGCATACCTTAGATTAAGGGGCACACAACCACGTTTCAATATATTTTTAATTTGAATGTTTAATAAAAATAAAACCTCCCTAAAACTTAAATTTAAATGAAGAGTGTTACCGCTCTTGCAGCCACAAAAGTAACACATACTTTAGGTTATGGGACACGTTTTAGTTAACAACAACCACGTTTCAATGTATTTTTATTTTTAATTTGATATTTATTTTTATTTTTCTCTAATCCAGATACGTGGTGTAAATAAAAGGCACAGTAAAATTTTAATCATCATTTGGTAAAAAATTATCTTAATCAAGGTTTGAACATATGATTTAGATATGCAAGGAAGTTATGAGTTTGATTTTCATTCATTGATATAGTGGCGACGACGAGAATATACTGGTATCTTGCAATTTAGACCATCATATCAAAAAAATTAATTAGCAAAATCAGTAAAGTAGTCAATTCCAATAGGGGGGATGCCTATCGGCATAAATATAATTTTCTATAGTTGTAGTAGACAATTTACGAATATGCCTGGAAGTTGAAGTTGGATCATTGTCTTTACCTTTCTAATGGCCATGAGAGGTTGATCCATTCCTGTCAATCCACTTTATCAATATCTTGAAGAACGAAAAAAAAAATTTCCAGTTAATTTCACTGTTTGAATAAAACTGTAAATAAGGTATATAGAATTATGGAGTTGAACAGTAGAAGTATGTTGAAATGTAATAAATGTGTAAATTTTGTAGATAGAATTATGGAGCTCAACCATCTAAGTAGGTTGAAATTTAATAAAATTCTAAATTTTCTTGATAGAATTATGGAGCTCAATAGTGTAATGTATTCAAAGTGTAAATTTTTTGTATGGAATTATGGAAACCAACACTCTAAGTAGGTTCAAATGTCCTAAATTTTTTGTAGACATTTTATCTATATTTTGAAGACAAAATAAGTTTTGTTTTTGTTTTTTTTCTTTATCAGAGAATGGACCAAGGGTATGAAACATGAGACTTTTCAGCTTATTTACAAATTTAGCCCTAAAAGTATATCTACAATATGAACAACGGGTAACGAACATGGGTGTCATGGGAACCGAATCCTTCATTAAAATAATTGTAGTTTGATTTGTGTATGAATTTGTACATTCATATGTGCAGCGGATGTCAATTGATGAAGTTTAATGATTCTTTATATTTGTTTTTTGGAATTAACTTCCAACCACCGCCATGAATAAACACTGGCAGCAGCCCACACTTCAATCAATTTTTTGCAGGGAAGGACACAGCCCAGAATTTCCAAATCCACAGGCAGCTCATGTAAAATCCAAACAGAGTACCCGTCTCTGCATTATTTCTTATCTGCCATAGTTCACCTACCTTTACCACATTACCCAAATGCTACAAACCTTGATTTCCATCCAATTCCTTTGCATTTCACTTACCGCACTCACCACAGTTTACCGCCCGCAATACCGCACTTCACAAATTTTAAACCTTACCATTAAGCCCCCACAATGAACTGTGCGATGTTGCGATGCAATATCACATCACACATCAAAATTGAAATTTTTTAAATTTACCTTCTACCGCTTGCAAGCTATGTTGTTTGTTTTGCGATAAGATATCATCGTCGCATATCACAATTGCATAAGTTTAATTTTTCCATTGAAGCACCTGCAGGTATTATATTTTGGTTGCAATGCGATGTGCCATGTCATATCGCACATCACTATTCGCAATGTTTAATTTATAGCGCCATAGTTAAAGGTTGATATCGCCAAATGCGAAAAGGGTGCGGATGCAACATGATTTCAATGTCGGAACTATTAAAACTTCAGGTCTAGGATTTTGTGTTTAAATGTTGTTTCATGTGTAAACAAGAGAAACAGAGCGCAGAACAATTTTAGTCATTGAACATCCGATTTGCATTTAATTGCTCTCAATGCTTAGGCTTCGGACATTTTGTTTAAAAACTATGTAATTTCGTATGTTTTAGTGTTATGGAATGAAAAATAAGTTTTAGTTATTGTTGAGTCTCAAATCTGCATCTTTTCCATACACTTTTCTATACCTTTTTCACTCACCTAAACCTCCCAAGTTGTCAATATCATGTGCAAAAGAGCATCTAACATGGTTTTTAATTATATTTTTGTGTTTGCTATTTGATTTAGATTTTGTTCATTCAGCTGCGGAATCTTGCCACTTTCCGCAGCTGCTGCAACTTTCCGTAGCTATTTTGTGAAACTCTATGCTACAGGTGTCTACAAGGAAAACGAGCCACATGGGCAGGTCAGGAATGATGTGGACATGGTTCGTGTCCTATTGGTTCGAGAAAACTCATCTAAAGAAGCCGCGGTCAAAGGCGTCCACATGGAAGTCAACCATAGAGTCTCATGTTGGTAGGACTCTGTTTCGTGGCACATGAAGATTCATACGGCCGTTTCTAAGTTGCGGAGGATAAATCGACATCTGTACATGGCTCCTTAGTCGAATTCAAGCATCCACTCCTTGTAGATTTACTTTCCAACACGGCCATGATCCTATATCCGTGGACGTAATGGTCTACGTGTTCTCCACCAGCATGAACTTTAGGAGACAGTTATATTTCTTTTGCTATATATAATGCGTTTGCATATGCATATAGAGTTAGTCGATGTTAGTCTCTATTATCTTTTATTAGTCTGCTCTGTAATGTGATTACGCTGCACTTGTGCCGTAACATCACCTTTCTGTAATGACTTTTTTTTAATATAAGAGAACTCTGTTTTCAACCGAAATTCGTATTTGAAGATCGTTGCCAAGGCTGGTGTAGAGGGCCCCTGCTCAGCTAAGGTTTTGTGCATTAGTGTATAGTTCTCATTTTGTTTATTTAAAGCTCATTGTGCCATAATCCATTCATATGTTTATACATTGCATTTGCTTCATTTCTGTTTGTAAACTTCCATAATTTCCATTTCACTCCTATCTTTCATGTTTTATGTTGTTAATCACTGATCAGTGTTCTTGTTTTAGGTTATAGATAGGCAGCCCGGGCATTTTCGTAGCTTTTTGACTAATGACATGGAACTAACATTGTTCTGTTGCTAATTTGCTTTTCATAGTTTCTGTTTAATTTCAGTATTGCTTTGTTCATTTCAGTTTTGCTTATTTGCTTCAGTAGTTAAATTTAGATATATTAAGCTGCTCATAACATCTTCAGTTGCCTCCGAAAGCCACAACTGGACTGATGGTGAGGGATTGTATTATGAAATGTGTAGTTTAGTATTAGTTTCTTTTCTGCAAATTTAGATATATTAAGTTGCTCATAACATCTTCAGTTGCCTCCGAAAGCCACAGCTGGATTGATGGTGAGGGATTGTATCATGAAATGTGTAGTTTAGTATTAGTTTCCTTCTGTAAAATTAGATATATTAAATTGTGCATGACATCTTCAGTTGCCTCCGAAAGCCACAGCTGGACTGATGGTGAGGGATTGAATCATGAATGTATGGTTTGATATTAGTTTACTTTCTGCAAGTTAGATATCAGTTACTCAAGTTGCTTATGATTACTTTCGAAAATCATAGCTGGACTAATGATGAAGGATCAGAAGATGAATTGATGTAATCTGATTTAGATTTAATTTTGTTGCAATTTTGAATTTCCTTAAGCATAGTTTCTTTTGTGTTTAGTTAGCAACAAGAATAGTTTGGTTTTTATGCTCACTAGTTCACTGTGTTGATTTATTAGACTAGCAGCACCTTTTCATTTCAACAGCACATTTTCATTTCCTTTCAAGTCTTGTCATTGTAAATTTCAAATTTCTTTTTAAAAGTTTCAAGTTGGTAAATCGTTATAGGGGATATCATTTTCCTTGAACAAACATAACCAAACTTGTTTTCATCTTAGAATTTCCATTTCACCTTAGAAAACCAAAAACAACAAAAAGTTAAGAAATAGGTTATCTTGCACATATAGTGCGCCGCACTTCATCAGCTTACGATTCTCGGATTGACAAATTAAATGCAACAATTTAGGAAACACTAAATTGACCAAACAGTTATCTCCTGTGTTTTTACGTTGTCTTTCTATGAATGTTATTTTTGCATTATAGCATTCTTTGTGTTGTAAATGGGGAAGCACATTTCCTCTATTGTTCATGTTTATTCATAAATTCCAACATGGTATCAGAGTAGGTCTAGGCTCTTATTGAAAGAAGCATGAGCTCACTCTTTACTGAAGAAGTTGTAAGACTGGTTTGAGAAGTGGATTTCTCCAACAGTGAGAAGGCTTTTGTTTTACACAGTCAAGGAGATTTTTTGTTTACACAGTAAGAATGGCAGCAGCAGGCACAAGCATAAAAAATCCACAATTACCACAGTTCAATGGTAAAAGTTATGATTACTGGGTCATTACAATGAGGGCCCTGTTTGCTTCACAAGATATATGGGAGCTGGTGGAAAATGGTTTTCTAGAACCAATAGATGCAACAGTGCTTAATGCTTTGACAGCAGTAGAAAGAGACTTGTTGAAAGGTAATAGGAAGAAGGACTCCAAATCCCTCTTCTATATCTTCCAAGAAGTACATGAGAGTATTTTCCCAAGAATTGCAGCAACAACAAAGTCCAAGGAGGCATGGGATATCCTCAAGACAACCTATCAAGGCATGGAGAAAGTGAAGACAGCAAAATTACAAATGCTGAGGAGAGATTTTGAAACTCTTTGTATGAAATATTCTGATAACATAAACTCATTATTCACACATTTGATTGGGTTGGTTACCCAGATAAGGTCTCATGGAGAGACACTTGAGGAAAGGAGAATAGTGGAGAAAATATTAAGGAGTCTACTATCAAGATTTGATGCCATAGTAGTGGCCATAGAAGAGACAAAGGATCTCTCACAATTTTCAGTGGATGAGCTTCACGCATCACTGATGTCTCATGAGCATAGACTGAATAGAGAAATGAACTCCTCATTGGAGCATGCATTTAAGACACAAATGTCTTTTGGTCGAAGTAGAGGTCGAGGAAGATCAAACTACCAAGGAAGAGGAAGAAGCCCACATAGAGGTGGAAGAAGTAGCCCTAAAAGCACAAGTGGAAGGGGTGGAAACCAGAATCAAAGCGAAGGCTCAAGAAAAAATCAATCACAATGACAGAGGTATGATAAATCTCAAATCCAATGTCATTATTGAAAAAAATATGGGCATTATGCCAATGAATGTAGAAAGAAGAAAAATGACATGTGTAATAAACCAAATGTAAATTTTACAAGAGAAAATCAGAACCATGGAAATGTGCTTTCAACTTGTAATGTAGCACAACAAAAACAAGAAGATGTATAGTTCTTAGATTTAGGTTGTAGCAACCATATGACTGGAAACATAGCAATGTTTGCCAATCTAGATGAGAGTATAAAATCTGAAGTGACAACGGGGACTGATAGTAAAGTCTCTGTCATGGGAAAGGAAGAGTAAAAATACTGACAAAGAAGGGAGAGAAGAATTTTGTGCCAGATGTCTACTATGTACCTGGCCTGAAATGTAACCTTCTCAGCATTGGACAACTCATGAATAAGGGCTACAATGTGTTTTTTAAGAAGTATGTGTGCCCAATCATGGATATACCTCCAAGTAAAAGGGTCATTGCAGAAGTGCATATGAAAAGCACTAGGATTTTTCCTCTCAGGATCATAACAAACTTCAAGGAATTAGGTGTTGTAGCAGTGGTCACACATGAGATCTTTCAAGAAGAAGTGAAAGATGAAAACTGGTTATGGCATTTGAGATTTGGGCATCTCAATTTTAGAGGTTTGAACCTGTTGCATAGAAAAGGGATGGTAAAGGGATTACCACTCATATAGAAACCAGACAACCTATGTGAAGGTTGCATCTTGGGAAAACAACATAGAGAATCATTTCCGACATGAAAGAGTATAAGGGCAAAGGCACCCATAGTGATTTTCCACTCAGATTTGTGTGGACCAATGCAAACACCATCTTTAGTTGGAAGTCATTATGTTTTGACATTTATAGATGATTACACAAGGAAGACATGGGTGTATTTTCTAAAACAGAAAACTGAAGTGTTTGAACAGTTCTACCACTTCAAATCTCTTGTTGAGAAGAAAAGGGGACACTACATAAAAATTTTGAGAACTGACAGATACGGAGAATCAATTTCAAAAGACTTCCTGCGTTTCTACAGAGAGAATGGAATACACAAACAATTTACCACAAGGTATACACCACAGAAAAATGGTGTAGCAGAAATAAAGAATAGAACCATGATGGACATGGTAAGAAGTATGTAGAAGGCAAAGAATTTTCCAAATGAGTATTGGGTAGAAGCTGTCAATTGTGCAACATATATTTTAAATAGATGTCCAACCAAAGTTGTTATGAACAGAGTTCCGGAAGAAGCATGGAGTGGAACAAAGCAGTTTTTCACTCACATGAGAGTATCTAGATGTGTGGCATATGCACATTTCCTAGATTAGTTAAGGAAGAAGTTGGACAACAAGGGGAAAAGTGCATATTTGTTGGATATAATGATGAATATAAGGCCTACAAGCTCTATAATCCATCAACCAAGAAGGTAATAATCAGTAGAGATGTGCAGTTCATTGAAGAAGAAGCTTGGGATGGAAGTTTAGAGAAAACTTTAAATGTGAAGACATGTATTTCACATGAAGATAAAGAGGAATTGATTATGGGTGCCAGTTTTTCACACTTTTCCTACATTTGTTTCCCCTATTTTACCTCATTACTATAACCATTGGGACTATCTTTCTCTTTTTTTCCTACCATTTTATCTTAACTTGTGTTATTTCACCTTATTTTCATTACTCTGCCATTTCATCGATTAATATGATGTATCATGCATTTTTTATGACTAACTGAGGATGAATGTTTAGAGAAGATTTATGGTCTTTTTTTGTATTTCCAAATGCCATTTATAGCACAAAAGATCTCGAGTACGAGGCGTACAGGAGCAGTTAAAGGTGTGTTGTTACAATGATATTTTTACACCATGATGATGTTACACCATGCTGTTACAGACCCGCTGGTGAACTGCTATTATAGCTTTACCGCGGACTAGATCTTGTTAACTCTTGATGCTGACCTGTCCTCTAGCTATTATGCTATAGTTGTGATTTATCATGATAGTTGTAGAAGTTATTAAGTATTTTATTTTTGGATAACAACCTCTAGGTGGTTTTGATTCTAATCTATAAATTTATGGTCAGGCTTTTATTAAGAAGTGGTTATAACCATATTCATTCTATTTTTATCAGCATGAGAATCATAAGATTCTCATGAATGATCCGTCCCTCATTTTTCTGAGATGTAACCACTATATAGTTCTCGGCCCTTGAGGTCGAAAGGTTAGTGGAGAACAGCATTACTTTGGCTCTGTAATTTTTCTCATATTAATACAAATTATCCTATTGTTGTTGTTACATGCATTATCTAATTTAGTTTTCGTTAAGTTCTTTCTCTACCTGCACCCTGCTAAGGAGGAAGGGCCCTCCTCTTTATCATGGATTGCAGTGATTAAGGTAATTGTGTATATGTGTTTCTATTTTTTTATGTGTCAGTAGAAGTGTTTTTGTTGTTGTTTCAGTTATGAATAGATCTGCTTCAATTCCAATGTTTTATATGTTGTTACACATATGAGATCAGAGATACCAGCTAGGTAATTGTTGTGTGGAATGCTAGAACAGATTAATTGAGGTGTGATTACAGTCTTGTAGATTATTTTATTTTTTCATGAGTGATTTCCTTCCAACATTTACTTCAGCAACGATTTCCTTTATTTGGATTTGCTTTTGGTTTTATGTATCAGCAAAGATAGTGCGGTTGTCATTGAAATAAAAGACATCCCTGGATTTTTAATTTATGTGTACTTTTTTAGTCATTTAATAGTGATTAATACAGCCCAACATTTTGGCGTCGTTGACGGGGATGGCAGTGATGATCCAATTAACCAGATTTGTTTGTTAGAAGATAGAGTGTACGCAGTATGCAATTTTCGGGCGGTAAGACGAGAGGTAAGTACTTGTGGAGCGCTCTAACAAACTTGAGCAGTCTCACCAATGCTACACTGGGACACTTAGAGGTGTGATTTCCGTGTGTTTTTTTTTAGCGTGTCTCCAACGAAACAATTGCCGGGTGGTAAGATGAGAGGTAAGAACCTGTGAGTCACTCTAACAAACCTAAGCGGGCTCACCAATGCCTTGCTAGAACACTTAGAATTATGAATTTTTGGTTGTTTCTTTAGGGCGTCTTCAGCTATACAGTCGTTGGGCGGTAATACGAGAGGTAAGAACCTGTGCATCACTCTAACGAACTTAAGCGGGCTCACCACTGTAGAAACTGAAACACTTATAGGATGAATTGATACACATAGGGTCCATGTGTGCCAGTAGCATGATATCAACATCTACAAACATCCCCCACCCTACTAACTATAGGAAAGACAGGTCGTAAGAAGGAAAAGAAGAGTGAATATTTGGGAAGAAAGACATTCTTTGGAGATCTGATCTCAAGGGGAGAAAAGGAACAGTCTATGTTATACAGAGATAATAGGAAGACAGGACCGCAGAACGTGGCTACCATATCAAAGCCTGGGCCATCAGTGCCTTCCGTGTCTAGACCTCACCACCCTTCGAATAGCATATTCACTCTTAATATCAAGACTGCAGATTCAAAACAGCAGTGGAAAATCATCGATCAGGATCTGAGAATTGAAGACACGGAGAGACCAGTGGGGAGCATCAGGGACCTAAGGAGCAGCATTTAATTGATCATCATTTGGATGCTAGTAGTGCCATCAAATAGTTGTTCCTTGAACAACATGATCCTTTTATTTATCAATCTCCACCACACTTTGATTTCAGTTCATCCCATCAAGAAGAATCATCCATGGGGGACAAGAATGTCAAGAGAGATAGCTCTATTACTTTTGAATTCTCGATAGTAGTAACACAGGATGAGGCTCCTACGAAGAATATTCCTTTGTCATCCCTACCATCCTTTCAAGGGATTGCTATTGAATATCCTGATACATTTTTGTTCAAATTTGATGTGCTATGTAGAGGTTATGACTACACTTCAAACGCCTAGAAGCTGAAATTATTTCCTGCTACTCTAAAAGGAGTAGCATTAAGATGGTTCATGAGACTGGGTGCTGGCATGATTTGAACCTAGAATGACATGAGGGAGGCCTTTCTCCTTAAGTATCAGGATTAATGTCAAAGTATGGATTTTAAGGAAGATCTCTTCAGAATTGCACAGAAGGAGGAAGAGAGCCTGGAAGACTATATGGAGTGATTTCATTACAATTTACAAAGGTCTAAGTTCAGTAACTTAGACACGGAAATTATAAAGCCAATATTCTTAAGAGGTATAAGAGATGACTGTCTAGAGCATTTTAATATGTTGGGAAAAGGAGACATATCACAAGAATCACTTGACAAAATAATGAAGCTTTTCTTGCATAGCTCAAGAGGATTGGTCAAGGGTAGAAGTTCAGTTTGGGATCCTTCAATCCGAATACAAAAGTCCACAAGTGGAGGAGTAACCAGAGCAGAGATCGAAAACCTATATGAGGATTTTAAAACATACCTCCTTAGCACTCTCTCTACCCAGATCACTATGGTACAAGTCAAGAAAGCACAAGAAGTTGAAACAGCCTTAGAAATATTATGTCCTTGGCACAAAAAGAAACATTTGGAAAGAGAATGTGGATTGAATAGTGTCAGCGTGTGAAATATCTGTGAATTGGCACATTCTACAAATCAATGTCTTGAATTTCCTAGACTGAAGGCGGTACTACAAGAATCAAGCAAGGATGTCCAGTCTTCTTATTTGATCGAATCAAAGAGACCATGGCAACCACGACTTACAGGTATGCCTTCAGATTTTTCATCTTTTTATCTTTGGAATAATGTTTATAATAGTCAGCAATATCCATGGCAGTATCCTACTCCTTCCTCAACACAATTTCCTTCACCATGGAACCAGTGGCTATCTCCTCCACCAATGCAATATCCCCTATCAAAACCCAATATAATATAATAGTGAGGGATCTGTGCGTCAAAAATATTGGAAGAAAACTTAAAGACCCTGCTACTATCGATGTCATGGGGAAACTATCTGATCTCATGATTGATCAGCCTTTGTTAACTAAATATAATGACCCAGGGAACCCTATAGTGACTGTCCATATTGACAATCAACCTATAACTAACACTTTGATTGAGCTAGGGGTATCTATTAATGTCATGACCAAAGACCTATTTATCTCCCTAGGACTTCATGGACTTAGACCTACCCATAGTGCTTGAATTAGCAGATAGGTCTCATGTCAAGCCTGAAGATGTGGTTATAAATGTATCTTCTTGGAATTGTCCGGCTGATTTTCTCATTTTACAAACCAAATTCAACCTGGGGGGTCATCCTTTAACCTTTGGAAGACCATGGCTAGCCATTGTAGACGCATATATCGGATGTAGGTCTGGATCTATGGTGATGTCAGATGGGCAGGCCACTCAAAACCTGAATCTTTACCCCCCAACAGAACCTCATATGGATTTGAGTAGTCCCTGGTGAGACAAATTTGAACTTGAATCTGATCTTTCCCTACCTCTTCTCACGATTGGAAAAGCACAATACTTTAATGATGAAACAGAGGACGATATCATTAATGGTTTTATTAGTAATTCACTCTCTGTTACCTCCATTAGAGATATGGGGGAAGAATATGAGGTAGATGATGCAATTATTGAACATTTGAAAACCACTTTGCATACTATCAGCAGTCCCGTTGAAATTGAACTTGGGAAATGTTTAAACATCAATCCTAACCTGACTGCTGAACAAAACAGATTTTTGATACAACTGTTACAGAAATACAAAAATTAATTTGCATGGGACTATACGGATATGAAAGGAATCCATCCTGGCCTATGCACTCACCACATTTATCTTAAAGAGGATTGCAAACTAGTTATACAATCTCAGTGTCGAATGAACCTCGCACTTAAGGAGATAGTGAAAGAAGAATTGCAAAAACTCCTTAATGCTAATTTCATCTACCCCATTTCTGACAGCCAATGGGTGTCTCCGCTTGTCATAGTTACGAAAAAGAACGACAAATGGAGAGTCTGTGTAGACTATATAGTGCTTAACAAGGCTACTCAAAAGGACCATTTTCCTTTACCATTCATTGATCAGGTCCTGGATACTCTCTCTGGGGAAAAAATAAATCATTCCTAGATGGGTTTAGTGGCTATAATCAAATACAGATTGCCCCGCAAGACCAATAAGGGACAACTTTCACTTGCCCATGGGGTAATTTTATATAAAGTCCTTCCTTTTGGCCTCTATAATGCACCAGCAACTTTTTAGAGGGCAATATTGGGTATTTTTTTCGAGCTCTTGAATCACTGCCTTGAAATCTTTATGGATGATTTTACACCCTATAGGGATGCCTTTGAGACAGCGTTTTCTAATTTGGAAAATGTTTTGGAACGATGTGAACAAACTAATGTTACTCTGAGCACAGAGAAATTCTCATGATGATGACCGAGGGAATTGTGCTGGGAAATTTCATTTCAGCAAATGGAATCAAGGTAGATCCTGCAAAAAATGAGGTAATCTCAAAAATACCAACCCCTAAGACTCTAAAAGAGTGTGTATTTTTTTGGGACATGCAGGATACTATAGGAGATTTTCAGAAAAATTTTCAAAGATTGCATCTCCTCTTTTTTCATTTCTCATGAAAGATGTAGAATTTGTGTGGAAAGGGAAGTGTGAGCAAGCCTTTCTGAAGTTAAAGTATTGTGTAACAGCAACACCTGTTTTATGAGGACCAAACTGGAGATTTCCATTCCATATCGCTATAGACACATTTGACATAGATGTGGGTATTTTTTTGGGGCAGCTGGAGGAGAAGAAACCTTATGACATTTATTACATCAGTAAGAATTTAACTCCAAAAAAACTCAACTACACTATGACTGAGAAGGAATTCCTAGCAGTAGTGCATGCTATCAACAAATTTCGGCACTACATCACTAGGTATCAAGTATTTGTACACATTGACCATGCTATAATTCATTTTTTGATGAACAGACCTGTTACTAATGGTAGAGTTACATGATGGTTATTGTTGTTATAGGAATTTGATATTACTATTTTAGATAAACCTAAAAAAGATAATGTAGCTGTGGATTTCTTTCTATATTAACTATAATTGATGACTGCACTGCCGCTGAGGATTCTTTTCCAGAAGAATATATTTTTTCCATCTCTACTCACTCACCATGGTATGCGAATATAGCCAATTACCTTGTTGCAGGGAAATTCCCACACCATTTATCTTCCAAAGAAAAGAGGAAGATTATACAACAGAGTGCTACCTACTCTTGGATAGAAGTCAATCTCTATCACATTGGGCTAGGCTTTCAGATTAGGCGATGTGTTAGAGAAGATGAGGTACTTGAGATCTTGAAAGCTTGTCATGCGAAACCTTGTGGAGGGCACTTCGCTGACAAAAGGATGGGATATAAAGTACTCTCAATGGGGTACTACTGGCCAAATATATTCCAATATGCCAAGAAGTTTGTGAAGGGATGTGATAGCTGCCAGAGGATGGGCCAGCCTTTGAAATCATATGAGATGTTGTTATAGCCTCAGATAGTGATAGAACCATTTGAGAAATGGGCCCTAGACTTTGTGGGGACAATTAATCCTTCATCACATCAAAAATCATACATATTGGTCTACACCAACTATGTCACAAAGTGGGTTGAAGCAAAGACACTAATTAGAGAAACAGAGCAGGCTTCTTCAGACTTCATGTTTGAAGATGTTTTTGTTCACTTTGGGATACCCAGAGAGATAGTGACAGATGGAGGGCCTCAGTTCACATCTCATTTGATCAAGAAGCTGGTTGAAAAGTATATAATTAATCACAGAATGACTTCACCTTATCACCCAAAAGCAAATGGTCAAGTAGAAAGAACTAATAAAGTCATTGAGGGAATCTTAACAAAGAAAGTAGCTGGTCACCGAAGAAACTGGGCTGAGAAACTTCTAGAGGTACTGTGTGCTTATAGAACAACATGGAGAAACACTACAGGCTTCTCACCATATGAACTGGTGTATGGTAAGAATCCTCTATTCCGCATAGAGTTCGAGATAAAGACATTAAGAATATCATTGCAGTTCGATCTGGACTTAAGTACAACATAGACACAAAGATTGAACCAGCTCAATGAGTTGGAAAAGAAACGGTTGGCTGCTATTCAATAGACATATATCATTCAGCAACAAAGAGCTAGATGGCATGATGGGTTTATTAAGAAGAAGAAGTTCTAGAAAGGAGATTGGGCTCTTTTGTATGATTCAAGGTTCAAGGATTTCAAAGGCAAGCTCTGCACCAGATGGCTAGGTCCTTACGAAGTGAACATGGAATTTGACAATGGGATTGTAAAATTGGTCACCATCGACAGTGCGAAGACACCATTACTGGTTAATGGGCACCATCTAAGGTTATATCATCAACCCACTTTAAAGGAATAATTTGTTAACATTGCCAGGGACTTCGATCTTCATGTTACAACAGCAGGGGAGCATTCTCCTGTGCAGCCTAAAATTTGAAATTCCAATAAGTGCAGTAGCTACAAACCACCCTTATGGGATCTGTTACAGCTATTTAAATAATAATAATAATAAAGAAAATAAAACAAAAATAATAGATCTAACAGTGAAAACCTCTTTTCGGGGCACATCCAAACAGTTTGTAACAACTGAAAACCACTCCTTTAGCGGTTGTTACACCAATTTTTTTCCCCTTCCTAAAAACATCATCCTTCTTTCCTGATACATTTTATAAGATGATGTTATTCATTTAATTTTATTTCTGTACCGATTTCTCCTAATTATTATGTTTTTTGAAGAATAATCTGAAGGTTGTCTTGGGTGTTACACATGTAACAGCTAACAGCCACGAACATTGTTTCTCATGTTGTGTTGCATAAAAACAATGATTGTGCCAACCAATAGCAACTACCACAAGCACTGCTAGCAGTACGGAGCCAATTGAAATCTTCCTCCACATCACTTCAGGTATGTCATTCAAAATGTAATGTCATCATTTATGATTTGGTGATTATTGGCAAAAGTAATGATATTCCCATGATGGTCGTGGGCGGCCGTCACCATTAAGGCAGGTGGGGGATATATCTTGAAATCATTGAAAACAATCCGCAGTCATAAACCTCTATCAAATCTGCATGCACTCAATTAATAGCACAATTTCCAATGATGTCTAAATCCAGCTGGAAAGAGCATGTGTACTTAGAACCCATTACTTTCCATAACAAGACATTTATGAAAATTTATGTGAGGTATGATTAGATAATCTGTCATTCCTGTCACCTCTCATCGACCTCTGCGACTGAAGCCTTGTATCCTCATTTCAAAGTCGTCATTTGGAATAAGCAGAGATGCCGAGAAGAAGTAAGCAGTGCAGTGACATTACAGTGGGTTGAGCAGTAAGAAGCGAATTCAGAAACAACAAAAAGATGGGTGGAGCAGAGGTTTGGCATGACTCAGATTCTATGGACGCCTTGCAGAAATTCCCAGAATCCTACCAGATATTCACAGAAGCTAGATGGATTGAGTACTTCCAGAAGCTAGAAGGCTCGGACGAGGTAGTTGCAATTGAATTCGCTCAGAATTTGAATAACAACTAGACCCGAGTCAGGGGTCTGCAAATTGAGGTGACTGAAGAGGTAATTTCCTAAGTAACTACATTTCCAGTAGAGGGATGGAGGTGTTTTAACAGAAAAATCAATGACCCCTCCTTGAAAGAAGACTTCCAAGAAGGAGAAGAAAGGGAGAGGAATTGACAAGCTATCACTCCCTTAGCCATGGGCAGATGTCACCTTGGGTTTAACAAAATACATCACTTTTGCTGGAAGATCCATGATAGTGTTTAATTATCACTTCCCTCTACTCAATCACCTTCGACACCAACAAAACATTAACCTTCCATTCTACCTATTGGGGAACATTAAGCATATGGCAGTGGCAGTAAAGACAGCAACACATCTGGAAGCATGTGTGACCAATCACGGACTCATCAAATTGATTGTGCTAGATGTCCTAAGCTAGGAAGGAAAGACCTGGGAAGAATTCAAGCGAAAGAGGTCGAAGAAAAGCTGGGGAAAACAGGTCACGACTTCACTTCGACATGAATTCAGGTAGAAGTTGAAACCCAGACTCGGCCTGCCAAGGTCATAATTGGGAAAGAACTCACTGATCAACCAATTGGGGATAGATGGCCAAAACAAAGGGTGAAATTTAACCTGCCCATAGAACATTCTCCCACAGCCGAAAATCATACATAAGCAAAAGTATCATAAGAAGAAAGGGGAACCCTCTCATCATCCCATAGAACCTTTTCCCACAAAATGAAAGCATACATAAGAAAAAGTATCGCAAGAAGAAAGGGAACCCTCCACATCAAGTAAGGACAAAACTCATGTCCCCGTTTTTAGAACTTGGAAGTCTAAGAAAGGAAAATGAAGAATTGAAACGAAGATTATCTAAGGAAGGAAATTCAAGGTCTCCGTATGCACGACATGTTTTCAAGAACTACGTAGTAGGATATAAGGTCTATGGGGGAAAACACCAAAATTTCAATGGAGACAAAATAAATAGAATGAAGGTGGAGGTTGTTACACAAGAACATGTTAAGGATATTGTTGTTACACAAGAAATCCCGCATAAACCGTAGCCTCTCGTAGTAATCAACTCAGGAGGTCGATACACAAGAACCTATGGAGGCCACTACTATTATGCGAAGAAACGACAATGGACACAACAGGCTACTCTAGGCAAAACAAAGGGGTTGATACACAAGAACCCACCGAGGAAGTCATGTTACACAAGAACCGTAACCAGAGTAGAACAAATTCCCCATTCAAAAGAGGGTTGTTACACCCATTATTGATGTTGATATTGAATGTAGAATAACGTCAGTCCCATCTCGGCATGGAAAATTTTAAGGGCGAATTTTAGCCCAAGGGCGAAATTTAAGGGTTTTAGATTTTTAGTGGGGCAAATTTTTTATATAAAACCTTTTTATATAGTTTTTTATAATTAGTCCCAAAATTATTTTAAAAATAAATAATTATTATTCTTTAGCCTTAAAAATAAGAGCGCATAAAACATAAATGTTGGATTCGCCTCCGCATTCGGTTCCAGATGCTTTTTATTTTATTCGCCCTCAAATTACTACGCCGGGATCGTTTTGGAACCGCATTCACCTATGGTTGTAGGGTAAATCTTGCCTCTCGCACCGGAGTCGACAATGGAGTCTTTTCTGCGTCCGGAGTAAGACTAGGGAGTAGTTTAGTTAGGGTCACGATGGGGCCTTTCCGTGAATAATCGTAGCAGTAGTTTTCGATGCACTTCCAATATTTCTTGGCTTCTGAGACCGGCATGGTATCTACCGGTTTATTGTATCTCCGGGTTAATTTCTACCTCCATATTAATATATCGCATGGATTCAACATGCTTTTTCATAGTTCTTTGAATTTTGCATTGCTTCAAGGCAATCATGCGCAGGTTTGAGTTTATTTTTATGTGATTTTTTTTTTAACTTCTTCACTCAACGCACACATTATCTCTCGTCCTTTTCCATTTTGTCGCTATAACCTAATTAGAGAAACTAGTCCCACTCTACAATTTTATTTACAAGTTTTTCCTCCGTGTCCTTCGTGCTTTCGGGTGCTTGAGGAAGCTTAGTGCCCCGATTCATTTCGAGTTTAAAGATGTTAATATACAAGAAAATGCATACAAACATTTTAGGGACATTCCCCCGTGGATGGAAAAGCATCACCGAACAAAGAGGCATCTAGCAATGACATGTTTAGACAAGCCTATAGTTATCCCGTTGATCTATTCATTCTTTTTAATGCATATTTTGTGATGTTAAGTACCGATCTCGTATTTAATACATAGTGCTATGCAGAAATTAATCAACAAAAAAGAAACACACATTTATATAAGAAAACATAGATATCGTGAAAAACACTAGGACAATTCATTACAACAATCCTCCCCGCAATACAAAGAATAGAGCAGCCTCAAGGAACATCTCTGCCTCATTCCATATCACATGGAATGGAACCCATATTCTGATCCGGATTTATGCAAAAGAACGCAAATGTATCGGGCGATATAACCATCGATACGAGATGCAACGGAAATAATGCTTCATTTATTAATAAAAGAATGACTGCAATAGCTTACAAACATAATGGAAATAAGCTAGGCGCTCGGTAGCGTATCTCGAGAAGAGATGTAGCGCACAGCCCTAAACCTATTACTGAGTGCTCGCAGCTCATTACGTACATAATGGAAATAGATGAGCCAGGGTGCATCGCGCCGTATCCCTAAGAAGAGATGTATGCTACCAAAATTTCGAACCGTGTTACAATGCGTACATGATGGAGATGCGGCGAGCTAGAACCGGTAGCGCTTATCTTCCGAGAAGAGATGTATCGGTCTTCAAATTTCCAACCGGTTTTACAATGAGGCTCGAGGGCCTATTTATCGTTGAGAAAACAATGAACTGAACGTCCAAAACCCTAACCGGGCAGATGACGAAGCGCCAAACCGTGGGCGCCCGTTTGGGTAAATTGGTGGTTCAACTTCCTCGGGGCGTAACTTTGGCATCCGATCTCCGTTTGACGCGCACAATAGCTCGTTAGAAAGATCTATCCGAGGACTATAGCTATCGATTGAATGATTAGCAAATTACTGCACTTTCATACCCAAAACGTCAAGTTAGGGTCTGCACGCCCTAAGTTCAGGACCCTAAAAACCTAAAAATAGTGTTGTGCCGAAACTACAAACTCAAATAACCGCCGGGTGGGGGTTCAAATGGACTTGATGGGGTGGCCACCAATATCCACCCGGATTATTAATGCCCCAAAACGTGACCGGTGTGTGACCCGAAAACCCGCTATAAATAGTAAGCTATGCCGAAGCTGAAAAAACGAAAGAATTAATGATGCGGGTCCAAATGGAATAGGTGGGAGGCCACCGATATCCACCGATCATTCCTCCCTCCTTAGAAGCAATGGTCTCCATTGCGTTAAGTTCCTCCATGGGGGGGGGGGAATTTGGTCGAACCGGTGTTGGCGTCGTGTCAGATGTAGATGTGCCACCGCTGCGTGTTTCGCTGAAGGATCCGAAAAAATTGTCCATCATCGCTGCCTTCCGTTTCTCGAGGGCATCCTAGAGCAAGAATTTGATGTGGATCTCTCGGCCTCGTCTTCTTTCCTTCCGCCATGGGGGTCGTCGGGGTTGCGAGGTTGAACTCCTTATACCCCGGCCGCATTGGGGACATGAAGAGAAAAAATGTAGAAAGAGCAGACTCCGTTCGATACCACCGATCCGGGACAAGTGTGAACGCAACGTAATACATATATAACCATCGATACGTAGATGCAACGGAAATAATGCTTCATTTTATTAATAAAAGAATGACCGCAATAGCTTGAGCAACATAATGGAAATAAGCTAGGCGGGCCGGTAGCGTATCTCCGAGAAGAGATACGTACGCAGGCCTCTAAACTCGGTTACATCGAGGCTCGCGTGCCTATTACGTAAATAATGGAACAGATGAGCTAGGGCACCGGCAACCGTATCCTAAGAAGAGATGTGGCGGCTACGCCCTCGAACTCGTGTTACAATGCGTACATGATGGAGATGCGGGCGAGCTAGGAACTGCAGCGCTTATCTCTAAGAAGAGATGTATCGGCTCCCCCCCCCCGAATCGTCTTACAATGAGGCTCGAGGGCCTATTTATTGTTGAGAAACAATGTAGAATCCGAAACGTCCAAAACTCAACTGCTAGAGATGAAGCGCCAAAACTCCAGGCTCGTTTGGGTAAATTGGTGGTTCAACTTCCCGTGGGCGTAACTTGGCATCCGATCTCCGTTTGACGCGCACAATAGCTCGTTAGAAAGACCTATCCGAGGACTATAGTCATGGAGACGAAAATTTGATTAGCAAATTTGCCGGCGCTTTCATACTCCAAAAACGTCGCCAGGGCCTCAAAACGGTTCGAAGTTCGTATTCGAAAATCGCAAAAATAGTAAGTTGTGCCGAAACTTACAACCGAAATAACCGCTGGTGGGGGTTCAATGGACTTGATGGGTGGTCACCAATATCCACCCGGATTATTAATGCCCAAAACTACTCCGGTGTGCAGGACCCGAAAACTTGCTATAAATAGTAAGTTGTGCTGAAGCTGAAAAACTGAAAGAATTAATGCTGCGGGTCCAAATGGAATAGGTGGGAGGCCACCGATATCCACCTGGATCATATTCCTTCCTTTGACACACTTTCTAACTGATTTAACAGGTCGAGCCCATGCAATAATAACACTATTACAAGACCAATTATGTTCCATTACAAGAAAGTTCAAGCCATTATCAAACACTTTCCATATTCCAACAAAGTTTAATGATATTTTGTCTCCAATAACAACTTGCACAAAAAGATCATAAACACAAAAAACAAGAAGCACAATTTTTATTCATACGAGGGTTGAAGGCAGAGCATTATCAAAGATTCATAGCAAATGCACATATATATAATAATTTTGACAAGCCTTCTAATCCTATCTTTCCCTACCTAATTTTATATTCACTCACACATATGTAGACTTAGATTCCGGAAAAAAAAGTAGACAAGATATTTATGCATATTTTCTTGCTTTCTAACTAAGCATTTCAAAACAATACCAAAATTGAAAAAATCAGAGGAATTCTTCTAGAGGTAAACTATAAACATTGTTGCACATGATGTGCCTTTATTCTTAAGTTCAACATGTCATGAAAACTGCACTAGGTCTATCGTAACACTCATAGGCAAATGGCTATCAAAAATGCACATTGACATTAACAATAGGAATATCTCGCACAATAACTTGGTTTTGGTCCGTATAATATATCAAGTCGATGGGAAATTTACATATCATTACTACCTCGCCTTCATGAAACCGATTAATCTTGGCAGATTTTTATTTTGTAGCCGTAAAAGCATTATAAGGTTTAACGAGCCCGTGCCTCGAAGCAATCCATCTTCGATCTACTCTCAAAGAACATCACAAGATCGCACCAGGTCCATGAGGGATGAATACTCGAAGATGATTGTAAGATGCTCCTATCTCTTTCATCGTGTCAAAATACTGCGGTCACCAAGATCATGTCCATCACATCTTTTGCAACATTGTCTCGGCACATTGGTCGAGAAAGAAAGTACACTATCCCTAAGGCCATCCACAATTTCTTGCCGTTGGACGGGCAATACCCAAAACTGCATAAAATATTTTTTCTTCCCAGTTTAGCTTTACTTTTTTAATTTGCAAGATTTTCTCTACCTCAATCTTGTGTTGTGTTGCCACTCCTCCTTACAGAAGAAATCAAGATTCAATAGACAAGTTACAGAATTAAAATCTGGACAACATTGTAAAAGTAATGTGAAGAAAAGAGAAGACAACTAAACCAAAATATGAAAAATTTGAGCAAAAATTGCGAGTTCATGTGTTGTTTTTGGTAAGGTTATATCTAGGAGAAGATACCGGGATTTTAAAAGCAAATGTACATTAGTGATGCTATCCACAAAATAGAATTTTATACCAAAGAATCTCTCAAGATAAAAATGTACTCGTGTTCCACGTAGTATCTATCAATGTTTTAAAAACGGAATCGGTCAAGCCTACCAAAGCCGAGGTAATGACTCCCAGAATGACTTAATCTGTACGGCTCCTACGTATTCGGTTTTTTAAAAAATACATTAAATATTATTTTTTTTGTACAAAAACATAAATTTCAAAAGAAGACCGCTTGAATAATTTCTCATGGATCTCAAACTTGTTTAAATCATTCTTGAAAATCCGACTCCGGTGGTGCTGGTTATCATTGGCTTGATATATGACAAACATCCTAAATCATCCTTGATCTTTCTGTTTAATGGCTTCTCATTTGATTGCTAATTCATTGGCTAGGTTTATAAGTGTATCAATAGGGTTATCACTCATACTTGGATGCACCGATAATTTAATAGGCATTCTCACTCCTGTATGTCCGACAAAATGGTGACAAGATCCCTAGTAAGTTTGCCTAAGCCCTCGTGGCGAATCGTACGTAACATACACTATTGAGAAGACTACAGCCTTACAAAGGTATAGATATTGTGCATTCAATTGAGTATATATGTGTAATGCAAGCCTCGTCCTTGCATATTCGTACCACTTTGTTTTGACAAGTAACTTGCACTAGATTCGTGACAAACGAGTGATCCTCCCGTGGTTTGGAATTTGACTTAATCTTCCGAAACAAAGCAATTTCTGGTATCATAAGAAAGGCATCATACAAAATTGGTTTATATCAACATATGTTTGTTCGATGGTGCCAGAGACCGTGCAAAAATCATTGATATGAAGGTGGTCTCATCACCAAGAAGTCATCAACATTACCAACGAAGTAAAGCTAGCACCGTAACCAACCTAATCGGATGTCACAAAATTCGCTCACCGAAAGTCCGTAAGTCCGGATGTCATAGACCTCGTCCATCCGTATCGCTGCACTGGGCCACCGTAAGTCCGGATGTCACAGACTCCGTCACGTACCTACCGCGGATTAAAATCTGGTTTGAAGTCCACAAAACCGTTTTTTGGCCCACCTACTGGGTTGTTTTGGCTTGGCCCGGTTAACTCTGCCAAGCTCCGGCTGGACCGGCTTGTTACCGAGTCGCCGAGATGGTACAAAAATCGGCCTACGTAACAAATCGGCCAACCTAGCTGTTTTTGTACTGCCTGACTGGCTACCCACGTACCCGATCGACCAGCCCGGGCCTAGTTGGTTTCGCTATTTTTTAAAACAGAGGTATCTATTCCTTTACTTAAAATATCATAAAGAGCAAGAAATCGCATCGTGGTGTAGTTGTGTATACATAATTCCATTCTAATCATTGGCGTCGAGAATGCTTGCTCGCATTTATTTCATTCATTGCCTTTCACGCTTCTACGGGTACTACATCAATGATGAGAGTTTGCACTATCTCGAAATCCACAGCTTGACATATCCCGTATCCAAAAAGAAGCATATGATCAAGTAAAGAATGCTCAAAACGCTTCTTACAAGCAAAACCAAAATAAGAACCATTCACAAAATCATAACAGTAACAAGAATAGTCATCCTTCAATATTCAAATATAGTGAAGGTATTTTCCCCACCGAATATCAAACAAGAAATATGCAAGAATTTTTTTATTTTGTATTCATCCTTATTTAAAAACATAGACCGAACATGAACTTTCTTTTTACTCTTTTCTTAGTTTTACCTTTTCAAGTTCCACTTCAACCGCTTTAGCAACGTCATTCTTTTGCTCAAAAACTTCATCCAAGTTCATCTTCGAGACGCTTGCCCGAATGACCGAATATGAAAAATAAAAACATGGACATGAGCTCAAATAGCAAGCAAATGCTTTTGTATAACAACAAGGAACACGTTGACCACCGGATAACCCATAAAGTATTTAAATAGACACATCACAAAACCAATCGCTAATTTAACCTAAAGCAATGCCTTAACTAACAAGTTTTCTTCAATCAAAATATTGAAAATCATCATTTCGACCTTCGCTGTCTAAGACCCGTTCAATGCAAAATACATGAACCGTTTACCAAAGAAAAAAATAATAAGGGGGTGGCGTGGTGTGGGGGTGGGGGGCAGGGTGGTTGTGGTGCGGGGGCAAGGGGAGTGGACATCATTGATGTTGGAGAAACAAGAGTATAAATATGTATGGGGGACATGCATAATGATAACAAGGAGGCAGTCCCTAGCAATTTTCCGTGGTCTCAAGCTTTTGTCTCAATGCATGGAAAACAAGATTCCCATTATAAGGGATTCCTCCCTAATCGTAAACACCCTTAGCAACAAGGAAGACATGTCTTCATCCCCAATTTCCGTAAATATCAATCAAGCCATGACCGTAATCAAGACCGAATTCGGATATCAATGCAAGTGCCTTTCCCTTTTCACTCTTTTCTCTGCTTTGTCAATCTCACATATAGCTTAATGGATTTGCCCACATAGGGAATCCATGTTCCATATAGGTTATTCTTCTAGTTTGCTTGCACATCAAAGTGAAAAGGGGAAAATCCTAATGCTTCTTGATTGTAATGTGCATTTGATTGGAAAAGGGGTTAGCTCAATTGCATTTTCCTACATTTCAAGTTCTCTTTTCCCTTGCCGCAGAATCATCCGAATTAAAGGACTCAAAAAATAAAACCCTAGTTTATTTTCTTCTCCTTTATTAATGTGTTGTTATACATCTACTTGTTGGCACATAAGAGAACTACTCATATAAAATCAATGTCAAACCCTATGGTTCATATCAAGATCTACTCTCAATCTCAAATAACCTATTAGCCTTCCTCCATTGCCCAAGTTTTCTGACACCTTTCCCCAAAACAAGCTAGTGACTCCATCTCCCTTCCAAGCCATGGGAAATTGCTTTCCTCATTGTGGTAGCATGGTACCTCCCTCTATCCACCATACATCAAAAAAAATTCATGGGGTAAGCATGTTCATATTTTCTTCAAACATTATTATGAAAATCTGATTTTCGGTAAATTAAAAGAGATTTTGAACAAGACTCGTGGTTTTGTTTTAGAAAGTATTGCTTATGTGCAATATTCAACAATCATCGAAAAATAATGTTTTCGATATGACATTTTCTCCGGGTTTTGCATGCCAAAATAAGTTTGTTAAACTTCAATTCCTCCCCGCTTCCATGAAAAAAATATGTCAACGCAGTGAGTTTAGAAATCAAAATACCTTTAGAAACTTTTGACTTTCTCAGTTCTATAAAAATAAAAATAATATTTTTATCTAAGAGTTTCATCTGCACTGTGCCCTTTAGAATTTGTGTGGTTACCTCTACTTCAAAGACTTGTATACAGTAATATTTTTTGTGTTCTAGAGCACAAAAATTCACTATGTTCTTCTCTACACTATGCTTTTCAAAAAAATATCATTGTTTTATTTCTACAATCAACCTCCCTTCCGGCATTGTGTCATTTGATAGGCCATACATTCATGTGATTTTCTCTTCGCTACTACCTGTGTTAGGGCACATGTTTTTCTCATGCACACATTTAGTCTTAAACATGGAACATCTACAACATGTGATTTTCACAATTCTCACATCTCGTTCCCCGTATTTTTTAGCTCTATATTCTGCATGGACGTCTATGTGGTACTTTAGCTCTGCGGTATCAGAATCCTCTCTCCGTTTTTATTATGTCCGTTCCGGCCTCTCGCTAAGGATTCTCTAGAATTTACCTTTTTCTTATGTATAGGTTCAACATCAGCTTCAGGGGCCTCGCATTAGCCTTAGCGATTTTAAGATCGGCATGCCGGAACTCGCTCCGACAATCTTGATTTCCTAGACATTTCGGCACCCTTTAAGTCACTTGAACATGAATTTTCCTTCGTAATATCTTCTAAATGAACACATTTGTCAACCATTTTCTCGAGTAGCAATACAATCACCAATACTCTATGTCAGCAATATGGCATTATGATCGTTTACATAATGCACCAAAATGTTTGATATTGTTGAGGATGGAGCGTCATATAGACAACCTTACTCTTCTCTTTCTTTAAATTCCCGTAGTGTGCCCCGATGTATGGATCATAGGTCTTCACCGTATACTCGCAATCAGGTCCATTGATTCTATCAATTACACACATAATCCTACTCATTTCCTATTTCTACGTGGGAATCGTCTCGTCGAATTTAATATTGTCTCCGTTTTTGTTGTTAGAGATTGAAGATTGCATCTATCACAAAAAACAAAATAAACAATATCCAAAAAAAAAAAACACATCCTACTCTTTCAACTTAGCACATGACATGTATTTGTCCTTTATTTCTTAATTGTTCATATTAATTATTTGTTTATGAAGAAACATTTTTGTTATGTCACTACTATTAGCCTTTCTATTATTACTTTTAAGGTAAATTTTCAATTGGGAAAAAAGAAAGTACTTCCTTTTCTTGCTTCAAACCAACAATTATTTTGCTCCATAGCCTACTTTCCATTTCATATGCATGCTTAACTTGCCTTTGCTCCTAATTCACTTACACCTCTAATTTTGACAAAATATTTATTGTTTGAGTAGCTATGCAAACCACCCCGTAGAATAATGTGTAGAAGGAACAATGATGACGCCACTACATGCTTGACAAGGATAGAATAAATTCATGCCATCGTATTCTCTACAAATGGGCCATTAGTCCAACCTTACCTCTCAATCCAACCCAAACCAAACTACCATTCCTTCCCATATTGATCTCCATCCCCTATCATCCACCCCACCTCTTATGTTTTCCCTTCCATTTTCACTCACCAACTAATCATTTCCAAACTCTAACCTTTCTTCACCTCCCACCTTCCATGTACAATCATCCCCCCATGTGGCTTCCTCTTCAACTTCCCCAAAAATTCCACAACAACCATATCCATCATGCACATCATTTCTTTCATGAAAGGATTGATGCACTTAACTACACATGCAATTATGATCCACTCTTTTCATGAAGCTTACCCATACATAAAACTCGAAAAAAAAAAAATTGGTATCGTTATCTCGTTCTCGTTATGCCTTCATGACCTCTCCATCATTTCTCCTCCTCAAACAACATGTACCTGTGAAAAAAACCCTATGTCCTCTCCCGCCCAAATCAATTTGAAGAGATGCTCATTGACCCTATCAACCCCATTCTTTTGGTAAAATTTTCCGCATTATTATAGAGAATATAATATTCATTGACATTGAGGTGTAGGGAAAGAATTGGTACATTGAGGCAAAATTTGCAACTGCTTTGCTTCGTGTAGGCTTATGATTCTTGAAGAAGAGGGTGACTAGCTTCTAAGATTATTGCGTAGGTGCTACAGGAGATTGGATAGGGTCTAGGTCTAGAGAAGTTGCAAAAGATTGAACAAGGTTTGGAGAAGTTTAACTATGAAGTTATGAAAAAGAAGAATGGGTAACACACAACCCAAGTTATAACACACACCATAGAGCAAACACCTAAATTATAATTCACTTCTTGAATGGACAAGGTGCGTTATATCGTCTATTAGGAAGAAAAACAAAAATCTCAAGGAAGAACGTTAGAATTGTTCAAGTTATTCATGTGTGAAAGTACAGTAAATGTCTATTTGATCCCGCCAAATATTACTATCAATAAATCCCCGGGTTTGTTCAAGGTAATTTTGGCGGAAAATAGATATAAATAACCAAGCATCCTAATCAACAGTCTCAGTAAGAGTTGTGGATTGATTTTGATTATGATTTTTCTTCTTTCGTCTTTCCTCGCTTCTTCGCTCTAGCACAAGTCTAAAGAAGGAAATGATGTACAATATAAACTCTTTTACCAATTAAGTGATCATGGAGGGTTGAAGGAATGTGATAATTTTTATTATATACTGTGTAACAATGTTCATTATTTTCAACCTAAATAACACTTTATTATGCGCACCACCCAAATTATTTTCACCGGTTTTTTGATTGAATTGTTGATAGGCTTACAGGCAATGAATTCACATACAAGATTGATGGAAAATATTAGTGTGTATGGGCAAGAGATCAATGTGTTACCGGGTTGAGTTCTCATTTATGAGTTTACTAGTGTCATTTGCGTGTTGATTAATTTTCATGTATTGGATTGAAGTGACAAAGTTTTTTCTTTCTAATGTTGTTACATGAAAGATTAGTCTTAGGCAGAGGGTTCTTGTAGAAAATTTTTTTCTAATAAGATCACCTCGCTTGATTATGCCTAAATCTAAATGTGCACACTAGTAATTCTAATTGATTCATTATATGTTAGATTTGTTGGAGATACATTTGTTCGACAAAGATTGTGTATTGATATGCTTGCTGCTACGTATTGTGATGCTAAATGTAGAGATTAGTACATAATGTCTAATCCTCGCTTCCGACAATCTTCATTTCTAAGACATGTCAGTAACTTTTAAGTCACTTGAACATGAGTTTTCCTTCTAAGATATTCTAAATGCAGTAAACTCCATTTGTCAACCATTTCTCTCGAGGTAGCAATACAATCACCAATACTCTAGTGTTACAATATGGCATTATGATCATTTACATGATGCACCAAAATGTTTGATATTGTTGAGGATGGAGCTGCCTATAGACAACCTTTGATCTTCTCTTTAAATTCCCGTAGTGTACCCCGATGTATGGATCCTTGGTTCTCACCCGTATGCCGTAACCGGGCCTCCATTGATTCTATCAAGTACACACATAATCCTTTCCTTTTCCTATTTCCGGGGCAGGGGAATCCCCTCCCACAAATTTAATATTGTCTCGTCACTACTAGAGATTGAAGATTGCATCTATCACAAAAAACAAAATAAAAAATATCCAAAAAAAAAAACACACATCCTACTCTTTCAACTTAGCACATGACATGTATTTGTCCTTTATTTCTTAGTTGTTCATATTAATTATTTGTTTACGAAGAAACATTTTTGTTATGTCACTACCATTAGCCTTTCTGTTATTACTTTTTGGCGTAAAATTTTCAATCGGGAAAAAAATAAAGTGTCTTTTCTTTATTTCAAACCAACAATTATTTTGCTCCATAGCCTACTTTCCATTTCATATGCATGCTTAACTCGCCTTTGCTCGTAATTCACTTACACCTCTAATTTTGACAAAAAAATTATTGTTTGAGTAGCTATGCAAACCACCCTGCAGAATAATGTGGGTAGAAGGAACAATGATGATGCTACTACATGCTTCGACAAGGATAGAATAAATTCATGCCATCATATTCTCTACAACAAATATTAGTCCAACATTACCTCTCAATCCAACCCAAACCAAACTACCATTCCTTCCCATATTAGTCTCCTCCCCTATCATCCACCCCACCTTCATGTTTTCCTTCCATTTTCACTCGCCGACCAATCATTTCCAAAATCTAACCTTTCTTCTACCTCCCACCTTCCATGTACAATCATCCCCCCATGTGGCTTCCTCTTCAACTTCCCAACAATTCCACAACAACCATATCCATCATGCACATCGTTTCTTTTATGAAAGGATTGATGCACTTAACCACATGCAATCATGCTCCACTTGTCATGAAGCTTACCCATACATAAAACCAAAAAAAAAAACTGGTATCATTATTTGTTCCTGTTGTGCCTCTAAGTGACCTCTCCATCATTTCTCCTCCTCAAACAACATGTACCAGAAAAAACCCTATGTCCTATCCTACCCAAACCAATTCGAAGAGATGCTCATTGACCCTATCAACCCCATTCTTTTGGCAAAATTTTCTCCGCATTATTATAGAGAATATAATATTCATCGACATTGAGATGCGGTGGAAAGAATTATACATTGAGGCAAATTTTGCAACTTGTTTTTCTTCGTGTTTAAGATTCTTGGAAGAATATGTGATGAATAGATCTTCAAGATTATTGCAGAGGTGCTATATGAGGTCAGATAGGGTCTAGGTTCTAGGAAGTTGCAAAGGATGACCAAGGTTTGGAGAAGTTTAACTGAAGTTATGAAAAGAAGAATGGGTAACAGACAACCCAAGTTATAACACACCTCATAGAGAAAACACTCAAATTACACCACTTCTTGAATGGAAAAGGTGCGTTATTGTCTATTAGGGAAGAAAAACAAAATCTCGTGCGTAACCTTAGAATTGCTTAAGGTCTTCATGTGTGAAAGGTTGTGCAATGTATATTTGATCCTATCAAATATTACTATCAATAAATCCTCGGGTTTGTTCAAGGTACTCTTAAGGAAAATAGATATAAATAACCAAGTGTCCTAATCACTGTGTGGAAGAGTTGGATTGATTTGGATTATGATTTTTCTTCTTTGGTCTTTTTTCTCTTTCATTCTAGCACAAGTCTAAAGAAGGAAATGATGTACAAGATAAACTTTACCAATCAAGTGATCATGGAGGTTTGAAGGAATGTGTGATAATTTTTATTATATACTGGAACAATGTTCATTATTTTTCCACCTAAAGAACACTTCATTATGCACACCACCCAAGCTATTTTCACCGGTTTTTCGATTGAATTGCTGACAGTTTGGTTGCAATGAATTCATACAAGATTGATGAAAATGTTAGTGTGTATACAGAGATCAATGTGTTAGTGATTGAGTCTATTTATGAGTTTACTAGTGTCATTCTTGAAGGAGTTGATTAATATTCATGTATTGATTGAAGTGACAAAGTTTTGTCTTTCTAATGTTGTTATATGCAAAGATTAAGGTCTTAGGCAAGAGGTTCTTGTAGAAAATATTTTTAATAAGATCACTGATTATGCCTAAACATAAATGTGCAAACTAGTAATTCTAATTGATTCATTATATGTTAGATTTGTTGAGATACATTTATTTGACAAATATTGTGTATTGATATGCTTGCTACGTATTGTGATGCTAAATGTAGAGATTAGTACGAAGTCAAAATTCCGTTGCTTGCAAAGAAGGTGAATTGTCTTTTCCAAACCCGGAATTAATGCTTTATGTCAACATTCCATACGTAAAGAAATCTATTAGAATTCCCTAGAATAACTCCCAAGCCAATGGAAAGTCTTGAAGAAACTTATTTGCATGTAATAGCCAAGATCCGAGGAGATTGAATAACATTGTGCCTAAACCGGTAGAAAAGAGATTCCCAACAAGCTGTGTTTGTTTTGAACAATCATTGAGAAGTCAATTTTATTCTCAACCGAGGTGGACTTCTACTAATTACTTCCGTGCTATTGGCAAAGATAGTAAATTCTCTTGTCACTAACTGTCCAACAATGTTGTGAAATGAAGGAGACAAAGTGGCATGCAAATATTCCTCTAACTATACAACAATTGAATTTGGACAAAGATCGGTCACTTAAGATCAGATTGCAACCTCCATGGTATTTACTTCCCCATAATTCTCCCAAACATATAAGAGATCCGCAAGGGTCCACCAAAACCAAGTCTACAATAAAGCAAGAGCACAATTTCTTAGAACTACATGCTTTCCCAAACCAAGGAATAGTGGTTGCATACATACTTCTAGAATCGGGGAGGCTACTACTAATCCGGATCCCTTATATCCAATCAGATGCACTCAAATTTTATAAAATCAATTAAAAATGTGTAAGTCAAGCCCGCCTCAAGATTATTAAATGCACAAAAGAAAAAAATGAAGAAAAAGAAGGGACAAGCTATAACAAGAAACAACATAATCCACCGTTCCTTCTTCAAGAAAAATGGAATCGTAGTATCTCTTCCATACTCGAATTAAATTAATCCACAATCGTTATACGATAATTCGTAGTATCTCTTCTATCCTTCAAGTCATATGGAAGAAACTCGTGGAGAAACCTCTAGCCAAAGAAACTAGAATAGTGATAACTGGTCTAAGATATCTCATTGTCAAGGTGTTGCACCTTGTGCCCAAGATCCGGGGAGGTCTTTGATGTTTGTGCGTATGTTTATCCTATGATCCAAGGCGACATTTCCACAAGGGTTCAGCTTGGTCAAATGTAGATGGCCTCCCAAGGTATCACAACTCGATGGTTGACATATGCCTATAACCTGCAATTCTGGCCTATTAGAGACATGAAAAATAAGCTATAATTGACACAATAGGGTCCAATCTACATTTCAAGTGGGAAAAATGAACAAGATCCAAGTCCGAAGGCCTCCTCTCGTGTAAAGTGCCAAACATCTCTAGTCCTAAAAGGTAGAATAAAGTGGATAGGAAGTTCGAGGACTCCCAAAAGATAATAATATTTCCGTTTGATCTCATTGCTGTGAGGAACCCTTCAAGATGAAGTGCTCCATATTGTCCTTTCGATCTCATTGCGCAGGAACCCATGAAGATGAAGTGCTCCTCTATCTTAAAGTCATGAGGATCAAAGGAAAATCCTCTTCCTAGAATATGGTAGCTAGTTTCAATGCAAAGACAATGAGAACTAACCTAAAATCGCCCGAAGGGATACAAATATTATGCATCCGATGTCGACATACATGTAAAGGAGTCAAACGATAAAGTTACTGAATCGAAAAGTGATTTAAATAGAAGGCCATCTTGGAGTTTGCATATTTGATGTAAAGAAGTGCATCCACATTTCTTCCCACAAATTTTCTCTTTTCCTTGGGATTATTGCAACATAATTATACAAGATTGTACACAAATAGTCGTAGCATTGTAATTATCGCTAATCATGCTTTCGTTTGTGATATATCTTACATACTTTAAAGGGATTAGTTTCCTTCCATATATCCGACATTCTCGTCGTATCCGCTCCAAACAAACCATATTTTTCTCTAACCACATTCAATGCAATCGTTCTATCTAGATTTTCTCCTTGCCAAGGAATTCCGCAAACTACTATAATAAGGATTCCAAGCTCTAATCAATCTCCTAATTTTTTCTATAAGTCAAGAAAGGCCTCTAGCTGCCCATCTAAATTCTATTAATCCATAGCATTGAAAATGTAAAATGGAATAGCTAACTCTCGGGGGCCATGATTATCCCCTGGACATCGTGCCATGGTTTGCTTTCGACTATTGGGACCAGTTTCCTACTAGGTCCATATCCATACTTTACCCATCGACAATTTATGCATTGTGCAAGATTTTTATCTTCCCTCTCGCACCTCGTATGCCCATTATGAAAAAGATGTCTTCTACAACCTTATCCGAATCAGTGGTTTGTCCAGCTTCTGTAGGTCACAATGATTCAACTCGATTACCCATGTTTCTTGTCTTATAAGACAATTTGATTATAATAAATCTCTTATTGGCCTCAAAATTCAACTAGTAGATCTCTTTTCACGTGACTACATTCCACCCCATTTCATTGATCAACTTGGAGGGACTTATTGAAAGCCTAACTGACTACTTTTATCATCTCGTGTTTGAGCCCCTTGACATTTATCTTCACTCCATGTTCATGGATCAAACTTTTGCTACTACACCAAGTGATATACAGATCTTTGCATCAAAGAAAGTAGGCAAATGACTTATCATTTTAACGAGCCTTGTTTATGTTTAAATCTTCATATTACTCAATCCGTTGACAACTTTACATCTATGATTCCTAATATTTGTAACTTATAAAGTGTTCAAATAATGATATACATCTAGTACGTAATTAAACCGCAAGTGAGAACCGCATTTCATCAGAAAATATATGCTAGAGAAGAGAATCTTGCTTAACAAAAAGAACAACTTCTACATCCAAAAATCCTCAACCACAACAACGAAAGTACACATCAACAAAGCCGAGGGCGGTATTTATTTTAAGTACGCTTCCCACCTCTATTTTGAATTCAACATTTTGAACATGTTTTTTCGCAGGACAATGCAATAATTTAGTGCACAGCATCATCCCCGCACATTTACTCCGTTTTGAGTAATTGTTGTATAAAAAGTATCTCGCATGACAGATTCCCACTTTTTCCTTTAAACCTTCAAAAATTGATTCCTTCCTGATTTGAAAACACCTGGTGAACGTTCATATCGCCACCTTGAAATTAGCATCAACAATGCCGCCTGTGACCTTCTAACACTTCCTTGCAAAATATATTTTTCATGTTACACTAAAGAAAACAAATTTCGTTACTAATCGTTCGAAGTACAAGATTTGATGTATAAGTACAACTGCGGTGCCACTTTCATTTTCAATATTTACTCCACAAAAGGGCTGGAAAGCATTAAGAACTTCGCAACATTCTCAATTCAGTCATTTGTAGATCAAATACAAACCCAATATATAGATGAAGAATCACTTTTTCTTTCACATCACGTGTATCAAGTGGGGGGGTCCATTCAGCTAATTCTCTAGAAAAATATGTATCTTAAGTTGAAATTGTAAGGCAACCATTCAATGCTTTTATGAGGCTTGTTTTGTGAAAATTTTCTTATAGCATTTCTTTGTGCTTCGTGTAGAGAGACTGCATGCCACATCCACAAGATTGGATAAACTCGTAGATGATTCACGAGAAAAGCCTTCCCAAAACTCTTGAAGTAGAATTTTGCTTTCCTTCCTAATACCGATGCTTGCTTGAAGGTACTTCTTCTTTGCAACTTCAAGCTCTTGGTAGACATTCTTGTCAGTGGTAAACACACATCATAGGAGCCACCGATAGTCAAATAAATTATTACGTACACAAAATACTCGCAAAACAAAAAGACTAGCACACTAATATCCTCATGATCGTAAAAAGGAAAACTTTAAAATAGCAAGACTGCTTTCCGTAGAAGAAAAGATAAAGTGGTTTGTAAAGTACATAGAAACCTAAAGCTCTTAACAATTTATATATTCCATGATATTTCATGGCCTTTCCTCGAAGACCTCGTAGCCCATGACATCAAAGAAAGAATAGGGCTATAATAACTCATGACAATAAAACATTTTAAGCTTTTCATTCAGCTTCTCACCATTTCTTCACGTACTCAAAAAGTTGAAACAATGTATGCAACGACAAAGATTATGATGATAATCTTGTCAAAGAGATAAAAATTATGGATGCGCAGTTCACAAAAAGTTCCTCAAAATGCTCGATCAACCATCTATTCCTGAATTGAATAAGAATCAACTATTCCGAAAGTATAGTTCAAACTTCAAATGTTTTTATGGGCCTACATGAATATTTAAACACATAATGCAATAAAAACCAATATCTCAAGAAGACAACTCCAACTTCTAGTTTCCATTACCCCTCTCGACAAAGCCTTTGTAGTTCAAACAAATGGTCATCATGTCCTACTCAAACCATACATTATGCAAGAAAATAAATTTCGATAAGGAGATGATACCAATTTCAAGTTTCAACAACCTTACAGTCCCCGCAGTGGTTCCAACACAACCACCCAAAATTTGATATCATTGCAATATAAAGGGCAGTCAAGAAGATAGGTTTGATTTGATCGGCAACACATCTATAAGATTTGAGCATGTTAACATACTTATTTTTTCATTAGGCAACAAAATTACGTCATGGAAACCTTGCTGAAGCTATTGCGGGCATCTAAAACAAACTTGGTGCTCAAGTAAAACCTGCTAGAGATTCCCTCTCAAGTATTCTTGTGTTGGCTACCGTAATCAACAATATTCAATAAATCCAAATATTTCCAAGGGGGAAACTGTGCTTCTAATTGCCATATAGCTCTTGGTTTTGTGGGTACTTCCCTTATGCCTTCAAGCTTTTGGTATTCAGCACTTCTCAGGCCTTTAAATCCAGTGCTGCGCTCAATCAACTACAGCTTAACCTCATACTCCGTAAAGAAGCATGTTAGCATGATTGGCCAAGAAAAATGTATAGTTTTCACTGAAATTTTACATTTTCTTCTCTTATCTAATCGTTAGCTAAGGTTTTGGCTTTCTCTTCGGTGAGCAACACCGCAAAAGTCCTAGAAACAAGCTATGTAATTTCAACGCAAATGTGCACTTATATTTCCGATCAAGGAAATAAAGACTCTACTTTCTTATTACTTGAGACTACAAAAAGGCTAGAGCCAATTTTCTTCATGATAAACATGTTTATTAATTCTAGAATCAAGATTGGGATTGATCATTTTAGAGCCCAATTTTCTCAAAATCAAACTAAAAATCCTCAGCATAACAATATTTGAAATGGTTTGCAAAACGCAATTTTGCAATCAATTCATTCAAATTTTTCAAAAAAGACAACTCAAGAAGAGTCAATTTTAATAAAGTAAAAGGAATGTGTTTTGGTCTCACATCTTGTCTCACCTGCTCTAGACATCCCATCCCACAAGTAAATATATAAAACAAAGAAAAAGGGAAATGAAAATCGTTATTAGCACTATTAGCTAAAGAGTTTACAAAATATACAAAAATTCCTAGGGTATAGTGAAATTGTGTATCAAAATGCAAATATGGCATATGAATAATAAAATCAATTCTAAGAATGACCATTTATTGGGTTTCCGATTGTACCGGCTAGATCGTAGGAACTCGAGCAAAGTGCAAAACACACAAGTATGATGAATGCACACCTAGTGTTGTATTACTTGGTTCTCCATACTCGGGAGCCCTATTGAATCAATACATGGCTTATTATTGTGAAGCCTATTGGTTGTCAGTCTCTTGAGCACGTTCTTATTGACTCAAAATGCAATAATTGTATAGAATTTGATTCTTTGAATGAGAGACAATCACACTAGTATTATCTCTGGAGAAGAATAGGGTGATAAAGTGTCACCTTAATCAAAGAAACCTTGCTGGAATTAATATCTTTCAAATATGGGTTTCGGGTTCAAGTAAATTTGCATCTATGCATCAGATAACAATGCATATGTCAATAAACTTTCTACATGTGCAAACCCAAAATCCCTGTACAAGTGACATTTAGACAACATGTTTGTGACAATTCGACAATAAATGTACGCAATAGATAAGGATTTGGACAAAAGGAAATGTTGGTATGGTGAAGGAAGAATGCCAAGAAGAGAATTAGTAGAAGTGGATGCGTGAAAATGATAGTATTAAAGGCAAACAATGGATTGGAAAGTTACCCCATAAAGAATGATATGATTTAGAATGCAATCTCGTGACATATGTAAGTGTAAAAATGGAACAACAACACATATACCTTATCGCTATATATGGCATTAATTCTAATGGCTTCTCGGAAGATATTCAATTTTTTTTTGTCCTACATTATGTATAAGATCATTACAAGACAAGATGCTGCATGTTGTAGCCCAAGAATTGGTGACAATTTATATAGAGCTTTGTTCACAAACGAATTTGTGAAGAAGATGTATTTAACCTTTGACATATTATATACTATGAATAAGCTACAAAGATCCGCTAGTAAAATAAATTGCAGGGGTGTAGAACATTCTGAAGCTTTCATGCTTGAAGAACTCCGAGAAGAAGAAGAACATGACCCTTGATCGCTCTTTATAATAACCCTTATCAGCATGAAAGAGGTACCATGAAGAAAGTGCATGAAAAATTCTATGTCTTGATAAGAAGAAATCTCGACTCGACACTTTGGATTGCATCGAGTCAAGATCTCATGAAGAATGGTTTTAGTGAGTTATGGATGCTCAAAGAAAGTCACCTCATGGATTGGATAATTTTGATGCATAGCAAGGTTTTCGTAGGGAGATATAAAATCCATCATGGATTTTCTTGCCCAATATTTTTTTTATGACAACCGAGATGGCTCATATTTGTGTTACATTAGAGGCCGTAAAGAAAGTAGAAGTTAAAGATATAAAGACCCAGCCCTAGCCCTCGATGCACTTAAAGATATGATGAGATGGAGAAGTTGTTGATCCTTACGCTTGACAAACACCTATCATAGTCTCTCAGGATCTATACATAGGGGATAGTTGCTCGTTGAGATATCTCTATGATGCTATTACTTATGGTCGAAATTCACCTGCCGAGATATAAGATTCCATGGATATTCTAATACCAGCTCTGGGCCAAGTGTGTGATGATGAATGCACACCTAGTGTTATATTACTTGGTTCTCACATTCTAGGAGCACTATTGAATCTGAATACATGGCTTATTATTGTGAAGCCTATTGGTTGTCAGTTTCCTTTCGAGCACGTGGCCGGTGTAGTAGAGGGTTTTTTACCATCATCATCAAACTGCTATACATCGATATGAATCGCATCATCCCAAAGTTGGGCATCACTACATTCCGGAAGGAGAAGCATTGCTAGGTTGTAAACCCCAAGATTAAGTACCAACAATGACGACCTCTTCTAGTAAGGGAAGGATGAAGAAACATCCAAAGGATAGGATGTACTAGTTGATGAAGTAATCCCTTTAGTCCCGACTCCCCATAGACTATTAAATAACTACAAAGATGAACTCAGAGGAGTTTGACATTTGTATAGGTGGACCAACCCAAGATGGAAATGTGGAAAGGTTCGCTACAACCAACAGTAAGTCATCAACAAGCAACCCAACAAGAGAAGAAGAGGTATGTTCCATGGATACATGTTGAGAGTCATCATCGTAAAGGAGCTATAAAAGAGATCCTTAGCAACTACCATGAAAAGGCTCATCAAAGATAGCATCAGATGCTTAGTCACTTGGTGAGAAGGGGGTCATAGAGATGATACCCCCCGAAACGTTACATAGTAGCAAACCAAATTCCTATGAGGATTCTAACAAGACAGTGATATATGTCATGTCTTTCATGATACAAGTGTGTCAATCCAAAGAACCTAAAATGTGAGATAGAGGACTTCCACCCATGCAACTAATATGTTTCTAACCTTAATTTTGCATCAAGGAATAATTTGGGTTATCATGGAGACAAACATTATCTACAAAATATTTAATGTTGTATCGTCATTAATTATTTTAACTACCATGGGGAGTGAGGCATCATGGTTTCCAAAGTAGTGAGCCTTGAATGTAGTGAGCTATGAAATTACCAGTTATAGATTTGATGTCTCAAAAAATTATAGGAACATATGATTTTAATTTTTGGTTTAATATGGTTGTTGGTAATCCAAATATTTTAATGAGATATTGAACTTAGGTGTTGGTCAAAAATCCTATTTCACCGATCTCAAATAATAGGTCATTGGACTGGGTCTACTATGGAGGAGGTCAAGGAATATATCGTTGCTATCCAAGGATATCGATCACACATTGAAATTTGGATGGAAAATTACAAATAGTTTGATTACCATTTTGTGAAGAGGCTCGGATAAGGGTACACAGAATCTTGGTGTAATTCGTCGATATTACAATGCATACTAGAGCAAGTAGAACTTAGGAAAAGTTTTTGTGATGCCACAAGGACATTCCCTCACCGTCTTTAAAACATATCACAAAGAAGGGATCTCGTAATTCGGTGCCACCGTGGTTAATTGATATCACAAACTTATGACTATCTCTTACCATGATGATTCTAGAGTCTTGGGCCTTGGCACCATGATGCCATAGATCTCGCTTATATCTAATTCATGGTGTTTCTACAATTCTCAACATTATCTCAATGCTATCTCAAGCATCCCAAGGATAAGATATCAATGTTATATCAAGTATCCAAGGATAAGATCTCAAAGGCTATCTAAATGTTATCCAAAGTGATGTCTCAAACAATTATAGGAACCCATGATTTCACTTTTGGGTTTAATATGGTCATGGGTAATCCAAATATTTTAATGAGATATTGAACTTAGGTGTTGGTCAAAAATCCTATTTTCCTCGATCTCAAATACTATGCTATCAATTGGGTCTATTGTGGAGGAGGTCAAGGAAGATGAGATTGTTCACCATCAACAAGAAGATGTGGGAAATGTCGGTTCTAGATCGTATACCTATGGGTATTTTGGAAAGGGTTGAAGTTAGTGGTTATGATAGATTGTTATCATTGATTAGTGATATGATTTTATAGTTCTTATCTAGTGGCTTTATAATGGACCAAGACTATCCTAGGAAATGGCCATTATGAGACCATTAACATTCACAGAGCTTAAGGAGGAAAGAAGATTTCATCCCTAATAATAGGAAATTTTTTTTTCTATCACTAATAGAATGCATTCCGAGGAATTATTGTTTCTAGAAGCACATAGAAACACCGAGTATGGCTTCATTTTGACCTCATATTGTGAAGTAGGTCATGGAAGATTACAATGCTCATCATCAGCAGCAAGATGTGGAAATTTCAAGTTGTAGATCGATACCTAAGGGGATTTTGGAAAGGGTGAAGTTAGTGGTTATGATAGATTGTTATCATTGAGGAGTGATAAGGGGTTTTTACAAGTGTTATATATTGGCTTTATAATGGACCACAAATATCTTAGGAAATGCCCATTATGTGAGACCATTAACATTCACAAAGCTCTAAGGAGAAATAAGTTTTCTCCGTATGTAGTGTAAATCTTGTTTTACAAACATTACCTACCACCTCCATATATGCTCAACTAATATTGAAAATTCTCATAAAATTCCTCAAATTGAAGGTGTTACCTAACTCCCACAATGCACTTTGTATACACCGTCATTTAACTCCACCAAACTCGCAATTCACCGTCATTTGAAATACAATGCCTTTTAACTCTTATCACTTTTCTTGCATTATCCCAATTGCCATCTCGCAACATGAATGCTTAATAGAAGACAATAAAATTCCGTAACTTCCGTACTCTAAGTTGCAAAGGTGTTCCACTTTAACTCACCTACATAAAAAATTCAATGAATTGTGATGCATCAAACAAGATTACACAACAGATCAGTTACAATGTCATCTTTCTTATTAAAGTCTTGAGTCTATTTGAAATAATATGCATGACCAAGATGATCAATTATGAAAAAATAATATTTCCTCGGCACAACACTTCTAAATTTTGTTGTATCAATTTTTTCCATCTCTCGTTCATCGAGTCTTGGATCAATGTGAGTATACAAAAGTAAAGAGATTAAATTGGTAAAAGAGAGAAATATTTACATCCTTATAATTAATACAATAGATATAAATTCAACATCATGTCTAAGAAACTCTTAAATCCATGTTGATGTTAATGGTATTAGCACCAACTACAAATAATACTTTGAATTAAATTAATTCTTTGTTAGAAAGGAAAGAGGGAAGTGTTGTTAAGATTCTCAAATAAATTAAGAGCACAATTAAAAATGTATCTAAAAAGGTGGCATATCCTTCAAAAACAAAATTAGTTATCTAGGGTTGAGCTAAAACACCTAGCTATAGAACTCCAAAAAGGAGGTTTCAAGAAGATTCCAAATACATTAAAAGAAAAATTAAAATTAACTGAAAAGTAGACATATCCTTCAAATACAAAATTAGCTATCTAGGTTGAAGCACAAACACCTAACTATATAACAACACAAAGGAGACCGTTGAGGTTTGTTAAGTGGAGGGATGGAATATTGGGAGAAAAAGATCAGATTTAATGAAACATATCAAAGGTTTATGTTGAGCTTAAAAGATTTATTTCAGAAGGGATAGCCTAAAATAATATTCATATCATTGACTTTGAGAGTTAAATTCACATAACAATCGGTCATATTTTTTATGGCTTCTTAAAAAGTAGCCAAATGGTGTTATAACAAGCGAATATGTTCGATGAAGTCATAAATAATCAACTAGAAGAGCTTGAATGTTTGTTATTTAATTGTAACTGGCCTCCAAGTTCAAAATGGGTAAGAACCAGAATTTTTTCATGCTATATTTATTCTTTGCGCCAACTAAGAAAGGCAGTTTGATAGTCTAGGGGTGGGGGAGATTCCCATGTGTGGTTGTGTCAATAATATTAAAATGAAAAAAGATTCGGCATCTTATTTATTCAAAGACTTCACCATAAAATAAAATGAAATGACATCATAATTATTTCAATTTCTATATTTAAATTTTATGAAACTATAAACTAACATAACCATCTTATCCTTGGATTTATTAAACATCGGTAGGGATAAAAAAGGGCAAGGTGAAAACATCAAACATTTTTTCTTGCACTAATGGATATTGTTTTAACTAAAATTAGGGGGATTGTAGTTGTACCTATACAACTTGTTACAACAAAATAATGGGAGAATTATATCAGCAATACTCATATCCATCCATCTCCATCTCAAGATGGGCGTGATCTGGAATTTGTTTTTCACAAATCCATGCTCTAAGTTCTAACATAGCTACTTGGAAACTATTTTACAAACTAATTAGATAACAAGATACATAGATAGATCAAACAAATTTTCAATAGGCCTCAAAGGAAGTATCCAAACTTGGTGAGCAAGGATTGTAATCCCAATGCTTTGCTCCATTTAGATTCTTGTTCTTGCATTTATTTCCCATATTTCCTCCCTCTCATGACTGGTATAGGAGCTTAATGTTTATTTAACTACACTCCCATAAGTGGTAGTTTTAATGTCTTCCCTTTGTTACTTCCTAGGCTAAGGGAAAATCTTCCTCACCATTCTAATCAAACCTGTTCCTCCCATGGATTATAAATTTGTTGTTTCACCATTTTTCCCCGTATTTCTTTCTCCATTTTTGCATTTTTTACCTTTTTTTATTTTTTTTTTCACTTCCTTATCTTCTTCCTATCAACATTCTAAGGACTTCTCGTGTCTATTTCTCACTCCTCGCTCATATCTTTATATACCAATACATTATAAAAATATTTATATTTCATATGAGGAATATACATATTTCAGCTCTCGAGGGGATTGCTTGGAAAACAAGGTTCATAGCCATTACAAGAAATACTATTATGAGTCTATCACTTCGTCACATGTAGGATTACCTACCACTTGTGCTAAAACCTAATTGGCTTTATATTCTTTATATTCCATATAAGGAATATACTTATAAGGAATATGTTGTTTTTGGTTCTTTGATGGATTGCTTAACAAGGCTTCAAGTCACTACAAGAAATAATCATTATGAAATTTGCTAGCCCTTTACAAAGCCTTTATTATTTAGTGAAAGATTCGCCAAGATCTTACAAGATTTTATAATTCAAAGGAAAAATTCGCCATGATTTTACAAGATAATATAATTTGGTGAGAGATTTCCGCCTAAAAAATATATATACATATTATATTATTGATAAAATCGCCTTCCATTTTTCCTATGTATCATGGGGACTCGCCCATTTATTATACTTATAAATTTAGGGGGGTTCTTAAAATTTTCCCTGATCTCGGGATGGAGTTATGAGAAAATCTTGTTAATTTCCGAATTACGTTGTGCTGGAAACAAAGAAGCAATTCCCTTCGGGAGGGGAAAATTTTGTCAAATAACACTTAGAGGGAGATAGACGCCTCACATGAAAGATGGATGAAAGAAGATTTGAAGAAAGGATGGGAGAATTATACTTAGAAGGAAGCTCTCAAGAAGCAAGAGGAAATGCTTTCGTTGTTACAGCTACAGAGGTTCGAGATCTTACCATAAATAAGAAAAAAATTCATGACCTTGCTCTCAACTGGGGTGAAGTGCCTTCCCATCCTACTCCCATTTTTCTATGGGACCGCTACTTCCCTATTCCGTATGAAAATTGTTATGGAGGACAAGACTCATCTATGTTCTTCCACTCGCACATTTAGATGTGTATTTTGTGGCTCCGATTTTATTAATGTACCCCGTTGTGTGAGTTATTATTACACAATATCATTTATGCAGCATGTGAGTATGCAAATGGTGGTGACGATATTTTCCTATATGGGGGATCTCGTAATTGTGAGATTTGTGTCCTTCATGAAGAATCATATTGAGTGGCATTTTGGCCATTAAATTCATGGATGCTAATGAAGAGAAGGTGGCATTATGGATCCGTGAAGAACCAGGATGAGCCACCGAGTTAAGGCAGAATTTAGAAGAATTTTGAGTACTTCCGGGATAAGGGAAGCCATCGCTACCTCAGCGAAGAAGGATTGTGAATTTTTTTCCTCAACTGGGCCTAGTGATGAAGATTCGAGCCTTGACCTGGTGCTTGAAACGTACGTAAGCCGGGCAGTTGCTGAGTTGTCAAGGGGGACCCATTTGCATTCCAAAATTTTGTGATGGTTGTTACACATGTACCAAAGATATGTTTCAGTATAGTACAATGCCTTGGTGCTTTGTGTCTCGGATTACGATTCAAGTTCCCTTGATCCGGCTTCTCCAATTGAGGATTATCGTAGTAATTATGAATTGGAATAAGTAATCGATTCTGACATGAATGGGATACACCGTGTATAGGTATGCGTATGAAGATACAATCGGCGCTCATGATTCTACCAACTTCCATCGAGATATTCCAATGAGAGATGAGATTTTGCATGAGGACATGCAAGCTTCAATTGGGGGAGATGTTGGGTGCCATTTTTGCACACTTTTCCTACATTTGTTTCCCCTATTTTACCTCATGACGATAACCATTGGGACTATCTTTGCCTCTTTTTCCTACCATTTTATTTTAACTTGTGCTATTTCACCTTATTTTCATTACTCTACCATTTCACATCGATTATGATTATCGTGCTCTTTTTATGACTAATCAGTATTTATTACTGAGAAGGATCTATGGTTTTTTGTTGTCTTTCCAGATGCCATTTGTAGCACAAAATATCTCTAGTACGAGGCGCACAGGAGCTGCCATAAAGGTGTGTTGTTATAGTGAGCTTTACAACATGACATTGTTGCACTGGGTGTCGTTACATAGTAGCCGTTGAAGGACCGTCGTTACAAATGTACTAATCGAATAGATCTCGTCAACTCCTGATACCTGTCCTCTAGCTATTACGCTACAATTTTGATTTATCGATAGTTGCCAGTGCATCTATTAAGTATTGTATTTTTTGATAATAGCCTCTGTGTGGTTTGATTCTAATCTATAATTTTCCCGTATAGACTTTTATTAAGAAGTGGTTATAACCATATTCATTCTATTTTTATCAGCATGAGAATCATAATATTCTCATGACTGATCCATCCCTTTATTTTTCCGAGATGTAACCACTATATAATTTCTTTTTACAAATTTCGAGGTCAAAGGTAGCAAATAGAACAACATTACTTATTCCCTATAATTTTTTCATATTAAGGCAAATTATCCTATTTTTTTCTGTTATTTAATATCTAGTTTAGTTCCCGTTAAGTTCTTTTCACCGCGCCCCGCTAGGAGGAAGGGCCCTCTCTCTTTAGAAGGGATTGCAAAGTTGATTAAGGTAGTTGTTTATATGTGTTTATGTTTTGTTTATGTGTCAAAGAGAAGTGTTGTTGCTATTTTTTTAGCCGTGAATAGATCCGTCTAATTCCAATGTTTTATAAGTTGTTACATATATGAGATCGTAGATACCACTGGGTAATTGTTGTGTGGCGCGTTAGAATAGATTAATTGAGGTGATTACAATCTTGTAGATCAATTCTATTTCTACACATGACTGATTTCCTTCCATCATTTACTTCAGCAACGATTACATTTATTTGGATTTTCTTTGGTTTGATGTATCGGAAGACAAACAAGCATGGTCACACGAAATAAAAAAAGACGTCCCTAGATTGCTAATTTATTTGCATTACTTCAGTCATTTAATAGTGATTAATACATCCCAACACACACCACAAGAAATCAGAGCAACAAAGGCAAAATCAAGGAAAGTGCTTCTCCAATCACACCAGGATCAATCCCCTGAGTTCAAGTGGAACTCCAAGCACACCAAGAAGACCAAGATTCAGAAATTTGGAGGAATTTATGAACAAGAAAAAGCAAATAATAATACTAGTCTCAATTCTTTATTTAATTTATTTTGAATATGTTGATGATCCAATCCATTTTGAAGATGAAATAAAAAGAAGAAAATGGATTGAAGCAATGAATGAAAAGATTGGAGCAATAGAAAAAGAATGATACATGGGAGTTAGCAGACCTCCACAAGGTAAAGAAGTCACTGGAGTAAAATGGGTGTATAAAGTTAAGAGAATTGCAACTATTATCATATCACACCTTTTCATTTTGAGAGAGCATTAATTGTTGTAATGGAACGCATTCCATACTTGATGGAAGCATTCCTACCAAAAATTCAAGTTATTTTAATTATACAAGAAAATCCACCACAAAAACAAACAAAGATGGCCTTTAGAAGTATTTAAGGCATGCATCTATATATTCGATATATAGATACATGGCAAGAGTTTATACCAAAAATCCTTCGAAGTCCTAAATTGGCTAGGAATCATCAACATGCCAGGTAGTGCATTAACTCGGAATAATAGCCTCATCGGTTGCTTTATAGTCACCCCATTTCTTTAGTTTTGTCACCTTCAATTTCCTTCCTTTTTGGTTCTCTATGGGACCACATGTTAATTCTTTCACATAGTATGCATAAAATCAATTAGCTTGAAGGAGAGCATCTCAATTTTCTATCTTATTATAACCTTTCTCAACCCCCTAATTCCTAACTTCGGGTGACCTCTTTCAATCATGCATTCTCACACATAAAATTTGAGAAGCCCTAATCATGACCATAATGTGACAATTTCAATTTATTTTCATCTTGGTTTGTTTTTTTTTTTTCAATTTCTACTAATAACTCAAATCGCAGGATGTAGGATGATGGACATTTAAATATGACTTTGCTATACAAACTCAGCCGTGCAGTGTATTTATTAAGTTGAAAAAAGTGTGACCAATGGAGAACTAAATTTTTTAGCAAACCGTATTATAAATAAAATATAAAAATTAAAAAAAAACAAAAATATATAAAATATAAATTATAAGAAAATAAAATATATATATACATATATAATAAAAAATTTGAATTAACATGAAGCAAGAAGTTTTAATTTGTTGTGAGGATTAAAATCCCAAAAATTCTTACTAATTTTTTTTTTTAATATGGATAACTTCAAAATGAGATTATGAACAATCTAAAATAGTTCTTATATTGTATATACACAGGAAATATAAAATCAAGACACATTTTCACCGCCTATACATCGATTTAAGGCCACCCTCAACACATGTATCCGGCATGCACTTCAAGGTCAACGCCAACATGCATGTATCTCATGCATTGCTTAAGAATGTCTCGAATGATCAGTTAATGCTTTTTTTTTGTTTCTCCAGGCTCTGCCTAGTGCGAGGATTTTATCGATGCGTATATGAAAAAATTCAAATGGTTTTCTTTGGGAAAGACACTTCCTTCTCTCGTGTTTCTCTATAATATTGCATTCTTTTATCCCGCACTTCATCGTTTTGAGATTATTTGGAGTTGAATTTTCTGTTTTACTCTTGTTTTTATCTTACAAAATTAATGTACCTTAATCATCACTCTCAAATTCAATCGGTTCTTTATAGGGTTCTCTCGGCAAGGATCAAGGAAGCTACCACTATGGCTATACTCTTGTCGAGCATAGGAAAGGAGGTCATACAGCAAGCAAAAATTTATGAATCAGTTTTTTTTTCTCCAATGACTTGGAGTGGCTTAACTCTTGCTTCTCGTCCTGTGGTTCTAAGCCATAGTTACAAGCTAAAATTTAACTGCTTTTTTTTTCTCCAATGATTTGGAGTGGCTTAACTTTGCTTCCTTCAACTTGTCTTCATATGGAATGTGGGACTGGTTTCGTTGGATGGTTATATCTTTGATAAAACCTCCTCGAATTGTATGCATAGATTAGAAACCTTCAAATGAATATTTATATTTCTTATATGTCAATAAGTACATATCTAAACAAAAAAAATTATGAGGGTCTTCTACAAGCATACAAGGGACAAAAGAGGCTAATGAGTGCCACGACATTCTAGATAAGGATGGGATTTCAACATCTCTGGGTTGTTAAATTTCTTTGTATTGTTCCGTGGCCCTTCTGTCTTTAACTCGCCGTTCACCACCGATCCACACCTAAAGGTGATTCACCACCGTGTTCCTAATTAAGCACCCAAGACTATTTCTCAGATCTATGACTTTAAAATAAATAGTGGGAATCCTATTATTAAGGGGCAATCGGAATATCGATTGTTGATTTCCGTAGTCCGAAACTGTGAATTCGCGTTAGGGGATGTCATATGTTTTCGGTTAGGAAAATGCAAGGTGTGTGCGTTGTTGGAACCCTATCCATGCTTGTAGTTTGAGTACAATAAATCAAGCCCAAACGACGAATGTTCGATCAAATCCTTCATATGGCCTCGTTTTTAAATGGTTTGAATGTTCGATCAAACGCTCACATGGCCTCATGCTTGGTTTTTCCAAAGGATCCATGATGGTGTGTTGGACATAACCGTTTAACATGTAGTTATTGGGAAAATTCGTGTAGTCAATTGTGTTTTTAATCAATTTATATTAAATCCTTGTTTTGCATCACAATATGTTCATAAAAAAAAATCTAATTTAAATCGTGAAAAAGACTATTTAAGAGAGTAAATTATCTTTGATAGGGACTAAGCCATTTTTCTTTTACTAGCCCACGTTTTAAAGTAATTTGTCCAAATTATAGTGTTGTGTGCTTTCCACATAATAAATTTAAAATATTTTTTTTCACTTTGTTAAATCAATTTTTGCAAAATAACTCTTACCATTGACAAGAATATAGTGGGTTTTATCAGCAAATCTAAGAGACACCGGCCCTATTTTATATCCTTTACTAATGATAGAATGTACTCTTCGAGCAAAATTAGTCATCATACGATTGGTTTTAAGTATTGATTTAATATGAGCCAAGAGGAATCAAATTCTCGCAGTATGTAAAAAAAATTTAGAGGGCAAAATAAAATGTGTAACCTAATCAAATAAATGTTTTAACCATAAAAAACTTATTTCGATATATATATAAACATTTTACTCCATTTTTTTTATTTCTAATTATGTTATCACATTATTTAGAGCACAATTTATATTTATTTTAAAGAGATATAAAGGTCAACTCCTACCGATGAACAAACTTACACATCCCCTTGTAACCCGTTGTACAATGAGCTCCCAACTCAATAATTATCAAGGCCAGATTACTTATTGCTATCTACCTGACACAATGAAAATTCTCCAACAAAATACTTATTTTAATTCATATACCAAAGCAGTATCCGACAAAAATTATCTTTACCTCATCATTTTTTTTCTTCCAGATATTCTATATTTTGTAGTTTCATTTTTTTATAACTTATTTATTGCACAACCTCAACCACGTAAAAACATGAACGACTTAAAAATTCAACCTCTTACCGTATGGTATTTAAAATACATACCTAATCTCAATAATACTTCGAGGCAGAAAGACGTGAATTTTGTCTACATACATGATCCACTAGTACGCTAAATGCACCACTTCGTCTCTCGATACCTTCAATCGCATATTGTACGTAGGCCAAAGTCCATAATTAAATAGAGTAAGCATCAATAACGGAGTTTACCGATCTCAAGTTTACATAATGTCCTTAAATCCCTAAAAAACAAATTATTTTTTTAAGTAATATATATGATGCTATTGTCCCAAGTTTGCTTCATGGTATAATATGTATGTGGTCGATTGAAGTTATTGAAATGGCTAGCTCACTCCTTATTATTGGGATGACATATATAACCAAACAACCACTTATAGAATCCGTCCATGGTCCGAACTAATGTCAAAGTAGGTGAAAATATATTAAATGCTTGTACCACTCAATATAAAACATATTTAACATATCAAAATTTTGGGCGTTAATGAAAAGCTACACATTTAACACAATATATCATTAAAATATAAGCAAATGCTTTAAAAAAAATTAACGTGTTTTCCAACATGCTTCCCCTATATCATTGTCACAACCTAACTTATATCTTGAATAATATAATATTTACAATAATAAAAAATTATGCTATAAATATTACACCGTAAGGCATTTCTCTCTGAAAACAATTCCTCCAAACTCGCTATTGTGTTCTTGTTTACATCATTGGATTAAATGTTGACAATTGAAATTTTTAGGGCATTATATCCATCAGACAGTGCGTTTACGCTCTACTAACTACCTATTAATTCCATCAAGCCCTACTAATGTCTCTTCCATCTCGCTAGAAATCAAATATGACCTATCGTGTGTCTCTGTCATTCCAAGCGGAGCTAGTCTTTCGTCTCACGATGTTCATTGTAGGGTCTTCCAATTAAGAGTTGAGGTATAGAGTAACATCGAATGAAAGATTCCCAAAAATAATTTCTCGCAGGTGTACAACTTTCTAATATTTTTTTTCAGACAACCAAAATTAAATCTCGATTTTATACAGTAATGGTTTCATGGCTATGTTAAATGAATATATTATTAGGTTTGAGCATAATTTACCGCATGTGGATATATTTATATGCACTATCGATCCTATCAAAGAACCTCCACTCACCGTTATAAACACATTATAGTTTGTTTGCCTAGTAGATTATCTTGGTGGGAAAATTGTCAGCGTTATGTTTCCGATGATGGAGGATCACCGCCGTACATTTTATGCACTCTTGGAAGCTTCACGTTTGGTAAATATTTGGATTCCATTTTGTGATAACTACTCCATTCAAGAAAAAGTCCAGAGGCATACTTCTCAAATTCCAATGCCCTAGAAAATGTGAATTTGCACTTCACAAGAGACTCGAAACATGCAAATGTAAGGCGATAGCATTATATCTTGGAGAACACCTTATGACTAAACTTATTACTTCTAGTTTTTTACTTGCTCGCCTTCTTGTACCGTGTTACTTAATTTTTTTTTGCCCCCTTTCATTCTTCTATCAGAAAATGTATTTGGAATTCAAGGATCGAATCAGCAAAGTTATGGATATGAAGTGCGTTGGTGTACAGTAAAGAAAAAAATCATATGTATTTTATGTTGTACTAAAACTTCTAGTTCATATCACCGTATTAAGACCATATTCAAATTATGCACATTTATTTTTCATCGTGTTTTATTTCGAATGAATATTTTATTAGTAAAGCACATATTTTACCTGGAGAAGGGAGAGACAGACATTCAAAGAAATGATTTGCTTCGATCTTATATATGTCTCAGGTGAGAAGCGACTGAATTTCACTCATTACAAGGTCGTTGCTCTAAATGTTCCGGTAATATGTTTTCATGTATGATCTTCAATACGAAGTAGTGGAATTGACTGATAAATTTAGCAGTACACTCTAGTTAAGGTCATTAAATATCGCAAGACCTAATTTGTAATGTTGGATGGGCCTAAGAGTCTCTAGTGTAATTAGAAATTTTCCCTTCATTCTCCACTGTGATCGTGACATGTACACCAACAATTGTGAAGCACTTTGTCAAGCCATGTGCTTTTTCTGGACCCCAAGACATGTGACTAGTTTTCCTATGTCCAATTTCCTCAAAGGCTTCATGGCATCATGAAGAATGACCTATAGGCTCCAAATAATTTGAATGATACTCTAATTTAGCATAAGAGGTGGCCTATCAAGCCACATGAAATTGTTTGAGAGTAAGTTTTTCCATACGTATATGGGATTCAATGAAAACAGTAGCATAGAGAATGTGCATAGTTTCTACTCATTCCGGTGTCCTGTCTTCCATTCATACTTTGCTACGGTTTAATTCCTAGTATTTGCATGCTTTGTGGTCTATCATTATCTCCAAAGGTATTTTTCATCAAATGAAAAAAACTTCAAAAAAATCCTCATTTTTAGGATCGTTCCATAATGATTGTTTGGCTTAGTTTTCATTACCGATTATTTGTTTGGTTACAAGAATGTATCAGTTCATGGTTATTTATCTTTGTGTTGCTGTGCGTATTTTCATATAATTATAATCTGATTGAGTTGATATGGATCAGTGTTTGTTTAAAATTTGGTGGAATGATCAGAGAATGTGATGATAAAGAGTGTGGTATCATATCTCTTTGGTTTGATCGTCGTTGGCAAGTTGATTGGTGTATCGTATAGGCTTTGAGGTGATGAAAAAAGTAGTGGATAGTGAAGTGGCCAAAATATAAGAGAGACTTTTTTTTTGTCAGGTGGCATCTGCCATCATATCCAAGTTTAATGTGGTTATTAATAGAAGCAATATTGTTCACCATTCTCTATTCTCCTTCCCCGCTAGGTTTTCGTGAAATTTTTTTTTATAAAATGGGTAAAATACCCCTTAATTTATTAAAATGAGCATGTTTTTTCCATGTTTTCTTGCATTGTACATGTGTTGCACAGGAGGTGTGTGTCCAATGAAATTCCAACATGTGGAAAGGGCCAACCAACATGATGGTGATTCTCGATTTCAATGGATTACGACATCAAGAGGCGATAAACGTTTCGTGCATCCTAGGTCATATAAAGAACACTGCATAAGTTATTTAGTAAATTTGCTAAAACTGAATGTAATAATTATTAGATAAGGTCTTTAACTTGAATATAGGCATCATGATTTGTAAGGCTTAAGTATACAGATGGTAACATCTCATCGAGGCATGGTCATTGCATTTATTGATATTTTTTGTTCTCCAACCATTGTCAATAAGAAATACATGGTGTGCTATGTGTTATATGCTTGGCATGAATTCCCCATAATCCCCTCTAGATATACAATGTCTCATGATATTCTTTTCTATTTGTGACACATGGAAATTCCAATAAAACTTTTTCACATTGTCCCTCACATTATACGAAAGTCTATCTTGATAATTTTTCCTAAATATATTTGCCCAACATGCAAGTTCATCATTCTCATGTAATTGAATCTTAAGTTTTTAAAGTGCTTCCATAATATTTTTCTTATTTTTTGTACATTATTATATTTTCATTGACATCAACTGATTTGATGTAGTTCGTTTCTTCCAACAACACATGTCAATAATGTCTACTAACACTTTTTCCATATTTGATCCAAACATTTATGTAGAAACACAACAAAATACACATATAACCATAAATACAAAGATGCAATGGAAATAACACTATCATTAATATCAAAGATTGAAATTGCTCAGAGACATAATGGAAATAAACTAGCTAGGGCATCGGGTAGCTTATCTCTTAGAAGAGATGTGGTGGCTACAAAGCCTTGGGAACTATTTTACAATGAGGCTTGAGGGCCTATTTACTATTGAGAAAACAATGAAAACTATAAATTTCCAAAAAACCCAACCCTAGGAGATGAACCTGCCAAAACTATGGGCCTCGCTTGGGGTAAATTGTTACATCAACTTCCCGACCAACTTGGCATACAACATCTGCTTGACATGCACAATACCTGTTAGAAAGATTCATTCAAGAAATACAAATTTTGATGTGAGAAATGTCAGGAATATTTGCGTAACTCCCATTTTTCCCAAAAAAAATCATTTATGCTCAAATCGATCTCGGAAGTTCGTGACCTAAAAAATTGGTTAAAATAGTAAATTGTACTACAATTAAGGAAACCGAAAAAACTAAAAGAAACAATGGTGGGGCTACAAGTGGAATAGGTGGGGTAATAGCACCATCCACTTGGATCATTCTTCCCCCTTAGGTATCAATGGTCCCTATTGCATTGAGTTCCTCCATGAGATGAGGAAATCACAAAACATGGTCCCCTCGGTGAACCACTTGCCTTTTAGTATGAGTTGCCCAACTTTGACAACCTAATACAATGGACCTTATGCTCGCGAGTCATCTTGAATTTCATGTCCATGATACAATTCTATGTGCATGTTCCATGCAAAATTTGTAATAACTCTCAGCTGGTGAGCGACCGAATGTTGGAGGTGTCCAAGAGAGGGAAGTAGGGCCAAAGGAGATCCACATTGAATACTAGGTGCAGACCAAGGAATGGTGGAATACCGAGCTCAAATTCATTGTCCCCTATAGCCTTGGTGATGGTGTGGCCAACCCATATCGTAGCCAGCAAAGCTTGCAAAAGGGGGCAGAGCAAGCAGCGCTCCTTCTCAGTGCTAGCCACACTTTTTTCTCCCACTCTGGGGTTGCAGGCACCCGATGTTGATCATGTTGTTTTCATTTATCATTAGCTCCGTCCAATATGTCATGAACTTATTGGTGGATGTTTTTAATTCTCTCAATGAATTTGTTCGCTTCATACTAGACATGAGCCAAATCACGCAATAGTCGCAATGGCATGGCTATGTAAATGAGACATAGTGGTTGGAATCCTAAGCCCAATTCGAAAGCGGTTTGTGGCTGGTTGAGTTGTGGAGAACCTAGTTATAGCTATGTTGTACATGGGGAAGGCTCTATCCCATGTGCGTTGATGCTTTTAATCGTACATGCGCGAATGTGTACGATCATATTATTGACAAACTCGTCCGGCCAATGCTTGGGGATGGAAAGTACGGGACTTGGTGAGCTTGGTGTCTAGCATTGACTGCACTTGGACCAAAATGTGCTTAGAACCTCGTTGTCCCAATCTAATATGATAGATCGGCAGATCCCAAAGTGCACCCACACTCTTTCAAAGAGTTTAGTAGTGGATTTTGTTGGGATATTATTTGCAGCTCATAATGGCCATCTTCGAGAATCTATCAACGACCACGAAAATACAAATATTTTCGTTAGTGTAAGGAAGGCCCAACATGCAATCCATGGAGATGGATTCCTAACATAGTATAGAGGCCTTACTTTCGATGGCCTGGTTGGCAAGGAAAAGGGGCAGATCCGATGTACTTCCCGACATCACATGTTTCAGTGCTTCAGCCAATAGAAATACTGCGAAAGAGTATCACCATTGTTTCCTCTTCTCAACTCGAAATGCTTCCGGGCCGACTCCTCGACCGTAGTGGTCACTTCCTAAATAATCTTGGGATGCTCACTTTAAGGAACACAAAAGGTGTCCCATGACATAGCCCATCGTGGAGGTGAAAAATTGGGACTTGTGTACCCGCCAAGACGTTCTTATATGTGTGGCCGAATTATGGATCGCTCTTGTAGAGAAGCGGCCAATCGAAGTCTCATACCTAGCAGCTTAGAATGGTGGTCGTTGCCACGACCGTGATCGCCCAAGGTGAAGTCCGTAACATTATTATGTTTCCTTCGTACTTGATGTTCAAATTAAACTATTGGAGATATGTCGACCACTTCGATGATGATCGTTTCGCAACTTCCTTATGTTTGTATGAACCGCAAGGGTCATTGGTCTATGTGGCGACCGGGTTCCTTCCCAATGTAATTCTCCCATTTTTTGGCGTTCTAGCATAATGGAATACATTTATTTTTCATAAGTGGGATACTTGTAGACTGTGTCGAAAAATTTCTCACTCGTGGATATGCAATTGGATGCCCCCCGTTGAGTAAGAACTTCTACCAGTACATATTCAAAAGGCACCTTTCTTTGATCTCAAATGGTTGTTTCCAAGTGTGTTAATGTGAGCACTGCGTAGCAATGGCGATCTTTACTTCAATTCTACGAATGCCTTCTATTGATATTCGACCAAAATATTTTTTCTTTTGCCCCTCCCTTTGTGACTTGACTCAAGGGCCAAAATGATATGAGAGAATCCCCCCAACAACAACCTACATGGCAGAAATTAGCAAGACCCAAAAAGATGCGAAGCTCGTTAGAGTGGTTGGGGTTGGCCAATCTAGAATGACTTGGATCTTGGTTGGATCCACATGCACTCCCTCGTTCATCAATAATGTAATCCCATATACTAAACCCAAAGCCATGCCAAAAGTGATTCTCCAAATTGGCACACAACTTGTGTTGTCGTAGTTTTTGGAGGACTTGTCAGATGTGGTGGAGGTTATCTTCCCAAATCTAGTCAAGATCAATATTTCATCTAAGTAAACTACTACAAATGAGTTGGTGAATATGCAACAAGATGTCACCGTTACAAGCCTCATGAAGGTCAGGCATTCACACCCGGAAGGCATGATCACCATTCAAAAGGCCCTCCTTGTCTTTGAATGCGCCTTTCCACACATCGAAGGGTTCGACACTGTGATACCCAAACTTTAATTCAATCTGTTGAAATATTTTTCTCTTGAGTTGGTCCCATGTCATAACCATGGGATTCTGGGATCTTTCCAGATAGCGTTGATCTTGTTCGGCCCGATAGTCAATACAGAGTCTCCAAGTCCTATCCTTCTTCTCGCACCAACACGATCGGCTCCCACAAGGCGATGAACGCGTACGAATGTGACCATTCTATAGCAGCTTCTAAATCTGCCTCTTGATTTCATCTTTATATAGAACAAAGCACCCATATATCGGCCATTGGGAAAAGGCGCACTGGTTCATATCTATGGGGTGCTTCACCCGATGTTGAAAATGAAATTCTCACGGTGAGGTGAAGATGTCCCTGCATTCCTCCACGACTTTTTCCATTTGTTGTTGGGGTGTGGAGGAGCCATATCAAGAGTTCGGCCGTCAGCCTTCTTCTTTCTATGAGCGTGGATCATCGTGAAAAAAAATTCTTCTTCTGGATTTGGAAATGAGCTTACCGCATTGTTTTGCAGAACTAAAGAGATAGTGGAGTGTGTGGTGGTACCTTCCGGTATCATGTACAGCTTTATTGCCCAAAGTAACAATAACATTTCGAGGTTTTAGGCTCATACACAACATGTCTCTTCCACAAGTATGGTTGGTCTAATAATACATCACAAACATAAAGAGAAATGTCACATAATACCTCATTCGTGAAGGGCTTGATGTTATAGGGAAGGCGATGACTGCCTCGATGACACGGAGATCCCGTCCTTGGTGAAGCCACCCGATGGTGTACAGATGTGGGTGTGTTGTGGTCGACAAGCCCAACCGCTTCACAAATTTTTTTGAAATGAGGTTCTTTTTTAGCTCTGCATCGTCTACAATGAACCGTAGCATTGAACACCTACCTTCCACATATGGTAATGGAAGAGATGCCTCTCCTCCTCTAGATCTTCGGTTCCTCCTCGATCTTCATGGTGGCAATACATGGGCTCGCATACATAATCGTCTCCCTTTTTCATTCCCCTTATCGTTTTGATTCAGATCGAGCATGCATCTAATTCAAGCCCTCATCTCGACAACCAATGATCGCTTGGCCCCGACACTACTTGTGTTGTGAGGAAGCTCTTATAGAGCCTACACCACTTTCCTATGTCCTTCTTCGCTCGCAGTTGTTATTCTTTGCTTTCGACTTCGAAGGTTGTCTTGGGTCACCATTCCTTGGATTTGTCCTTTTGTTCTACTGGGCTTGGGGGCACCTTTCCTTGATTTTGATTCATAGATCCAAAGTCTCACTTATTTGAATTTCTCGCTTAATCTTGGAAGCTATTACCGGTATGCCATACCAAGAGAGGAGATGTAGAGGAACTCCATTTCCGAATGTATCTCGTGCATAACTATGATACTTCAAGACCAAATTTTTCTCTCGAATTTTTGATACCTAACTTTGTGCTAGGTATGAAACATTTTCATCTCATGCACATCTTGATCACTTTTTTGCCGCAGCGTAGTCCATCGTATGTACTTGTCCTCATGTTCTCCCCCATGGAATAATATTGTTCCTCGATGCATCTCGAAATAATTCCAAGTGGGTATGACCGAGAATAGAGAGGGTTACCCCTTGTCCTTTTTCTCACAAAAGGTTTCACTACCCTTGACATGTAGTTGATCTAAATCAATGTTAATTTTATTGTGCTAATTTCATATTTATATTTAAAATTACCTGTTGATCTTATGCTTTATGTGCATAGGTTTCCCCGGTGTTTATGTGTCAAAATGTGTAAATGAGATGAGTTTTAATTTAAATTCAAGAGCATAAAGCATGAAAAACAAATGTTGAATGTACAGCCACTAAAAAGTACAAGAAACCATCACAATTGATCCATCACCATGTTTTTATGAATGGGTTCACCCCTCCGGCTACATCTCCTTGGTCCAAACCTTCCATGGCTTAAGCCTCCGTATTAGCTAAAATTTGCATAAAATGTTATTTGCATTCACAGCTCCCAAAACCTACTTTTACCGGCCTGCATCGTCCAAATCTATCATAAATGACTCTTCTCCCTCCTTCACTTGGTCGATTTTTTCCAAAGATATGGCCAAAACAAATTTTCCTAGTAAACTACCTCCAAAACCGGAGAAGACTCCAATTAGCCTGCTAATTATGGGGGTTCGTCAATTTGTAAGTAATCTCCAAAAAATTATACCAAATTAATCAAGGGTTTAATTAAATTTAAAACTAGATTAAATGCATGTTTAACTCGTGTTTATGGTGCATTAAGCGCATTTTAGTGGGATCGCTTAAATGGGGTCAGTGTGGGTAGGACATATGCGTAGGCTGGCCTCAAGAAGCGTTCCTTCTTTCCGTCGTTGAAGTAACTATATGATAATAAATATATATGGTGGACATACATGTTAAGAACCGTTGTTGTGGCTTATTGGTAAGCTCATCCGTTGGCACAGGGAGTGCTGCGGGTTGACTCCCGACCTTCTCGCCCATCCCTTGTAAAAATTTTCTCCAAATGAATGCACTTTACCATAAGGTTAAAAACCTTATATTATTTCATATATGCGCCATAATATATCAATCCAAAAACCTTGAACTATGCGGACTTTGGTGTATGTATTAAAATGTTCCAATATAATATACGAAACTCGTACTTTGTAAAATATATCACATTCGCATCATAGCATATAAAAATGCAATTTCAACCATGTTAAAACCTTCCAAAATTGACATGTGGGCTTTGGATAGGGTCCACCGCAGGGGGCACGTGGAAACCCCTTCGCACCATGTATCAACCGATTGGCCCGTCCATCCATATAAAAAATCAACTTCAACCCGAGGAGAAATATAAAAATTCACCTTCAAGCCAAAATGGAAATCTTGCAAAAGGACTTGTCATAGTGTCATTGGTTGAAACTAAAGAATTTTCCTCGAATATACTTAAATTTTCCGGGACCGGGATCACCATGTCACCAACCCGTGACTTCGCAAATTTTGTAGTTAAGCTACGAAAATGACCGTAGGCTCTATCTTCTTCTCACTGAATCCATTTTCGACTTAAAATGAATCGTGATCAAATTCTTGGAGACAAGCTTCGTTTTCGTTCAATTTCCAATCAATTTTGAGCGCTTCTATTTTTCAGCTTTCATAATGAGCACCGATCATTCCTCCTCACTAGCCTCTTTGGACCCCAAAATCTCTTGATTATCGGGATCATGTGGATGAGGTTGGCTTATTCCCCATCCTCTCCAACCTTTATCCATGGAAATTTTCTCCCACTTTCATCAAATTGAGATTTTCAAAAAATTAAATTTTTTCCGACTCCCGTGACCCCCTCTTACTTTCATCGACACCTTCATACAAAAATTCCCATGAATTTTCAGAGCAGCAAGTTATTATTGCATAAACCAACTTGTTCCTACCTTGGTCATTAATCGTGTGAAAATTAAAAACTGGCTCACCTGCACAATCGTCATCATGGTTATTCTTAATCAATCTGCTTTGTAATTTACTCGACTTCGACTCAAGTATATTCACCATTTCCATGTACCTTTTGGAAACCAAAAACAAGCACTTGTGGATCCCATGCCTTCTTTGTCAAACTCCCTTTGTCACTTTCCCTTTGACCTTGCACTCTCTTAATCGGCATCTTGTTTCCAATATCGCTCAATACCGATGTTGACTAGTGTAACCACATCTTATTCACCTCCTTTCAAAGGAAACCTATTAGAATCATGAAACATCTCATTACAAGCATAAGAAACCTTAATGAAATCAACTTATCTATTCAATGCATATTTCGAAAGGTTTGATTCAAAAACATCTCTATGTTTGATCATTAACAATGTCAAATTCTGACTTGCATTCATTATCATTCATTTCTCCCCGCATGTATAAGAGAGAAACATGTATTCTTATCATGCGCTCTAATTATGTACTCGATTCCATATTTAAACAAGTGATACTTATTATCACGATAAAATACTCGCTTTCCTATCATTAATATAAGGACTTCCAAAACAATATCCGATATCTCAAGCGACACCACATCAAGTTCAACTTCATCAAGAAAGTTTGAATTGATGAAGAATATTAGTATGCACTTCCTTGTAACTTCTTGAAAGTTTTCTATTATTTTCCATTTCCACCCTAAAGGATAAGGTCTTGGATGTCTAACAGCTTCAAGGTTTATCTCCTTAACCACGCTTCAGAAATCGTATTAGCTTCTCAACCACCATCAAAAAGTGTGTCTATCTGCATATTTAGAGACAAATATAATATGGAAAATTTCAATTATTGTATCTTCATCTTCGAGTGAAATTGGAAAAATTTGAAGAATTAGTGTTTGATATGTGTTTACCTTTCAAATCCAAGGGTGTAATCTTTGTTTGCCTCTCTTGAATCTAAGCCTAAGTCATGTTCAATTACGTAAATAGTTTTTCCCTTTTATTTGGTTTTCAATTTCTTTTGTCTTCAAATCTCGATGAATGTTGCCACATTGTTCTTCATCATGGTCATTATTCAAACAATTTTTACATGTGAGCTTTCTTTTGATGTAGCCATTTCTCTTTCCTCTTCCATAAAACTTACCCTTTCCTTTACCCTCACTATCACTTTTCTCATCTATGTTATGTTTCCTCTTTTCTTCTAAATGTGTCGCTTGAACACACACCTCATCTATGTTTGTGGGATTGAACATGAGAATAGCGTTCTAAGGTAACTATGTGAACCCCCAACATACTTCTTAACAAATTTTCTTTGAGAATACAAATTAATACCCAAAATAAGAGCTATTCTCCTAAATTCATGAGTATAATCTTGCGCACTTTTCCTTTCAAATGTATAAACTTTTTCCATCCATAATGGCTCTCACAGACAATCTAATGGATATAATTGCCTCTTTTAAATGGAAGCAATAAAACTCGACCAAGACATGCAGATCTTACCATAGTTTTTAATCTCTTCTCGAGTCATTTCTTCCCACCATACAGTGTTGATCCTTCCATCCTCAAAGAAACCAATTTAATCTTTATGTCATCTTCATGAGGGTTCTGAATTTTCCAATACACCTCCAATTGACGTATCTAATTGTCCAATGTTTCTGCATTTATCGCACCATTATACATTGGAAGATCAAATTCGACATCAACTTTGAGTAAGGGAGTTTTCCTCTTGTGTTCTTTGATTTAGTATGGGTAGTTTTGGTTATGGAAGTGGAAGATGATTCTGATGGTGATGATGAGGACGATGAAGATGGTGGAGATGGAGGTGGCTTTCCTCCACTACCCTTTGAATTTGTTTCTTCATCCTTCTTATCATCTGAATTCCTTCTCCATGTGGAGGCTTATAACCTTATCCTACCATCCCAAAGAGTAAATGCATCAAACATAATTTTAACCATCCTCTTTGTGTCATTGAAGTCTTTCTTGACATCATCATATTCTGAATGACCTTCAATTTCTCCAACACCTAACATGATGGCTATGGATTGAACTTCAATTTCTGGTGCTTGTACCTCTTCAATCTCAACTTCCTGAGATAAAAATTGAGGTGCTTCAAGTGCAGATGTGAGTGAAACTTTGGGTGGAGATGGCGTTGTTGTATTTTCCGGTCCTAATCTCAGACTTGCAAAACCTTCAACCATTTCCTTCACTGAATTTTAACCTTGTAAGCATCACAAATTTGCAAACTATTAAACCCTAATTGCACAAAATTCAAGCAATTATCAAGAAAATAGACTTTCAACCAGGCTCGATACCAACTTGATCTCAATCAATGTTATTTTTTTTGTGTTAATTTAATTTAGATTTAAAATTAATTTGTTGACCTTATGCTTTATGTGCATAGGTTTCCTTGGTGTTTATGTGTGTCAAACAGGTAAATGTGTGTCATTTGAAGTATGTAATGATTTTTTGGCCTTGTTGTTTTGCTAATTCATAGTATCAACATATGGTGTTCTAACAAATTTTTTCACATATTAAGAATCTCCATACTTAAGAATCATGTTATATATATATATATATATATATATATATATATATATATATATATATATATATATATATATATACATACATATATATATATATATATATACATATACATATATATATATACATATATACATATATATATATATATATATATATATATAGATATATTCTTGAATAATAGTAATAATAATAATATAAAACAAAATATTATTACTATTCTGATTTTAATCATTTAGAAATGTATATGAAGCAAGTGTTTTAATGCTTATTATAAATTCATGTCGATCGACTATTTCAACTATTTAATTTATAACTACAATAATTTAATGTAATATTATAAAATAAAATCTCCTCATAATAAAATTATAAAATACTTAGCTACTTAAATATAATAAACAATCTAATTATTGTTTATAATTTCTCAAATTTTATATATATTAATAATTAAATAAATTATAATTTAAAATTTAAAAATATGATTTCACAAAATTTATATAGAAAATTTAATATCACTAAATTTACTCATAATAAGCCATGTTTCATACATTTTTTCTCCACTGAACATGCGGAAAACAAATTTTTGATGAGGTATCATAACCCATAGGTCCTGTGACTTAGGTGGCATTGGGATCCAGATGGATCTATTGGATGGCAGGATTTGGCTGAGGGATTGTTTGGGATCCAAGTATCGAAGGATTTATTCATGTGATCATTTAGCATGGGATAGCACACTAGTTTGTAAGGGATCCCTGTATCAATGTACAACCTGCCTCTAATGTGGTCATAACCTGATTGCTTCGAGGGCAACAAATCTTTGGGCGGGAGGATTTGTAATATCCCCCTTTTCTTGATATGGTGAAATGGACGAAATTTTCCCCATGGTATATACCGTGGTATTTTACCATGGTTTTTTCCTTCCTTTTCTAGGGAAACAACAAAACAAGGTTTCTAAAGTGTCCATCAAGCCTATAAAGAGGGATAGGAGCTAGGCATTTGGATCATCCCGAGTGTCAAACTATTTTTCCCTTGCTGAGTGACTCGGCGAGGCTAGTTCCCAGGCTCGATCCTGTACGAAAACACCGTGGGTGTAATTTGTTTTGTGATCCATCCAGGATCCAAAATTCTTTCTTATTGTCTTTGGATTTCGTGCGTTGAGCAAATATGCATGTCGAGGAAGGGGCTCCATTATTTTTCAGATTTGGTATGTATCATTTTTCTAAATATTAATTGAAATAAGGGTTGTATTTTTCCATATCCCTCTCAGGTCCGTGTCTTGTTGAAATTATTTCTATTAGAACACTTAAATGTACCGTATCTATTGATAATTTTTTGTTGGGATCTTACATTTTCCTAAAACAATTTGGTTCTAATACTTTTCTAAAAATATATAAAATCTAGAATTCTCTTAAAAACTTCTTATATTTAGAAAAAATATATGATTTATTATGATTCTCATGCATCACTTCTTAAACTCCATTTTTTCAAGGATGTTTTAGGGATCCTAGAGGGGCATGTGGATTCTAATTGGGCAAGGGATGTAGATAAAAGAAGATATCAGCATATACACACTTTCACTATTTGGTGGAGTTGGGAATTGAATGAATAAGGAGGTTGAGGTCACTTTTATCTACTAAACAAGTTGATTATATGGAAATTATTCATGCTTATGAGTAGTCATTTTATTAAATTGCATTCAAATATAGGAATAAATGAAAGAGATATTGTAGCCTAGTGTGACAGTAACATTGTAATTTGTAGAACCTAAATTTTCATGCAAATACAAAAGATATCGATATTTAGTATCATTTAGTTTAGAACATGGTATATAATGGAAAGTTGACACTTTAGAAAATGTTGCAGATCGACAAAACTGACAAGTATGGGTAAATTGAAGGGGTGCTTTGGAGTCTATGGCCTCATGGTCCCCAGTGCTTAGATTTTTATTTTGACATATTATCCCCTTTGGAAAGTGGTAGAATCTTGGTACATGCGTGTTATATATCTTGTAGTATTGTACTAAGAAATATTAAGTTTGATAATAGGTAATAAATGTTGAGCACCGTAGGTAATGAATGTTGAGGTACAACAATTGTCCAATTAATTTCTTGTGTTTTCCAACATATAGAATTGGAAAAACATAAGTATTTTATGGTTTTATTAGGCCTATTTATTTAGTAATTGAGTTCGAGAAAAAATGAGAGAAAGTTTTAACTTATTGTTGCCCTATGAAATTTCCGAGAGACCTTTATGTTGTAGATTACTCGTTAATATCACAACGTTGTGTTCATATTACAACCATGGTTCATTATTAAAGAATACATTACATATTGCTAACCATGGTTCATTATTAAAGAATACATTAAACTTGCTTTTGGAGTGTAAGTTTTTTTTTGTGGAGAAAATCATTTTTTAATAATTTGTTATTTAATTCCCTTGTTTTTACTTATCATCTACTACTATTTGTTTAATGATTTTTTTCAATTCTAAATATCCTATTGATTAGTGTAAGAATAATTTTCTATACCTATTCTTCCTTTCATCCTTCCATTTCAATAAAGACATTTAAGTTACTACCAAACTCATAACTACATTTCCTAGAAAGAAAGGTAACATATATGAAGAGAAAGAAGGACATGAAACATCATACAACCCAATGAAACATCAAAATCCAGCGGCTCCACCAAACAATGACCCACTTGCCTTTTTTTTATTTTCCTTAGATTAGATTAGATTAGATTATATATATATATATATATATATATATATATATATATATATATAATCATTTCAGAAAAATATTAAATTGAAACATTACAATTATCAATGTCTATGTGGAATCAAAAGATTCAAGACGAGAATTTGGTTGAAAAGTATTTACTACATTCGCATACTACATTTGATGACTTTTAAATTTAGATTTGATAAACAATCCATTGAGAGCAGATAAGGATGACAATTTGTCAGGAAATGGTTTTAGATTTTATGATTATCTACAAACTCTGTAGTCTAACATATTTTATTAATAATAGAAAATCCTAATGGAATAAAATATCAAGAAAATTTCCCCGATGAGTGTGATCAAACGGTCGTCGGTCCCGGGGCTTTTCCACCACGCGGTGATCACGCTCGGTCTCTCGTTGCTTTTTTAATTCTTCTACAAGTGCTGTTGCATACTATACCGGACGGAAATAATGTTTATATATATATATATATATATATATATATATATATATATATATATATCACTTATCAAATTTTTAAAATATTAATAAAATTATATCGTTTTTTTAAATGAATCCATTATTGAGTGAGTCCGAATTGTGCAATGCTCGACTGGTTCCGTAAATATTTTTAAATCTCGGCTTCATTTGGAAGATGACGCCATTACCAATGACGGAAATGAAATTTTATTCACGACGTGGTACACGCTCACCCTACCCGTAGTTTTACAATCAGGAATGACTACGGATTATTATAAATCAATAAAATTGGTCACCCAACATAAGGAATGCGAATATTCTTAAAGCAAAGAGGACAATATAGGGTTTTCAAAATCGTTAAGGGTTATAAATCAATAAAATTGGTCGCCCAACATATGAACGTTAACAATATTCTTAAAGCAAAGAGGACAATATAAGGTTTTCAAAATTTAAGGGCCAATCACTTTAAACATTCACTTTCAAGATGCGTGTTTTTTTTTTTTAAACTCCTAAAAAAAAACTTTTCTATCCTTTCACACAAGCTCTTTAAAAATTCATGACAAAATAATTAAAATTCTTTTTTTTTATAAATTATTTCTTCCCTTTTAAATCCTTCCTTTTCAACTTTTCCTTTTCAAGCCCCTTTTTCCTTCTATAAAACACATTCGAAATTTAAAGTTTTAAAAAAAACTTAAAAAGACATTTTCTTCATGAAAGGGTTTTCTTCTTCCTTTTTAAATCTCTCCCATTTTAAATCAACGTGGAGCTTTTTCTAAACAAAAAACACTCACATGCCATATAATTCATATTAACGTAAAATCATACACATTCATTTTTTTTTTTTTAAACCCTTCAATACGTTAAAGAGCTTTTTTCCTTTTTCCTTTAAGTGACATAGCTCATTTTTACTTTTGACTCCTTTAAAGACGTCGCTTTAAAAAATCTTTTCAATGGCTTAACGCGCAAAGACAAAAAAATTCTTCTTACCTTAACGGAATTACTCCACCGTGTTTTCTACCGATTTCTACAGACATCCTTTGATCGACCGTAAATGTCGTAACGCGTATAATGAATTTCTTGTTATGCGTTTAGCTTAACGCAGCTCAATCCACCGAGGCTTTGACAATTAACGCGCCGCTAGCTCTTCGCTTCGAGCGCGTGCTGCGGTGACCGCTGTACCGATATTATAAAATCGTGTACTATTGGAAAACAACTCAAAGGCAATAAACCGGCGCCGGTATGGCTTCTGTATTCGCACGCCAATCTTTCCGTCTTTCTTGCATCGGCGCATGTGTCATTAATGCGGGCGCCAACCATAAAAATTTCTTTGTCTTTCTTCTCACGAGGCATCTTCAACTCTCCTCAAACTTCCGTCGCTCACTAAAAGTCTTACGCAGCTCGGGCTCACAAAGAGTTTTATGCGTTCGTTGCCGCTCTCCCGCAGAGGCTTATGCAAGCCGTGTACCACACTACCAAATTATCGCGTTGGAAAAGGGGAATGTGAATTTTACGCATAGCGTTCAAAGTATTAAAAGGAAAGCTCATTTTTTGATGTGTTGAATTTAAAAAGTGAAAGCCCTTTATTTCACGTGATTTTCAAAGTTTTTACGTAAGGTGGATTCGTTACTAAGGAGAAAGCATCGATTTAAAAAGTGAAAAACCCTTTTTATATAAAGAATTTTTTTTTTATTAAAGTATTTTTGATAAAAAAAACTTAAAATTTTTCAAAGGTTTTATCAAGAGGTTTTGAAAAAGCATGTGGCGAAGTTTCTTTTTAAAAAAAAAAAAGGAAGTTTTTTTTGGAAGAGGAAATTTAAAAGAGTGGCTTTGTGGATTTTATTTTAAGTCTTTAAAAGAGATTTTTAAAAAATCAAAGGAGATTTTTTTTAAGTGAAAGTGAATGTTTAAAGGAGGATTTTTTTTGGAGGAATAGACTTTTTTGTGGCATAAATAGACTCATTTGTTTGTGGAAGCCAAGCAACGAGGTCATGGGAAAAGCGAAGAGGCTAAAGAAGAAACAAGATGTTCGAGATCTTTAGGATCCGGAAATATGAAGGCAAAAAAATGCCTATGCATTAAGATGCATAAAAGAATCAATCGATGAAAGAGTACTTCCCTTGATTTCAATGCCAAGACAACCAAGGAGGCATGGGAGCACCTGAGAGATGTTTTGGTACAAGGGGGAGCTTGAAGATGAAGATGAAGGTGGATCCTCAGAAAGCAGATCTACAGCCGAAATGAAGAAGCCTGTTGAACTTCCACCGTGCACAACACAGTCGCCGATGTCTCAGTGCGATGAAGGTGAGAAGCAGCATGAAGATGCTCGTGAACCCCACTGCATGGCCACAAGTGGATGAAGAGAATCCATCAAGGAGCTTTACCGACAAAGACCTAAATATTCCAACAACAAAGATCGTCTGACGTGCTTTAATGATAACGCAACGTAGTCATTAAATGAAATGGTAAATCCAATGATTGATATGGTCGATATAAACTTTGGATAATGAAATTTTGGCTAATGATGATTGGTTGCAGATGATGCAACAAAAGCATTATATCGACATGATGTTATTTGGTGAGATAACCCTAACGTAGCTAGTGGAAGACAACCTATTTGCAACAAAGACAAAAGTTAGTGAAATAGAGACAAAGAAAATATAAAGGCAAGAGACAAAGACAGAGATGAGACAAAGGAAGAAACAGAGAAAGAATAAGAGATGTATAAGTAAATAAGTCTCATAAAGGAATGCGAAATGTAGATATTTGCATGTTAAAGGAAATCAATACAACAGAGAAAGCTCTCATATAGAGTAGAAAGACCAGAACTTATGTCTTTCCGAAAAATGTTTTTTATTCCAACATTGATTTTCAAAGGTGTGCACAAAGAATGATTATGAAAGAGTTAAATTTTCTAGAAACATGGCTTGCAACACCATGTCTAGTTGAGCTCTGCTACGTGCTTCGTAGATATGAATGTTGAAGAAGACATGCATGACGAATATGTCAATGATATTTTCATTCATTGGAGTTATGAAGAGATAAGATATTGTTCTAATCTTATGTTGAAGCGTATTGATGATGAAAAGCACACCACAAGACAATAAAGTGGTACTCATTACCTCCTGAAGAAGTCTAAGACATGCTTAGACAAAATTTCAGAATGTATAAAAAATACCCGCACCAAAAAATCAAGAAACCGAGCTTTTGAAAAATACAACAAAGCGAAAAGTCTCAAAACAATTTAGAGGCTACAGACCTAGAAAAAGAGAAGAAGAAAACTAAATCTAGTTGAAGTCATTTTTTTTGTAAATTGTAAGCCTCGCCGAGACATAGACCAAGCAGTATCCGAATTAAATTTTTATGTGGTTGAAATTAAAGGAGTGTTAAATAATGTAATCCCAACCACCCCTAAGTGTCGAAACCGTTAATCCAAGTGTCCAAGCTTAGTTTCTCTAGTTACTCCAGCTTAGTCCAAGCATTTTTTAATTTTTCAATTCTTTTTCATGGTATCAAAGCTGCTTCTGTATAAGCTCTCTTGGAGAGCAAGAACAAAGCCAAGAAGGAGAAACAGAGAGGATAAGTCAAGTTGGCGCGACTATTAGGGTAATACTCCATGCTAATGCACCAAAACAAAGTATTGGCGCGAAAATACAATCCATACTCGCGCTCAGCTTTTTTGCCTTGCGTCGTTTTTTGTTTAGTCGCGACGTTAATTTGGACCGCGCCAAACAAATTACCTGCTTTGGAGAAGGTGAATGTGAATTTTTATGCATAGCGTTCAAAGTATTAAAAGGGAAATCTCATTTTTTGTTTTGTTGACTTTAAAAAAAGTGAAAGCCCTTTGTATTTCACGTGATTTTCAAAGTTTTACATAAGGTGGATTCATTAAGGAGAAAGCATCGATTTAAAAAGTGAAAGCCCTTTGTATATAAAGAAGTGTTTTTATTAAAATTTTTTTTCTTATAAAAAAAACTTAAAATTTTTTCAAAGGTTTTATAAAGAGGTTTTGAAAAAGTATGTGGTCAAGTTTCTTTTTAAAGAAAGGAAAGGTTTTTTTGGAAGAGGAAATTTAAAAGAGGGTTTTTAAGGGATTTTTTAAAGTCTTTAAAAGAGATTTAAAAAAAAATTAAAGGAGATTTTTTAAAGTGAAAGGAATGTTTAAAAGGAGATGTGAAAAAGTGAATGTTTAAAGGAGATTTTTTGAGGAAGAGATTTTTTTGCATAAATAGACTCGTTTGTTTGTGGAAGCCAAGCAACGAGGTCATGGGAAAAGCCAAGAGGCTAAAGAAACAAAACTGCTCGAGATCTTTCTAGATCCGGAAATACGAAGAAACCACAACGCATCCATGTCCTCCATCGCAAATCGCATACCGCCGATTATAACAATTAACTTGCGCGATACAGAAAACTTATGTTATATTAACCAAAAACGTCTTGTCGTTCGTTCTTCTATTTCTACATGAAAATAGCGTACAAAAACACAAAATGGTGAACCCGAAATTTTATACGTTTCGGTCGCAAAACCACAACGCATCCATGTCCTTTCTCATCGCAAATCGTATACCGGCGATTATAACATTTAACTTGCGCGATAATGAAAACTTATAAAGCAGAATTGCGATGTGCGATGGCACTTATCGCATCACAACTTAAATCATTTAGTTTGCGGGTGCTATCCTCTTGAGCTCGCGGGGCGCTTATATGTGTTATCCTCCTCGCCTTGCGAACGCTTATATCGCTTGGTCCCTCTTGAGCTTGCCACGTGTGATTGCGATTGCATCGCAACTCAAATAACATAACTTGCAAGCCGCTAAAGGGTAAATCTTAAGATGCGAAGTGCGAACTTGTGGGTGGCGTAAAAAGGTAAATGATAAAATGTGCGAAGTGTGGGTTGGTAAAAGTGATCTGGTGGTAAAATATTGATACCCTTCGCCAAGACCTTTTACTTCTCGGGCCGATAAATAGAATTACATTTAATTAAAACGTTAAAGAACCGAAATGAACAATTGTAGTTGTAAATAAGAGGAACATAAATGAACAAGACGCAATCATAAGAACACGTTGTTGGATGACTCGAGTTCGGTCTGGGGAGGGACCACATCTCCGGCCCAAAGGTCAAGATGGTGTAGGCCGCCGCATTATGTGTTGTATGAAGAAGATGTACATGGATGTGTTTCCCTATGACATACAAGGAAAAATTTCCTCACATAGGAGTGGCTTGATTTCTTTAAGAGATGTTCCACTCAACTTCATACATAAAGAAAAAAAACTCCCATCGCATGACCATAGCCGACATGTAGCAAATAAGAAATATCCCGCCATGTAGCAAACAAGGGATCTCAACAATACACATATGAAATTGAGCATCCCACCAACTGGCATAAAAGGGACTCATACATGACACAAATCCATAACAAAGTACATCAAAACAAGATAAAGCAAGATCCCACGTCTCATGTATCAACCGGATCTACAAGACATAATGCATCTCAAAGAGAAATAAAATGAAGAAGTACATGGAATCCACATCATATACCTCATGTCGCCATTTTCTCAAGGCTGGAGCTACTTTGCGGCTGAATTCAAAACACCATCAATCTTGTAGCGTCGAGAAAGGTGAAACGATTGCTCACATGTGGAAATCGTACACATCCATAATCCACTTCCAAAAATGGCTGAAAAATCAAAAACTCGTATGCAAAACCGAGCACACCATCGACTCGTGCATCAAATAGTGTCGAAACGACAAAAAATTTGTCCCATTTGGACAAAGTCAAAATTTCGCCCTCTTGGAAAGTTAAGTTCAATCAAGGTTCCGCTCGCATCTTTTCTCTCGCGTTCATGGTTCCACCGCACCCGCAATTAAAAAAAATAAACTTCTCGAACTCCATGCGTGCACTTGCCTCCATAGCCTAGGCGCACTTGTAAAAAGATGAGTTTAACAAAAAATCAAAGTGCATTTACCAACGAAGAAGTTGTTGGTCGAATGGTAAAATTTCTGCAATTTGTTAAGGATACTCAGGTCAATCCCTTCGCCTCCCCCACGAACCGCATTTAATTTGGAAAACTCGCGCCATTTTGGAAATGGAGACATGTGAATTCTTTTATATAACTCCGCCGTTAAAAATTTATTACTATGAGGGGTTGGTCCGCACGGGCGACCCACCCCAACAACCTCTCGCCATTTTTAAATTCGTTGGAACGTAATACCACATATGTTAATAATAATAAGGGGGGTTGGTTATATGTTATAACATATATGCCTCCATTAACCTTATAGAGTATAATCCACGTGCCCCTAAAAATGTCTCGCGTTTAGATTTTTTAATTCAACCATTTGATTTTAATATGGTTTAAAATATATTCGTTCGAATTTTTAATAACCATATATATAAGTTTCTTATATGGTAATCCATCGGGGGCGTGTGAAATGTTGGACTTTAAACTTACTCGATTTTTTGACCATAGGAGACAAATTAACTAGGCAACAATTTCGCCCAAAACCTGGCTTGAGTGTGTCGAAATATGGTGGTCGGGTTTGGTCCAATTTGCGATTCCTTTAAGGCTGCCCAGTCACCAAGTCAAACCAAAATCCTTTGACTGCTCCTAACTCCTTCATACGGACTGAATTGAGTGCCGTCTGCGTTGAATCAGAAAGACGAGATTCACAACATGAACCTAGTTTGAGAATATTTTGAACACTTTGATTTTTGAGCCTTTACTCAAAGCCACTTCAGGACTTGTGTTCGTTTAATCCACTCCGGATCAATCCTCCCCACCGAGGAGTTTTGGTCCTCCAAAAGCAAAAAGCTTTACCTATCATCAACTATTTGCAAATGTCATTGAAAGGCATGATCCCACATGACTCTCTCCACCGGCGCACTCGGAATCAAGATGCAAAGCCAACACCGCAATCGCGGGAAATGAAAATGTTTGAAAAGGCACATCCTCAAGACTCCTTCACCTCACGTACTTCATAATCGAGATGCAAAGCCAACACCGCAACCGCAAATGCAAATGTTTGAAAAGGCACATCCCTTGAAGACTCTTCACCTCTCGTACCGCGGAATCAAGATGCAAAAGCCAACCCCCGCAACCGTGGAAATGAAAATGTTCCGAAAAGGCACATCCCTTGAAGACTCCTTCACCTCACGATTTCGGAATCAAGATGCAAAGCCAACTCCCCGCAACTCGGCGAAATGCAATTAAAAGGCACATCTCCTCAAGACTCCTTCACCTCACGTACCTTGGAATCGAAATGCAAAGTCAACACCCGCAACTACCTAAATGCAAATGCTCAAAATGCGCATCCCTTAAAGACTCCTTCACTTTTTTCCCTTTGGAATCGAATGCCAACACCTACAATTTATTGCAACACAAATGTCCGAAAAGGGCACATCCCCCTCAAGACTCCTTCACTTAAGTCCTTCTAATCGGAATGCCATCACCTACCTAAAGATGCAACGAACATTACATTCTCAATGTGACCAACAATGACCCAGATATTTCCATACTTGCCATGAGTTTATAACATGTACTCGGTAATGTTTTCTACAGCAAAATGGAAATCATACCTCAACAACAAAATTACAAGACCAGACTTCATCGTCGCATTTCGAAGTGATGGAAAACTCTCATCACTTTTACATGAAAGAAATGCATCGACGACTCATACAACATGACAAAATATAAATGTCGATTCAAGTGATGGCAACAAATCATCACTTTTACATGAAAGAGATCTAACACACGACTTATAAAACAAGGCCAAAAAAATGTCATGGTCGCTAAACGAGTGATGGAAACACATCATCATTTCATAATAAAAAATGCAAAAAATGACTTACAAGCATGGCCAAGACAATTTTAACATCTCTAAAAGAACAATCTAGAAGAACCACTTCTCATTTATTAAAATGAGTGGATCATTTCCTGGTGGCGAACTTGTTTGTCGATCGTCGCTTTCAAATCGGTGTATGCATGGGCTCTTTGGTTTACAACAGCCGAAGCCCGGATGAAGTTTCCATCATGTGGCTCTTTGGTGGCCACGGGTCACAATGGGTGCAAAAGTTCTTTTTCCTCCAAACCCGCTAATCGATTTCTTTCTTGCCTGGGAGAAGGATTTTCATGGCTTCTTCCTCCTTTTGCGCCGCCATCCTCTTCTAGCACTCCGGTAATCACATGGTTATTTAAACCAAAAAAATCACAAGTTTACAATGCCATATTTTATTACCATGGTTATCAACATTCTTATAGTCAAAATGCACTGAATAATGAAACTTAGTATACCTTCCGGGTGATCTCTCCAAGGCGACTGGCGATGATGGGAGATCGCCTCTGCTCCTTCATCGTAACGTGTACCGTCGTGGAACAATGGTGAAGTGTCCCCATCATTCCTCTTCCTGGAGAGTTCTCATCATTATCTATTTGCCCTTGATGTCCTTCGAACATCCTTCGTCAAAGGTACCCCAAACTCGCATAACGAGGTTGTTGCACAACCTCCAATGGTTTGGTTATGCCTTGGCCACGAATGCCAAGTCCCTCCTCCTCTATACCCCATCTTGGTGAGGAGTCTCAAGCCGATACCTCGTGATGGCATTCCACACCCAACTCGAAATTATATCATGTGAAGAACTAAGAAAAATCAACACTTTTTACCTTAGGTGTTGATTGCGAATCGTATGAAGAAAGTCGTTGTAAGTTTCCTTCGTCGCGCTTCACTTCTATCAATGCCTCCGACATGGATTGTAGTCAAGCCGCATCCGTTGCATCTCCTCCTCTCTTTCCGTAGGAATGCTTTTAAGGCACCATGATCTCTCTAAAGAGTTTCGTTGTTTCATTTCAAATCTTCCGACGCCTCCGTCGTGGCTTGCAAATCGGGTTGTAACCGCCGCTTCTCCTCCTTCTCTTCATGTATGAACGCTCAAGGCATCATGATCTCGCTTGTGTTCTCATTGTTGTGCTTCCAATCTTCCAATGTTTATGTTGTGGTTTGCAATCGAAGCTGCAATCGTTTTTTTTCCTCCTCCTCTTTGTGTAGGAGGGTTTTCAATTCTTCGTTCTCTCGCCGCTTGTTTTTCGTAAGCTCGTACAATATGTCCGCTTCTGCGACACCCTAATCATGGTTTCCATACATGTCCTTGACACTCCCTCCAAGCCCAACTTAGCAAACGTTCAATGTTCACACCTCGCAATCCAATCAGCAAGAATACCGTTTCCGATACCACTTGATCCAGGGTAAAATTCGATACCCTTAGCCAAGACCTTTTTACTGGCCGGTAAATAGAATTGCATTTAATTAAGACGTTAAAGAACCGAAATGAAAATTGTAGTTGTAAACAAGAGGAACGTAAATGAACAAGATCAGCAATCATAAGAACACATTGTTTGATGATGGAGTCATTCAAAGAGGACTACATCTTCCGAGCCTCGTTGTCAAGATGGTGTAGGTCATGACTGCGTGTCAGGATGAATAATATGTACATGGATGTGTTTCCCTGCGATGAAGGAAAAAATTTCCCTCACGTAGGAGTGGCTTGACTTCTTTTAAAAGATGTTCCAATCGTTAACTCTCATACATAAAGAAAACCTATCGCATGACCATAGCCGACATGTAGCAAATAAGAGTATCCCGCCATAGCAAACAAGGGATCTCAACAATACACATATGAAATTGAGCATCCCACCAATCCGGCATAAAAGGGACTCATACATGACAAAAATCCATAGCCGAAAGCACATCAAAAACAACACAAAGCAAGATCCCACGACTCATGTATCAACTGATCTACAAGACATAATGCATCTCAAAGAGAAATAAATGAAGAAGTACATGGAATCCACATCATATACCTCATGCTGCCATTTGCCGGGCCGAGCTACTTTGCGGCCGAATCTCGAAAACACCATCAATCTTCAGCCGAGAAAGGTGAAACGACCGGGCCACATGTGGAAATCTCGACACCTCCATAACCCACTTCCAAAATTGGCTGAAAATTTAAAAAACTCGATGCGTAAACTAAGCACGCCATCGACTCGTGGTGTCGAGTAGTGTCAAACTACAAAATTTGCTTCATTTGGACAAAGTCAAAATTTCGCCTCCCGAAAGTTGAGCTCAATCAAGGTTCCGCCCGCCCTTTTTCTCGGCTCATGGTTCCACCGCACCTCGCAATTAAAAAAATGAACTTCGAACCCGTGCACGCATTCTGCTCCTCCATAGCTCGGGCGCACTTGTAAAAAGACGAGTTTAAATAAAACTTGCGTATTTACCAACAAAGAAGTTGTTGGTCGAATGGTAAAATTTGGTAATTTGTTAAGGGAGGTCGATGTCAAATCCGCCTCCCCCATGGAATTCGCGTTTAATCGGAAAACTGCGCCATTTTGGAAATGGAGACACGTGAATCCTTTTATATAACCCGCCGTTAAAATTTATTACCAGTGAGGGGCTTCGGTCCACATTGGGCGACCACCCCAACAACCTCCGCCATTTTTAAATTCATGAACGTAATACCACATACGTTATCAATAAGAAGGGGGTCAAGCAGTATGTTATAACATATATGCCTCCATTAACCTTATATAATCCATGTGCCCCCTTAAAATGTCTTCATTTAGATTTTTTAATTCAAACCCATCTAATTTTTAATATGGTTTAAAATATACGTCAATTTTTAATAACCATATATGTTAAAGTTTCTTATATGGTAATCCGTTGGGGAATGCGAAATGTTGGCCTTTTAAACTTACTCAATTTTTTTCACCGTAGGAGACAAATTAACTAGGAACAATTTCATTTCGCAACTCGGCTTGAGTGTGTTGAATCGTGTGGCCTGCTTGGTCCAATTTGCATCCTTTACAATGCCTACTACCAAGTCAAACCAAAACTTTTGATCGCTCCTAACTCCTTCATACGACTCGAAATTGAGGCCATCTCGCGCCGTTGAATCAGAAAGACGCAGATCTACAACATGAACCTAGTTCAAAATCTTTGAACACTTTGATTTTTGAGCCTTTTACTCGCACCACTTTATACCAGACATGTTTAATCCACCTAGATCATGCAAGCGCGCTAAAAGGTAAATGGTAAGTTGTGGCGATGATGATGTCACATCGCAACATCGCGAGGTTTCGAGGCAGACTTAAAGTTAAAACATAAAAGTTGCGAAGTGTGGCGGTGATGTGGTAAAGAGCTATGTGAGTGCGAAATGCTAAAGGCAAGGAATAAAAAGAACACAAAGGTTTGTATGTGGTTTGCAAATGTAGTTTAAGGTATATGAGTCCCACCGATATCGCATCTGCTGAAACTTAGTTTCGATGTGAAAATCTTAAGAGGTAAACAAAAACTCAGTCATAACCAAGGGCAAAGGTAAGTCAACGATGGAAAGGAAATTAAACGTATGTGAGCTCATATACTTATTGTCAGCTTTGCATGGAACGCCTTTGGATTTGAAACCCGTCCTTTGTCCTTTCGCAACAAAAATCAATTCAAGTGTGGGTTGTCGCCACTTTATTCATGGCGGTGGTTGCGTATTTCCAACATTCCCTTAATAACAACTATCGTCATCAATCATTCCCGTACACCGAGAAAAACAAAACTTTTTTTGTCCCCAATGGGCTAAGATAATAATTTCGAGAGCATGAAACTCCTTGATATACTAATACCCATTGGGCCGGGCAAGGTGGTGGATCATAAGTATACATCGTAGATGTCGTTTCACACTTAGTTCCTCGCTTCAATATCATGGATGAGCAGAAGCAAAAGTCGCGGGCTTTGAGTATCATGGAGGCCGAATACATTGCTGGGCCGAGTATGGCTTATTGGTGATGTAGTCCGGTTAGAAAGCTCTTTAGTGAGTTGTTTGGGCATGTGCCGGGAGCACACCTCGATACTCGTTATAACCGCAGGGGGATTTGTTTGTCATAGAATTCCGTGTTCCACGAACAATCCAAGCATGTTGATGGTTGGTACCACTTTATCCGAGATATGAAACAAGATGCCAGAAGGTCTGCATCATACAAGAACCGGAGCAAGGTGTCATGGATATTCTCACAATGCCCTTGGGGAAGGTCATGTTCCTAACCTTCCGTGAAAATCTTGGAATTGTGGAACGACCCCATTTTGAGGGTTTTGTTGGACGATGAGCCTGGGAGCTTTGGGGCGGGCTTTAGGGATACCGTAGCCATAAGCACACACAGGCTAGGTTTGTTGAACCTTGTGGTGCTTTTTCCCCACCGTTATGACGATTGAGTTGGTTCACCTCATGATTTGTGCCCCATATGCATCCTACCCATCAGGCTCCGGACTCATGGGAAGCACCTCTCATTTGGCCAATGAGGTGGGAAAAGCTAGAGACTAGTAGCTAAGATTGATGGATCGCATCGAGGATTGTCATACTCTCCTATAGAGGATGACAGTGTCAAACCACTCGATCTAGGATCAAGTCAAGTGAGGTTTCTGGAACTCCTACCGACTTTAGGGTCGTATTGTTAACCAACTTTAAGGTTGGTATGTGACTTTGAGTCCATGTGAGAGCTTGAACCTCCAACTCAATCTCGGATTAGGTAAACCAACTTCGTGCTGGTATGAGGCTCTTTGTGAGTCCTATAGAGGTTTCGCACTGGGATGAATCTCATTACCGGGAATAATGTCTTTGTGACTAACCCTCTTCTCCGTTCTCAAATAAAGAGGCCAGCAAAGAAAGTTACTATGGGATGATGCATGATGTTTGATTTCGTTGTGTGGATGGAGTTCTCCATTTGAGAGGGAGTAAATTGGACAACTAGGTCCACAAAATCTATGTTGTGATGCTCAGATCAAGACACCAATATTTTTATTGGGTTCCTTTTCAAGAGGTGCAAGATTGATCTAAAGATCATCTTGATCCGATGAGCAGAATATTTATTTTGAATTTATTTTTAATAATTTTCAAAATATGTGCAAGTTGACCTTAAGGTTTTATACCCACAAGAAATGTGTCACATACCCTCGTGATTGATATAAATAGAGTCAACGTTGGAGGACATTTCACTCATCTCATCCTCACACATTCTCCTTCGATTGGTTTGAGCTCCTCGAGGCAATTTTCTATTCACACGTGGGAAAGAAGGACGTAAGATATTGCTATAGCTAGGGTTTTACCCAGTTTTACCAACATTGACTTTGGTCAACGCATGGTCAAAAGGAGTTGAATTTGCATGGGACGATTTCCAAGTCCGTACATTTTAGCACAAGAACCGAGGTCAAATTTTGACCATAGACCTAGCCGTGTTGACTTTTACTTGCTATTGTTCTCGCATTGACTTTTCTAGGGTTGGGACTTTCGCCGTACCGTTTGGCTATTTCGAGGTTTGTTGTGACACATGGCCGGTTTGGCCGACCAAGGAGACTTTGCTAGGCTGAAGCATCCGTTGATCGTCGTAATGCACCAACAAACATATATTTTCTAGCTTGTCTTCTCGTTGATCCATTGGTATGCTCTATCAACATTTTACTTAATGACTTATGTGATTGATGTCTAGTATCGAAGAGAAAGTAAAGTTGCATAAAGTATAGAATATCTACATAAATTTACAGTTTATTGTGAATTGTGGGTCACAGAGTTTATTGCATACTACTTCTTTACTGTAATTTTTCACTTTGTACTTACAAGTGACATTACTTGTAATCATTGTTTTTCTGCGAAATATACATAAAAGCATAATAAGGTAGTTTACATTGCCAATGACAAGCCAGAATAGGAATAATTTAAATGTAATATTTTATTGTAACTCAAGAGTTCCGCTATGTAATTTTCTTTGCTATTAATGCATCAACCGGAAATCCAAGATACTTAAATACCTATTATTAGTTAATTACCTTAAGTCTGATGGGCTTCCCAACCTTGGAGGCATCCGTCCCGCCTTACCTCCTTACTGTAGGCCTAGTGTTTTCATGAGACATGAAGTTAGACCTCAGATCAACCAATCTTTATCTTCATTTGGGTATTTCCCCGAGCTCCATTGGTTTCTACTCAGCTCCGGATTACTCATAGAAACAACCTATTGCTACACCCCATCATACTTTCTCGCATAGCCCCATTCCCTCCTCATGATTTTCATATAAATCATTTTTTTAGGAGTTGGTATTTCCATGTAACTACCTCCACCTTTTATCCTAGGTTCTTGGAATCACTTACCACCGGCTTACTACTTTCCTTTACTCAAGGCAATTATTAATTAACTCTCTTTTTGAAAAAGACAAATAATATATTAAATTATTACTCATTCAAAATATGCTATAACCAGTTTTTGTGGATCAATAATTAAATTCAAACACAAAAGAGTTACAGATAAAAGATAATATATTAAATTATTACTTATTCAAAATATCCTATAATTATTTTTTAGATCAATAATTAAATTAAAAACAGAAAGTGTTACAAAAATCCACTCGAAGAGATTATTTCGAGGTGCTAAATTATGGAGTTTGGTTTTGAAGATATCAATATAACCGAAATCCAATCACCTCTTAATAAAATATGTGATTTAACTATTTGCCTTTATTATTATTTTGAAGACCTTTTTTGGTAATGGATCTAATTAGATCTTTTCTTAATTGGACTGTCACTTAGATCCACTAAAAGATATTTATTTTCGTTGGCTAAATTATGGAGTCTCTATATCCATAGAATTGAATCCGTTAAATCTATACGGACTCTATAAATTAGAAAATCTTAATAAATTATATTAATTTATTATTATTTTAGATTTTTTTAATTAAAGAAAAATTTGTATATTTAAAATTATATATTATTCCTATAATAATTTAAAATAAAACATTTAAAAATAAAAATAAAGAAGTGATCAATCTTATTCTTGATAATCATAATTATTTTTGTGTTGTCCAGCAATAAGAAAATATGAACATCCCTAAGATAAGAATTAATTCTCATTACCTTTGGAGTTACCAACAATAATAAAAATATGCACATAGCCAACATAAGAATTAGTTCCATGAGCTTCTCGAGTGAGAATTGGGGTGGTTTATCCCCAAGACCTCAAGTGATAGAATATGTCATATTTGCATTCTAACCAAGTGGAAGATGAAAAGCGTGCCACCCTTACAATTTTTTTGACCTATTAAGCCAACCCACCTATCAGGATCTTCGAGCACTTATTTCCCTTCTTTTAAACCATAAAAACAAGATTTTGAAGAATCAAACTTGGGCCTCTTTCACCTCTTAACTTGGTCGAATAGACAACATTAGTTAACTAATAATAATCATCATCATCATCTTTAAACTAAAAATATATAAATTAATATTCAATTTTCAAATATCACAAAAAATAAAATAAATTAACATGGGCCTCCATATTCTTAATATCTATACGTGGATTGAACACTCATCAATCATAGAATTCAAGCACCCATTGAGAGCTTTTATTGCTTCAATGTATTGTTTCCAAGGAGATCTGAATCCAAATAGACGATGTGCTGTTTCCATCTGGCTGAAAAAGAGAATAAGAAATAGAATAACATCTTTATAAATTACAAATTCTATAATATTTTGGAAATTAAATAGTTCACTTGAATTGATTCCTATCCTGATATTGTCAAAATATACCTTTGGAATAAACCATATATATTAATATAAAAATGAAAATGCACAGAAGATAACCAAACGATATGCTAATGGCAGAGCTACTGCAACGATGAGGTATGTAAAGTAAAAACCAAACGTTGAACTGCATGTCAGTAAATATTTGGAAAGGGATTGATAGTACATACCGAGGATTTTCACTAGCTTTATTATAACAAGCATTTGAAACCTTGAGAGAAATTATCGTTGTCCCTGTGCCCAACTGAGGATTCTTTGACTGAGGATTTGATAAACCACCTTGAATAAGTTGTCAGCCCGAGATCAAGAAAATGAAGCTGAGAATGATCATATCTCCCCTTGATTTTGGGGAGAACCCGTGCAAATGTTATGCAGTATCTGCACATAGATGTATCACGATTATTGTATGACTTTAGATAAAGAGGTTTATTTATGAACATCCAATACGTTCAATGTCGTACTCACCTATCAAAACAACAAACCAAAGACCGATTAAAACCGGTTCATCATTGAGTACAACGTGATCAGAACCATAGTTTGTCCTACAGCCAATAGTCCCAACATTGTTCAGTGCCTTGGGCAAGTTTGCTCCTAACAGAGTACACATCACCTTCCAATCTTATTTTTCCCTTATTTCACACTTTCAAAATCATATTAATTTTTTCATTCTTAAAATTTTAATGGTGAACTAGTTTTCCATGCTTTTCCAAAAAAATACACTTTAAAAATAATAAATATATTATATAGACTAATATAAAATAATTAAAAATTTAAATATTTTTATAAAAATATCATTAAACATTTTACAATTGATTAATTGGAAACTAATAATAATAATATTTTACAATTAGTTAATTAGAAACTAATAATAATAATATTGACCAAAATTTTTAATTTTAAAATGCATTTTCATTTTTAAAATTAATTCATAATTAAAATAAAAAACACTCTTTTTCTTCTTATTTAAAATATAATTGATAAATTTGTAATCATAAATAATTTGTTAAAATTATTTGTCATCAATTATTGAAAAATATTAAATTTTACTTAAATTATATATATATATATATATATATATATATATATAATTTAATAATCACTATAAATTATTTAAATCTTCTCAATTAAACTAATTATTTATATATTATCTATATGAGCAATATATCATCACATATCAACAATCCAATTCTCTTACGATAATAAAAAACAATTTTAGATTCATTGTTTTATATCTTTCTTATTAAATTATTAAAACTATTAAAATGATAAGAACTTAATAATATTTTTGTGGTATTAAATTATTAAAACTACTAAAATGATGCTAACTTAATAATATTTTTTATATAATAATTAAAATAACTTCATTCAAAAGAATAAGACAAATCATATTTTATTATTTTTTTTTTATAATAAAATTTAAAAATTATTTTTCACTCATCAAACTAATCTTTTTAAAAGATCATTTACCTTTCTTAAAATTTCATTTATTTTATTCATTTCTTTTTAAAAAATCATTTACCTTATTCATTTCATAGATTAGTTATAGCAATATTTATAGTGTTACAATTATAAATTTTACATAAATATTTAACAATATATATTATAAGTTATAATATTTCAATTCATTTCATATACTTATTATATCAATCTTTATCATGATACATGTACAAATTTTACTTAAAAGTGTGTGATATGTTTTTTCCAAATATTTTAATAATATATATTATAAATTATAATATTTCAATTTATGGAATTATATATTTATTATCGAAATCATATTTTAGTTGGAGAAACTATATGTATATTAGATTCTTATAACTAAAACACGAAGATGACTTGCTGATTTCTATTAATTAGGAAACAGCTAACTATTAGGGATTGTCTTTGCATATTTTATGAGGCGTGAGGGATATCAGAGTTACCATAAGAGATAGTTCTATTTTTTATTTCGATGGTATTTATTCATAGATTCCAATTACTTGGAGGTTTTCTTTAGCCATATTGGCATTTTTTTTGGGGGTCGATCTTTCTCTTTTTCTATGTGGAATTGGTGTTTCGATAGATTGCAACTTAAACTTTGCTTTGGATTTACAAGGGCTCTTTTTCTAGAATGATAGTGGTAAGAAAAAGTCTTGTTATTCTTATTTATGTGTCAAATATGGTGGATATTAGGGTCTTCCCATGTTTCCCTAGGATGGTTGTATCATTCTCAAGGATGAAGGGAGGTCTTGATTTTAGAAGTGGTGAATCAAGGCGCATTTTGGTCCCCAAATGGGTGATTAAATGCTGGAGTGGCTAACCCCTCGATATTTCTATAAGCCAACATGTTGGAAAAATTTAGTGGAAAACTTATGTGACATATTTAAGCTCCTTATAATTTTCATATTTCCGAGTCCATCATTTTTAATAATTTTGGTGGCAAACTTAGTGTGTTAGCAGAGGAAATGGATTAAACTCGGTTGGGATTTGGGAAAGAATATAGTCTAGAGCTAGAAATAGAATGAAATTACGATTATATTCTTAATTTTGAAGCCAATAAGTTTAGTTAAAAGAAAAAAAAAAAAACATTTTTCTTCCAAGGGATTTTCCGATTTCATTTGTTTTCTAGAAAAATTAGTGTTAGTTACCAGAGTTTGTTTTATCCTCCAAGGATAGAACTACCTTTTGATATCATCCCAAAAGACCATTCCAAGCTAAATATTGATATGGATGGTCCTTTTGCACATTGTAGGAGTGGAGTTTCCAGTTCCCTTTGACCCAATATGAGACTTTTATAAGTTCTCAGACTTATTTTGCATAGACTCCCAGAATTACAAATCTTGATCAACACTAGATAGATTTTACTAATGAAGAAAGTTGCTTGATCGATTAGTGTGTGGTCAATTAGAGTCTCTTATAAAATGTTTGTTTGTAATTTATTAAAGTCTACCCTCCAAAGATTATTGACTTAAGGTTCAATTTTAATTAAAACACATTTCGGAAACTCTCATACATACATTTTCAGAAAGTGTTCCTTTGTAAATTCTTATTAACCTAGATTCAATTTTACGTGGATCACATTCATAAAAAAAATTCTACAAATGTACTATGAGATTAGTTGTGCACAATTTTTTACTTAAAATTCTTATACAACTCCTAAGAAATCCTTCCTTTACTTTTTCTTTTCCTTCCAATCCTTCCTTTAAATTTCTTCAACTCGTTTATATATATATATATATATATATATATATATATATGTTCATAATTCATTTCGTGGTGCATACTCCCTAGGAATCCTTAACAGGACATATGCTTATTATGTTCAAAGGCTAGTGAAGAATCCTCGCTACTTTTTATCAATCAATAAGCTAAATATTTATCAAGGGTGCAATTCAACATTTCATTCTTCACTTTACATAGCTTATCATATAAGTTGCTTCACTTTATAGAACCGACTATGCAATAACTTATTGAATTAAAAAGATGTGATCTATGTGTTTCATTCATTGAATCAAGTTACGTTTATACTTCAAAAATTATTTATCGATTAAAAAATAAGTTCTTGACTACCTAACCTAACTAAACAGAATAACGTAGATTCCCGTAGGATTAACAACATTTTCCCCCTAATTCGAAGGGACATCCGACATAGCAAGTAAGGATCTAAATTTTGAACTTTTCACGCCCTAATTATTCGGTAAAAATATCTCTGCAATTTGTTTAGAAGTTGCATAATTTGTCGATGAACTGTTTTGGCCTCTACATGCTATGGAATCAAATGATATTTGGTGTTGATATGTCATTCGATCATGAAAGTTTGGATTCCCGGCCAACTTAATTTCGAAGAGTTGTCGACAAATAGAGGAGTTGAAGCTCTTTTTGCTTTCCGCAAATCTTTGGAGTATTTTCTGGATCCAAATGATTTCCTTAGTGTCTTGAGTCTTGAGATGTTGCAAAATATTCAAATTTTCCTGGTAGAATCAACAAGAACAAAGATTACTTGCACGATCTCCAACTGATGGTTGTTGATCCAAGATTCATTGAATATCTAGAAGTTGAGACTCTAGTTTCTTTATCCCCATAAAAATCCAATTACCAACCAAAGAAGATGGAAGTTTAAAACTTGGAATATTTGATGCCGTAAGTTTGAGTTCCTTTTAAATATTTCAAAATATTTTTGCTACTACCCAATGCCTCACAAGGATGATGCATAAACCTAGAAAGTATTCCAAAAGCAAAATGATATATTAGGATGAGTAATAGACAAATAACCAAACTTCCAAAAAAGTTTCTTATACTTTGTTGGATCTTCAAATGAATTTCCTTCTTTGAAAGTAAGTTTCAAATTCTCCTCCATTGGAGTAGCAACATGATTACATTCGATCATTCTATATCTCAATTAATAACTTATCAACATATTTCTTCTAAGATGAAAATATGTTGTGGTTTTTGATCAACTTCAATTCCAAGATAATAATGAAGTAAACCTAAATTTATCATATCAAAAACCTTTTTCAATTCCTTTTCTTTATTGATGATATGTATTCATCATTGTTTCCCGGATCATCAAATCATCAATATATACAACTAGATATACAACCGATCTTCTAACTTTCTTAACGAAAAAGAGTTGCATCATCTAGGTCAAAATTTTTATAGTTTAATTTAAGAAGATGTTCATTAGCTTTTCATACCATGCCCGTGGAGCTTGTTTCAATCCGTATAAAGACTTCATTAGTTTGCAAACCTTTTGTTCTTTCCCTTTAACGAAAAATATTTTGGTCAAAACATGTAAACATGTCTTTCAAATATCCATTTAAAAAGGCGCTTTTGACATCCATATGATGAATTTTCCATTCTTTCCGCAAATAGTAAAAACATATCTATTACCGCCCATTTCGCCGTAGGAGAAAAATTATCCGTATAGCAGATACCCCTCTTCTGGATATCCCTTCGCTACAAGTCTTGCTTTGTGCTCTTGCCTAGTGAACCATTATCGTATACTTAGTTTTATAAATCAATTTGCAACACAGGCTCTTACGCCAATGAGGATCTACCACTTCATAGCCATTTTTTATGAGAGCATCATATTCTTTACATATTTCCACTTTTCATAACTAGCGACTTCTTCAAAGCAAGTAGGTTCACACAAAAAAATTAAATTCACAATGAGAATAGTTGTGTGGGAGTGAACTTCCACTTTTAAACTCAAAATATTTCTTTGGAAATGCTTCTGAATACGAGTTTATACCTCGCAAAGATTGTGTAGAAGTTGTTAAGGAAGTTTCTCATCTTCTTCATCTAGCTCGCTTATTTCCATTTCTATCACCGTTTCTATAGAAACACTTGCATCAACCAATTCCTCATCATCATCAATAGAATTATCATCATCAACCACATACAATTTCTCATCATTGAGAGAAGGAAACTCCACAAAATGATGTAATATAGGAATCCCCCTTCAGATAAAGTATAATATCTCGATTCATAATAAAAATTTTGAGGCACAAACTTTTCTATTTGATTAAGTTGTCTATCAACAAGAAGGGAATATTTATCATTTTCAAGAAAAATACATCTCTTGACAAAATAAACTTTTTGTTCTCTTCATCATACAATTGGTATGCCTTTAGAAGTCATGGAATACCCTAAAAATATACATTTTATGCTTTGTTAACTCGGCTTATTTCTCCGATGTTTAGGAATCAAAGCATAACATTGAGAACCAAAAATTCGTAAATGTTTAACAAATGTGAAGACGACTATACCACATTTCATACGGAGTTATGATTTTAATGACAAAGGAAGGACACTTTCAATGTATGCTACGTACTTTTCAGACTTCTCCCCAAAACATAAATTTTACATTATTAAAAAACATCGATAACCTTACCATATTAAGCAATGTTATGTTCATTCATTCAAAGAACATCGTTTTTTGTTGTGGATTATATGGTATTGTGGTCCGTGTTTGATTCCATTCTCTCGCAAATATGTTTCAAAGAATGTAAAGCATATTCTCCTCCATTACCTGGGTGGCTATAGTACTAATAGTAAGTTGTGCTTCATTTGGTATCAAAAGATTAAATTTTTAAACACATCAAAAACTAGTGATTTTTCTTTAAGCGTATAAACACAACACATCCTCAAATAATAATCAATAAAAGTGACTATGTATTTATTTTCATTCGAAGAAATTGGCATGTGCATTGGACCACATAAATGAGTGTGAGGCTTAATTTTCAGAAGTTCTAGACTTAGAATTCTAAACAAATTATTTTTGATGCTTGCCCAATATGCAAACATTACATAATACTCTTATAGGAACTGTTGTAAGTCCCTAATCCCATGTTATTTCATAATTTGAATACTTTCATAATTAAAATGACCGAAGTGTGCATGCCATAATAAAGAAGATAATAAAGTAATATGTTGCTCAACCAAATAAGTTGTGTTCAATGCAACATACGTACACCATGCAACTTCAATAATTTATCTTTCCACACTGCTCATTACAATTTTATTGTCACCGTTTTCCTTATAATTTCTACTTTACCATAAAATATGTGAATGGAATGTCCTTGATGTCTTATTTTTATAAGAGATAACAAATTTCTTTGAAACTATGGAATGTAAAGAACATCATTCAAAATATAATTTGAAAGTCTAGGAATTTTTAACTGAATTGATTTGGGACTTACCAACAAAATACACTACTCTCTCAATATTATCACTCGAATTGATAAAACAAATATCTTCGAAAGGTCATGTTGAATTAAAAATATGTGATTCCGTGTCTAAACCTAGTTTTCATACCATGAAGAATAAGAAGTACTAAAAAAAATATTCCATGTGGAAATTACAATGAGCGACAACATAATGTGCCTTCTCGTAAGACCGTTATCCTCTCTCTCGGAATTATATGATCTTTCTTTTCAATCAATTGTTCTATTTTTTCATTAATTTCCTTTCCTGTGGAATTCTACAATTTGCGTAGCATGTCCAATTTTATGACATCTAAAACATTTTATAGATGGTTTATCGAAAATTTCTTTGTTTTTCATTATGTTGTCTATCTCCCCGAATATTTCCGCCCCCATGCCTCATAATTATTCCTACCTCGACCTCTATTACCCTTACTATTTCGAAATATTTCTCTTCTCGTGTCTTTGGTATTTTTGAGAGAGACATAGGGTTTCAAGATTATAACTATGTGAGACTTATTTCTTGCCAAAAAAGCCTTCTCTCTTTCTCGTAATTTCTCCCTACTAATTTGTCAAAATACAAATTTTAATTGCCCACTAACTTTGAGAGATTTACAGTGTGAAAGAAGGGTAAAAGAGCTTTATAAAGGAAGTAAGAGACAAATCAACTTTAACTCCGTGTGAGATTCAATTTCATGATCGTATGACTTAATTTCAGAGGAAAGTTTTAGAGGACCATTATCACTCATTTCGATTAAATAATCCTCAACAATATTTGAATTCATTCCAATTCAAAGTGTGAATCATAAAGCTCTTTTAGTTTTTTTATGGCATCATAAGTTGTTTTACTCTCGAGTAATGTATCTCGCTTACTTCTTCTTCCGAGACTCGAAGTGAGATTAAGGCAAAGGCCTTCTTATCCTTAATTTTCCAAATTGCTAGGTTGTTTCCACTCATTTGGTTGCTCGCATTCTCTCCTCTCTCCTTCGCCGTACTCCATCCCATAAATCATTAAATATCGTAGTATTTTTAACTTCTAAACAACTCCTCGTAATTTTCTTTAGGAAAGACAACCTCAATTAAGGACACCAAAGAGTTCATTTTTTTCAAATACTCTTACAAAAAAATCCGTAAAACTCTCGTTCTAAGTCATCGCTACAAAATTCCTATTAAAAAAAAAAAAAAAAAAAATTGTTTTTTAATAACCTCCCCGACATCGATTTCCCTTAAAAAACACAACCTTTAACTTGCAAATTTAGTGATATTTTTGTTTTATCACTAAAAGGAATTGATTTTATCAAATAAAAAAACTCGTTTTAATTACAAAAAATTGAACCATTCAATGCTTTTTCTTCAACCAAAATCTCAATCACAAATTTCTTAAACAAAGCCGAATTTTTAACTTACTAACTTTGCATCAAGGCTAAAACATCGCCTTTCACTCCGCAACACAAATTCTATCAAAAATAAATAAAACAAAAATTTTGTAGACCCCAAGAATGCATTTTTATAAGTGCATTCAATACAACCATTGATTGAGAAAACAACAAATAGCCACAAATGCTAACATCACTACATTCTAACTTCACAAATTTCTTCAATGCTTGCGCAACCAAACTCGCACATTTCCACATGGTTGGGGTTTGCACTAAATCCAAATGCACTCCCTCATGACTCATTGCCGAGCACACTCTCTCTTCAACAACAAAGAATTCGATGTTTGAAATTAACTAACTTCCGATACCAATCTTGAATTAAAAGATGTGATTTGTGTTTTTCATTCATTGAATTAGATTACATTTATACGGTACAATTTTGTTATCACTAACTGAATAACTTCCTAACTACCTAACCTAACTGAATGTAATCGCGTAAAATCTTCGTAGGATTACAACATAGCTATGCCATAATCATATTGTTTGGTCATCTTCTAAAAGGATTACAACATAGCTATGCCATAAGCATATTGTTTGGTCATCTTCTCCGAATATTTCTTGATATTAATATGAGGCGTTCTTTTTTTATTCCCTATTGTTCATATATATCTTTTGACATGTTTACTTTATTGTATGAACCAGTACATTGGCTATTAGGATTCGTATGTCCTTGGAAGCAATGCGTTATTGAGTAAAAGTTGAGTGGGTGATTGAACTCTATAATTCATGTATACATATATAGATATTAACAATATGGAGGCCCATGTTAATTCTTTTGTATTTACAATAAAAAGAAGAAAATCCCAACTACTACTAAAAACTCACTTGATTTCAAAAACGATATTCTCAAGTAGCACCTAAAAGTACCATGTGTGAACCCGTGGAATCTTCATGGTTCTCGCTAGAACCGCAGAGCAAGAGAACCATGACCTCGCGCAGGAATCAATCTCATGGTTGATCACTTTCAGAAGGAATTACATATTTGTTTGAGTTTGAACTGAGTTTTTTATATTGCCGTAAGTCCAACAATGCATGTGTTAACTTATTTCGCATGGACCTGAAAATAAATTTACCATATATCATTCCAAATCTAGCATTGATTTTCCATTTTCAAAGTTGGATTACCTCGATCCCTAGAATATTTGAGGCCATTCACCATTCTAAATATGAATGCAAAAGATGTTTCGTAATAATTCAATTTCAATTAATTCAATTTTTGATGTTGCTTGTAAATAAAAAATGAGAAGAAATATAAAGAATGACTATATTGTCCGTAACATATTAAAAAACATAGAAGAAAAAAGATAAATTCTCTTACTAACGTCGGTTAGAAAACGAGAAAAGGCTATGAATAAAAGTTGTTAGACAATTCTTCTCATTTGAAGGTACAACATCACAAAGCAAGGACCAATGTTCCTATGTTTGTTGGAGCAATTATGTCCAAATAATCGTAATACCCAATCTCTATTATGTACGTCTAACTCAATTTATTATACATACCATCTCACTCAATTTATTATAAAATATGCTTAGTCTAATTTAGAGAAGAAATTGTCCTTTTAAAAGTTATATTTTTTTGGTTAATTTAAAAAATATATAATTTTAAGAACATCATAATCTTTCTTACCGGCTCTACTAGCTTGAAATTGTATTGTTAAATTTTTGTGAAAAAAAAACTATTTAATACACACTATAAAAATATAGAACTATCAAAAAAATTTAAGGTGTAAAATAGGTTAACATCCTTACATGGAAGTTTTCCCCTCGAATAGTTGCTAGGATGATCCCAACATCGAGAATTTTAATCATATTGCCATATTTCCATCCGTTGGTTGGAAACTTGCAAGGAATATCCAGGGTCAATATTCAACTTCGACTCATTCCTCAAGTATTTTCGACTCAGATTTACCTTTCAAGCGCATTAGTTTTGAGTCGAGAGCAAGATTATTTGTGGGGGACGATTGACGAATATACCTAAAAGCTTTATAATACAATTTATATTTATAATATGATTGCTCCTCGATGTAATTGTAGTAGATAATTCACGAATATATTTTTTTTAAGAAATATAAAAAAATGTTGTTTTTATATTGAACATATACAAATAGTACAATACTATACATCATAGAGATGCGTTGTGAAAAAACACGTCTCCAAATATAGATTATCATTAGACAATATGAGGAAATATGTATGATATCCGGTGACATAATCCCACTGCAATTAGACAAAAAAAAGTCCGCCATGTAGACTTATAGTAGAAAAAGCAAAATCAAAATCGAGCAAATATATATGACTATACATCCACTTTACAAACTGAAAGTGATGTTCATTAGAAAACAAGGGTCCATATAATTTAAGAAGTTAAGACGCATGAAGCAAATAAAGACCCCCCACCGAATACTTGATATAGAAAACCAGCTCGCTTGATGTCAGGCTCATTTGCCTCATCCGCTGCGCATGTATACAGGCTCGCATGTCGCAAAGATAAAAACAAAAAAAACAAGCTTGCCTTCGTTGCTTGGTCCAAAAGAGGGCTCTAAATAGATGTATAATTCATGGGATGGTAATGTTATTGGCCCATATGGATCTTTCTATCTCATAGTGTCCCACCTCGCATAAAACCATAAACCAAACCGATACCTTTTGGATAACCCATCGGCTCTAGTATTTTTTCCCCGTAAATATGTTGCGTAGGAGGGAAACCCATCTTAGCCCATAACATTTTGTTCTCATGAACCACCCTAAGATCTCGAGAGGATAGAGATGAATACCCCAAGATGGCATCAATAATAATTTTGGAGTTCCATAGATCTTGACCCTATCCAATCCCAAATTGTGAGTAGCCAATAATCCGCACCATAGAGCCATCAACCCGCCAAGTTGTTTGAGCCCATACCCCATTCCAACATATATGAATTCTTTTTCGATTGAGATAAATCGTATCCATGCGCCACATCCCATCACCCCATCCGCATGCTCCATCAAAAAAATCGTCGGGAGGAAGATGGGTGGGGCCTAATCCTTCTGCACTCCATCACATACTATATCCTTTGCAAGCTCCCCGTCATTGATCCATCTCATAATAGCATCACAGATGGGAGGGTGATTATAGGTTTACCTTCAAAAATACACAGGTTCCTAGAAAGCCATATTTCCCAAATGAAAAATAAAGGAAAGGGATTACCTCTCTGGCTTGATCCCATCTTAGTGTCACATCCATAAATTCCATCGGGTCCATGATAGCAAGTATGATGAAAATGACCGAATGTGTTCCAAATATGAACAACCCCGAGGTATGTAAAGAATAAATGTTACGTCGTTTCATCATTGTAGACAGAAATAAACCCACTCGGACCGTATAGGCCCCTCCTAATGAGACCATCCTAAGTGAGAATCTTCTTCTTCCATACCACCCATCCATATGGAAGAATTTTAGTCAAATTTTCCCCGTGCTGCACTTTCAAACCAATAGAAGTGTAATCAAGTGATCTAGGTGGATATTGGTGGCCACCCACCTATTCCACTTGGGGCCCCACCATCGGTTTCTTTCAGCTTTTTCTATTTTTAAGACAACCTACTATTTTTAGCACTTTTCGCGTCCTAAACTTCCCAGAGCCGTTTTGAGGCCCTAAACGACATTTTTTGGGCATCAAGCCCGACGAATATGATTCAATTTTGGAATAAATATTATATAAGAAGTTGTATTCCTCGGATAGATATTTCTAATGATGTATCATACTGCCACAAATGAAGATAATATACCAAAGTTACGTACTCCTAGAAGTTGAAACACCACTCACCCAAACGGAGCCCATAGTTTTGGTGCTCCATCTCCTAAAGTTAGGCTTTTGGACATTTAGAATTATCCATTGTTTCTCAATAAATAGGCCTCGAGCCTCATTATAACACAGCTCGCAGGTCCGTATTCACATCTCTTCTCAGAGATTCGCTACCAAAGACCCTAGCTAGTTTATTTCATTCCGCTTGTAAGAAAATTTTAGTTCTTTGATATTAATGAAATAAAGTAAGTTATTTCTGTTGTATATTTATATTTATGGTTATATGTGTATTTTTTTGCGTTCCTCGCATAAATCCGGATCCATGGTATTAGAGTGGTTTGTTTTTCAATTCTTCGTATGTCCCCAACAAGGCCTGGGTGAAGGAGTTAGGGGCTCAATCGTGGAACCTTTGCAAGATCTCGCTCGCAAACTCCGACGGATGCCTATGGGGGACAAAAATATGAGGGAGCAGGAGATCCTATCGTAAATATTTCTATAGAGGCCCTTGAAAAACAAAGGAACACGATGATGGATAACTTTGCCCAGATCCTTCAACGACTATCCACCAACGGCAGACCGCATCCAATGTACCACTCGGGAGGTGCGACTCCTTTAAGTTACAAGTAAACTTTGACATTCCAATACTTGAGGGTCAAATAGATGCATATGCCATGGATAGATGGTTGAATCTATTAGAAGTATATTTCTTGGTTCATGACTTTTCCGACCGAGAGAAGATTATTTTGTACTCCTCAAAGCTACCCCCATGTCAAAGATCGGTGGGAAACCTACCGTGGAGAAAAGGACGAGATGTAACCCTCCTCTATTCTTAGTTGTACCCACTTGGAATTCTTTCCAAGATGCCATCAAAGAACAATACTATCTCGTGGGGAGCTATGAGGATAAGTACATACAATGGACCACACTCAAAGAAATAAAGGATCAAGATGTGCATGAACCGATGAATATGTTCCATACCTCGCGCACAAATTTGGGTATCAAAGATTCGTAGAAACATTCGTGTTAAATTATCGGTTTTTTCTCACAGATACATTCAGGAGGAAATGGAGTTCCTCGACATCTCCCTCACTTGGCATGACATACCCGTATGTCAAGCAAGATTTAGAAGAAATTCAAATGTATTAGCTAAAAGACTTTGATCTCCGAATCAAAAAGCAAGGGAAAGGAGCCTCCAAACCACAAACTAAAGGACAAAGCCAAGGCATGGTGGCCCAAGACAACTCCGTCAAAGCCACAAGCAAAGAACAACACCACGAAGCTAAAGAAGGACATGGGAAAGGATGTGAGTTCCACAAGAGCTCCACTCACAACACAAATGAGGCCTGGCCAAGCAGCTTGGCCGGTGGCCGAGATGAGGGATTATGAATCGATGCATGTTCCAACTCCGAATCAAAAACTAACAAGGATACGAAAAAGCGGGAATCGACATTGATGCAGCCCAATGCCACCGTTGCCACTACGAAGATATAGAAGGAGTGAACCGTAATATCCATAGGAGTGCGTAGCGTCTTTCCACTTCGTGATGTGGGTAAAGGGTTCCCACTACGTATCATTATCGAAAATGGGAGCCAAAAGAACCTCATTTCAGCACATGTCGTGAAGCAGCCGGGCGATGACTACGCACACCCACAACCATACACCATTGGGTGGCTTCACCTGCAAGGACTCAGATCTTCGTCGCCGCCCAGCGTTGTCGCCTTCCCCCTATAGCATCAAGCCCTTCACCGATGAGGTATTGTGTGACATTGATCCTTTTCATGTTTCCGATGTATTATTAGGCCAACCATACTTGTGGAAGTGACATGTTGTGTATGAGTCCCGGCCTTCGCGCCGTTATTGTTACTTTGGGAAATAAGTTGTACATGATACGAGAGGTAACCACCGCTCCCAATATCTCTTTGGTTAGCCACAAACAATGCTAGGCTCATTTCCAAACTAGAAATTTGTTTTCCGATGATCTCACTCTCAGGGCAAGAAGAAGAGCGTCATGGCCACGCCTCCCGTACATGGCTCCTTCCGCATGATAAAAACAAAAGGACAAGGTTTTTGAGGAGTACGAGGACATCTTCACCTCACCCACAGGGGTGCCTCTAAGACCGCCGGGTCACACACCCCATTGACTCCGACCCCATGTGCGCCGCTACCCAATGGACCAATCTATAGGCGCTTTGTCTCCGAGAATGATGAAATCAAGAGGCGTATCTGAGTCGTTGCGTAAAGGTCACATCCGGCTGTCTATCACCGTGGGAGCTCGATCATGTTGGCACAGAAGAAGGATGGGACTCTTGGAGACTTTGCATCGACTACTCCGGTGTCGAACAAGACTGTCCGCAATAGGTACCCGATCCCATGGATCGATGACCTTCCGGGATCAACTCAAAGGGGAAAATATTTCACAAGATCGACTTGAAGTCCGGTATCACTAGGTACCAATTGGAAATCTTCCGATGTGTGGAAGACTGCCTTCAAAGCCAAGGAGGGCCTTTTCGAATGGCTCATCATGCCTTTCGGGTTGATGAATTCTCCCGCAACCTTCATGAGGTTGATGGATTGCATCTTACATCCATTCACCAACTCATTTGTAGTGGTGTACTTGGATGGCATTTTGATCTTTAGCCAGACTTGGGAAGAGCACCTCCACCACATCCGGTGAAGTCCCTCCAAACACTACGACAACACAAGTTGTGTGCCAATTTGGAGAAGTGCACTTTGGCATGAACCAGGTTCAATATCCGGGATACATTATTGATGAAAAGGGGTTCATGTGGATCCAACAAGATCCAAGTCACTCTCAGTTTGCTGTACTAACCACTCTAACAGAGTTTGCACTGGCCTTTCTAATTTCTACTATAGGTTCATGTTGATTCCTTTCATATCACTTCGCCCTTGAGTTAAGTCACCAAGGGAGGAGTTGGAAGCAAGATTCTTTTGGTCGAATATTACTGAAGGCATTCGTAGAAACATCGCCTCCGTTCGCCCCTAAGGCTCACATTACACAAAAACCATTTGAGATCGAGACAGATGCCTCTAACTATGCTATTGGGGCGCTCTTACTCAACAGGGGCATCTATGGCATATCACAATGAGACATTATATGACACAAGCCACAAGTATCCCACTTACATGACAAAGAAATGTATTCCATTGTATGTGCTCGTCGACAATGGAAGCATTACATTTGGGGAAGGAAAAATCATCAACACAGACCACCGACCCTTGCGCTCATGCAGACACAAGGGAAGTTGCGTAACGATCGCCATCGAAGGGTCCATATCCGCAAAAATTTCATTTGAACATCAACTACAAGAAGGGTAGCACTAATAGTGTTTCCAACCGCCTGCCGACCACCGATCGTGGCCATAACCACAATTCTCAACTCTTTAGGCATGAGACTTCGATTGGTCGCTTTCTACAAGAGCGATCTAGAATTGAGACACACATACAAGGCACTTCAATATGCAAGTGTACGAAAGTTCCAAACTTTCACCTACAAGATGCATTGTTATGTCACCTGGGACATGTTTGTGTTCCTTCAAGTGAGCGTGCCAAGATGATATGGGGCAATTATAGTCAAGTCATTGGGCATTTTTGGTCGATAAATAGTGGCAAGACGCAGGAATTATTTCCCCTATTGTCCGACCTCGACAGATGCTCAGAGAAGTACATCGCATCCTACACTTCTTGCGCCATTGCCAAACCGACCATCAAGAAGCAAGGGCTCTATACTGGCTACCTACCCCTATTCGACCTTGGGAATTCATCTCCATGGATTACATGTCGCCTTCCTTCTACTAAGTATGGAAATGATCGTGTTCTCGTAGTCGTCGACACATTCTCGAGATGGCCATTATGGAATCTTTGCAAGAAGAATATCACAAACAGAAGCCACTGCTAAAATCTTCTTCGAACGAGTGTGGGTTCACTTTGGGATCCCATAGGCTATCATATTAGATCACGATGCAGTTCCTTAGCACATTTTGCAGCTCGCTCAATGTTGGACACCAAGCTCACCAAGTCCACAACTTTCCATCACCAACCGATGGCCAGACAGCAGGTCGTCACCGTGATGATTGAACACATTTTGCACATGTACAATTCAAAATCATCCACGCACATGGGATGAGAGCCTCCCTATGTACAACATAGTTATACTGCCTCCATAGCTCAATCGGCCACAGCCCTTCGTGGGCTTGGGATTCCAACCACTATGTCCTATCGACGTAGCCATGCCATTTGCGACTACCTGGGCCGATTTGGCTCATGTCCGGGCCCGAAGCTAACAAAGCGAACAATCTCATCGAGCGCATTCCGCACATCCGCCAACAGTTCATGACATATTGGATAGAGCCAATGCTAAGTACAAGCAACGACATGGTCAACATTGGGTACCACACAACTTCTAGGAGGTGAAGGAAAGTGTATACATTTTGCAGTATGAGCCGCTTCATTGGACCCCACCGCAAGCTTCGCCCACTTCGATATGGGGTAGTACACCACTACCAAGGTTGTAGAGAACAATTCCTTTGAGCTCGCATTCCACCATCTTGGTCCGCACCCGTATCTGGGCCGTAACGGCACTTCCTGCCCTACTTCCCACCTCTACCTGACACCTCTCGACATTGCGAAGAACTCACACCAAAAGAGTTAAACCCGTAATGCATGGAAATTGTGCCACCGCAGCAGATTGTATCATGGACATGCAAATTAATAACAGGGCCGCCAACGGAAGATCTAACCGTATCGAGTTTTCAAAGCTAGCCAACTCTTGCACCAAGGCAAGTGGTTCACTAGGGACCAAGTTCAAAGCAGGCTTCCTCATCTCATGTAGTGAACTCGTAACGCAATGGGGACCATTGTTTCAAGGGGGAGGAATGATCCGTGGATATTGGTGGCCACCCGCCTATTCCACTTGGGGCCCCACCATTGTCTCTTTCGCTTTTTCAATTTTGGTACAACTTACTATTTTTGGGGTAGTTTTTCGGGGTCCTAACCAAAGTCATTTTGAGGTCTTCAAACGACATTCTTTTTGGGCATCATTTTTTCGGTGAATATGATTTTGCTTCGAAATACCATTTGTAAGGTAGTCCTTCAATAGATCTTTCTAACAATGTATCATACGTTGGCCAAAACAGAGATCGTATGCTGAAATTTACGTCCCCGGGAAGTTGAAAAAAACACCAATTTACCCAAACGGGGTCCTTTATCTCCGAGGGTTAGGTTTTTGACGTTTAGAGTTCTTCATTATTTCTCAATAATAACAGGCCCTCGAGCTCATCAGAACACACCCGTAGGTCTCAGAGTCGCCTACATCTCTTCTCGTAGATTCGCTACCAAAGACCCTAGCTAGTTTATTTCCATCTCCGCCTATAAGAAAATTTTAGTTCTTTGATATTAATGAATTGAAGTGTTATTTCCGACGTATATTTGTATTTATGTTTATATGTGAATTTTGCCGTATTCCCGCATAAATCCAGATCATCAAGAATGGAAAGAAGGTTTATATTGTAGTAAATTTTTTTCACAATCAAAGCATCATTCTTCATTTTCCCTACCCATACTAATTTTTCTCCATCATTACAAGAGGCATAAACCAAATCGCCCGAATTTTCCCCTTATATTCCATCCATTCAAAGAACATCCTGGTCTCGAAAGACCCATCTCGTGTAGCCGTTTTCTTTAAGAATAGACGTGCTATGATCCCAAAATGTATCACCCGTGATAAATATATGATTCCTCTATGATACAATCGGTGTGTTCATCCGATTACCGATGAGAGAAACTTTAGTCATATCACAAATATTGTCTCCGCTCAATAGAATCTTTATGCCCATTGCCAAATCTCCAAGCCGCCCCCCCGCAAAAATATGTATGATCTTTCAAGCCCGCCATATAGGCCGATATGGATCATGGAAATTTAAATTATTGTACAAATTAAGTTCGTGGGGTCACCCGATACATATTTTCAAGATATGATTTTAGGCCAAATACCATTGTTATTTTCATCGTATGCCACAGAGATTCCGGAGAAGGCCGAGTTGAAAGCTTTCGTGTTTGTACACTCCCCATCCTCTCATATTTTTCGGCGTAATAATATCTCAAGTTTGCAAAGGTGATACTTTTTCGCCATATTGACCCGCCCCATAAAAAACCGAGCTATGATGACGTTGATCCGAGTGATGATATTCTCTAGAATGTAGAAGAGATGACCCCGTAAAAACAATAAGTTGGGACAGACCACTAATCATAATATATCGACTCCCAAGTGACAACCACTTATGAGTCCATTTTGAGATTTTAAATTTGAATTTCTCAACAAGCCATAACCCGCCTTTCACCTTATAACCACATGGTTTAATCCTTTATCCAAGATATAGAACCCTTGGGCCGCCCGTCTTGATTGAACACCAAGAAAACCAAATAAAAGAGATTTTTTTTCATCACCAAATTCACTAAGAAGAAAAATAAGATTTGGCCTTATTTATACATAGTCCGCAGGCATGAAAATCGTATAAGTAAAAAGTGTATATAGAACCAATGATTCCTAATGAATCTCCCAAAAAATAAGCCATTCATCAACAACAAGGAATGGGAAATACTCACAAGACTAGAAAAGGAGAATCCGTAAATGTAGCCCGCTTCTCGCAGCCATATTCATGAGGTTGCTAAAACCATCCATGACAAGTATGAAAATCATGGGCGACAAAGCGCATCCTCGCCTTAACTCCACGTTCAACACCAATGAAAGAAGTAGGCATCCCATGAATGATGTAACAAAGATACCGACCGAGGAAATGCATCCCCCATAATCCACCTGGGATGGACCCAACGGGGACCCCAACCTCAAAGAAACAAGGTGAATATATGACCAACAGTTTTATCATAGGTCTTTAGGAGATCAATCTTTCACAGATGAGGGTGCGGAATGCAACACTTCCCGAGTAATAGCAATAAGATCATGAATAGAGCGTCCTTTAAGAAAACCATATTTTTTCTCGGGAGAAATGGCCGACAATGTCTCCCCGATCCTCACATGGCGGATTTTAGAGGAAATTTATATATAAGATTGCATGGGGCACCGGTCTAAAAATCCGAGAAGACCTTTGATCAGCTTTTTTGGGGGATGAGAGCAAAAAAGGTGGCATTCATGCTTGATGATGTGTCCCAAGATCCTACCTCGCTTCACTGTAGTAATCTCATCATCCATAATATCAATAAAATGATTATAAAATTTCGCTAGCCATCCATCCAGCTCCGAGCATTTTTCATGAGCGAAAGACTTCGTGGTCGATACCACTTCACTTTTTGTGACTTTCCGAGCTTAATACTCGATCGCTTCATCATCAAACATGTCGTATATATGTCACAATACCCAACATAGCAATCCGAGTCAATGTCTCGTCCGCTTGATAAAGATGGGAAATGATTGTAGGCTCTCCTTAATCTCCTCCTTATGTTGTTGTAGCATAACCTATACTCTCTTTGAATGTGCCAAATAGAGTTCTTTTATTTCTTCTCTATCATTTTCACTTTTGTGAAAAAAATTGTATTCCAGTGTCCTTCCTCGAGCCAATTAACTCGCTTCTTCATCTTCCATGTCGCCTCTTCAATCCTCAAGATCTCCATCTTTCTTTTCTCGTAGTTTTTAAATTTGATCGTATGTCTCCCGATCGGGTGCTTTTTATAAAAAAATCTGCATGTAGACTACAAAGCTTTTCTGATATGTCCTTTATTTCTATTCAAGTCCCTCTTTCTTGAATTCCCATTCTTTTGTCAAACATTTAACCCTTTATAATGTTTTTTTATGAAATCTTTCCCATCCGAAGGAGCCCGAAAGGAGTATTATTATCTCAAAATAGCTTCGAACAAGTATATTATATTCGGGATCCTCTGTGCATGCATGATTAAATTTAAAAGGAATCCCCCTTCTCCATTGCTCGACCTCCATGTCAAAAAAATGGGCATATGATTAGAAAGGTCCGAAACCACCACCCCCTCGACCTTAGTTGTCCGAGCGGAGACAAAATTGATGCCCGCTCACCATTGCTCGTCTAGTCTTTTGCAAAATGAATTCCCCATCTCGCCCGTAGTTGGTCCATGTTGGAATGACATGAAAGGGTCTCGATGTCTTTAAGAAGGGCCTTCGAAAATCGCATCCAATGTGACCCGCCATTGGGTCCAAATTTCGTTTTAGCACCCCATGATTCATCCGAATTTAGAGTGGAATTATAATCTCCAATGATAATTAGGTCATGATATTAAGAATGCCCAATTTATATAATCGACCTTAAAGCAGCTCGATTTTGCATGGAGCATATAAATTTATAATATTGAAATGCCTTGAAGTCCCTTATACTTCCGGTACGTAATAATAATTTCGAAGAACCGTACGCTCGAAATTTGGCATATGATGGGTTCCATATGGCCAAAAGACCACCAAGATTATAATATAATTTCCCGATGTAATTGGTGTGAGATAATTCACAACATTTGTGGAACTTGAAATGGGACTATGATAGCTTGACTCATTCTCTCAATCAACATCGTCCATACTAAAAATGAACAAAATAAGGGTCGACAAAGAAACCTTCGCGTTATCATGTAAGAAAATTAGGAAAATTCTAAGGCGATTTAGAAGGATTGCCTCGCAAGTTTTTTGTTTTTTAAATTGTTTGTGATTCTTTAAGTTTGATTTTTGGTTTGAGGAGCATTATCTAGAGGCATGATGCATTAGGCTTGGGCCACGAGAGTTTTTAGCTAATCGGATTTTTTTAGCATGTCTCCTTCCCTTAGCACATGACATAACTATTCAGAGGTCTAATCCTAGTTTCCTTGTTGAGGAGGCCCATCTCAAATCCGCCTGTAAAGCAAGAGAATTTACAAGACCGTCCAACAAATTAGGAACCAGCGATTTTTTTCACTTAAAGATTTGAATAAGCATATATTGTAATTTGACACAAGGTGTAGATCAAAATCTTGACTTTCAAGATTTGAATAAGCATAGATGAATAAAAAGTATTGTAATTTAATTCACTATTAGGGGTAGATCAAATACTTTATGTGGGGTTTAATTCCACCAGGTATGTTTAAATTTTATGGGCAAGGTTGAGCATGGAGCTACTTTGAGGGAATTAAGCTATAGAAAGAAGTGTCCAAATCCAGATCTAGCTTCACACAATTTGGCTATAGTATCTTACTAGTAAAGGTAGCATTTTCTATCCAACATTGAGATTACCTCAAACTAGACCGAACCTAGTTCTAAAAAAAAAATTAATTGCAAATTTTGAGTAAAGTTTTGGATAGCTAAACTGCAAATTTTTAAAAATATTTTACAAGAATGGAACTAAGTTTGATTGCATATTTTAAAAGAACATAAAACTACCGTAAATCTAATTACAAAATGTTTACAAAATCTACCATCAAATTAAAAATAGTCATTTCTAAAATCAATTGTAAATACTTCTTCTGTTAAGTTGTTAAATTGTAAAATAAATCCTGCCTCATGAACCCTACCACCTCCGTTAACGTCATGAATGGCCCTCTTGCAATTTTGGAAAACCCCGTATTGTCCAGTTTGCTTTAAGAATATTCGCATTCATATGCGCATATTATGTTGGCTGGCCAATTTAATTGATTTATAATAATCCGCAGTCATCACATTGCTAAGAAAGTGAGGACTGAATTGAGCGTACCACGTCGCGAATAAAATTTCATTTCGTCATTGGTATTAAGCGTCATCTTCCAAATTAAGCCCAAATTTAAATATATATGTTCGGAAGCAATCGAGGCTCGTTCCTAGAAGGCAATTTGGACTGAGGTACTAATGATACATTTTAAAAATTGATTTAATTTTATTAATATTTTAAAATATTGGATAAGTGAATTACATATATATTTGTTAATTATTTATATTTTTAATAAAATAATTTTCACAAGTTGGTATTACCCGTCAATGTCTAAATTAAGCGTAATTAAAAATATTTACGCTCCTCGATTTTCACTTTCGACTAACGTGATCATGAAAATATTTATTAAAAAAAAAAAAATATTAATATTTTAAATTTTTGATAAGTAAATTAAAGAGTTTTGTTTTAATTTATTAATTATTTAATTTTTTGATAAGAGAATTTTATTTTAAATTGCTTAAAGATTTTATAATTAAGTTCAATTTTCTATGCTTTTTCTAAATAAATGATTCGCCAATTTCTATATTTTTGAAACTTCTTGATTAGCCCAAATTTTATAGTTAAAATTATTTTACCTTAAAAATTGCCAAAATTTTATATATACTAATATAGATTAATTAAAAACCTAACTATTTAAAAAATTCATAAAAAATTTTTACAATTTACATATTTGGGACTACTAAGATTCGCCAAAGTTTCTAAACTTTAAAATAAACATCCATCCTTAAATTTTTCCTCGTATATTATTTAACTTTTTTTAAAGAAGTAAAGTTATAAGTGAGAGGTTTTGGATTTTTTTTGAAATTGAAGTTGCTTAAATTACTAAATCACTCAGAATTTAATAATTAAAAAATTAGATTAATGATTATTGATTATGACAATGGATTTTGATTTTCTTATTTTATTGTTGATCAAATTTTTTTCTAATAGATTTTTCTCAAAACAAAGATTACATAAGATGTCTCAATGACCTTTTTTACCTCATTCCTACTGACTTGTCGAATAGAGAGCTCAAGGATGTCATAAATAAATCTTTTTACAAACATTGTTTTCGTCATATAGTAGCCATATAGTACTTGTAGAAAAACAAAAAAGCAACAAGAGATCAAAGAACAAGATTTCATGGGAGGGGGTTGAGGGGGAGTCCAGGGGGGTCGCAAAACAGCCATCATGCTCATGCATATGAATATATATATGTTCCACCCGAGCCTAAAAGCGCTGAGGTGGTCATTTTTTCGCTAAGGGGTTCGACGAAGAGAATGCAAATGTTTCAATATCTCATTCTCAATACACTAAATATAATTCATATATGCAACGACAACATTATGGTCTTCATACATGTGGTCACAAATGATGTCAAGATTGAGCTGAATTTCTCGAAGTTGCGCAAGTAAGGATTCTTTTGTTGCGGAGCCTCAATTTTTCATGGAGAGTGAGGGCCGGGGGAGAGTGCCACCTCATGCTCACGCTCCAATCGACCGAATTCCCCAAAGAGGAGTTGGTGTGAGGAGTAGGATGAACCGAGACAATGAAATTTTCGATCCCACGACGAGGCCTCCCTTACCGAATAGGCATTTTCTAGTAGGCAGAAGGGCGCTCAACAAATGTTAACGAGAGCACCCTCTAGTGTACCTCCTATGGAAAGAAATAAAACCTTCCAGGGGAGAAGGACACCCAACAAGGTTAGGCAGACCAAAGACACCACCAAGAGGAAGGCCACCAACACCAATGAAAGGTTCGTACAAAATATCTCCAAGCCCATGGGGACAAGCATCGAAGACTACCCCAACAACTCCGGATGGGGTCTCCGAGACACCAGAGTTGGAGAGAAAGACATGAAAACTACTACTAGACCGAAAAGTAGAAACGAACATCCCTTTAACTAGATAACAAATAAAGAGGATAGGTAACAGAAACCAAGGTAGGGGAATCTATTGTGCCAAAACAAAAGAGACTCATAGGGTGAACCAAAGTCAATCGACCCATAATAGCAAAGAAACAATTGCAAACACCAAGCCCTAGAGGAAGAGACAAAGCCACCCCAGGACTCCTTAAGACCACACATGACACATAAAGATAGACCTCTGGGCCTCGATTTAAAACAATGTGAGCATAATTAATAAGTCAAATCATTAAAAGAGACCACATTCCACAAACAAAACCAAAGAAGGCAAATGAAATAGAAATTACAACTCGAGGTAGTTCCAAGACGCAAATTTCCTCCCATGAAAGAGTCGAGATCCCAGGTGCTCGTTTGAAGGCAAAATTCTCGCCAAGCTAAATTCGACCGTACTCAATCGTACCGCATCTCTGTGAGCCAAAACCCAAAGAGCTGCCATGGTTACCATCGCCCACTTTTTTCACCCTCCTCTCACAACATACATCACCCAAACTTCCAACAACAACAAGAACTCCGCCACACTACTTAACATAACCGCAACATGATCCAAAAATATCACCCGGAAGGGAGTACAATGGTGCAATGAAAATTATGATTAAATGCAAGCCAGGCATCATGTGGTAGAGGGGTAAAGCCTCGAGGACCAACTTGGCGTCGTTTGATCACCCCCATCGGGGGAAAATTTCTTGATATTTTATTACTTTAGATTTTTTTATAGTCATAAAATATGTTAAAGAGTGAGTTTCTAGATAATCATAAAATACAAAACCATTTCTTGTAAGTTTTACGTCCTATCTACTATCATTGAATTTTTCATCAAATCTAAATTTAAAAGTCATCAAATGTAGTATGTAGGATGTAGCTTAAATACTTTTCAACCAAATTCTTGTCTTGAATCTTTTGAGTCCACATAGACATTAGTAATTGTAATGTTTCAATTTAATATTTTTCAAATGATTTTATAGATATGTATGGTTATATATATATATATATATATATATATAGATGTATGAATGATCCAAAGAAAATAAAAATATGCAAGTGGGACAGTGTTTGGTGGAGCCCCAGGATTTTGATGTTTCATTGGGTGGTAAGATGCTTCATGTCGTTATTTCTTCTTATATAAATATGCTATTATGTAGAACCTTGTTTGGAAAGGTAGTTATGAGTTTGGTAGTAACTTAAAGGTATTCATTAAAATTGAAGGATGAAAGGAGGCATAGGTGAAGAAAATCCTTCTTACATTAATCAATGGGATATTTAGAATTGACAAAATCATTAAAAAAATAGTTGTAGATGATAAGTAAAAACAAGTGAAATAAATAACAAATTATTACAAAATTATTTTCTCGACAAAAATCTTAGACTCCAAAGAAAGCTCAATGTATTCTTTAACAATGAATAATTTTTGCAATATGATTTCAATGTTGTGATATTAAGAAGAGTAATCTACAACATAAAGGTTCATGAGAAATTTCGATAGAACAATAAGTAAAAATATTTCTCATATTTTCTCCAACTCAAGCATTAACTAAATAGGCCTTATAAAACCATAAAATACTTACGATTTTTTCAATTCTATATGTTGGCAAACACAAGAAATTAATTGGACAATTGTTGCACCTCAACGTTCATTACCTACTATTTCTCAACATTTTATTACCTATTATTTCTTAATATTTCTTAGTACAATACTGCAAGATGTATAAGACACATGTACCAACATTCCGCCACTTGCAAAATATGTTGTAAGAATCTAAGGGATAATGTGTCAAAACAAAAGCTAAATACTAGGGGACACAAGGCCCATAGACTCAAAGAAACCCTTGAATTTACCCATGCTTGTTAGTTTTGTCGATACATCTGTAACTTTTTCCATGATATACGATGCCCTAAACTAAAAGATACTAGATATGTATATCTTTTGTATTTGCATGAAAAGTTAGGTTCTTAGCTAGACAAATGACATTGTTACTATCACAATAGACTACAATAGCTCTTTCATTTATTCCTACATTTGAAAGCAGTTTAATAAGACAAATGGCATCCTCGTGAGCATGAATAATTTCCATATACTCAATTTTTTTAGTAGACAAAGTGACCACAACTAGTCACTTATTCATTTACTTCACAACTCCACAAAATAGTCAAAGTGCGTAAATGCTCATAGATTTTATTTTATCTATAACCCTTTTCCAATTAGAATCCACATACCCCTATAGGATCCCTAAAACATCATTTTGATAAAAAATGGAATATTAAGAACTCATGGAGGAGAATGATAATAAAATATGTATTTTCTAAATACAAGTTTTTAGAGAATTCTAGATTTTATATATTTTTAGAAAGTACTAGACCCAAATTCTTTTTAGGAAAATGTAAGATCCCAACAACAAAATTATCAAAAGCTATCGTACATTTAAGTGTTATAATAGAAATTACTTTCACCAAGACACTCACCACAAAAGGGATATGGAAAAATTTAGCCCTTATTTCAATTAATATTTAGAAAAATGATACTTGCCAAGAAAAATAATGGATACCATGCCTCGACATGCATGATTTCTGAACGCACAAGAAGTCAAAGAGACTAAAGCACAATTGTGGATCCTCGATGGATCCACCAAAAAAATTACACCCATGAGGTTTTCGTCTTTGAGATCAAATTAGAACTAACCTCGACAAGTTCTCAACAAAGATAAAATAGATTGACACTCAGGATTATCCAAATGCCTAGCTCCTATCCCCCTTTATAGGCTTGATGGACACTTTAGAAACCTTATTTTATTGTTTTTCCTCGAAAAAGGAAGGCAAATACCATGGGAAGACACCATGGGAAAATACCATGGTATATACCATGGGCAGATTTTGTCCATTTAGACTATATCAAGAAAAGAGAATATTACAAATCCTCCCACCCAAAGATTTCTTTCCCTCAAGAAATCCACTTATGACCACATTAGAAGTATATGCACATTGATACAACAATCCCTTACAAACCAGTGTGCTATCCCATGCTAAATTATCATGAATGAATCCTTTGATACCTAGATCCCTAACAATCCTCCAACCAATCCTGCCATCAATAGATCCACTTGGATCCCAATGCCACCTAAATCCTCTGAGCTATGAGTTATATAAAGTTGTGAAACCATATTTTTAATTTTATAATTATAAATTTATTTAATTATAAATATATATAAAATTTGAGAAATTATAAACACTAATTAAATTGGTTATTATATATAAGTAGCTAAGTATTTTACAATTTATTATAAGGAGATGTTATTTTATAATATTACATTAAATTATTATAGTTATAAATTAAATAATTGGAAATAGTGAATAGACATGAATTTATAATAAACATTAAACCACTTGCTTCATAATACATTTCTAAATTATTAAAATAAAAATAATAATAATATTTTGTTTTATAGGATTATTATTATTATTAAAGAATTAATATATTTGTTAAACATATATATAGAAGATGTGCTAATATTATGGCTTAGCAATACCATAAGCCTAAAAAATCATTACTCACTTCAAATGCCATATGTTCATATGACATTTTTTAATTAACTAACTTAATTAAAAAATAAAAAAGGGCACAACTATTTTCAAGATATATGTCAATATTTTATTTGTGTATACTACTATAAATATTCTAAAATATTTTGTGGAGGTTAAATCTCCACCATTCACCTCTAGCCCAATATGGAAAAGATGTTATAATGTCATGTCATGTAAACATTTCAATACCTTCAAATTACATAAAAATTTAAAAAAAAAATTAAATTAATAATTAAAATGAAATTGAAGTAAAATAATCAATTTATGACCATAGTTATAATTAGTGCTCCAGAGCTCTAAAGTACCAATGCAGTTTATCCTTGTTTGAGCCGCCCTAACATCGGTGCTCCTGTTGCACCCATTGCACGCACTACTGTTGTGCATTTCCCACCAATCTCCAGCTTGCATTTTTCAAAATGATGGGAAAATTTTCTTTTGCAAATTCTACAACCAATATGCCTCCTCGACGGCGAAATGTACAGGTATTTTTCTTGTTTTTCCATAATTACGCATTTTAGTGGATTATAATTTCAAATAACCTTAAAATTAACCATTTAAAAGAAAAAAAAATTTCGCGCGATGCGCATGAGCCGTTTAGGCCGCATCGGTAAGCGGTGCTTCCCGTAAAATTTATAGGCCGCACTACAATCGGTGCTAATGATATCCACACCGTTTCCGGGACGGTACCGAAAGGCACACCACATTATTTTAAAATTTAAAAAAAAAAAAAAAGTGCGGTGCGGTCATTTAGCCAATCTCCCCGTTGACCATGTTTAATAGCAACGCGGTGCGTTGACGCAAATATATGCCCCGGTGTCTGTCAGCACTCCGCATTCGACATTCTGACAAGGTCAACGGTGTGGCCGAGTAAAAGACCGCACCGTTGACTATGTAATTAGTCAGGAAGTTGGTGCGCTGACACAATTATACGTGTCAGGGCGTAAATTTTAGTCAGCGCACCGCTCTTCTGAAACCATACATAATCAACGGTGCTTTAAAAATTTTCAGGTGCACCACATACAGTGCGTTGAATGTCATCTAGGGCACTGCCCCTAGTGAGCGACAAACAAACAACGCACTAGAACTAGTGCATGACTGTTTTTGTGGCGCACCGACTGGTCTGTTTTTTTTTTCCAAAAAAAATTATATATGTATATTCTTAAATACATGTGTCATTTAATAAAAAAAAAATTATTTAATATGTCAATGATTCAAAGAGAAGGGGGGGAACAACAACAACAACAGGCAGAGCAGTATGACATGGTTCGCCCGTGGCAGGCACAAGAGAGGGATAGAGATGCGTACTCTCACCCTATTACAGCAGCTACCCAAGGGCTCCTAAGGCAGGTAGGCCTCCTCAAGTTCTATGAGGAGGCTACTTCCCTAAAGGCCCATAGTGTGTTTTTGAGACATCTTATCTGCAGGTGGAATGCCCACTGACAGGCTTTACAGGTTGGTCCTAATCAGTGGTACACACCCACTGAGGAGGATATATATTTCATTATAGCACTATCGAGGAGAGGGGTGGATTTTCCCTCATTCCCAGAGGTTCCAACTGGTTGTGTAGCAGGGAGTCCGTTAGTTTACTTCCAGATATACATTGGAGCATCAATACTATCTCCTGTAGATTTTCAAGTTGCTGGAGATCAGTTACGTATTGGCACAGGGGCATCACTCAATAAACCTCTAACATATCACCTGCGATCATAGCATATTAAACAATACCCTTAATTTGAGTACATATTGGAAAATACCCTTAAAAATCACATTATTTAACCCCCTACCAATATAAACCCAATACACCTTCCCAATTTAAAAATCCCCTACTTTCATTATATATTGTAGGTATCCATTTTTTATTAACATTTTTTATACCCCTTTATATTTTTTCATTAACTTTGAGCTCCATTTTTTATACCTGTGAATATAAAAACTCTTTATCCCCTATATATCCCCCAATATATTATTCCATATTTTCCTCATTATATATCCCCCAATATGAACCCACGTGCTATGATATTGTTCCTGTAGTGAAGCCCTCGTGCGTATTGGTGCATTTGGTAGTGAGGAGGTGCAGTGCCTCTCACTTCTCATTTCGACCATTTCACACAACACCAGTGATGGGCAATGCATTAGTTGCTCACTTCTATATTATGTTGATTCTTTAGTACAGGAGCCATGACTTGTTAGGTGGTTTGCCATTTTTTTGCGGCAGTTCTGTACAGCTTTAGATAGATGTCGTGCTCATGCACAAGGGAGGCTCAACTTCCCTTTTGCTTCAGATATTTTTTGTTTATTTTTCGAGAGGTTTCCAAAGATGAGGCCTACTTTTGTTCAGCAGCCTCGTAGGCTGATGTTGGAGGCACGGATGCACATGTGGGGGTAGATGATGCCCAAGAGGGGCGAGACTATGTTTCCAACCAGGATATCCCATGATGAACTGGAGTTGCTAGCCAGTGTTGATGAGCTGCATCCCTTCATTATGGTCCCCTATCCTTATGCCGGATTGGATTGGTGAGGGTGTTCTAACATCCTCTTCACAGATGTTGAGCCACTAGATGATAGAGGTAATATTAATATTTTATTTAAAATTATTCTAACATGTTCTTTAACTTGTTTTTATTAAATTATGTAATGAAATTTTCTAATTATTTTTGTGTACTTGTATATATTTTGCAGAAATTGACTCTTTTTATGGCGAGGACATGCTGGCACCACCACATGATCCATGTGTGGACCTTGATGACGATTAGGGTATGCCATATGTCGAGGATCATCAAGAGGCTGGTGCACCGGTACTGCCTTTTTCTAGGCGCGGTCAACTTGATACTACATACATGATGGAGTTGGCCAACCAACTCAATGCATTGATTGTTGAGGTGGGCATCAGGCTTGCTCATTACAGAGACATACAGGCTGATGATAGGCTATTACAAATGTGGAGAGGCATGCCGCGTGACATGTAAAGCCTGATGTGGCATGTCGTAGGAGCTACGACAACGGTTACGCGACTTAGGAGGACTGTTGCACATTATAGGCGTGGTCGATGAGATGCAACACATGATGGACAGTCCGCGAGTAGTAACTCATCATCTCATGATCGTTCATCTCACGCCGCACCAGATGAGCATGAGCCTCCACTAGCATCTAGCAGCATTCACCATGGATATGAGGCTAGAATATGACACGTTCAATTCATTATCGTGACAATCATTAGTACCATGATCATTGATAAATGTAACCATCATTTATTTACCATCAACGATATGTACTGATTTAGTTAATGCTATTGATGTTGTAATACGAGCTGACGAATAGGCATTTATAATAGCTGAATACTTACGTTATATATATATATATATATATATATATACGTATCTATTTATTTACGTTTTATATTACATTGGTATTTACTTATATAATAAGGATTACTAGATGTTATAATACACGCGCGAGTGGTTTAATATGAGGTTTGCAATTGATAGATGTATGATAGTGTTGAATATTTGGCGAGATCCCCTTTTGATGTTTGAAGGTGATGATGTTATAGTCATTATGTTGTTGATGATCATGATTCACGATGATGTTGGCGAATTTAATGGTATGAATGAATATGATTTTGTATTAACTTATATCATATCGATGTTATTAATTTAATTTAATATTAAATGACCCTGATATTTATTATATATTATGTCGTGATTGTAATTGAAATTTTAATTTTAATTGTATGTAAAATTGTAAAATTGTATTTGTATTTGTAATTGTAATTTTAACTGTAATTGTATGTAAAATATTTAATGTAAAATTTTAATTGTAATTGTAATATTTAATTTATTTTGAAATGATTGTAATTGTATATAGGACAAATTGCAAAATTGTAATTGTAATTGTAATTGTATGTAAAATTCTAAAATTGTAATTCTATTTGTAATTGTAATTTTAATTCTAATTGTATGTAAAATATTTGTAAAATTGTAATTGTAAATGTAAATGTAATTCTAATTCTATTCTGATTGTATGTAAAATATTTGTAAAATTTCAATTATATTACTGTGAAATGATTGTAATTGTAAATGTAATTGTATGTAAAATTAAAATTGTAATTCTAATTCTAATCGTAATTGTACGAAATTGTAAAATTGTAGTTGTAATTCTAATTGTAATTTTAATTGCAATTGTATGTAAAATATTTGTAAAATTTTAATTGTATTAATGTGAAAATTTTAATTGTATTAATGTGAAATTATTTTATTAAAATATTTAAATTTGTAAATTTGTAAAAAATTGTAAAATAATAAATCTAGAATAATATGAATTTTTGTAACATAAGTTTAGAAAATAATGCAAATAAATTCGTGAGCTTTAGAAATATCATTATTTTATTATGATCTTACATACCAAAAAAAAAGAAATTTATACAGTCCAGTGCACTTAACATCATAACACGCACTGGTGCATCTTAGTACTGAGACACACCGGTGCTTCACAACTCTTCCACATCGGTATGTTATAAAACACTGTGCCAAAACATAAACCTCGATCTTATGAAACTGCACCGATGCGCCTATAAAACCCTGCACACCGAAACAAGGTTATTATGTAAAGTGAAGTATTGGAGCAGCAGAGGGTTCGAATCGCGGGCAAGAATTTATCTGAGGAGATGAGGGTTTGAAAATACGAGAGTTCAAATTTTGGCTGAGAAGTTTATAGCAGAGAAAATGAGTGATTCAAACATAAAGACGGACAAAGATGCTTACAGGGATGCAGATGGCTACAGAACTCAACAGAGTACAAAAGGAGAAAACAAGTATAGGTTGAGACCGACAGAGAGCATTTGGTTGAGGCCAGAGATAGGGTTATGAGGTCCCATGATGGAGAAAGGGAGAGCAGATTTGATGGCAGAGAAAGATTGGATAGTAGAGAAAGATCAATCGAGGCAGTCGATAAATCCAAGAGGCACCATGAAGGGAAGGATTCTCATTCCCTTAAGGAAAACAAAGAAAGATAAATTGACGTTGTTGATCAGGCTGGTAGGTCCCATGAAGGGAAATATTCTCCAGAATGCATTTAAAAGTAGTTGGGAGTATTGTTCGAGTTTCGGTTGGGTTACATAAACTTTTATCGACAAAGCTAACGTCGCATAAAATCACATCTTCGGCTTTCAATTGAACCTGAATGACATCTCTAATTTGTCTGAGTTGTGGTCTTGTGGATAAGACCAGTAAAAATTATTCTTGTATTATAAATGGAAATCCAATGACCATTTATGTGGGAAGAAAAGCATAGATACCTACAACTACCATATTTCCACCTGCAAATCAGTTTCCCATTGGAAAAGCTAATGTAATAGCCCATTTTGCAATGTATTTCCTCTTCTCAACCCTATACTCATTTTCTACGGGAAACCATTGCCTCCACATGTAATAACTGCATCGTCTTGTCGAAAATCGGTCTTCCTCTGCTAACAAATGCAGAATGAAGGACTCGCTGTCATTGCTTCTAGAAAATTCAAGGTCATTTTCTCGTAAAACAAAGATTGTATAAATTTTGTTAAGATCAAGATAGAAAGCACAAAGGAGGAAAGATGAAATTGGATGCCAAGATGGAGGAGGAACTTACAAATGAGCAAGCAGATCATGGGGCACCTTTTCTTGTTGCAGGTTATGGAAAGGTTCAAGATTATTTTTCTGAAAGAAGAAGAGGTGTAGTTTTGAAAAGAAATGGCCCAAAGATTTTCACAGCAAAATATACATTTCCAACATGTTTAAAAACTAAAATATCTCCAACTTCAATAAACTGTTCAGAAACAAAAATTTCCCAACCATTTGTGAAAACTGCCCATATCTTAGCGTAGCACAAGTTCACATGCTACAATTTCCCACTTCGACCCTGTAGTATTGCATCTTCACACGCCCCACATTGAATTCTCTCCACACAATCAGTGGCGACCTCCTGCAATAAACAAAATGCATTAGAAGAATAGTTATTTCTGTCAAGAATTTATCGAATTCCAGTTCTCAATTCTAATTCTAATCCTAATTCTCAAGAATAAACAAAATTTTAATTCTCAATTTCTATGGTTAGAGTTCACTAAATTTTGGTGTACACGCCTAAAACTAATTTCGGTGCCTTAATCTCAAATCAATGCTATTATACATATAGCCGCACCAATGTGTTTTAGTTATTGTGCACCGGTGTTGGTGTTACAAATGGATGCACTGGTGTGGTGCTATTAAGTGATGCACCGGTGACGAATAAACGCAAATTAAAAAAGCGCAACTCTATTTTCTTTAAGTGAAAAAAAAGCGGAAAATTGAAAAATGGGCAGCAAAATATTTTCAAAAATCTAATTTCACAAAATAATTCTTTAATTACTAAACACTTTTCATTATTTCTCTATTTTTGCTAAAATTTTCAGCCATAGATTTGCAGGAGACATACCTGGAGCAAGAGAGCACAAGAGCACTGTAGAGCAGTGAAATACGTTTGAACAAAAGCATTCAGGCAATTAAAAAAAAAACCTCTCGTGATTCAAATCCTATATCATAGAATTTCAAACCATCTTGTGATTAAATTTGATTATTTCTTTTACTTTTTCTGCAGTTTTATTCATTCTTACCCTAAACCCTTCATTTTTTTTGTTTCTTCCCTTTCTTCTCCCTGTTTTTGTGATTTCAGAATTAGGGATTTTCATTTTAGATTGACATCGAACCCATGAGACGACTTGCATAGTTCGATCCCAATCCACTCAGCGCTTGCGCACGAATTTTTGGAAAAAATGGATAATTTTTTAACGGTGCGCCATGTGTAATCTATCGAACCGGTGCATTGTATTATACAACGCACTGCACAAGTACTGTGTAATAAAAATTTTGATTTTTTTTTTTAAATTAGTGCGCCATATCTAAAATAGGGCACTAGTGCTCTATGTTACGAGGATAGCATCATATGGTCTATTACACTATTTGTGTGGTGCATTTATAATACCCCCACGCATCGATGTCGACATGTATATCATGAAAGGTGCACCGATTTCTTGAGATCTATTTTTTACTTGAAAAGTTGAAAATTTATTTATAAATATAGTAATGAATGATATGGTACAGGTTTCATATTGATAAAGAAATGACTGACAAGAGATCAAGTAACAAAATACTGATAACACATCAAGAAAAGAAAAAAAGGCAAGTTCTTTGTAAATTTTTTATAAAAATTATTATTTTTGAACTATATGTAAGTTTAACTAATATGTATTGTTTATTGTGTATCATGTAGAGCCACAAAATGGTGAATCTCGATAAGACTATTTCTGATCTAGGACCAGAAGGGAGTAAAATTTTGATGGAAAAATTGTGAAAGGATGAATTAGGTGAATGAAAAAATACTATCGATCCAATATGAGTTTTTTTTTAATTTTCATTAATAATATAATTAAAATTATTAGATAGCATGTGTCAATCAGTCTATTAATTCACATCTGTTTAATTTTCTACAGGGACCAACAACTCAGAAAAGGAATGTTGTTCTAAGAAAAGAAAAAAAATAGAACATGCAAATGAAAATGAATTGCTCCTTAGCTCATTTGGAGTGGTGCTGGAGTTTAATGAAAGGGGGAAAAACTTTTACAAAAGTTTGCGGGATCTATTGAAACGAATGTATACACATTCTTTCCACTTACAATAAAAAACCAATCTAATGATTCTAAGAACCAAATTTATCTAAACTACAGGAAGAGTTTCTAGGGAATTGGTCAATGAGACATGTCAGACTTTTAATAGAAAAAATGTACAACAACAAAAAATAAGGAATGAAAAAGTAATATTCCTTTAAATTTTTGTTTAGAATTATCTATAAATATCACTTTGTTATATTTACTTTTCATATATCAATATAAAAATTAAAATTTATTATTTTTTGAAATATGTCAATGAAATCGGAAATTTTGTTTAATGTAATGGATATACTATCCCAATTGAAAGACAAATGGATACCAATAACTATCCCATTTTGTATGACAAATATTGTCTTTGAGAAAAACTCATAATATCCACAATCTTCATTTTTAGTTGACGTTTTGAGTCTAAATCAAGACTCATCATCAGGACAAACCTGCTACGAAGAGAAGATATTGGGGAAATAAATAGAGGAAAGGAATAATATAATTAATTTTAACTAAACAATAATAAATATCCCCCTCTAATATTGATAAATAAATAAGTCCACTTTATTACAAAAATCTTGAATTATTTAGTATTTCCTATTTTAATATAGGTTAGTTACTAGCCATCTTAAAATATATCTATCCAAATAACCTTAACCTTTCTTTTAAAATATTTAGTATTAATAAATTTTTTAATAAAACTAATTCTAAAATAATAACAATTAGGGAATAAAAAAAAGAGAAGAAAAAATAGAAAAAAGAAAAGAAAAAGAAAAAGGTGTCATAATTAAAATTAGAATTAAAATAAATAATAAACTAATAAAAATTAAAAATTAAGAACCGGTCGACTCTCTCACCTCTTCCTTTCCTCTATTTATTTCCCTAATCTCTTCTCTTCTTAGCAAGTTTGTCTTAATGATAATTCTTGATTTAGACTTGAAACGTCAACTAAAAATGAAGACTGTGGATATTCCGAGTGTTTCTCAAAATCTACACTACAGAAACCTCCAATCTATCAAAGGTTGTCTTATATATATATATATAATATGTTTTAATTTATTATATTGCGTTCTCCATTGTCGTTCTCAAATTCACTATTAAAAATTTAATTCATATGAATATTGTTATAAGATATATATGTGTCGACTTTTGATGAATAATGAATTTTAAAAAACCACAATAATTGTGATATGATATAACAAATTAATCCAAACATCACATTCAAATTCATTAATAATAATTTAATTAATATTAATATTGTTATAAGATGTGTCGAATTTTGATGAACAATGAATTTAGAAAAATTAGAATAATTGCACTGTCACAGTTCGATGTTTCTAAAAAATACAAAATAAACACCAGTGTGTGTCAGGTATTGTACATTGGTTCTTTTGTATGCTGAAGTGCACCGGTGCATTTCTATGACCTATGGGCATCACACAAATATGAAAACCAATTAAAAATCTCAATGCGGTTGTGTGATACTGCGCACCAGTGCTTTTATGTGAGACTACGCACCAGTGAATTTGTACGACGTATGGGCACCGCACAAATAACAATAACAATTATAAACATCGATGTGTTTGTCTGATATGGCGCACCGGTGCATTGAGACGACCTATGGGCACCGCACAAATCCCAAGACCAATTGGTACAACCATGTGCGTTGTATCACCAACACTGCGCTTGGTGTTGTTTTATACCTTGACGGCCCGGTGCAAGAACCTTCGACTACCCTGGGGCCACCGTCTAGATGACACGCACCGGTGCGTTGAAACCTTAGTAGCGCACTGATGAAAAAAACATCTGTAATAACCTCCGGCCGCCTAGTTTTTTTAGTTGTGTTGAATTTCCATTAAAATCTCCGCCAAAACCTTCGTAACCTTAAACGGATGTTGTACCAAATGTTTTTTCGTCAATTTTGGCCAATTTTATAACACTAAAAACCTCCTTTATAACCTTCGCTAGAGGGTCTTTTCCTTGCAATGAGAGAAAAAAATGATCAAGAGTAGATAATTTGAGTCAGTTACATCGTTATATGAATTAAAATAAGTGTCTTGCTCGAGAAATCTCGTAGTGTTAGTAGATAAAAATCTGTAATCTTGCACCAGTAATTAATTTATAAATTACATTAAGCAACTAGTTCACGCAGTTGATGACTGGGTCGATCCAAGAGTACCTTCTATCATTAGTAAGGATAGAACTTCAGAATTGTGTCCCAATATTTGTGGCATAAAATCCACTTTACTCTTGTCAATGGTAAAGCTATTTTGTAAAATCTAATTTAATAAAGTCATAACATAAATACTTTTTTGTTTTGTAAGTAAGGCTAAACTATATTAAAATCATAAAATAAACTTTACAGCGGCTTTGGCCAGAGATGGCAAGTAGTACTTAGCCAATCCCTACCTTAGTAGTTTTCAAAATAAAACATGTTTGGGGCTGCCTCCTGAGAGGAAACCAGCCCCTTAATAGCATCATACAGCCTTGTTTTAAAAAATATTTAGGGACACATATAAAAATAAAATGGTTGTAATATTTCCTAAGTTGAAAGAAAACAAAGATGAACCTTGCTATATAGCAGTGATGGGGTTCCTTCATCATCCTCTGTCGCTGGGTCCTCCTCCTCAATAAGACATCCATATTCCTTTACTGTGGCTTCCTCCTCAATTGTGGGCTCACGCAAAGGATTAGGAGGGGTCATGCAAATGATGGGAGCAAGAGGGTACTTTGCATCTAAAACTTTGGTCCAGACGTCATCTAAATCTATGATTCAAAGGTCTTTCTCCTCCTCTGTAGGCTCATGAATGGGGAGTGACTCAGTTTTTCGAGGTGTGGGCAACTTAGAGTGTGCTATGGGAGATTTTATAGGGCCCCTTCTACCCTTAGGCTTCTCTGAAGTCAAGACATTCTCACCTTGGGTGTTGTCAGGCATTTTAGTAGCATGCCTTTCATGACTTCCTAAAGAGGAGCCTTCTATGGATTCCAGACGTTGGTCTTGGCCTCAGTGATAGCGCCCCGAGAACACGCCTCTGGAGATTCTGCTAATGGGATTTTGACGTTGGCATGGGGCCATGGCAAGGCTGTCAAGTCGGGAAATGGTAGTCGGTTGTGAGTCTAGGCCGAGTGTAAGGGGGCGTGCAACAGGGGGGTGTGGAGCAGCAGGGAATAGGGGGTGTTTGGGGGGGGGCGTGCATCACGGGGGCACACAACAAGGGGTGCGCAATAGGGAGATGCAGAGGGGGGGTAGGGGATATGCAGCAAGGGGTGCGCAACTGGGAGGCTCGTAGCAAGGGGCACGCAACAAAGAGGATCACAGTGGGAGGGGCGCGTGACACGGGACTCACAACAGGGGGTGTGCAATAGAGGGAGCGCCTAGCAGGGAGGGCAATGGAAATGAAGGTGCACAAGGAAAGTTGGAGAATCAGTGTGAAAGCGAGGAGAGTAACAACGATGGCTCTTGGGACTGGCTAGGTGTTGGGTGTGGAGCCTGATTATCTTGTTTACTTTGTATCACAGCTTTGGACCCCTGTACCTTAAAAGGGGCGGCAACGCCGCAAGCTAAAAACAGATGTCAAATTGCCTTGTAAAAGTATAGTAATTTCTTGTCAATCTGGGCCGTTCATTAGGCAAATGATCTAACGGTAGAAGTTATGTTTAGATTAGGGTTTTTTGCCCTCAAAGGCAACCCCCTTGTATATATGATGGCATTGTATTGCGGTTGTGTATTATGTGTGTATTCTCGGAGTTTCTTCCTTTGCCATCTCCTTTGCCTTGTTGCTGCCTCAGGTGTTCTTCCTTTTCCATCTTTTTTGCCATCAATGACAACATTTCCAACAGCCATTAGTAACTCTGTCTTTGGATCTAGTACTTTGAAGTTTGATGATGTTGTTGGTGCTATCCTTAGCGAGGAAATGCGATGGAAAAGCTCCAGTGAGACATCGGGTAATGCTTTGAGTGCAGAGTCTAGGGGAAGAAGAATGGAAAGAGGAAAGATCTCGAGATATCGCAGTAAATCAAGGAAAGGCAGATCCAAGTCCAGATCAGGAATAGTGTGCTGGAATTGCAGAATGAAAGGACACCTAAAGAAAGACTGTAGATCTCGGAAGGGAAAAGAAGGAGACACACAACAAGAAAACAATCATGAAGCAAATGCGACAGGTGATGTGTTACAAGATGCTTTGATTCTTTCTTTCGAAAATGTTACTGATTCTTGGGTTGTAGATTCAGGGGCTTCATTCCATGCCACACCTGATAAGAAATATTTTCATGACTATGTTCAAGGAAATTTTGGACAAGTTCGTTTGGGTGATGATAAACCCTGTAAAATTGTTGGAATGGGTAAAGTTCTTGTAAAAAAACAGAATGGAAACCAAAGGCTACTAAAGGAGGTAAGACATGTTCCAGATCTAAAGAAAAATTTGATTTCAATAGGGTAGTTAGGCGGTGAAGGTTGTGTGACAACTTTCACAGATAAAACTTGGAAGGTCACCAAAGGAGCGCTGGTAATAGCAAAAGGTGAAAAGGTTGGTAGATTATATTTATGCAATGGTATTTCTAACTCTGTTAATGATTTAACTTCCAAAGGAGCAGATGCAGCATTATGGCATCATAGGCTCGGACACATGAGTGAGAAGGGGATGAAAATTCTTCACTCAAGAAATTTGTTGCCAGGTTTGAAGAATGTTGATTTGGATTTCTGTGAGAATTGCATTTATGGAAAACAGAAGAGAGTCATATTTCTCAGAGTTGGGAAAGAAAAGAAGAGTGAAAAATTGGAGCTTGTGCATATAGATGTATGGGGACCTGCTCAGGTATCATCTCTCGATGGCTCTCGTTATTATGTTACTTTTATTGATGATGCAACTAGAAAAACATGGATTTACTGTATTCATAATAAATCTGATGTATTTGATACTTTCAATAAACGGAAAGCTTTGGTTGAGATTGAGACAAGAAAGAAGATGAAGTGTCTCAGATCAAACAATGGAGGTGAGTATTGCAGCAAAGAGTTTGATAGGTACTATTCAGAGCATGGAATTCGTAGAGAGAAGACAATTCCAATAACACCACAAGAAAATGGTGTGTCAGAAAGGATGAACAGAACAATCATGGAGTGTGCAAGGTGCATGAGATTGCATGCAAGATTGCCTTTACAATTTTGGGCAGATGCTGTAGATACTATTGTTTACCTAATAAATAGAGGGCCTTCAAGTTCCTTGGATGGTGGTATTCCAGAGGAAGCATGGACAGGTAATTAGGTAAACTACTATTTTTTAAAGCCTTTTGGTTGTGAGGCCTTTGTCCATATTAATAAAGAAAACAGAACAAAGCTTGAGGCAAAATCAAAGAAATGTACCTTTATTGGATATGGTGCTAATGATTTTTGTTATCGCTTATATGATTATGAAAATCACAAAATCATTAGGAGTAGAGACATAATATTCAATGAAAAGGTCTTGTATAAGAATCAGCTGCAGGAAAAGAAATAGGAAAAAGAAAGAAAGGAATACACGGTTCTTGATGAGATAACTGAAAAAGTAAAGGTGCCTGAAAATAATAATAATCAACAACCACAGCAGCAGCAACCACCATAACAGCAACAAGCACCTCAAACACCTGAAAGTTGTGTTAGAATATCTGCCATGATAAGTAGACCCCCTGAACGATACTCTCCTTCATCATATTATTTATTGTTGACTGATTCTGGTAAACCTGAATGTTATGAAGAAGAAATGCAGGTTGAAAGCAGGAAGAAGTGGGAGCTAGCCATGGAAGAAGAGATGGACTCCTTAATGCATAACCAGACTTGGGACTTAGTCAGGTTGCCTGCAGGTAAAACTAAATTGCAGAATAAATGGGTTTACAGGCTGAAGGAAGAAGATGGAGGAAAACATAGGTACAAAGCTAGACTTGTGGTGAAGGGGTTTGCACAAAAGAAAGGTATTGATTTTGATGAAATATTTTCTCCTGTTGTTAAGATGAATTCAATCAGAACTATCTTAAGTCTTGTAGCAGCGGAAGATTTACATCTTGAACAGTTAGATGTAAAGACAACATTTCTCCATGGAGATTTGGAGTAAGAGATATACATGCAACAACTAGAAGGATATGAGGTAAAAGGGAAAGAAAAATTGGTGTGCAGGTTAAAGAAGAGCTTGTATGGCTTAAAACAGGCTCCAAGGCAGTGGTATCTAAAATTTGACAAGTTTATGTCTAAACAAGGTTATACTAGATGTCACTCTGATCATTGTGTTTATCTGAAAAGGAAAAATGATGGCAACTATATTATATTGTTATTGTATGTAGATGACATGCTTGTTGCAGGGTCTAACATGCAGGAAATAAATGTGCTCAAAAGAAAATTGGCAAATTCATTTGCAATGAAGGATTTGGGAGCTGCAAAACAAATCCTTGGTATGAGGATAACTAGAGACAAGAAAAATTGTAAATTAACACTGTCTCAGAATGAGTACATAGAAAAGGTGTTGAAAAGATTTAATATGCACAATGCAAAACTAGTTAGTACACCTTTTGCTAGCCATTTCAAACTTAGTAAGGAGATGTGCCCAAAGACCCAAGAAGACATGGATTATATGTCTAAAGTTCCATATGCATCTGCAGTTGGAAGCTTAATGTATGCAATGGTCTGCACAAGGCCTGATATTGCACATGCAGTGGGAGTTGTAAGCAAGTACATGAATAATCCAGGAAAAGAACATTGGATGGCAGTAAAATGGATTCTCAGGTATTTGAGAGGTACCACAAATCAAGCATTATGCTTTGGTGGTTCAAACATTGCTCTACAGGGATATGTTGATGCAGATATGGCAGGTGACAGAGATAACAGGAGGAGCACTACAGGATATGTATTTACCGTAGGTGGAACAACTGTCAGTTGGGTTTCAAAAATCCAAAGTGTTGTTGCACTTTCAACAACAGAAGCAGAGTATGTTGCTGCTACAGAGGCTAGTAAAGAAATGATTTGGTTGCAAAGGTTTATGGATGAATTGGGTAAGAAGCATGATATGGGCACACTATACAGTGATAGCCAAAGTGCTATTCATCTTGCAAAGAACTCAACATTTCATTCCAAGACTAAACACATACATCTCAAGTACCATTTCATACGGTCAGTATTGGAAGATGGAGAGTTGAAGCTGGAAAAGATACACACTAGCCAGAATCCTGTAGATATGCTAACAAAAGTTGTAACCAGGGAGAAATTGAGAACATGCTCAGTTTCAATTGGTCTTCAAGGATGACGATGAAGATGAGAAACAACCAGGTCCAAAGAGGAGTCATTGTCCAGCAAATGAAGAAGCGGTGGAGTTGCTACAATCAGTCTCCAAGTGGGAGATTGTTGGGTGCGGAGCCTGATTATCTTGTTTGCTTTGTATCACAGCATTGGACCCCCGTACCTTAAAAGGGGCGCAAATTCCGCCCATAATTAATCGCTGCCGTGGGGGGTCCAGGGGGGCAGCAGCGCTTTTCAAAGTCCCCCCCTGGTGAGGGTTTTCGGGGGCAGCGCCCCTGAAGCTAAAAACAGATGTAAAATTGCCTTGTAAAAGTGTAGTAATTTCTAGTCAATCTGGGCTTTTCATTAGGAAAATGATCTGACGGTAGAAGTTATGTTTAGATTATGGTTTTTTGCCCTAGAAGGCAACCCCTCGTTTTTATGGGGGCATTGTATTGCGGCTGTGTAATGTATGTGTATTCTCGGAGCGAGAAACAAAGAGGGAGACTGTGAGAAAGAACAGAGGATATTACAGTGGATCTGTTGTAGGTTTTTTCTTTTCATTTTGCTGGATAATAGAAAGGAAGGACTAGTTGTTCAGGGTGGACGTAGCCCAAACTGGGTGAACCACGTATATCTATGTCTCTCTGGTTTTATGTGTTTTTGTGTGCTTGTATTTTCCGCATATTTTATGTGTTGCATTGCTCCATAATATATAAATTTCTAACATGTTCTTCAGGAGTGGCATTTAATCTTTCACACTTTCAGATTTGTTTCTCTTTTTGGTATGGGGCTATAGCTTTCTTGTTTTGACAATCTGCCCTCTTTTCCTTCTTTTCATTGTTTTTGTATTTTTGCTTTTTACAACTTTGAATGCAATGGTGGATGAAATATTTATAATGGAAAAAAGATAAAAAGGCTTTTAAAACCTAGCATGGATCAAGAGAAGTAATGTTTGAGCATCCTGCCATGGACAGGACCCCCAAACAATTCTGCTCCATTCAATTCCTGCAGGAAAAATGCATTGTTACCAGCAGCTAAATGAATAGAGTAAGGGCCAAGCCATAGGTTGTCAAATTTTCCATGCTTGCCCTTCTCTTCCCTCCTTGAGTCCCATTTTAAAACTTTGTCCCCAATCTTGAAATTGCTGGTCTTTGTTCTTCTGTCAAAAAGCTTTTTAATGCTCTCCTGTTTCTGCAATGCTTTGTTATAAACTTCCTCTCTGGTTTGCTGAAGATGAATGGTCTGATTTATTCTTCTGATCATGTCATTATCTTCAGTATGCAACTCTTGAATCAACTTGATCACTGGTGCACCAAGGCTATTTGGAAAAATCGCAGTTGTACCATACACAAGCTGGAAAGGTGACATACCAATAGATTTCTTCAAATTCAATCTGTCAGCCCAAAGTGCATGGACCAGCTTTGTGTGCCAAGACTTTTTTTTGTCCTCCAACAGTTTCTTGATTATGTTCACTAAACTTTTGTTTTATTATTCTGCAAGTCCATTACCTTGAGGGTAATAGGCTGTGGAATGCGCCAGTGTTATATGATATTTGTGACAGAACTCAACCATCTTCTTTGATCCAAATGCTGCTGCATTATCAGTGATAATCTTGGTAGGATAGCCAAATCTAGAGAGAATATTAGTCTCCATAAATTTTATGATAACTAAATCATTGGCCTGCCTACAAGGTTTGGCTTCTATCCACTTAGTGAAGTAGTCTGTGGCAGTGAAAATCCATCTATGCTGGGCAGAAGATGGTGGATTGATTTCTCCTATAAAGTCAAGTCCCCACCGTTGAAAAGGGGCTTCAACAACGATTGGATGTAGAGGTAGGGGTAGCAGTTTTCTTTTTCCTTCAAAAAGTTGACACTTATGACAGGCTATGATCATCTTGTGTACATCATGGAAAAGAGTAGGCCAATAGAAACCAGCCCTCAAAATTTTGTTGGTTGTTGTCTTCCAGTACAAATGACCTCCACACTCTCCTTCATGGAACTGGTACTTAACCTTCTCTGCATCAAACTCAGGCAAACATTTAAGTAATAGACCACTTTCATTTTTCCAATACAGACATTTATCTATAATGAAATATTTTACAGCTTTCAATTTTAGGAACCTTGCTATTTTTTTTTATCATAATGAACCTCAAAGTCATCATTATCTACCCCAAACAGGTTGATATCATCTTCCTCTGTTATTTGATCCGTTTCCTCAACCTCACTTACATAGTTTTGATGAAAGGGAGGAGTGATCTGTTGATCATCTTCCCTGGGTCTGTTTGGAGGTTGGTTCCTTCTAGAATTCCTATCTGCTCCTCGTTTCTGCTGAGGAGCACCTTGGTTTTGACTTGCTTGTGCTCTCTTAATTATGCTCATCTCTTTCATCATTTCTCCCATCATTTTCTCCATTTTTGAGTTGGAAGTAGAAGGTGTATTTTCCTCTCTAAAGGACACTCTCTTTTCATTCTTCATTCTTTCTCTCTTCTCCATCAAGTTGACTTCCATAGAAAGATCACCTCTTTGCATGTCTTCAAGAGTTGCGAAATCTCTTTCTCTCAGCTGACAGGTCATGTCAGATTCAAACCCTTCAGGAAACTTGTTTAATGCTAAGCCTTGAGGAGGCTTTAGTTCTAGGGAAAGTGCATTATACACACTATTGAACCTAGTGCAATAAGCTTGCACACTTTCCCTAGGGTTTCTATGGAGGTTCTTGTAATCAGAAAGGACTTGGAGAGGGTTCTTCTTTACTTCCCATTTGTTCAAGAATGTTTGATGGAAGTCTTGGAGATCATTAATACTATCGGGGGCTAAGCCTTTAAACCATTTTCTTACTTCTCCTCCCAAGCTCTGAGCAAATAATCTAAGCTTGACAGAATCATCATCAATTTTATTTCTGTCGAAATAGTCATTCATTTTATCCACATGTTGTGATGTATTTGTAGCATTGTTGGCATCATATGATGGAATTTTGGACTGATAGTCCTGTGGAAGATTGACTAGTGGTACAGGAAGGACTAGGGGAGCATACCATGCTGCCATGATAGGTGGTGGGGGAGGATTTACAAGGAGCGGATTAACAACAGGAACAGTGGGCTGAAGTGGGGTGGTTTGAACAATGGACGTAGGGTGAGCAGAAGTGGATGGACCAGGAATAGTCTGCTGAGCTGATCTTGGATGAGAGACACCTAAGTTGTGAAGGAAATATAAATCAGGAGGTGTTGTTTCTCTGCTACCAAGAGGTTCGCTTGTTTTAGGAGATGATAGTGAAGACTCAGAATCTAACTGGTCTAAATCACCAAGAGACCTAGTTCTAAATGGATTTACTAAGTCAACTTGAGATTGTTGTAGAGCTGAAAGATTTTCAGGAAATGAGCTAGCTCTCAAGGGTGACCTGAAAACAGTTGTCAATTTAATCTTAGGATATTTCCTAAGGATACCTTATGGGTTATCAACTACTTCAGGTGGGTCTAGGTCAGGATAGGCTCTAGTGTGAATCTTTCTGGGAGCCACTATGCTGAGTTATTAGACCCAACCAAACAAGAAAAGTTCAACCAGGTATGACAGTCTTTGAGAGGTTAACTAATCTGTTTACACAAATCTTAATCCTATAGTCCTCTAACTGAGTTTGAATGATATTATAATGATGAGGGTTCTTCCCAGTGGAGTCTTAAGGTTTGCTAAGGATTTTTGAGTCGCCAAGTGGAAGTTTTTAGCTCCTAAGGAGGTAAAAGGTTTTATGATCCACCACCATGTTTCTTGGATACCAATCTGAATTTTTTTATAGGTTTTTCTAAGTTATTTTTCAGTTGTATGGTTTTTAAGAATATCCTAACTTTGTTTCAAAATTTAGCTATGGTTATGAGACAAAAAAAAGGTTTATTCTTATGGCTAAGCCAGGTAATCTTTCAAGGTTAGATAAAAAATTAAGAGAATCCTAGGTCTTGCCTATTTTGTCACTGATTCAAACAAGTTTTACCATGATTACCATGAATTGGTAGTACTTGAAAAGGCTACTTCTTACTCTCAAGGTTTTATAAAGTTTTCAAGGGAAATGCTTCCCCAGCGGAGTCGCAAGAAATGTTAGGGATTTGTAATTTTAGCAGACTAGTGAGACTAAAACTGCAGAAACAACATCGATTCAACCAACTTAGGGATTCTAGGATCTAGCCCTGCTAAATCCGGAGAGGGATCTCTCCAATACGTGTAAATATGGATTTGTCTTTGAAGTTTGGGGTTATGATATTAGGCTAGTTATGAAGGCCAAGGGTTTGTTTGTTTTTTGGGTGGTTGAGCATGATTACTATTTGAGGTGGAAAGTTCTGAGTGAAAAAAGTTTCACAGGTAAGAAGTTGCAAGCAATCAGAGTAAGCTTTGACCAAAAAGATAGACAATTGCAGGTTTTAGTCCATTGGGCTATGGAGTCATAATAGGATTTAATTGAAATAGCAAGAGGCAAGAGTGGTCCATGGGGAAAGTCATCTATGTCTAAGGATCTCTTTGAATTTTGATTTATGGAATGAAGTGATACAATAAGAAGGAGAGATAAACAGATGCAGAACAAGAGCAGTCCAGGATCTGATAAGTACTTTTAAACTAGTCAGCCTTTGACATGGACTCAAGAAAAACATAAAAGTAAACTAGGATCTGGTAAGTACTTTTTAACTAGCCAGCCTTTGATATGCTTTCAATAGAACACATTTTCAAAACAAAGGGAAACTTGGAAACAACCTTTGAAGCAGAAACTAGCGGGCCGGGCTCACCACAAATCCTCTCCTAGCTCTTTTTTACTCAGTTACTTTCAAGACAAACACGAAGATAACACAGAATGGCCTAAGATCTGGTAATTACTTTTAAACTAGCCAACTTTTAACACATTCCAAAGGGAAACATCCAGATAGTTGTGGAGAAAAACTAGGACCAGGGCTCACCATATCTTCCTCAGTTCATCTTCACAAAAACATATACTGGAAATAACATTTAAGAATAATATTCAGTTAATACAATAAGACGAGGGAACGCCAGCATTCCTATGCTTGAACTGAATTAAATATTCCTAAATAACACAGTTTAGAAGAAAACATTCAGATAAAGATTTTCAGTCAGAGAAGGTTACTGATGTACAGTAGGTCCTAACTCTATGCATGCTGCTCTTTATAAGAGAAAATGAAACACAGTGAAAACAGAAACAAAATAACAAGTAACAATTAGAGAAACATCACCGTCAACATAGACCAGGATCCCATAAATCAGCTTGTATTGATGCTTCAAACTAGTTACAGCTTTAAGTCCAGTGCTTTAGTTTAGAAACCATCTACACATCTCAGCCTAACCTATCTATCACCAACAGAGCTCCAAGAGCCAGTGAATACTATGTACAATCAGAAATTTAAGCTCAAGTGTATATCAAATTTCTACAACCAACCCCTCACTCATCTTCTGAAGAAGTATATATAGAAGGAAGAGGAGGTGAGATCTAATAAAAGATCTCAATTACAATTAATACAGACTTAAATGGTTTCTGGGCCTTCGAGGGGCTCAATGAAGAAACCTACATACATATCCTTTGTATTAAATGATCTTACATAAAGATTAAGCTCTGTGGGAGCTTTTGTTGACCTTTGAGGCTCTGTGTGATGTCGGGGTTACTTTGCAGATATTATTTGCATTAATATTCGCTGCAGAAGTAACTCTCTAGCTGCGTTGAGGCGAAAATCTTCATTTGATCAATAACTTCGGCCTCTGATTGAGTACTTTGAGGAACAGGTGGCACTGTGGTAGATGAGAGGAATCAATTTGCCTCGTATGTGGCGTGGAGGCATTCCCTCACGTATTTAACACTTTAGGTTTTCTTCTCGTAAACTATGTTTTATTTGGGGATTGGGCATTGGGTTGAGCAAGCATCTTAGACGTAATCCCCGTAAGAAATGTCTTCAATCTTCTTATCCCCGGGTATATTTCAGTTTTCTACGCGATACTCTTTCACTGTGTTAAATCCATCGTTTTTGCTTATATGCAGGGTCGCGCAGGGTTTGAAAGGCATCAATGCCTTCATAGATCATTGATAAACGTGGAGTCAAAACCCTGCGATGATTTTCTTTGATGAATCGGAGGAAAGAGGATCGTCACCCTCTGTCCCTGAAACTTCTTTAAGTTATGGTGGAGAGAACGTTGAAACCCTGCAAAATACAAAAAACTATTATAAAATCCTGCATATATAGGTTGACTGCTTCAAAGGACGTGTGGAGGAAGCATGGCCGTTGTATGGCATCATCCAATGAACAGGATTCATCGGGAGAGATCGTAGAATGGGCGGAAGAAGATTGAATCTGAGCCGTCGATCGCGTAGAGATTGACAGTCGGGAGTGGAGGTTGAAAGTCAAACAGAGGAAATAGGGCGATGGAATGTGGACCGTCGATCTGAAAATCAGATCGATGGTGGAGGTTGCTATTGCCGCTGTACGATAGCCTGGTTATCACGTGTGTATCTTGGTTAACCATCGGACATCTTTGGCGAGCGATCTCCGTCGGATGAGCGACTTCGGATCCAATGGCTGTGGTCAGTATCGCTGGGCATCCTCGTCCGAACTTTAATGTGCGATGGAGAACTTTAATGCACGATGGATGGCGGTTTCGCAAATAGTACCCAGGACACGTGGCGGCAAGTGTATGGATTCGCTGGCAATCAGGGGAAAACAACTTTTCGCCCAAGGGCGGTGCGATGGATACCGCCGGTTTTGGGCAACCGGCTTTCGGACGGTGGGGACCACGGAAAGACGCACTCCGCACCGTCCGATCTGCAGATCAGATCGACAGTGTGGAACGGTTTAAAATGATATCAGCAGAAAAAATTTAAAATAATTTAAAACCCAAGGTTTAAATTTAAACAAAGGTTTTGAGAGGGGCGGGGCGAAAAATATATAATAAAAAAGGACTGGCGCCTGACTGCGGGGCCGCGGGCGCATGGGAAGTGATGTGCCCGAGGGTTAATGGGTAAAGGGGTTTAAAAATTAGCCCAAGGGGGCTTAAGACTAAACAATGTATTTTTATGATTTTTCAACATTTTTCAAAGGAAATGAGGGTTCCGATATAGTTTAAAAATGAGTTTCAAACTATGGAAAGGGGATTTTCATGAAAGGGAGAAAAAGGAACATGAGAATCGAGGATTTTTATGGAGAAAGAGGAGGGGCAAATGAGTGTTAGTTTTGATTGGGAGAAGGGGAAAATGATGACTTTGGAGTAGCATTTTGGCTTGGAAATCAGTAGGATTTCTGAGTGTAGGATGGGAATATCAGTGAAGTTTTGGACAGAGAAAAGGCAGGAGGCCTTCAAGAGTCTTCAAGAGCCAACGGATTTTAGTAATGAAATTTGTTCCTTGAAGGCTCAAACAGTCTTAGCCACCTTTTGGTATAACAAATATTTATAGGTGGCTAACAGTCCCCACGCCAACGTGCCCTGTGCAAAAAACCGTCGGTTTTTATCGTACCGTCATTGGAGGGCTAACGATAATTTTTATTTTGAAGCGATGCCATTCACCGCATGACACGCGTCTTGGCACTGTTTGAAAACCACCCCCCATTGCGCGTTAACGTTCGGCATTTAACCCGGCGCGATATGAATGTACACCATCTGATCCAGAGCCGCCCATCCAACGGTGATCGCGCTGCAAAGTTGCGCGGACAATAACCGATGAAAACGGTACACCTGGCCCACCATCAGTCGCCCTTCGATGCATTTTCAGCCGTCGATCTCCTCCTAAGATCAGACGGTCCAAATTTAAAGTCAGCCTCGCCATCGCCCGGGTCCCGTCACATCACCATTCCACATTTTTTCATCACCTTTTCGCCCGTCCCCCTATATAATTCATTCAAAGGTCAAATTTTAAATGATTTACGTTAAAATTTCCACCTCTCCATCCTCCATTGTTCACTGCATTTTCCGCCATCAACCTGCAACTATTCCACCATTTCGCCAACCTGCATAGCCATTCGCATTGTCCCCACTGCATTCTCCATCCCCAATGCATGGTTTCCTTAATTTGTTTGCATTTTTTGCAAGGTTACAGTCAGGTGGGAAACCGCCATCATTCAGTCACCATTACAGTGACACAGTGCACAAAGGAAGCTGAATTTAAAGCCCGATATCACAGGAAAATGTCCCGAAAGGTGTTTGCAACATAAATTTCATCTCTGCAAACTCTGCAAAACCTCTCCGGCACCATTAAACCTCAGATTGCATGAACAAAGATAGTACTAGGACAGCAGAGAGTTCAAGGCACGTAACAGAAGATTCTTGAGCCTTTTAGAAGGCAAAGGTACCAGTTCAAAGACATCATGGATCGCATGGAAGGCCCAACACGCAAAAAACAATACTATCAGGGTTTCACATCACCAGTATGTCCTTTCCACAAAGGACAAAGTGCCCATACTATATCCATTCTATACCATGTTCCTGAGGAAATTCCAGCCCTGATAACAATCCTATGCTATCAGAAGCATTTGTTACATAGTATGGCAGACCTTAGCATCATTATTCTACCTTTTTGTTTAGTTCACCAAAGTGTTACAGCAAGTACATTAGAGACATACCTAGAGTAAATTGAAGCCTGACAAAGACCACTCTTTCATCCAAAGAGTACCAGAGATAAATGCTCAGAATTTAAAACAGAACGAGGCCTCGGCTCTCTTCCTCTTTCTGAGTTTTAATGCTTCATTTAGCTTTTCACCTACCTCCTCCACTCTCTTCAGCTATAAAATTCATGAAGGAGCTCATTGTAAAGGTTGTTGATCAGTTATCAGAGAATTGCAAGCTGTTTCTTTTGAGACATAGTATCTGCGTAAAGTTGTAAGATAGGCTAAAGAAGATGTTTTCAGACTGAATGTCCAGCTATTGGTAATGTTGTATTTGAATGTTTTTGCTCTTTAATATGACAAGCACATTTCTTTGGATCCTGATCTAAAGCAGCGGTGATGTTTTTCAATCTCTGTATTTTTTTTTAACTTGTTCTTTATTTCATTTCATTTCTACTGGCTCGCATCAGAAATCTGGCACAGGATTTACCCTAGTTAGGTACCCTATGTTTTTGCTCTCCCTGCCTTTTATGTTTTCTACTAAATGTGTTATCTAAGGGTTGACTTCATTTAATTTAACCAGTGTAGTGGATGTCATTGCCTACTAGCTGATGTATGAATTAAATGAATCTGTTCTTGGATGTTCTTGTTAGGATTTAATTGAATGAATTGGGAACACTGGGAGGTCTAGAACTCCGTCTCTATCTCACTAGGATCCTTTTCAATTAATTGAACCTTTCTAAGATCCCTCAAGCCGGAGGCCGAAGCATTGAGAGTTCAAAGTCTCTCTCTGATCTCAGGTTTTTAACTTTGTGTTCTAAATCTTTATTGTTTCCTCCTCTCTTATCATTTCATGCCACACTATCATCTTTAAGATCCAATGCTTTAGATGACTAGCCCAATTGAAAGCTTGCACATTGAATGGAAAATAAACCCTTTCCTGACTCCATTTCCCAATGGCCTTGAATGTTCTTTGAATTATATCTCCTTTGCCCTAGACCCTCTGGCTCAGCTTTGTCTCATACTGAAACTCTTATTTCCTGATTCCCAACAACCAAACATACATCAAACAAACAAACCCCCGAGCCTTATAACTAGCCTAATATCCTAACACCGAGCTTCAAATACATAAAACCTTTGCTTAAATAGAGAGATCCCTCTCTGGACCCAGGAGGGCTAGATCTTGAGGTCTGAAAGTGGTTCTGATGTTGTCTCATCTTTTGGTCTTGCCAATTTGGCCAAAACATGGGAACCCCAACAAAAATAAAAGACGATTTTCTATTGTGCGAAAGGGCAGAGAAAAAATGTTTTTTTCAAAGCCTTGGGCGAGCGTTTGCAGAAAATTAATGACGCAACGCGCCTGGAATTTAGCGCGGCGCGCCTATAAGCACCTTTACAAGGGCTTCTGCACATGGCACGATGCGCCTGTAGCGGCGTGTGACGTGCCTATGCGTTTTGACCAACTAGACCGCCCAATGTTCAGAGGGTTCCTAGGGCCTGACTCGACAGCGTTCAACGCAGAGTGAAGGTGATACACGCCTATGCACAGGAGCGTAGCACTGCTCAAACAAACTTCTTTCCACCTCAAATCGTATTTTTTCACGGTGAAATTGTCTCCAAAAGCAGCCAATGCATTTTCCAAGAGGTATTTGTTGTTTTCATCACCTAAGTTTTTGAGTTTGAAAGGTTTTAAGAGTCAATTTGGTTAAAAATAAAGGCACAGTCTTATGAAGGCAGAAAACACCATGTTTGCTAGATACAACAAGACAATGTTTGAAGAAGAAAGTGCCTATTATCTGTTCACATGATTTGTTTGGTGTTAAAGGTTAAAAGACAGAACTCAGTGATTTCAAAGTAGAAAAGGCACAGTTCTTAGGAAGGAAAACCCATTTTCATTAAAAGAACCTAGTTTCTAGTTAAAAAGAGAAAAATAGTGCTTAAAGAGGAGTTCTATTTTTAGTTCATTTTGAAAGACTTGTTTTGCTAAAAGAGTGAAGGAAAGCCTAAAAAAATCTATGCCTCCAAAGAAAGTCAGCAAGGGTGGATTTCACAAAAGGTTTGAGCCTATTACAACTTACGAAGTAAATGAATCTCCTTCAATTCTTTTTAACTTCCATGAGGTGGGCTGCCTTTATTTTTGCCAAAAAGTCCAAGAGGTCACCAATTACCCTCCCTTAACATAATTTTTCGCCCTGAGGCTGCAAGGAAAACATGTCCACCTAGTAGGTCTGGACTTTAAACTCACTGCTAGGGCTGTCTCCAAAGCAACTAAAATCCCCTATATAGGAGATAAGTGGTTCAAACAAACATACCTAGATATGAATCACTATAAACCCTTTCTAAAACCAGACCATCAAGATGCTTGCCAGGATATATTCCCTTTTTCTCACTTCTTGAGCAGTTATGCCCCCCTCATGAGAGTCATCATGAAGTATTTCACATGTGAAGGGAATTTTTCCGGGATTTATTCCTATCACATCAGGCTTCTCATGCATTTCACAAGAGCTCAGTTGCTGAAACTACCTTTCTTCCTCTACAAAAGCATAGACAAGATGTCTTCCCTTGTTCAAAAGAGACCTCCTGATCAGAAAAAAGCCAGTCTTTTCCATCATTCTCTCATCAAAATCATCATCCTTCACCAGCTTGAAAAGAAAGGAGTGTCTTGGGAGAATTTCATTTCTCATCCAGATTTTTCCACTACCTCTTCATCTCATGGCCCATCCCACATATCCTCCTCACCCTCCAATCACTATGTCTCTACTCCATCAAGTCAAAAAACTCCTCAAAAGCAAACATCACCCATGATTGACAGTGAAAAAGAGCAGTATTTTGAAAGCAGGCATGAGGTTAGTGGTGATGAGGAACATAGGGACACTAAGCAAGGTAGTGAGCATGAACCAAGTGACAAATCACAAGGTAGTGACCATGAGCAGAAAATTAGTGATGATGAAGACAGAAAGGGCAATGACCATAAGTAGCAAATTAATGATGATGAAGACAGACAGAGTAGTGAAAATGAGCAAGGAAACAGTGAGGAAGAAGAGGTGCAAAATAGTGAGGATGAAGAGCAGCAAGCTATTGGTGATGAAGAGAAAAAGGAAAATTTTCAAAGCAGTGATGAAAGACAAAGTGACCATCAACAGCACAGTGAACAGGAGGACAGTCCTCAAGGGAACAATGAAGATCCTAATCAAGGTAATGATGATGAACAACAAAACAGTCCTCAAACAGACGGTGAGGGAGGTGACAGCATGCAAAGTGACCATGGTGGCAGCCCACACATAGAGTCTAAAGAATACAGTCACAATGAAGGTAGCCCTCAACAATTTCAAGACAGTGATGAGGGTAAACAAGGCAGTAGACAGGCAAGGAAGGAAGTGAAATAGCAAAAAGATATGATGAAGCTAGCAATCCTAAACAAAATCAAAACAATGAGAAAAATAGTGAACAAGGCAGCAAAGCAAGTAATGATGAAGGAAGCAAGGTAAAGGACCAAGTTGAGAAAGTGAAAGTAATGAAACCTCCTCTCTCTTCTCCTCAACACAGCCAAGAGCATGTGCTAGCTGCCTCTCCTAGGCAAGGGGCCATGACTCTTCCTCCAAAAGTGGTGAAGCCTAAAAACACCAAATCTACTAAGAAGAAAATCACTCCAGCAGTGACTAGCAATGTCACTAGAGCGCTAAGGAGTAGAGGCAAATTTCGTAAGAAGAGTATTGTTCAATTTCCAAATAGAAAAAGGACAAATAATTCTATCCAAGGCAAGGGTAAAGAAAAATATGAACAACAGGAGAGTAGTCATGAAAAGGAAAGGGAGTTTAACATCATAAAAATAGACAATGATCCTGGAGATGATGAAGCTATAATTCTTGAGGCTCTTTTGAAAAACAGAGAAGCCTGGATCCATGATTTGGAAACTGATCTAGAAAGTTCAAAGGACCTCATACATGTCCAACAAATGAGTGGGAAAATGGAAATTCATGAGGCCCGGGCATTCAAATACCAAAGGGAAGCCTACAAAGCACAAGTCAAGCTTGAAGAGTATATGGGAGAATTTGATGATACTGAAGAAGAAGAGCAACCAACAAGAAAAAGGTCTAGGACTATGTGTCTTAGGAAAGCTTTGGAGAAAAATAAGGAAGAAGAAGCAACCCTTGTTCGATCTTATCCTCTCACACAATTGCTCGCTCAAGAAATAGAAAATGATAAAGAATCATGGCTTGAAAGAGCCAACAAGAATTTGGAGGATAAATTAGAGAAATCAAATAGAGACTTGGGTTTGCAAAGGAAGATGACTGGGCACTACAATAAATTGAACCAATTTGCCCAAAGAAAGGTCAAACTTGCTCAAGAAAGGCTCGAAACTACCCGACAGAGGCGCCCAGTAGAAAAAGTGGAGAAAGGAATATCTAGGCTTGAAATCTTGGCCTTAGCTTCCTTGCATACTTCTAAGAACCCATAAGGGGCTTGCTCACAAAAATTGAGCAAATTTTGACATGATTTTGTTTTTTGTGTTTTTAGGCCCTAATTGCACATTTTTCTAGGCGCTACCATGGGTGCTAGGAGCATCCTAAGCTCATGAAAGTCATTTTTTTGGATGTATTAAATTTGGGGGCAGCTACTCACAAGTTTTCAGATCCAAAGGAGGTGTTTTGGTCCCCCAAAGAGGTAAAAATCGGTCAAAATTCACCTTTCTGCCTCACATATCAGCGGATGAGACCCCCCTAGGTTTTTTTCACTCAGTCCACCTTTTGATAGACTTCTAGGGATTATTTTGGGAAAAATCAAGTAGTTCCAGAAACTAGACATCCAAGGCTTTCCAACGAGCTATCACGGGCCTCGTTTAGACATCGCGAAGTTCCTCAAAAGTTGTCTGCAATATAGGATTCTCTCTGGTACTACGTTCTTGTAGCATTTTGGCTAAAAAAGCAGTTTTCTAAATATGCTCATCCAAATGTGCATTTAGCTATTTTTAAACCTATTTTAGAGATTAGAAGTCAATTTTATCACTATTTTTGGCTTAAATAGATATTTTTGAAGATATTTTGTGCCTTGGGCTTTGCAAAGCCTCAAGGACAAAATCAAATATTTGTAATAGGCCAATGGCCTTCTAGATGCTCTAGGATAGTTTATTTCTCTTTGGCCTATATATTCCAAGAGATTTCATTGTAACAAGAGGCTGAACTTGATGTTATAGAGCAATACATAGTATTACAAGCTTTTAATAAATACTTTGTCTCATGAAGTGGATGATTTCTTGTTTGACTTGGATGGTGGAGAAGGATTGTTTGTAGGATTCCATGGCTTGATGAATGGTATTGTGTTCCTTATCTGTTATGTTTCCTTAGTTTATCATACATGTTTCATGCTTCTTTCTTGTTGTAGGTCAGTAAATAATAGATTTGAGATATGCCCATGGAGGCACCTCAAGTTTCCTGATTCATTACAGCTTCTATGTTTTTCTTCTTTCTTGCTTATGTCAAAGAATTCTTTGTAGAAATTTGAATAAATGAGATATTATTCACCGAGATTCTCCTGATCACACAATATTTTAGCTTCATGCAAAATACAAAATCTCTTCTACCATTGATCACCACATGCAGAAATAAAATCAATTGCATGCATACATTAAAACCACAAACAATCACGCATATGAACACAGTATTTAATGGGAAAGCTTAAAGCTGAAAACCCCAACTATCTGTATATTATATGTCATGGAGATCATGTAACAATCATATTAAAAAAGCTCCTCACAAGCTCTCATGCACACCCTCAATTGCTACACACTATCAGGCTAGATCTAGCAAAACACATGCTCCAATCTTTTGCCACTTGATAGCCAGCCTCTATTGCATTTTCAATGCTATGGGATGGCTTCATTAAACAGATAAACCACCTGGCTTGAACTGCACAATCCTCATGTGATTCTCCACCTATCTGTGTGTTGCAAATAGCAACTGTATAGTCACAACTGATAGTTAACCTACTCTTTCACCTATTTCTGCATTGGTCTCCACTGAAATTGTCCATGCACTGAAGTTAACTGCTGTATTCTTTAGTTTATTTATGAGTTTATAATTAGTGAATTAATTAATAATTAATTAATAGCACTCTCACTAATTGTATCAATTAGTTAAACTGAATACAAATAGCTCAACTATGTTTAGATTAGTTAAACTGAATACAACTCCACTAACTTCCTCAATCAACTCCACCAAACTTTGTCACATGAGCTCTAACTGAAGTATCCATGCACTAGCTCCACTTAACCCTCAGGAATAGCGTAATTCCTTCTGTTAGCTCTTGTGCCACATCTGTGCACTTAACTGAAGTGCTCCAAGAGAATAAGATAATGTTTAGAGTCCAAATATTATTAAGAGCTAATAATATTCGACATATCTATTTTTAGATTGGCAATCTAAAAATAGATTCCGCCCAGTATGTCTAAAAATAGAAGTCCATCTATTTTTTCCGAATTGACCAACCATCCAAAAATAGCATCCTGCAACTCATAGAACATGATCCATATGTCTAAAAATAAACATAGTCTAAAAATAGACTTTGCGCCAAAAATAGCCCGCGGGCCCACTCAGTGAAGGCGACTCCTTTCCACTAAGCTCATCATCTTGTTGCAATATGAACACTCCCTCTCAACAAGATATGGATTATCTGAAACCCCTATCCTGCCCCTGTGGTATTCGAATTTGCTCCTGGTGAGCGCCTTCGTCAAGATATCAGCATCCTGATCCTCTGTAGGAATGTATGAAAGTAACATGACCTTCCGCTGCACACAATCTCTGATATGATGATACCGGATGTTAATGTGTTTAGATCTATCATGAAATACTGAATTAACCGAGAGTTTGATGCAACTTTGATTATCACAATAAATCACAGTAGGATCTAAGTGTGAACCGAACAACCTGAACAGGATCTTCCTCATCCATATAGCCTCGCATGCAGCCAAACTCGCTGCCATATACTCGGCCTCTGCTGAACTGAGTGCCACGGATCTCTGCTTCCTACTGTACCAAGAAACTGCTCTCAACCCGATACTGAAAATCCCTCCAGATGTGCTCTTTCTTTCCGTTGGGCTCCCTGCCTAATCTGCATCCGTGAAGCCACATAGCTTCACCTCATCCAACTGTCTGTACCATAATCCATATCTCGATGTGCCTCTGAGATATCTCAATACGTGCTTCCCCGCCTTCCAAAAGAGCTTGGTAGGCTTAACCATAGCTTGTGAAAGCTGGTTAACAGCATAGCATATGTCAGGTCGTGTATTGACCAGATACATAAGCGACTTTGACCAATCACGTTGAGCAAATGTAAAAGGGTAGATTCCACTACCTCTGCCGAAGTAGCATCCTCCTTCCTCCATCCACCAGGAAGAGGATTATCAAGAAGCTTGTAGCCATGCATGTTGAACTTCTCTAGTATCTCCCGGGCATACTTACCCTGAGAAACAAACAATCCACCACTGCGCTGCCAAATTTCCAATCCCAGGAAATAATGAAGGAGGTCCAAGTCCTTCATCTCAAACTCTTTTGCAAGATCCTCCTTGCATGAGAGTATCAACAGATCATCACCTGTCAAAATAAAATCATCTACATAAAGTACAATGATTAGAAACTTACCCTCCACCACAATCTGGTATAGGTTAGGATCCGCCTCACTCTTGGAGAATCCAAGTTTGGCGAAATAACTGTCTATCCGTGTGTACCAAGCACGAGGTGCTTGTTTCAACCCATACAACGCTCTCTTGAGCCTGCACACATGCGACTCGCTGCTAAAGATCTCAAAACCTTCGGGCTGCTCTATGTACACCTCCTCCTCAATGACTCCGTTGAGGAACGCAGTCTTCACATCCATCTGATGAATGTGCCACCCAATTTGCATTGAGAGAGCAAGAATCGTCCATATGGAAGAATACCTTGCGACAGGTGAAAAGGTCTCCTCATAATCGATCCCCTCTATCTGTGAAAAACCTCGGGAAACAAATCTTGCTTTGTACTTATCCACACTCCCGTCAGCTGCCTGCTTCACTTTGTATATCCATCTCGAACTCACCACTCATTTCCCTTCTGGCCTTGGGACAATCTCCCATGCACTGTTTCTGACAATCGAATCATACTCTTCCACCATGGCATCTACCCATGCGGGATCCTCCACAACTTCCTCGAAAGAGGATGGCTCCGTCATGATACACTTGCTCATAAGATCCATGTATCCAGTATATTGATCAGGTGACTATCTCTGTCTGCGCTGTGATGTAGGTGCCCCTACAACCTTCTCTGCATCTTGAGCCAGTCGCTCAGCTTCTATAGTGCGCTTCCGCCCTCTAATGGTTGGCGCTGCTTGAGTGGTCTCTTCCACTCCATGAACCTCCTCTTGTGGCTGATCCACATCCTGAGGCTCATCATTAGGAACTAATAGCTCCTCATATGCATGCAAGTGTGGCTCCCTCTCAAGCGAACACTTCATGGCTTTCTCCTCCTGAAATTTGATATCCCGTCGCACAACAGTCTTGCGACTGTCTGGAAAATACACACGATAGTTGTGGGGCGTATCAGTGTACCCAAAAATATCCCAACCTCCGCAGTCGGCTCCAGCTTCTTCCTGGCATCCTTCGTCACATGAATGTAAACAGGTGAACCAAAAATCCTGAAATGGAAAATATCAGGCCTCTTACCAGAAAACGCCTCCTCGGGTGTACTCATGCCGAGTATCCTGTGAGGACAATGGTTCTGCACATATACTGCAGTATTGCATGCCTCCGCCCACAAGTGAATGGGTAGACCCTGATCATGCAACATCACCCGTGCAACACCCACAATCATTTTGTTCTTCCACTCAGCAACCCCATTTTGTTATTGGTTATGAGGTGCTATGATCTCTCTTCAAATTCCTTCTGCGCCGCAAAAGTCCTTGAATTCGCCAGAGATGAATTCACCACCATTGTCACTCCTAAGAGCCTTCACCTGCTTCCTCGATTATTTCTCAACCAGTGCCTTAAACTCACAAAACTTTGAGTATGTCTCGCTCTTCTTCTGCATGAAGAAGATCCAACACTTTCGAGAAAAATCATCAACAAAGATCACATAGTACCTATGCTTTGTTGTCGAAGCTACTAAGAAAGGTCCACACACGTCTATGTGAATTCTCTCAAGGATCGTTGTGCCGCAACTATCCTTCTCGTGAAAGGTGGCTTTCATAAATTTTCCCAAGGTACATCCCTTGCACTGATATGACTGCGCAAGAGTACCCTTTGGAAGCCCAGTAGAAATATGCTGCAGTATCTTCAAAGCTCCATGGTGAAGGTGGCCCAATCTCCGGTGCCACAACTCACCATCATCCCGGCTCACCACTCCTTCTGCCTTGCCTGCCATTGCTGCACAGCATCTACCTGCAATTGATAAAGGTTCTTAACTCGAACCCCTATCCTCCGGGTCTCACCAGTTACCTTACTACACAGGAAAGCCTTTCCCTTGCTAAAGACAACATCATATCCCTTGTCTTCTAACATCGCCACAGAGATAAGATTCTTCTTCAATCCTGGAACATGCAACACTTCCTTCAATACAAAGGGTCTACCAGACTCCCTCTCAAAGGAAATGGTACCAATACCGGTCGCACTGTATCTACCATCATCACCCATCTCGATGTGCACTCCAAGATCTTTCTCATCCAGATCAGTAAACAAATCTCGATCTCCTATCATGTGAAAATATGCACCACTGTCAAGAAACCACACTGAACCCGTCATACTTGAGACCAAGCATGTGATCAGCAAAAAATCCAGCTCAAAATTTGAGGCTAAGGCCTCTCCAGCTGCAGTCCTAGCAACCTGCTTATTTTTCTTCTTTTGTGGACAATTAGTGGCGTAATGTCCGTGTTGGTGACAGTGAAAGCACTTCACCTTGGACATGTCCTACTTCTTGCCTTTCGCACCAGATTGAGAAGCTTCCCCTTCTTTGCTTTGGCAGCCAAAGCACAATTCTCTTCATCAGAGTTCTTTGATGAAAATTCGTCCCTGGTACTCTGCCTTATCTCCTCTTGCACAAGATATGACCAAATTCGCTCCCATCCTGGCAATTTCTCCCGACCATTGACAGAGTCCTGATAGGAGTTCCAATTATTCGGAAGCCCAAGGAGAGCCAAGCTCACCAAGTTCTCATCATCAAAAGTCACCCCCACACTTCCCAGCTCATCCCTGCATTGGATGAACTTCATGAGGTACTTGGGCATACTGTCGCCTTTCTCCATCTTTATGTTTCTAAGTTTATCCTTGAGCGCCAACTTCCTCTGGTTACTCTTGCTTTGGAATAAATCTGTCAAGGCTTTCCACATCAAGAATGGAGAAGCCTTACCATAAACGCTGGAAACTATGTGATCCTTCACGCCCTCCAACAAAATCCTTCGACACTTTGCTGTCTTCTTTTGCCATGCGTCAAGTATGGCAGCATCAGTAGAAGTAGGTTTTGGGACTTCAACATCTATGAACTCCTTCAACCCATTTTCATCTAGCACCGCCTCCATCCTGTCCTTCCATGCAATATAATTCGAGCTGCCCTCAAGGGCATACTCCAATCGCAATCTGTTGAAAGACATCTCAACTTCGACACTAAGAAAACACTGTTGCAAATTCGAATTCCACCAGCACAAAACTCAACCGCTTCAATGTTTTGCAATTTCTCCAATGATCAATATCGCTCTGATACCATGTAGAAATTTGAATAACTGAGATATTATTCACCGAGATTCTCCTGATCACACACTATTTTAGCTTCATGCATGATACAAAATCTCTTCTACCATTGATCATCACATGCGGAAATAAAATCAATTGCATGCATACATTAAAATCACAAAAAATCGCACATATGAACACATTATTTAATGGGAAAGCTTAAAGCTGAAAACCCCAACTATCTGTATATTATATGTCATGGAGATCATGTAACAATCATAGTACAAAAGCTCCTCACAAGCTCTCATGCACACCCTCAATTGCTACACACTACCAAGCTAGATCTAGCAAAACACATGCTCCAATCTTTTGCCACTTGATAGCCAGCCTCTATTGCGTTTTCAATGCTATGGGATGGCTTCATTAAATAGATAAACCACCTGGCTTGAACTGCACAATCCTCATGGGCTTCTCCACCTATCTGTGTGTTGCAAATAGCAACTGTATAGTCACAACTGATAGTTAACCTACTCTTTCACCTATTTCTGCACTGGTCTCCACTGAAACTGTCCATGCAATGAAGTTAGCTGATGTATTCTTTAGTTTATTTATGAGTTTATAATTAGTGAATTAATTAATAATTAATTCACACCACTCTCACTAATTGTATCAATTAGTTAAACTGAATACAAATAGCTCAACTATGTTTAGATTAGTTAAATTGAATACAACTCCACTAACTTCCTCAATCAACTCCACCAAACTCTGTCACGTGAGTTCTAACTGAAGTATCCATGCAATAACTCCAGTTAACCCTCAGGAATAGCGTAATTCCTTCTGTTAGCTCCTGTGCCACATCTGTGCACTTAACTGAAGTGCTCCAAGATAATAAGATAATGTTTAGAGTCCAAATATTATTAAGAGCTAATAATATTCGACATATCTATTTTTAGACTGGCAATCTAAAAATAGATTCCGCCCAATATGTCTAAAAATAGAAGTCCATCTATTTTTCCGACTTGACCAACCATCCACAAATAGCATCCTGCAACTCATAGAACATGATCCATATGTCTAAAAATAGACATAGTCTAAAAATAGACTTTGCGCCAAAAATAGCCTGCGGGCCCACTTAGTGAAGGCGACTCCTTTCCACTAAGCTCATCATCTTGTTGCAATCTCAACATTCTTAACTGCTCTTTGATACCCTAAGAACTTGTTATCAATTTCATTAATGGTTATTATGTATACTGTCTAGTATGATTCATGATATGCCCTTCTTACTCATAGCTAACCAAAACCCCATCACTGAAACATTTCTCTGAATATTTGATTGTCCTACTTAAACCGAAGAGGTCTTGTTCCGATCTTGCCCTTTGCCCATGCTCTGCAATATTATTTCAAAGTTCCCGATAGCTCAAAATATGATGTTTAGGAGTTCCCTCGTCATAGATTGAGTTGTTTTTTTGTCTTATTTGTTTTCCCAAAAGTCTGAAGGTGGTTTTCCCAAAGTTAGAGGGTCTTATACTTCTATGTATCACTTGAATGTTTATTTTATGCATCTATTAGTTTGAGTTTCATTTATAGTGATTAATGTTTAACCCTACCACATGGATGTTTGCTGTAAAACTATTTATGCTTAAAACCTCTTTGTCTCTCACAAACTTAGTGTCCATCTCATTTCACTTCACCTAAAGAATCCATTTATCTCGACCAAATCGGCCCTACAATATACCTTGTCTTCCATTTGAGACAGTGTAGACCTTTTCGACCCCATAGCCCAGTTGATCTAACAAAATTTTATCTATTTATCTTTTGATCAGTTCTCCCTCAAAAAACCTAAAACAAACCAAACATACTTAACAGCTAGCCTAAAATCTAACATACAGAAGCAAACAAGTTTACATCCTTTGCTTCATAGAGAGATCCCTCTCTAAGTCCAGGAAGGCTAGGTCCTAGGGCTCCAAAGATTGGTCTAATGTTATCCTGTCACTTGGCTTGCCAATCTGCCAAATCACGGGACCCTAACACCATTATCGCTTCTGATCATGATGTCTGCTTGCACTTTCCTTCTATTCCTTTCCCTTCTTGCTCCAAATCACCAAGTATCCACAATCTCCAAGGGTGCTCCAAGGATACTCTATGTATCGAAGAGTATGTGTATGTGTGTGTGTGTGTGTGAGAGAGAGAGAGAGAGAGAATAATGAGAGAGCTCCAAAATTGCACTGAAAAAAGGTAGCAACAAATCCTCAAAAGCCTTTTTATAGATGAGGCCTCTATTTTCTTCATTTTAAATTATTTTCCTTCATTTTCCTCCTCACATGTAGCCTATGACCTTTTACCTCCATTTTTCCGTAATTTCCATTATTTTCATAAATAAATGTGCCAAAAATACTTTTTCCTCTTTAATTCCTTAGCCATATCCTTTTCCAATTACCTTAGCCATAATAAACCATGTGAACACTCTTAATAGGATGTTTTCCCAAAATTCATCTTGGAATACGTGTCCCATTAACCGTGATTATTATTTTAACTTTATTACATGATATTTTCACTAGGGATTTTACATAACCCTCCCCCTTGGGGGACACTATCCTCAGTGCTCAATCACACATATACCTCAGCAACACTACTGAGAAGAAAACATACTGCCCATGGAGATTTGTAGCACAACTCGATGCATTATTTATAATGATCACCCTGTTGAAAAGAAAACCAACATGACATCACAAAAAATATGACAACTATAATCACATGACACACATACTACTTATTTAAGCTTTATAACATAGGTCATGGTGATATTTAAATCCATATACATAAGTACATATACTTGAACATCATATCAAGACATATAACAAAACATCACCAAAACTATTAGGCCCCTATAATATTAGTGTATCCCCTTATTGTTATTGTCAATGTAGCCCCCTTATTGTTATTGTTATTTTTGTGCCCATGTATTCCCAATATTTTTATTATTGTGCCCCATAGAATCCCACTATTGTTATTGTTGTGCCCTTACATTATTATTTTTATGTCGTCTATGGCTATTTGTGATCCCTTAGACCCATATATAGAAAGTAGGTTTTTTCATTTGAATCATCCAAGAATTGTTCATTTATCTAATATAAATGAATTTAACCCCTCAAAGTGGATAATTTTTAATTCGTTGATCTATATTTTCTTCTATTTTATAAGTTGGTTTCATAAAATTTGGTATCAGAGCTTTTAATTCTAGGGTTTCGCTTCTTAAAACATGACATCTTGGAATTTTCTCTATAACATTTTTCTACAAATCTTTAGAGGATGAAATTGAAACCAGGTGAAGTAGAAATATTGGTGAACTTCATGCTGAATTCGGTAAAAATTGGCTAAAATGTTACGGACTATAGCTTTTCCTTTATCAATTTCAGATTTGAACGTTTAAAAAGTGACACGTGGAACCCCTTACAACTTCACTCTACTTAATCCTTCCATAATCAGGTCATTGTGGGAGATTTTGCATAAATTTTTCTTGAAGAAACCAAATTGGGTATGACGTGTGGAATTGGAAAGAAGACTCAGAGGGATACTACATGACCAAATTTCAGATCTTGGAGATCCAAAATCACAAAGACAAGTTGTGTTTAAGGCCAACTCAATGCCCAAACCTACAACTTGGAAGTGACCTTTGCGTCCTTATAGGATACAATATTCTTTGGAACACCATGCAATATGACTAAGTCTCTGATGAACACCTGTGGTACATTGCCAAATGAATAAATAGTCTTCACTGGAATGAAATGTGCAATCTTTATCAACTTGTCCACATCAACCATGGTAGAATCATGCTATTTAACTGTATTAGGAAAACCTATGATGAATTCCATGGAAATGACTTCCAATTTCCACTATGGAATCACAATTAGTTGTAGCAATCCACCTGGGTGTTTACACTTCACCTTAAGCATGTGACATTTGAAACATATAGGTAAAAAATCTGCCACATCCTTCTTTAGATTCGACTAATAATAGAACCTGTTTACTGCAGTCAAATTCTTTTGGTAGCCTAGGTGACCCAAATATGGTTTCACATAAAACTCCCTCGATATCGCCTTATTGAGCTCACTTCTATCCGTCACATATATCCAGTCTCTAAATATAACCAATCCATCTAATGTGAGATGGTAGTCCAAATATTCTACATGTGTACTTGTACCTATACATGTACTACCATTTGTACCTGTACCTATACTTCCACATCTACCTGTACCTGTACTACCACTTGTACCCATACCTGTACTACAACTTGTACCTAAACCTGTACTACCACTTGTACATGTACTTATACCCTGCTACAACCTATTCACAATATCCATATATCTGTGATCTAACTAACTTGCCTACAAGATCCTATCCTGTAAGTATGTCCCATAGGAGCTCATAGTTGTTATGTGATTTACTTGTACCCTCCTTCTATGAGCATCTGCGACCCTATTCTCCTTTCCTTTGGTGTACCTGATCTTGAAGTCAAACTCATTGATCGTTCCCAATCATCTAGCATGTCTGTCATTCAAATTCAAGTGGTCAAAAAATTACCTCAACCCAATGTGATCACCCATCAATACAAACCTCCTTCTAAGAAGATAATGCCTCCACATCTTCAGTGCACTAATGATCGTTGTTAGCTCAAGATCATGTGTTGGGTAGTTCTACTCATGCTTTTTTATTTTTCATGACTCATAGCATACCACATGTCCATCCTGCATAAGGACACCACCATGTCCTCTCTTGCAAGCATTTGTACACACTACAAACTCCTTATCTGGATTTGCAATATTTAACACTAGAGCATGTGTCAAAAACTTCTTAAGCTACTCAAAACTAGCCTCACACTCCTATGTCCAATCAACCTTCTTACCTTTCCTCTGCAGTGATGTAATAGGATAAGAAATCTATGAGAAATTCCTGATGAACCTCCTGTATTAACCTGCCAATCCCATGAATGATCTCACCTCATCTACATTCTTAGGAGCTACCTACTCCATGATGGTCCTTATCTTCTCTGGATCTATTGTAATTCCCTCCTTAGAGACAACATGTCGAAGTATTGTACATAATTATGGAAGAAAATTCATTTACTAAGCTTAGCATACAACTGATGCTCTCTCAACAACCTCAACACTGCTACGAAATGTTTGACATGCTCTTACTAGTTTTTAGAATACAAAAATATGTCATCTATAAACACAATAACAATATTGTCTGAATAAGAACACAACACATGTAATATTCCTAATTTAGCTTCAGCTAATAGGAATATTAATTTTTCTTCTAAAATTTAGATAAATGAATAAATGGGCAAAGAGGCTCATAATTTTCTCAAGAATAAATAAAAATCACTCCTATTGTGAAAGGGGATCATGAAATACCCAGTTCAAGCATCCACATGTGTGAACAAGGTCTAAACTATGTGGAAAAGGTCAAGTTTGACCAAGTCAACATGATTTATTCTCAAAGAAGTGGATCCTAAATAAAGCCCGCTTAATGTGAATAGAGATCAATCCAGATAGACAAAATGAAGGCACCTTGAGTGTGAAAAGGGACAGGGCATGAAGATTCAGTTAAGGTTCACTAATTCAACAAAGTTGTCTAGATACATTGAACCATTTTGATGGACATTGCAGTTTTTGTGTTGGAGCTTTTGCATGGAAGCAACCTCATAGTGGGTGGGACCCTTGGTGAGAGAGCTCATCAATTATATAATGAAGGAGATGGAAAGCTTATGAAAATATTGGAGATTATATTTTTATGTGGTCTGCTTAGACTTTATGCATACTTGGCTATTTAGCTAATTTGTTGCACTGCTTAGTGCAAGGGTTTGCCCGGGCAGGGATTCCCTACTCTTCCTTGGAGATATTGTCTAAGAAATATAAGAGGAGGTTTTTTATCTGAACTTTCCACTACCTGGTGTTGATCCAAGCACTTACCTTCAATAAAAACGCATTCCCTTCAAAAATTTGCGTTATTTATTAAGGTGTGCATTGGAAGGGGTGAAAGTCCCATTTTGAGGAGCTAGTTTCCCAAGAGAATGATCAACCTTTCTTTGGGAGAGCTAGGAAAGGAGTCTATAGCCATTTATTTGTATGTTCAACCATTATTATGCAGAGCTACAGCCATACAGTGTGATTCAGCCACATATTTTCAGCAGCTTTTTCATGTATATCTCTTCTGTCAAGAAACCCTTGCCGGGTCTTCTTGGATCTGTATAAAAGAGATTAGATCTATGTTTTTATGCCTCATTGAGTAATATAATAAGAATATCAGATATGTTTCTCTATTTTATGAGTTTAACCTCTATTAGACTACGCAGTCTCTTATGCAGCAACTCCGGTATTTTACAGTCTTGGGGTTTTGCTAATTTTAAGTTGTTTTGAGCATGGGAGGCATGTTTAGCTAGTCTAAAGGCATTTTTTTCTGAAACTATTTTGCATGCATGTCCTAAATTGTCTATTCTAAGGGGCACAACCGTTATTTTTCACTTTTATAACTCAAATATTTAGAAAATAACGTTTTGGGGCCAAAAATGTTGCTTTTCCCCACTTGGTGACATTGTATAAAGGCATAGTTTGTTGTTGTGATTTTTCTATGGAATATATGTGTTTAAATACACTATATGATTTGATCACTTACTTCTCTCCAACTTTGGAATACCTTAAGGTATTCTTATTGTTGTATAAAATTCCAAATTTGGAATATTACAACACACTATTCATAAAACAAATAAATGTAGCTTGCGCATTTGTCAAACTGAATTGAACTAAAAAAATATCATAATTCTCGTACTTGGTCTTGAATTTTTTCTTGTATATGTCCTCTTCTTTGACGTGTACTTGACGATATACCGATCTCAAGTCGATCTTAGAGAAAATTGCTTCTCCCTTTAGTTGATCAAACAAATAATCAATCCTCGGTAATGGGTACCTTTTCTTGATGGTCAATTTTTTTAGCTTCTTGTAATCAATGCAAAATCTGTGAGTGCCATCTATATTCTTCACAAACATCACCAATGCAGCCCATGGTGATACACTTGGCCTAATGTAACCTCTGTCAGACATCTCTTTCATATGCAACTTTAATTCTACAAACTCAGGTGTACTCATCTTGTAAGGTGCCTTTGATTTTGGATCTGCCCCTCGCCTCAACTCAATATAAAATTCTACTTCCCTATGTGGTGGAAACTATGAAATTTCTGCTAGAAACACATCCTGAAACCGTTGTAAAACTGGATACCTGCTCAAAAAATCTACATCCTCAACCTCCTTACCTTTGTCACTAGAGATATGAATTGCAAATAGTACACACCCTTTCCTACGAATGTGCCTAGTCTACATGCATGTTTCCATCCTAGCTGACGTGGCCTTCTTCTTTCCCTGTAAGACTCTTAGTTCCGCATTGTCATCCAAGAATTCAATATATTTTTCATTGTAGTCTACCTTGGTCTTGTGAATATATAACCAATCCATACCCAATAGCATTTTGTATGATCCCAAAGGAAATGTGTTCAAGTGCATTGTTGTAGGCATACCAATTAACTGGAATGCACAAGATCTACCTAATGGTGAACTCTTTTCTTTGTACCTATGGCCAGCTGCACTAACCAACATTATGCATTCATTTCCTTACTCAAACCACACTTACCCACTAGGTCATGATTAATATAACTATATTAGATCAATGGTAAATCAAAATAGAAACAAATTGATCACAAAGCTTACCATCCATCTGAATGATAGAAGGCTGAGGATCTTCATGCATGTTGTCAACAATTGCATAAATTTGAGGAATGTTATGCCCAACATATCCCATTGTTTGTGCCTCCTACGCACTGTATATATGTGGCCTACCACACTGATGTTGTGGACAATCTCTCCTATGATGATAGTTATCGCAAGTCCAACACTGTATAGGATTCCATCCTTCATTCTTATTCTGCTACTCAAATCAAAATCCATGTCCTCTACCAGATGTACCAAAATTATTAGGTGGGGAAACGTTCTCCTTTTTAACTGTATCTTAAGGCCTTGAACACTTCTTTTCCCATTTTCCTTTATTATTATCATTACCTTTTAGTATGGTTTTGCCTCCAATTTGCGTTTTGATTGATCATAATAATGCAGCCTGCTCCAATGATATAGGCTCATCGAACTCAATCATATCTATGAATTCTATCGGAAATCCACTAATAAATATTTAAATCTTGGCCTTATCCTCCTTGAGGTAAGGCATATATCTCAGTAACTCCAAGAACCTGCTATTATACTCCTCATCTATCATGGAACCCATCTTCAGCTCATAAAACTACTTTTCCCTGTCATCGTAGTATCTTTTTGATATATACTTCTTCTGGAATAGCCTTTCAAAGTCACTCCGATTCAAATCCTCCTCAGAAATATCTCTAAAGTTATTCACGTCTTCCCAGCTAATATCTTCTCTACCTCTTAGGCTAAATGTAGCTATTCTGGCTTTCATATTTTTCGAGTAGTCATGTAAGCTAAAAAACTTCTTCATACCAAGGAAACATGCCTCTACATCCTCTGGTTTCTTCATCTCCGTAAAATGTAGGTGATTTTTCCTTCTTAAACTCATTCGCCAAATATCCCTTGACACTCCTCCTATAAGGATGATAATGATGATGATCATGATGCCTGTTAGAACCAGAACTAGAATGATATCCATTTTTGTCACCTCTCCTATCCGGAGTGTCCAAAAATATTCCATCTGTAACCGTGTCATCCCTATTCGACCTATTACCACCAGGAGACCTACTTCGATATGATCCATTGGTCCCATACTCCTGCCTATAGATGATCTGAAGTGGCCCTAGTTTCTGAAAAATTGGCAAACTTTGAAGGATGGTTGTATTAACCTCTGCTTTATTTTCCTGTGCATGTATGAGTCTGTCATTATCTTCCTTACAACTCCTTATTTCTTCCTTTAGATTCTTAGTGTATATGTCTAATAAGATGAATGTCCAAAACCATGCTACTTATATGAATCATAGAGAGAATCTTTGTACTATACCATTATTATATTCATCTTTGATTTCTTCCTGCAAGTTGCAATATTTTAGCTTAACAAAATCATAAATAAACCAATGTACCTTAGTCTAATTTGGGGAGGATACATCCTGCAAGATCAACCAATCAGCAAAACACATGTATATACATAATCATAACAACATATAAACTCGTAACACATGGTATATTAGTGCATAAAAATCATTCTAGTTGGAGTCCAGTCATCAATACATAATCATACCAAATGCACACCATGACCTAATTCATGACAACCTCAACCAAACCAATGAAAACTTGCCCATATGCACCCACTTGACATGTATAAGTAGTCATGAACGACCAACGCATCCTCAACATATAGCATCACATAAGCAAGAATACATGGACAACACACACACATCGCCAATATGTGACCTAATATAAACAAGTAATGCATATACAACATGTAGCAACATGTCAGAAAGCATGCGCTCTTAGTACACAGCCATGAATAACAAATAACCAAGCATACACATGAAAACATGTGGACACAAAACCATCAGTCCTTCCATGGCTACACCACTGCTACCATGTCCATCACAAAATGGATGCAACAATAAAATACACCATATGTATGAGAAACACATATGAAACCAATAGAAAAACATGACCAACACATCACCCATCTAGTCCAAGGGTTGAACCATGCTATGATACTACTTTGTAACACCCTCTTCCCACATCTACCAAAGTAATCGGCCAACCGGCGTGAACATGTGACGAGAGGCTACTATATGGGATTCAACTTCCTAGGTGAACTTAAGGAAGTTGAACCGGTGGAAACACAACATACATACCTTCTACATCATCAATGACACCCCCATGAGCTAACCCAACCTTTCAAGCCTCTCACCCTTGGGTCACATTGACATTTTGGCCTCTTTGAATCATATTCACAGTAATAAAACTGCATGCTTGTAGCCAAGAGGCTATATCTGCAGGCATAACACTACATGTCATCGACTAGGGCCCAAAATGCTCAATTATGTGTCTATGGCTCTGCGATTTGAGCCACCTTTTCAGTCCCACTACCTAGATCACTACCTATAAATTCATGAAAACTTAAGGATGATAAACAACAATATGAAAATGATACGACAACAATCACATCAACACTAACTCATCTAGACCCCTCCTATCCATGACAGGCATTTTTGCAAACATGTCACAAACATTGAATCTATAGGTGTACGTAACATATTTAAGCATACAGGTCTCATACTTATATGAGGATATTTAAGAATAATTTCTCCCTTACATCATTAGTTGCAATACCATCTATTTGACCATAGACACTTTGTGCATTCATTTACAAGTAAAACATGGAAAGAGCCACACATCATCACTATAAAAATACATGCTCATGAACAACATAATAATAGCAAAATACCATGAATGGAACAACAATATAATCCTCATATAAATCAACACATTTTCATATGAAATAGGAAGGGAATGAATTTCTCATTAATCATTGTAGAAACCAACCGGAAATGGGACTTCCACGTTACAACTGACCATAGATTGGTTGAGCCAAGTCTCACTTCATCCAATCACCCCCATGCCATATTCAAAGCAGGAATGTGGGATCTCATCAAACACATCAATCATAACCAATATAGGGCTTCCATAGGCCAAACCATCGCAACCCTCAACCAGAAATTCCACATCACGGTCGGACATCACAACCATCACAGATCAGTCTTTGGCCAAGATGTTGCAGTGCTCTAAAGTGTTTGTTCCAATGAGGGCTTCTAGGACTAGTAACTCAACCCCAACTATTACAGGGCTTCCAAAGAATTTTTCCAACCAAGGCTTCTGAGATTATTAACTCAACCCACCTAGGGCTTCCAAAGCATTTTTCCAACCACGACTTCCGTGACTAGTAATTCAACCCATAGTTGTTCGTTGGGTTTCCAGAGCATTTTTCCAACCAAGGCTTCCAATAACTAATAGTTCAACCCACAACTAAAGGAATCATGAGAACCAACTAAAAACAATAAATGTAAATGATCCCACAACACCATGGCTATCTAGGAAATGGCAAGACTAAGAAAATCAACATGCACACAAAATGCATGCCAAAACTAGTGAGAAAAACATACATGCAACTCGGTACCTGCAATCAAATCCACCTCTAGTTGTTGATCCTAATGTCCTCTTGCGGTTTCTAGCTCTTAATTTTCCTTCTTCCTCCAAATCACCAAGTATCCACACTCTCCAATAGGTCTCCAAGAAAAATATAAGTATCTAAGAGTATGAGAAAGAGAGAGAGAATAATGAGAGAGCTCCAAAAATGCATTGAAAAAATGTACCAACTAATCTTTAGAAGGCTTTTTATTGATGAGGCCTCTATTTTCTTCATTTTCCATTATTTTCCTTCATTTTCCTCCTCAGATGAAACATGTGACTGGTTACCTCCCCTTTCTCCTTATTTCCATTATTTTCATAAATAAATATGCCAAAAATACCTTTTTTTCTTTAATTCCTTAGCCTTATCCATTTCCACTTTCCTTAGCCATAATAAACCATGTGAACACCTACACTAGGATGCTTTTCCTAACACTCAGCTTGGAATACATGTCCCATAAACCATGTTCATTATTTTAACTTTATTACATGATATTTTCCTGAGAGTTGTTACAATAACATTAACAATTTCATTAACTCGAAGAAAGAACTTAACTATGCCTTCATCACCACTCATTCTCAAAGACTCAAACTACATTCTGTAAAATTGTATTTCAACAAATTTCAATTTACCATCTCCTTTAAGAATGTTTTTCATTTTTTCACACATTCCTTGAGCAGTCATATAGTGCATTAATTTATCCCACTAAGGATGGCATTCATCTTTTTGGAATTTCAAGAAAATTCCAATTTATTATATTTACTAGCAATGACTAGTGGTCTCTCATACCCATACTTTATTTGCACCCCAACCATCTACCCCAAGGGACATTAAATATGTCTTCATTCTAATTTCAAATCAATGGCTTCACACATTAATAATGAGGAAACCAAGCACCACCAACTTAACAAGATATTAAGAATATATGCATTTGAGCTATAATAATAGTTTCATTCTGACCAAAGGGACACATTTTAGGATGAGACACACAAGTATATAAATTCAAAATAAATTGTGTATTTTACTCTAGGCACCTAACATCAACATTGTCCAACTACCACAATAGCAAAGAATTATAGACAAAGAAATTCAAGACAAGGATATTTCAAAACAACAACAAAGCAAAATTTTACATATCCTTCAAAAAAATATTATTTTTTCTTACACCAGTGATCTAGTGACAACCTTGCATTGCTAGTAACAATTAAATGTTCCATTGAATCTATATAAAGCTGACCAAAATACACATCATATACCACTCTAATAGTAATGGAAAAAAATGCACATTTTAGTAATTTTCCTTATTTTTAATATTGAATCAATAAATAATGACTCAATGCACTTAGAAAAAACCTCTAACTATTACTGGAATTTTAAAAACAATCAACTTATTATTATAATTAAATTTTAAAAAATATTATTATAATTAAATTTAAAAAACTATACTTCAAACTTCTTCTAATATTTTATTTTGAAAACATTTATACATAATTTGTTTCAGTTTTAAATCCAAAATTAGTACTTAAAATTTATATGAAGTTCAACCATAATATAAATTAAATTTTTACTTAAATTATCACTATTTTAATTAATATATTTTACATTTATATTATCATTCATTTGTTATAAAAATTGCAATATATTATTATATTTAAAAATATATTTTAAAATAACCATTCTCAAATTAAAATAATGATATTTTATATATTCATTAAATTCTAAGAAAATAACTTATTTTGATTATAAAAACAACCTAACATAAAAATACAAAATAATATTGAAATCATAACTTTTACAATTAAAAAATTTAAATGTTTACCATGATCCATAATTTCTTTGAAAAACTGAGTTGTGTTATTAACCGAATGTAATCTAAAAGGTACAATCATTTTTCAGAGTAGAACCATACTCTTTTATAGACTCATAAAGTGTTACGGTGATAGCTTAATCCATTTTCGAAGTAAAATACCGGATTTTTTATAAATTCATTACATTCGAATGAAGGGAGAGAGTTGAGGTTGATTCCGGTGAACTTGCCCAATCATGAAAGGTTAAGGTATAAGTTATAATTTAATTTAATAGTTTTTATTTTTTATTTTTTTAATATAATGATTTTTTAATACTATTATTGAATTAAATATTATTATTGAATTATTTTACTTTTATGTTATAAAGAGAAACGAAAAGATAATTCTTTATTGAAAAAACTATTTTTAATTAAAAATTATCTTTAATTATATTGTATCTACTCTTTGAAAAAATTAAATTAATTAAAAATAATAATTATATATATATATATATATATATATATATATATATATATATATATATATATATATATATATATATATAAAGTTTTAGAAAGTAACTTAACTAAATTTATTTTAGCTAAATCTTTTCATAAAATAAATTAAACAAATTTTATAGAATAACATTTTTGACTTGTAATAAAAAGTTATAAGCACAATTTTCTCACTATAAAAATTGTTTTTCGTACTAAAATTTGAGGAAAAAAACCATTGTTTTTGTATTAAAATTTGGGGAAAAAACATGCCAATTGCAAAGAAAAGATATGCCATAACTAATAAGCTATTTCACACTAATAAATATTTTGCAATTTATACAGAATGAAAAACAAAATAGAAACCCCAATAGAATCCTAAACTTTTAATACAATAAATAAATTATTTTTTTCTTAAATATTTTTTTTAGATGAACTAAACCAAAAATTCCAACTTTTATGGGCTGAAAATCAAATCAACCTAAAAAAATGCTTCCAAAATAAATAAAAAACTGCAACAATTTTCAAAAACCTAATTCAAAATCAAACCAACAAAACTCTCGACCATAATTAAAATCCACAACCATTCTCACTCACTGAGACTACTTTCCCTGCATTTCTCTTTCGAATTTTTGATAGTGAAATGAAAATTAAATCAGACGAGAACAATAGGAACTCATTGGCTTCTTTAGTCATCGACCATTTACATAATAATATTAATGTTGACATGACAATGCTTTCCCATAAACGATTAACCATTATGAGCTTTCATCATAGGGAGACCTACAAATTAAAGAGCAAGGAAAAATAAAAGGGAAAAATGAAAAAAGGAAAAACACATCGAGGAGAATTAAAAGATATGGTATTGTATTATAAGTTTTGGAATTTTCGATGAAATTTGGTAAAATAGTTTTTGTTCACCATTGTGATTTTATTCTTTAAAACGGTATTTTATATATAAAGTGGATATTATAAAATGTTTGTAAAACATATAATATATATATGATAGAGACTTTACCATTTAAACTTATAATCCTTAATAAATTTATATTGTATTCTTGATAAATGTAATAAATCCTTATAATTCTTAATAAATTTATATTGGATTCTTAATAAATGTAATAAATCCTTGTTATGTAAAAAAAATTCCAAAACTTATAACAATATTTCCTACACTTATAACAAAACTACTATAACCATGCTAACTAATCACATTAACACTTTGTTTAAGATGTCATAACCCATTGATCCATCGATTTCCACATAATTCACTTCTACATTTAATTTTTTTTTTTAATTTAAGAAATGAACGAATTCAGATAGTTTGCTTCATTCATGTAAACTCAAATTTCCAGAATTTACGACTTGTCAATTTTCTGCACAATGAGGTGGATGCTCAACTGTCTTGCAAGATGATGATGCTCACGCTTTACCTATCGAACGGATTTCCTAGACGCTATGATCACAATGACAATACTACAACCCTTTATTAAACTTTGCATTAAAAATACGTCCAACCCCCGAGATCGTCCGTCTCCGATATCACGCGGCAGATATCCTGAAATATTTAATATTTTAAAAAAAAAAGAAAATTGAATGGTTCTTTTCATTCGTGATATAATAGATTGACCGGAAATTCGGAAATTCGGAATATAAAGGCAACCCAATGTTACAAAGACGTTGAAATTACGGAAGAGGTAAAAATGTTCAGTTTGACACTGTAAATACGGAAGAGGTAAAAAGTCATTTCGTTTCCAAACACCAACTTGGCAGATTTATTTCAAGCTGCATGCAATTAAAAAAACAGAAGTACAGGTCTTTCCGTGCTCCACAAAGCTGGCGTCATTTTAAGCAAAAGTGAGCAAACAATGACACAGTAAAATACAGTGAATTTCCAACAATTCTTGAATTGTGTAAAAGTCGACTTATTCATCTTCCATCATTAACACATGTAATATGCTCACAACACATGCAGGACTTAAAAGTAAGATGGATCACCACCCTCTTCGTTGATTGCAGGATGCAGCTGATCGGTTATGTGTGGGTGTAATTATTTAACAAGAAAATATTATAATTTGAACTTCAAATTGCATCGTGGTAGAAACAAGCATATGAACAAAGTAGATTGTGAGGAATGCACATGTTGTTAGAATTTGATATTATAAGGAAGATTGTAACATCCACTTCAACAGAGAGGAATTAAGAAATTTTAAGATATGGCAAAAATGGGATCATGCAAAACTGCAGCAAAGTTTTTTGAAAAATGCATTTTCCGGTTATTCCTTCTCAGTGCCATTATGCCATAAGAAATTTTAAGAGATGGCAAAAATGGGATCATGCAAAACTGCAGCAAAGTTTTTTGAAATATGCATTTTCCGGTTATTCCTTCTCAGTGCCATTATGCCATGGCACCAAAAAAATCAAATTTTAACTATGCTTTCACTGACGCATTATCTTTGTGATGACTGACGCATCGTCTTTTTTATCACTGACGCATTATCTTTGTGATGACTGACGCATCGTCTTTTTTATCACTGACGCATCTTTTAATGTATCTAATATGGATCACTGACACATCATCTTTTAACGTATCTAATATGGATTACTGCCGCATCATCATTTTGAGTGTGAGGCCACATCCCGTGGCGGAAAGAGGCAACCTTCCTAGTTTCTCAATACCTTCTGCAAACATCACCCCCATTCCCATGAAGAAATGGGCCTCCAAATGGCAATGGAAAACCCACACTCCTGGATTGTCTGCCTTGAACCGCAGAGCTGTCCATCCGTACGGAAACAGAGCCAGCGTGTTACGAAGAGGAGGATTCACCAAGTTGTATTTCTTGGGATCTTCTAGAGGATTGAACACGCCATCACCGTAACCCAGAACCCAAAAATCGTGACCGTGCAGGTGCCATGGATGGATCTCCGAGTTATTTACAGTCAGTGTGTTTGTATTCTGGAGAATCACATCTACCACAGAGTTCAGCGCAAATACGTACACGCCATTCCCTTCAGCCGTATTAGGTTTGGGGGGAGGAACATAAATGTTGTAGTCTCGAGCGTGGTAGGTGTCCGGAGGGGGCGTGGGGTCATAGGCGCCTTGGATTTTGTATTTCATGGCAGCAAGGTATGGAGTGGGAGGAGTAACCAGAGAGATGTTGTTGACGGCCCATTTTACAAATCCATTGATCTTGTTCTGGGTGTTCAGTAAGATCAACTGTCTGGTAGAATTCATGGGAGGAGGCTCTTCATGTCCGCGGAGGGCCAGGAATTTCTTGGCAAAGTTTTTACTATAGGTAAAGTCGTTCCAGAGAGGGCTTGGAGGGATCGGGGTGGTGCGCCGATTAGTGGAGGGATTGGGGAGGTAGTTGAGGATGGCGAGGCCCGTGGGCCTCTTTGCTTGCCGCCCTCTCACATTAACAGCTGCCCAATAGTTTTTTGAGGGATCCTGATCTGTCCTTATCAAAACTGAATACGATTCTCCGGAATACACGTCCAGATTCCGCACCGCCATTGGTTCCACGTAGTGCCCGTCGGCCTCAACAACGGTCATGTTGTGTCCCTGAAAAACATATAAGAACGAATAATTAGTGTTGGAATTTTCAGAATTCCAGAATAATAAAGCTGCCTCTTCTAACACAGAGAAAATATTAAAAATTTGCACTCACAGTAACAGAATTTTCTCATAAAAAAAATTCTATTAAAAAAAACTTGTTACAATTCTTCTTCCTCACTCAGAGGGATTACAACTGTTGCTGGACTGCTTCTAAGCACAGTTCCGAATCAACAAAAAAAACTTCTCTGTTTCATACAGAAAATAAACTCTGCTGTGAATTTCAAATTCACTGTCTCTGTCTATTAAAAATAAACAGCTCTCTGTTTTTTACAAAAATATACTCTGCTGTGTATATTTTTAATTCTGCTCTCACTGTGTTTTTAACAATTGCACTGTTGTGCATTCAACAACAACTCTGTCTATATAAAAAAATTACACTACGTCTCTGTTCTATTATATAGACAAAATATCTAAATTCAATTAATGTGATTTGTTGACAAAAATCACAAAATTCTACCGCTTGAAAAATATCATTAATGGTGCCTTAAATTTCTGTCAGCACCGCATAAAAAAAATTTATGCCAAATTTGAATCGTGGCAGAATTTGAATTTCCCGCGGCGGTGGTGGTTTGGTAGCGGACTGGCGGCGCGCTGTACACATGTGGCGGAGCCACCACAGCCTTGGTGGTTGCGGGGGGTATGGTTTTGGCCGTACCCATCGGATGGGTGACCCCCCGCACTAAATCTCAACCGCACATCTTGGGTCAACGCCCATCCAACCAGTCAACTGCGGGGGGTAGCAAATTGTTAACGGTCGAGCAGGTCGACCCCCCGCAAACCGTCAATCTTCCTCAACGTGCTGTCGCGTTAATCCTCTCCGCCATCAACCTTGCTGTTCGTCCAACCTGCGCGCTGTGCTGATTTGTTTCCGCCTGCAACCCGATCGCCATGCTGTCTGCTGCTTTGATCGAGCGAGTGGAAATTAAATTCCAACACTCCCCCTTAATTTCCACTGCTGGGTTTTCTTGCATACCCAAGCATTTTCTGAAGTGTTCAAAGCTTTTCTGCGCTAGTGGCTTTGTGAGGATATCTGCAAATTGATCCTCCATTCTACAATGCTGCAAAACGATTTCTCCATTGGTAACCAATTCACGTATGAAGTGAAATTTGGTATCAATGTGTTTAGTCCTCTTATGAAAAACAGAATTCTTAGACAATGCAATAGCTGAGCTATTGTCACAAAATATCACTGTCCCTTTTACCTGTTCTTGACATAAGCTTCTCAACATTTTCCGCATCCAAACTGCTTGACACGCTGCTGCTGTAGCTGCCACATACTCTGCTTCTGCCGTAGACAACGCTACAATGGGTTGTTTCTTAGAAGCCCATGAAATGGCTCCTGAAGCCATGTGAAAAACATAACCGGAAGTGCTCTTCCGATCATCAACACTTCCAGCCCAATCACTGTCCGTGTATCCAACTAAATCTGAATGTTCTGAAGTAGTATAAAAAATACCAAAATTTTTAGTACCTTTAACATACCTCAAAATCCTTTTTGCTGCTTGCCAATGTGCATCCTTTGGCTTTTCCATGAACCTGGAAATCAAACTAACAGCATGCATTATGTCCGGCCTAGTTGCAGTCAAATACATAAGGCTGCCAACTATGCTCTTGTATAAACTAGGATCAAAATCCTTACTGCTGTCCTCTCTGCTGAGCTTTAAACCCATCACTGTGGGAGTGATTGCTGCTTTGCTTTCCTGCATGTTAAATCTTTCAAGTACCTCATTAACATACTTTTCCTGTGAGATGAAAATACCATTTTCATCTTGTTCTACTTCTATTCCCAAGAAGTATTTCAACAAACCCATATCAGTCATTTCAAATTCTTCCTTCATGACTGTTTTGAAATGTTCAATAAGGCAATCATCATTACCTGTAAAGATAACATCATCAACATATAAGACTACAATCAAAATTTTACCGTCTTGTTCTTTGATGTAGAGGGTGGGTTCTCCCTCACACTTCTCAAAACAATTTTCTAGTAGATATGAATCTATCCTACTGTACCACGCTCTTGGCGCTTGCTTCAGCCCATAAAGAGCTTTCTTCAACTTGCATACTTTGTGCTCTTGGCCTTTCTTCTCATAGCCGAGAGGTTGATCAATGTAAACCTCTTCCATTAACACTCCATTCAGGAATGCTGATTTTACGTCCATTTGGTAAAATTTCCATTTGTTTTGTGCTGCTATAGACAACACTGCTCTCACGGTTTCCATTCTTGCAACCGGTGCGAAAGTCTCCTCATAATCTATGCCATGCTTCTGCTTATACCCTTTGACGACAAGCCTTGCCTTGTGTCTCTCTATCTTGCCTTCAGCATTACTCTTGGTCTTGTAGACCCATTTAACACCAATGACATCTTTACCTTTTGGGAGTTCAACCAAATCCCAAGTTTTGTTCCTCTCTATGGCATTAAGTTCCTCATCCATAGCTTCTATCCATTTCCTATCCTTGATGGCTTCTTCGAAATGAACAGGATCATCAACATGACAATATAAAGCAAACAAAGAATTGATACCTTCATTTGTTATATCTTGTTCATAAATCTCTTTCAAACTTCTAAATTTCTTACCTCTTTCAGTAGGTGTACAAGTACTTGAAGAAGCACTTGAATTTCCTCCTTGCGGTGTGCTTGGAGAAGCACTTTCATTTCTCCTCAAAGGTGTGCTTTGCGGTGTTGGTGTTGCTGTTTGGGGATGTATTTCAGCCACCTCATCATCATTCTCATCATGAGATAAACAGTGTTTAACATTCACTGTTTTCTCTATGCTTCCATCCCAAGCTTCCTCTTCAATGAACTGAACATCTCTGCTCACAAGAAACTTCTTGGTGGATGGGTTATATAACCTGTATGCCTTGGATTCCTCACTGTATCCAATGAAAATACACTTCTCCCCCTTGCTGTCCAACTTCTTTCTTAGCTGATCCGGAATGTGTGCATAAGCCACACATCCGAAAACCTTCATGTGTGTGACACTTTGCCTTGTGCCACTCCATGCCTCTTCCGGCACTTTGTTCATGATTGCTTTTGTAGGACACCTGTTCAAGATGTAAGCTGCACAATGTACAGCTTCAGCCCAATAATCATTAGGCAAATGCTTTGCCTTTAACATACTCCTCGCCATGTCCATTATGGTTCGGTTTTTCCTTTCGGCCACTCCATTTTGCTGCGGAGTATATCTAGTTGTAAACTGTTTATGAATACCATTTTCTCTACAAAACCGTAGAAAATATTTAGATATATACTCACCTCCTCTATCAGTCCTTAAGACTTTGATATGCAGCCCACTCTGGTTCTCAACAAGTGCTTTGAAATTGCAAATTTTTTCAAACACTTCACTTTTGTTTTTCAAAAAGTAAACCCAAGTTTTTCTTGTAAAATCATCTATGAATGTTAACACATAGTGGCTGCTTGCAAGTGATGGAGTTTGCATCGGTCCACATACATCTGAGTGGACAATCTCTAAGGGTGCTTTTGCCCTTATGCTTTTCCCGGAAGGAAAACTTTCTCTGTGTTGTTTCCCAAGAATACAACCTTCTCAAAGGCTGTCCGGTTTCTCTATCAACGGTAAACCACTTACCATTCCTTTTCTGTTCAACAAATTAAGACCTCCAAAGTTGAGATGACCAAATCTCAAGTGCCATAACCAATTATCATCTTTTGGTTCGCTTTGGTAAGTCTCTTGTGCAACTGCTGCTTTCTCTTCACCATTTTTCAAGTCTGCTCTCATTCTGAGAGGGAACATCCTGTTCCTTGTCATCTTCACTTCAGCAATACATGCTTTGCTGGGTGGTTTATCCATGATGGTACAAACATCATTATCAAAGAAAACATTATATCCCTTATGAACAAGTTGTCCAATACTTAAGAGATTACACTTCATTCCTGGAACATAATAAACATCTGCTATGGTTTTCTTTGCTCCTAATCTTGTTAGAACATTTACATCTCCTTTTCCCATAACAGATACTTTGCTATCAGTTCCTAGTGTGACTTGTGACTGCACACTTTCATCTAACATAGAAAACATTGCTAAGTTTCCTGTCATATGGTTACTACAACCTGAGTCTAGAAACCATAAGTCATCACTCTTTTCTTCAGCCATATTACAAGCTAAAAACAAATTGCTTTGACTATTGTTTTCTTTTGTGAAATTTGCACTAGTTCCACTTCTCATATCTTGTTTCTTCTTTCTACATTCATTAGCATAATGACCATATTTCTTACAATTGTAACATTGAACATTGGATTTATCATACCTTTGTCCTTGATCATTCTGCTGTCCACTTTGCTGGCTGCCTTGGCCTTGATGCTGATTTGGATTGCTGCCCCTTCCTTGAGCATTTGATGGACTGTTCCTTCCACCTCTATTCTGGCTTCTGCCTCTTCCTCTTCCTTTGCCTTGCCCTCTTCCTCTTCCGAAAGACATCTGGGCCTTAAAGGCTTGCTCAAGAGATGAGTTTTCACTCCTACTCAATCTATGTTCATGGGTAATCAGTGATGCATGTAATTCATCCACTGAAAACTTTGTGAGATCTCTTGTCTCTTCTATGGTGGTGACAATTACATCGAATCTTGAGGGTAAACTTCTCAAGAGTTTTTCCACAATCCTCTTGTCCTCAAGAGTCTCTCCATGATATCTGATTTGTGTGACCATTCCAATCACATGAGTGAAGAATGAGTCAATGTTATCTGACTCCTTCATACAGAGAGTCTCAAAGTCTCTCCTCAGCAACTGAAGTTTTGCTGTCTTCACTTTCTCCATTCCCTGATAAGCTGTCTTGAGAGTTTCCCATGCTTCACTGGATTTCTTGGCTGCTGCTATCCTTGGAAACACACTCTCATGCACTGCTTGATACAAGAAGAAAAGAGCCTTGGCAATTTCTCTTCTTATTGTTCTTCAACTGTTCTCTCCCTGCTTGATTTAACATAAAAAACTCTGCATCATCTTTTGGCTCTTCAAAGCCATCCTCAATTAATTCCCATAACTCTTGGGAGACAAATAAAGCCCTCATAGTTATTGACCAGTAGTCATAATTCTTTCCATTGAATTGTGGGAGATGGACACTTCCCAAACTCATACCTGTGCTGCCTCCATCCATTCTGCACTCTAACTATGATAAAAAACACTTGACTGTGTGTTTTAATTTACTAACTATACTGCAACAGTAACATAGAATTATATAGAGAAATACCTTCGAATTCTTCTTGTCTGAACCTTCACTCTGCTGGAGAGGCTGCTGCAAAAACGAACTATGTTCCTTCAACGTATTTGATCTTCAAATAGCCTGGATTGGCTCCGATACCATGTTGGAATTTTCAGAATTCCAAAATAATAAAACTGCCTCTTCTAACACAGAGAAAATATTAAAAATTTGCACTCACAGTAACAGAATTTTCTCATAAAAAAAATTCTATTAAAAAAAACTTGTTACAATTCTTCTTCCTCACTCAGAGGGATTACAACTGTTGCTGGACTGCTTCTAAGCACAGTTCCGAATCAACAAAAAAAACTTCTCTGTTTCATACAGAAAATAAACTCTGCTGTGAATTTCAAATTCACTGTCTCTGTCTATTAAAAATAAACAGCTCTCTGTTTTTTACAAAAATATACTCTGCTGTGTATATTTTTAATTCTGCTCTCACTGTGTTTTTAACAATTGCACTGTTGTGCATTCAACAACAACTCTGTCTATATAAAAAAATTACACTACGTCTCTGTTCTATTATATAGACAAAATATCTAAATTCAATTAATGTGATTTGTTGACAAAAATCACAAAATTTTCACGTTGAAAAATATCATTAATGATGTCAAATTTCACAAGACCGTATAAAAAATTTATGCCAAATTTGAATCGTGGCAGAATTTGAATTTCCCGCGGCGGTGGTGGTTTGGTAGCGGACTGGCGGCGCGCTGTACACATGCGGCGGAGCCACCACAGCCTTGGTGGTTGCGGGGGGTATGGTTTTGGCCGTACCCATCGGATGGGTGACCCCCCGCACTAAATCTCAACCGCACATCTTGGGTCAACGCCCATCCAACCAGTCAACTGCGGGGGGTAGCAAATTGTTAACGGTCGAGCAGGTCGACCCCCCGCAAACCGTCGATCTTCCTCAACGTGCTGTCGCGTTAATCCTCTCCGCCATCAACCTTGCTGTTCGTCCAACCTGCGCGCTGTGCTGATTTGTTGCCGCCTGCAACCCGATCGCCATGCTGTCTGCTGCTTTGATCGAGCGAGTGGAAATTAAATTCCAACAGGGGGAAGCATGTTCTAATAACAGGAGGGTTCAGTGGTATTGGCCTTGCTATTGCCAAAGAGGCTCTATCTCAACGAGCTTTCGTTACTCTGATAGCCAGAAGCTCTGCCAAACTTAAGAAGGCCATAGACAAGTTGGTCCATAATAAAACTATCAGTGCTGATAGAATATTCACAAAGGTACATGGATATGTTTTTCTCATTATCTTCACCTTTAGGTCAATATATTTGGAATCTACAATCCAATCCAGTTAAGTTCAGCTTTTTAAGTTATAATTTTTTTTTGCAGATAGCTATGTTTTTCTATTATTTTCTATTACTAAAGTAGAGTTAGTTGAATATCTTTAAAATCTAGTTAGTTGAATATTTTTAAAATAACGCTATATAAGTACATGATCATCATTACATTCTCTGCTGTAAAGACAGCAAGAAAAACGACATTCCCAAATACAATAAAAAATCCTCCAGATGAAAAGATATTCAACATACATGGCAAGCAGAAATACGGGTGGAAAATCCAGACCCAAACTATTCTTCAGAGCATCCTGTATCATTAATGTACATGCATAAATAATACATAAGCAGCAAAGTCATGGCAAAGAGGACAAAAGGAGGATGCGTAGAACAGAAAAACATTCAAAAAAATGATCGAAAAGCAGCAACCATGATACATATGAGACAATCCCACATGTACAGTCACCAGCATCAGGCTCGCTTGAAAACCCGGAGATCACGAGCAGAGATGATAAAAAGGCAATATACATATGTGCATACAAGGCTGTGAAAACTGGAAAGCAGGCTCGCTTGATAGATGATCAGCTACCAAAATCCGCACGAACAGAGAAAGGTAGCAGGCGTGATTGAGATGTAGTCGCTTGATACATAAAGTACCTCCCATGTCCCGCTCGCTTGATGAAACACAATCCGTATAGAAAAAAACAACCGGGCCATCGAGCATACCAAACAAAACAGTAACAGCAAGGTACATTGACTTGGATCATTGACCATGCTCAATAATGACCACCTCGCAATTCAACAGGCTCGCTTGTGTAGAGATATGTAGATGTACATCTGTCAAAGTAGATTCGGAGCATCCAGCCATGAACCATGGCCAACATACCAAAAGGAACTGTATAGACGGAGAATTGCAGAATGAAGAAAATATAGCCGATAAACTATAAGCATAAAACATAATGAAAAAGGAAAACATTAAGATAAGATAACAAGAATCAGCAACCGGATGTATGTGTCATGGGATTGGTAGCGTCGAAGTCCTGATCTGTACTCCATCTTTGTACTGAAGAAAATACATCTGTCCAAAATTTGCAGATACCTTTTTTTAAAGACCATTCGCTCTAGTATTATTCTCTCTATAAATATTATTCTCTCTATAAATATGACTTATAGGAGGATTTTTTAAGTTCTGCCCCATGCGAAGAGTCCTCTGCATCCATCCCGGCAGGGTCCCTATAGTGAGAACATGTCTGCCGTATATCCAATCAATAACCACCTTAGAGTCACCATAGAAGTTTGGATTCTGTATTTGGAGATTTGATGCAACCAGAAGGCTACCCCAAAGCACCATGATTTCTGCCTTATTATTTGTACCAGGACCCCATTCCAATATATATGAATTCTCTCTCGTTAGGACATTTTAATCCATACACCACAACCCATGATACCTGCCTCAAATGCCCCATCAAAATAAATAGCAGGGAGATGAATCTCATGGGGTCTACAATCCAATCAAGTTCAGCTTTTCATTTTATTTTTTTTTAGACAGTAGATGTGGAGACCTATTGATGTGGTTGTTTGCAATGCTAGGTGGGCGAAAGTTGGATTTATAGATGAAATTCCCATTAAAGATTTGCATGAGACCATTAACACAAATTTATCAGGCATGGTAAACACTCTGCATGTTGCTCTTCGCTTGATGAAGCATCGCACAGTCCAAGTCCAAACCCATGCCCGACCTCCCATGTCTGTTTTTCTCGTCAATTCTTTGGCTGGTCTGGTATGATTCATCAAATTGTTTTTTCGGTTGCAGAGGGTTTTCATTTTTTGTGATTAGGGTTTCAGAGTAAAGTTGATTTCCTATTAGATTAACTCTAGGTTCTTGTGGCAATGGTTTCACCAATGTATGTGTTTTGCAGTACTGGCAATATGGGAACCCTGTTTATACTGCAACCAAACATGGCGTGAAAGGGCTTGCGGAGGCTCTTGGACTGGAGTTGATGCCTTATAACATCGGAGTGAGTGTTGCTTTCCCGGGATATGTGGAGACACCAATGCTGGATGACTGTAAGCAATCTACACCTCATAGGCCACTATGCATTTACATAGAAATTTCATTTGCTATTAACCTCACATATTTGGTTCCTTCAAAAACCCTTAAAACTAAAATTCCCAAAAGGCTTAAACTAATTAAGTTCTATAGAAATAGAGAAAGTAAAGGGGTTTTGCTATTCCATTATTAGTGATTTTCTTAAAAAGGGTTTAGAATTAGAGGGTAATTAAAGAATAAAGTTGATGATATAAAGGCTGAATTTCACATCATCATTCTATCATAATTACCTATGGATTTTATTTTATTAATTAAAAATAATTTTTTATCATTATTTTATTAATTAAAATTAAAATAAATTATTCATAATTATCTATATCAAATTTTACATACATATTTTATATGAGATCTTTATGAACTTGTGAAAAATACATTTTTTAATCTATAATAATTTTATTCAAATATATAATTTATGTAAATTTTTATGTCAATTATTTTATATAATATTATAATTAAATTTTAAAAACCAAATTTAAATTATCTTTTTCCTTTATAAAATTGAATTTTATAAATAAAGTTTATAAACGGAAACTCTTAAATATTTGAAAAGAATTCATATTATTTATTTACCTCACTAACTCTCCAAATCAATTTATTAAAATTCATTTTAATATGAAAAAATGCACTTCCTTACTTAAAACTTTTCTATTTTAAGTATTAAAAAAACCACTTTGTTTATTATTATATATAAAACCTTTATTTTACTCATCAAATCAATTTATTAAAATTTATTTTAATATGAAAAAATCCACTTTCTTACATAAAATCTCTCTATTTTAACTATTATAAAAAAACACTTGTTTACTATTATATATAAAACCTTTATTTTACTCACCAAATAAATTTATTAAAATTTATCTTAATATGGAAAAATGCACTTTCTTACATAAAACCTCTCTATTTTAACTATTAAAAAAACCACTTTGTTTACTATTATATATAAAACCATTATTTTTTATTTTTTAATGCACTTTGTTAATTAAAAACCATTTTGTTTACTATTATATATAAAACTTCTATTTTAATTTTTTTAATGCACTTTGTTAATTAGCTTACTTTAGAGTGTCATTTTGCCTTATTAAGTTCAAGTTTGTTTAAAACAAAGTGACAAGTTTACTTCCAAAAAGATTACCAATCATCCTACAATGTGAGTAAAATAGAAATGAAAATTTTCTTAAAATATAGATGAAAAACTCTAAGTTATTTTTTTTAATTATTTAAATAAAATAAAATTTTCATGTGAATTAGAAATATTTATAAATAATAAATTTTACATTTAGAAAAATAAAATTTAATTTTTAAAATAAAAATATTTATAAAAAAATTTCATATTTAGTTAATGAAATATGGTTAAGGAGATTGAATTTTGGGTCACTTGAATTAAATTATAAGGAATATTAATGGTAATGTAAAATATTACCATTAATATTTTACAAATTATTTATAAATTTAAATAAAAACAATATTATATAATAAAATTATACATTTTGTAAATATAATAAAATAAAATAAAATAAAAATTAATATTATTTTAAAACTATAATATTAAAATGTATTAAAAATAACAATTTTTTATCTTAATTTCAAAGGAATAATTATATATACCTTTAAAACATTGAACGAGTGATAAAATTTTTAATTGAAAAAAAAAATTAAAAAGTTACAAAACTATTTTAATATTTGCTACCATAAGTAAATAAGGCTCGTGGCTATGGCTATAGAACACCTTATTTCGTAGTTATAGAACACCTTAGTTTGAAATAACAAAGTTTATATAAACATTTAATCATTTCTTATAACTATGTTGGATACGAAATTCTAACAAGTTTTAACATCATATAAATTATTTTAAAGTATTTTTATTTCTTTGGCTAGCTAACAATGTTTTATATAAAGTACCATGTAAAAAAATAATTCAATATGTAAAAAATCATTATTTCAAAACAAATTCAAACTTGTATATAGCTAAGCCACGCCAAGTACTAAATGACTTCTCACACACTAAAAATTAATCAATAAATTAACAAACCTGTATCCCATATATCAAAAATTATTATACCAAGATGATCAAAATTACCTTAAACTTGTACCTAGTCAAACCACACCAAATACTATATAACCTCTCACACATTATAAATTAATCATTAACCTGACAAATCTGAACCATCTTCACCAATAAACCAATAGTCAATTAACTTTTTCATCTTCACCAATACACCAATAGTCAATTAACTTTTTCATTTCATCTTCACCAATAGTCAATTAACTTTTTCAGTGTATCACTATCTAAACAACATTCCCATTCACTTATTTTTCTTTTATAAACCAAATGTATCTTAACTCTAATTTTAATGTATCTTAACTCTAATTTTACTTAAAAGTTCAACTATACATGAATTTGATTCTCCATTCCATACCATATATATTGAGAGACACTGAAACAAAGCTATGACATAGGAGTACACACCATATCCATATATCTGTATTTTTTTTGAAATCTTTAATCTCAAATTATACATGGCAGGTGGTATAGAGACTCATCCAGAGATATTTAATATGTCAAAGTTAATTGGACTGTACAACCGCAGCCAAGCCGAGACATCGGAAAACGTTGTAGAGTATATATTGGAAGCAGCAAATAATGGAACCTTTTTGGTTACATCTCAGATTGTTGGCCTTATGCTATCAACATTGTCACGTGGATTTATACCTGTTGATTCAGTTGGGAGGGCTTTCATAGAACTGATTTTGTATATACCTTTCAGGATTTTTAGCTGTCTGGCTGCCATTTACTTTGAAGTTGCTCGACATGCCCTCAAATAAAGAACTCTGCTACCTTACCCAAACTTGTTTGACTTAATAAAGGGATCTGCTACCTTAACCAAAGTTGTTTGACTTTATGGTAAGTTAATGTAATGGCATGAGTGTTAGAAATATGTTGGAATTTCTGATAATTCTAGAACAATATAGAGAGAATAATACTCTCCTTCTAACACAGAGAATAAATGACAGCGATTTGCAGAATAAAAATTTTCTTTCTATTTCATCAACAGAACTAAAACTATTACAAATTTCTTCCTATGTGGAGGGATTCACAAAACACTTGACTGCTACAAACGCAGTGCACTCAAAATTACTTCTATCGCTCTCTCAAAAAACAAAATGCACAAAACAGTGCTATGTTGGTCTCACTGTGTTTTCTCTGCCTGCGAGCTATTTCTCAAATACACAGCGATACAAAAAAATACAATCATTATCACAATACTACAGGCCTTTCACTTTTATATGGCGTGACTGAAATAAAAACATAAAACAAATTACAAAGAAATACATTGCCAAACATAAAAACTTAACATAAGCGCGACGTATGAGTGGGGACCACTTCGCAGTCGGTAATAGACAATACAACTATGCGCTTAAAACAAAAACACTTGTTAATTCTGTTGCTGCGATTTGCGATTGCAATTGTGATCGCATCACATCGCGATTCTGTACATCAACAAGACACTGTAAGTAAAACTTGTGATTCCGATTGGCATTGAAGTGGTGGGGACCACTATCACGTGTCTCATTCAAAACTTAATGAACTTTTTCATTTAAACACATTTTCTTCAATTTCGGTTATTGAGGACTTAAAAGCCCGAAATGACTGTCTTAAATAAAACTTTGTTCTTACGTGATTTTAACCACGAAAGTCTTCATTCTCTGCAAAAACGGCTACGCCCATCAAACATTAACTTCATCTCTGCAAACTCAGTTGTGGCCATAAACAATTAAATTCATCCTTACGATTTTCTCATTCTTCTTTGAATGCGCGGTACTATACACGCAACCTCTTCTGTTGCCCCTATACTCTATTTCTTCCTGCTCGGGGCATGCAGGTGACTTTAATATTTCAACACTCCCCCTTAAAGTCATCTATTGTGTTATCAGTCATACCCAAGTATTTTCTTAAAAATTCAAAGGTCTTCTGCCCTAATGGCTTTGTCAAAATATCTGCAAATTGCTTCTCTGTTCTACAATGCTGTAAAACAATTTCTCCATTGCTCACTAATTCTCTGATGTAGTGATACTTGGCATCAATGTTTTGCGTTCACTTGTGAAACACTGAATTATTTGACAATGCAATAGCTGAGCTATTGTCACAATAAATCATTGTCCCTTTTACCTGTTCTTGGCATAAACTTCTCAACATTCTTCTCATCCAAATTGCTTGACATGCTGCTGCTGTAGCTGCCACATATTCTGCCTCTGCTATAGATAATGCTACAATCGGTTGTTTCTTAGAAGCCCATGAAATGGCTCCTGAACCCATGTGAAAAACATAACCGGAAGTGCTCTTCCGATCATCTACACTTCCAGCCCAATCATTGTCAGTGTATCCAACTAAATCTGAACATTTTGAAGCAGTATATAAAATACCAAACCTTTTAGTTCGTTTGACATACCTCAGAATTCTTTTTGTTGCCTGCCAATGTGCTTCCTTTGACTTTTCCATGAATCTGGAAATCGAACTAACATCATGCATAATATCTGGCCTAGTTGCAGTTAAATACATGAGGCTGCCAACTATGCTTTTATACAAACTTGGATCAAAATCCTTGCTGTTATCATTTTTACTCAACTTCAATCCCATTACTGTGGGAGTAATTGCAGCTTTGCACTCCTGCATATTAAATCTTTCTAAAACTTGATTCACATACTTTTCTTGAGCTATAAAAATCCCTTTTTCACTTTTCTCTACTTCTGTTCCTAAGAAGTATCTCAGCAAACCCATGTCAGTCATTTCAAATTCTTCTTTCATGATTGTTTTAAATTTTTCAACAAGGTAATCATCATTACCTATAAATATTAGATCATCAACATATAACACAACAATGAGCATTTTACCATCCTTTTCATTGATGTACAATGTGGGTTCTCCATCACATTTCTCAAACCCATTTTCTAGTAGATAGGAATCTATCCTACTGTACCATGCTCTTGATGCTTGCTTCAGCCCATAAAGAGCTTTCTTTAACTTGCACACTTTGTGTTCTTGGCCTTTCTTCTCATAGCCGAGAGGTTGTTCAACATATACCTCTTCCATTAAACCTCCATTTAAAAATGCGGATTTTACATCCATCTGATATACTTTCCATTTGTTTTGTACTGCTATGGACAGCATTGCTCTCACTGTCTCCATTCTTGCAACTGGTGCAAAAGTTTCCTCATAGTCTCTTCCATGTTGCTGCTTATATCCCTTGACAACAAGTCTAGCCTTGTGTCTTTCTATCTTACCTGCAACATTACTCTTGGTCTTATAGACGCATTTTACTCCAATGACTTCTTTACCTTTTGGGAGATCAAACAACTCCCATGTTTTGTTCTTCTCTATGGCATTAATTTCTTCATCCATAGCTTCTATCCATTTTCTATCTTTTATTGCATCTTCAAAATGAATAGGATCATCAACTTGACAATATAAAGCAAACAAAGAATTGATACCTTCATTTGCTGCCTCTTGTGCATAAATGTCATTCAAATTTCTGAACTTCTTACCTCTTTCATTAGGTGTACAAATATTTGAAGAAGCACTTGAATTTCCTCCATGTGGTGCGCTTGGAGAAGCACTCCCATTTCTTCTCAAGGGTGTTCTCGTTGCTGCTTGAGGTGTCCCTTGCCATCCTTGTGTTGGTGGAGGTTGTGCTACCGATGAGGTGTTATTTTCAATCACATCTTCATCATCTTCATCATGAGATAAACAACTTTTAACATTAACTGTTTTCTCAATACTTCCATCCCATGCTTCCTCTTCAATAAATTGTACATCTCTGCTTATCACAAACTTCTTTGAGGATGGGTTATACAATTTGTATCCTTTGATATCTTCACAATATCCAAGGAAGATGTACTTCTCCCCCTTACTATCCAACTTCTTCCTCAACTTGTCTGGAATGTGTGAATATGCCACACATCCAAAAACTCTCATGTGGGTGACTCCCTATTTTCTGCCACTCCACGCTTCTTCTGGAACTCTGTTCATTACAGCTTTTGTAGGGCATCTATTTAAAATATACACAGCACAGTTTGTTGCTTCTGCACAGTACTCATTTGGCAGGTGTTTTGCTTTCAACATACTTCTCACCATTTCCATTATGGTTCGATTCTTTCTTTCAGCAACCCCATTCTGTTGCGGTGTGTACCTTGTGGTAAACTGCTTGTGTATGCCATCCTCTCTGTAGAAACATAGAAATTCCTTTGATATATATTCTTCTCCTCTATCAGTTCTGAGGACTTTTATATGTAGCTCGCTCTATTTCTCTACAAGAGATTTAAAATGGAAAATTTTCTGAAAGACTTCACTCTTATATTTCAAGAAATAAACCCACAAATTCCTTATGAAATCATCTATGAAGGTAACATGTAATTTATGCCTGAAACTGATGTTGTTTGCATCGGCCCACATAAATCTGAGTGAATGATTTCTAAGGGTGCTTTCACCCTTATGCTTTTCCATGATGGAAAATTTTGTCTGTGTTGCTTTCCCAAGATACAGCCTTCACATAGGCTATTAGGCTTCTCAATCAATGGTAAAACTGTTGAATCTTTAATTAAACTGAGAGGGGGGGGGGTGAATCAGTTTAATACATACATAAGCCTTTCCTAATTTTCACTAAAATTATTTACAGCGTAATATGTGAACAGTCTTATTTGCAGCCAATATTAATTTATTGCGACACCATACTTATGTTGAAAGCAGCAAGCAATTAAGCAGATTGAAATAATCACATCAACACATAAGAAGCACACATAGAGACAGCAGATGTAAGTGGAAACCCATAAAGGGAGAAAACCACATCTTATTATTGTTGTGATGCAAAGGCAAGCTCCAACTCCCTCTCACCATTGTTTTCTGTAGGCACCAACCTACAGGAGGCTCTATCCTCAATTCTGCAAGCTACAACTTGCAAGGAAGCACCAACTCCCTTCAATTTTCTGCAGGCACCAACCTACAGGAGGCTCCAACCTCAGTCAGCTACAACTAAAAGCTATCAAGCTGCAACTTGATAGGGAAGCTCCAACTTCCTCAATTTCTCAAACTGAATGTTTGTTGATTTACCTTAGATATCAGCTCTATTCTGTAGCTTCTCTTTCTGTTCTTCTTCTCTTAATCTTCTCTTCTTTATTCTTCTATATTCTGCATTCTCTATATATATGCTCTCTCCCTTACTCTCTAAGTCTCTCTAACCTTCTCTCTGCATATCAAGATGATATTATTTATAGATTTCCTCACATGACTGTTTGTATTCTACTTGGAATTCAAAATGGACAGTCATGTCTCTTTGCCTTCTGCCTTCTCACACCTTTTATTTTCTTATTCAGGAAATATAACTGTAGGTATCAATTTAACATTACAGTGGGAATTTGTTCTCTCTCGGAGACTTGCCAATGCATCACAAACAATAAAAACAATTAAAACATTTACATTCGAATTACAATGTGAATTCCAGCTCACTCTTTCACCCTCTTGGCTAGTTGCGCATTTGTCTTTTCTTTGACTGTGTCTGTCTTTTCTGTGACTGTGTTTTACCAGTTGACTCTAAATCGAGCATTTTCCATCGCTTTTGTACTTAGCAAGTGTCTTGTTGATGTGGAAGTTCCGCAAGCAGAACGAACATATATCACAATCGTTGTATATTAATAATCGCCCTCCCGTTAAGCTGAGACATATACATACACCCCACGGACCACGCATGACGCGACACATCTTTAATACCACCGCAACAATGTTATATATATATATATATAACAGTGCCCTTTCATATATACATATAAGTAATTTCAACTCTCGGCATACATACAAACTTCCTTTTTAAATCAATTCTCAGCGTAATATAATGAAGATTTTTTTTAAACATATAAGAACTCCTTTTGGGCCCACTTGACACGCTTCCCGATGCAATGAGTCTGCTCCGATTGCAATTGATCGCAATCGCAACTTCAAATACTCTGATGCGATTGAGTCACTTATACCTTCTTTCGATTTCTCCGATTGCGATTGGGTTGTTCCGATGCGATCATGCCGGACTTCAAATATATATCATCCATCGTTTATATGCCCATCGGGTTGGGCTTCCAATCGCAATCGCAACTCTTATATTCTCCGATGCGATTGGCCACTGTTCATTGTATTTTTCCGATGCGATTGGGAAAGGACTTCAAACACGTTTGAATTATAATTCATACATCCATCGGGTCCGTAACTTCCAATCGCAATCGCAACTCTTTGTTGCATGTTCCGATGCTCTTATAATCTTCGATGTGATTAGGCCGGAATCCAAATATATATCAATCATCATTTATACGCCCATCGGGTCTGGGCTCTCAATCGGAATCGCAAGTCTTTGTTTATGTGATCCGCTGCCAACTTTTTCTCCAATGCGATTCATACGGGTCCCACCATATAAAACTTCGTTTGTTTAATAACAAGCGTTAAAGCCTTTGGTTCTTTTGATCTTACGGCAAAAGGTATAATACATATGCTATGGACCTTTATATATATATATATGACACATCATATGTATCTCACTGCACATATATATAAGCTTGCTTCCGCTTCGATCTTTAGTGAACCTTCCAGCGGGGGTAGCGATTCTCGGAATTTATGTGCCTTGCCGCTTGGTGTTAAGCGATTCTCGGAATTAGGTTTGTGTATATATATATGTGTTTATATATATACTTTGCCACTGGAGTTAAGCGATTCCCGGAATAGTATTTGTGTTATATTAAATGTATAACGCCGGTTGGAGTGTGCGATTCCCGGAATTTGGTTCTGCATTATATACGTAACGCCCAGCTTGGGGTATGATTCTTAGAATTTTATAATTGCTCTGCCTCTGCCTCTGCCTCTGCTACTTATGTTGCTCTGCCTCTTCCTCTGCCTCTTTGTTGCCTCCATTGTTGTCTCTGCTTCAGTGCTGCCTCCTTTGCCTGAGCGCTGCCTCCTTTGCCATCAATGACAAAATTTCCAACAATCTCCCCCTTTGGCATTGATGGCAATCCACTTTTCTCTATTTGCCTTTTCTTTCTCCTGTTGCTTGCTCTTCCTGTTTGCCTGCTCTTCCTCCTGTTGTTTGTTCTTCCTCCCCCTTTGACATCAATGGCAAAGGGTTGCTTTTTGCATTTCCTTTCTCTGAGTTACGTTTAGGTCCTCTTCTGCTGAATTTGTACCCTGCTGCTCCAGAGTGATGTATAAAACTTGTTGAGAGAACACTTTGATATAGTGAGCGGATATATATAGTGAGCCGATATATATTATCGAACTTGAGTATACGTTTTTTTTCTGTCTGATATAGTGAGCCGATATATATTATCAAACAGAGATGATGCATGTAACGATTAAAAGGTCCTTGTTACTTCTGAATGCTGATAATACTGAGATTATGCTGATAATATTGATGATGCTGATAATACTGATAATGCTGATCATGTGGACTTGTTTTATGCTTATCTTGTTGGCTGTTCTCCCCCTGGAATGATATCTTCGTTTTGTTCTCCCCCTGAGACTGTACTTTCTCTTCATATTAGAGAATAGTATCTATAGATACTACCCCTAGTCTGTCACTCAAGTTTTTGAATGGTTCTCTGGCAAGTGGTTTAGTAAATATATCTGCTATCTGTTCTTTCGTTGGTACATAGTCCAGTTTAACTATCTTCTGAGCCATTTGTTCTCAGAGAAAATGATACTTGATTAATATATGTTTAGTTTTTGAATGAAGCACGGGATTTTTATATATACTTATAGCACTTGTATTATCACATTTTATTGAGATAGGTTCATTAATGCTTACCTTCATGTCTTGAAGATCCTGCTTCATCCACATGACTTGTGTACAATAGGCTTCTGCTGCTATATATTCTGCTTCAGCTGTAGACAGAGAGATGGATGTTTGTTTCTTGCTTAACCATGCTACCAGACTTTCTCCTAGATAGAAAGCACCTCCACTTGTACTTTTCCTGTGATCAACACAGCTGGCCCAATCTGCATCTGTGTATGTTGTTAAAGTGAACCTTTTTCTTTTAGGATACCAAAGTCCATACTGTGTTGTTCCTTGTAGATATATGAGTATTCTTTTTACTACCAGAAGATGGTTTTGTTTAGGTGCTGCTTGATATCTTGCCACTAGTCCTACTGCTAGCATGATGTCTGGTCTAGATGTTGTCAAATACAACAAGCTTCCTATCATGGATTTGTAGAGTTTTTGATCTACATCTGCAGACCCATCATCAGCACATAGCTTGCATCCCGTGATCATGGGGGTTGTCACAGGTTTGCAGTCCTCCATCTTGAATTTTTTCAGAATTTCTTTTAAGTATTTTTCTTGAGAGATGAATGTGCCTGTGTTCTTTTGCTGAATTTGCAGTCCTAGGTAGAAGTTGAGCTCTCCAATCATCGACATTTCAAACTCTGTTTTCATTTCATCAGCAAACCCCTTTGCTAGTTCTTCTCTGTTGCTTCCAAACATAATGTCATCAACATATACTACAACAATCAAGAGTTCATTTTCATGGGCTTTTATGTATATATTGCTGTCTACTCCACCTCTTTTAAAACCCTGTTTTTGCAAATGTTTATCTAGTCTCGAGTACCAAGCATGAGGAGCCTGTTTCAGTCCATATAGGGCCTTCTTCAGTCTGCATACATAGCCTTCTTTGTCTGTCAATGATAAGCCTTCTGGTTGTTCCATGTATACTTCTTCTTCTAGATCTCCATTAAGAAAAGCAGACTTTACATCCATTTGATATACTTTGAAGTTTTGGTAGCATGCAAATGCCAGGAACATTCTGATAGCTTCCATTCTGGCTACAGGGGCAAATTTTTCATCGTAATCAAGTCCTTCAATTTGTGAGTATCCTTTGCAGACAAGTCTGGCTTTATTCCTGATTACCTGTCCTTCCTCATTCATTTTATTTTTGAATACCCATTTTGAGCCAATGATATTTTTCTCAATTGTTCTAGGAACTAGTTCCCAGGTATTGTTATTTTCAATTTGGTCCAATTCTTCATTCATTGCTTTTACCCAAGACTTTTCCTTTCTGGTTTCTTTGGCTCTATTTGTGACAGCATGGCTATGTATACTTCTTCAGTTTGTTCTGTTAGCTGCCTTCTTGTCTGGACCCCTGCTTTCTTATCTCCTATGATCTGATCTTTAGGATGATTCTTCTGACTGTATCTTGAAGGGGTTTTTGAGTTTAGTTCAGCATTTTCTGATGTTTGGCTTGTTTCTTCATCATCTTGGTCCTCTTCTTCATGATTTTCTGATGGACTGCAACAGTTTGTATCTCTTGTATTGTTTGGAAGTTCTTCATCAAATCTTACATCAATACTTTCTACAATTTTTCGAAGAGCCTTGTTGTAGCACCTGTATCCTTTGCTTTTGGAAGCATATCCTAGAAATATCCCTTCATCTGCTCTCGCATCAAATTTTCTGATATTTTCATCATTATTATTTATGTAACACTTGCTTCCAAAGATTCTGAAATGTTTGATTGAAGCTGGCTTTCCATGCCACAGTTCATAGGGAGTCTTGTCACTGCTTGGCCTTAGGTGAGCTTTATTAAGGATATGTACTGTTGTGTGCACTGCTTCTGCCCAGACGGTTTGAGAAATATTATTCTCTTGCATCATGGCTCTGGCAATTTGTTGAACAGATCTGTTTTGTCTTTCTGCAACTCCATTCTGCTGAGGTGTTCCTGCAATAGTAAACTGTTGTTTTATGCCATATTCATTGCATAGATTTGCAAAGTCATAATCTGTGAATTCACCTCCTCTGTCTAATCTGATTCATTTCAGCTTGCATCCTGTCTGATTTTCTGCTAATGCTTTAAATATTTTGAATTTGTCCAGAGCTTCTGATTTATTCTTGAGAAAAGTAACCCATGTCATTCTGGAGAAATAATCTATTATCAGCATGAAGTAGGATTCTCCACTTGGTGTTTTAGTTCTTGCAGGTCCACACAGATCCATATGCACAAGTTGAAGTGGTCTTCATGTTGATAACTCCTCTTTGGTCTTAAAGGATGTGCGAGTCTGTTTACCCAATTGACAAGATTTGCATATGGTATTAGATGGCTTCTTTATTTCTGGCATGTCTCTGACAGCTTTCTTCTTGCTTAGTCTGATGATGTGATCGAAGCTGAGATGTCCCAATATTTTATGCCATAACCATGACTCCTCAAGTTTGCTAAGATGGCATGCTTCATCTTCCTCTTTCACTATGTAAACATTGCTCTCTGTTCGATCTCCTTTGAGTAGAGTCTTACCTGTGGTGCTTGATCTGACTTCACAATCCTGTGCTCTAAAAATAACTTCACACCCTTTGTCACACATCTGAATAACACTCAGTAAATTTGCTTTCAGCCCATCTACAAATAATACATCTTGGGCCTTTCCTCTGCCATTGTCTATGCTGACTGATCCTTTTCCCTTGATCTTGCCTGATTTATCATTGCCAAAAGTAACATTGCCAGATTTCTTTTCATCAAGAGTTATAAACTTGCTTTTGTCTCCAGTCATGTGTTTTGAGCAGCCACTGTCCAGGTACCACTGGCTTTTCAGGTCTTGAGCAGTTAGAGCTAAATCACACTTATTCTCCTTCTTTATCCACTGGGGGCATCCTTTTGTTTGGTATCTTTTGTGACTTGATGAATCACAATCTTTCAGAGGACATTTGGAAGGTATATGTCCAACTTGATTGCATATACAGCATTTGATCATAGTTTTTGCATAATTGTGAGTATGAGCAAAATTTCTTTGATTCATAAGCCTCCTTGAGGTGTTGAACATCAATATTTGTCCATACTTTCTACATTCAATAATTTTATGGCCAAATTCCTTACAATAAAAACAATAACCATAGAAACTATTTGCATACTTGATGTAAGGTTGTTTCTTCCATTTGTTTGCTTGAGGCAGTCTCTTCAATATTTGCATCTTTTGTTGATTTGAATTGCTCCTCCTTGCATGGAAATATACAGCAATGTGTCCCAGCTTGTGGCAGATATAACAGGTGGCATTCTTCATAGGAGGGAAGAATCTCCTATGATGGCTTCCAAACTTGACATACTCAGGAGCATATGATCCTTTTTCTGTTGTCTTAGTGTTAACTTCATTTTTTGTTACTGGAGATTTCTTCTGATCTCTATCTTTCTTATGACAGGTTTCTTCTTTTGTGGGAATTGTTTGAGCTGCTTCATCTTCCTTCTTTGCTTTTATAAAGATAATCTCTCTGTCAACCTTTTCTTTGCCTTTACTTGATTCTCCTTCATAGCCTATTCCAGTTTTTATCACGGGAGATCTTTGAGCAACCAGAATTTCATTCAACTTGCTAGAGCTTGTAGTTTGGGGAGAATTTATAACCACTATCCTTTTTGCATCTTCTAATTTCTTCCTGAGACATACTACTTCTTCTTCCAGCTTCTCTTGTTCTCAAGTTTTATCCTTGATTTGCTGAAGTAACATATCTTCTATCTTCTTGGTTTCTTCAAGTTCTATCTTTAGCTGCTTGAGGACTTCTGAGTTTTGTTCTTCTCTTACATACTTGAGAAGAATGTCCTTTTGTTTTCTGCATTTCAATTTGAGTGTGTCAATCTCTTCCAAAGCACTTCTTAGCTCCCCCTCAAGGTCAACTTCCCCTTCTTCTTCTTCATCTTCTAGTAGGAGTCCCTCAAGATATTCTATGGCCATTAATAAGAATTCTGAGGTTCCTTCTTCACTTGACGGTTCATCTGAATCTTCAGATGTACTGCTGTCTTGTTGAGCATAGAAGGATTTTCTACTAAAATTCTTTTCCTTCTGCTAGTTCTTTGATTTATTTTTCTCTGACTCTTGAGCCTGATTCCTTGCTTTCTTGTGAGGACGCTTAGCAGCATAGTGTCCAACTCTTCCACAGTTAAAGCACTTGAAAGGAAGTTTACCTTTGTATTTACCTGAGCCTCTATCCAGTTTCTTGACAAATTTTGCTTCTTCTTCATCTGAGCAAGAGCATATTTCTTCCTCTTCTTCTTTCTTCTTTTCCGTTTTAAAGGTTGCTTCCCTCGTACTTGGCTTCTTCTGTGGGAGCCTCATTTCATAGGCTGTTAGATTTCCAAGTAGCTGGTTCATGGAAGAGATCTTAGAATCTTTTGTACAATTATACTTTCTGGTATTTTTTCTCCAAGAGCTTTCATATTGTTAATAATTTCTGCAATTTTTAGAAAGAAACTGGCAATGTCTTCATCATCATTCATTCTTAAGTTCTCAAACTGGCTCTATAGACTTGAAGTTTGGCAGTATTTACTTTCTTGTCTCCCTCATGTATGTTCTCAAGAGTATCCCATATTTCTTTGGTAGAGTCTTTGTGCATTACTTTAATAAACTATGCTTCACATAATCCATTCAAGATGGCATTCATGGCTTTTGCATTAGCCACAAAATCTTGTTTTGTTTCTTTCTCTGTGTCAGTTGCCTTTGGGGCATATCCTAAATCCACTGCGACCCAGACTTCTATTCCTAGAGACATTATGTATGTCCTCATTCTAATTTTCCAGAAAGCATAATTTTCACCAGTGAAGAAAGGGGCTTTGTTAGTGGAGCATCCTTCTTTACTAGCCATCTTGGGAACCTAGGATCTCCTTTCAGCTGTTAGACTGGTACTAAGGAACCTGATCTGATACCAATTGTTGAATATTTAATTAAACTGAGAGGGGGGGTGAATCAGTTTAATACATACATAATCCTTTCCTAATTTTCACTAAAATTATTTACAGCTTAATATGTAAACAGTCTTATTTGCAGCCAATATTAATTTATTGTGACACCATACTTATGTTGAAATCAGCAAGCAATTAAGCAGATTGAAATAATCACATCAACACATAAGAAGCACACATAGAGACAGCAGATGTAAGTGGAAACCCATAAAGGGAGAAAACCACATCTTATTATTGTTGTGATGCAAAGGCAAGCTCCAACTCCCTCTCACCACTGTTTTCTGCAGGCACCAACCTACAGGAGGCTTTATCCTCAATTCTGCAAGCTACAACTTGCAAGGAAGTACCAACTCCCTTCAATTTTCTGCAGGCACCAACCTACAGGAGCCTCCAACCTCGGTCAGCTACAACTTGATGTGGAAGCTCCAACTTCCTTACTCTCAAACTGAATGTTGCTGATTTACGTCAGATATCAGCTCTGTTCTATAGCTTCTCTTTCTGTTCTTCTTCTCTTAATCTTCTCTGCTTTATTCTTCTATATTCTACATTCTCTATATATATGCTCTCTCCCTTGCTCTCTCTAACTCCCTTTGAATATCAAGATGATATTATTTATAGATTTCCTCACATGACTGTTTGTATTCTACTTGTAATTTGAAATGGACAGTCATGTCTCTTTGCCTTCTGCCTTCTCACTCCTTTTATCAGCTTACTCAGGAATTATAACTGTAGGTGTCAATTTTAACATTACAGTGGGAGTTTGTTTTCCTCTCAGACACTTTCCAATGCATCACAAACAATAAAAAATCAATTAAAACAATTACATTCGAATTACAAAATGAATTCGTGTTCAACTCATTTAGTCTTTTGAATCGCTACGCATTTGTCATTTCTTTGGCTGTCTTTGTCTTTTTTTCAGAATTCAGTGTATTTTGATCTCCTTTATTTCACCTATTTCTTACCTCAGTAGTGTAACTACATATGTGTAACCGTGCCTTATAAATAAATAAAATGCAGTCTATTTTATTATTAAATCAGGGTACTCAATTTTTTCTGGTGCTAATGAGTATCTTGTTGATGTGCGAGTTCCTAAGCCTAACACATATTAATATACTTCATTAAATTATTATGTTATTAAACACTCACCTTAAGTTACAAGCCTATGTGTCTGGGCTGTACACGACATCTTTTAATATAATAGTAGCAACGCGTTATATATATATATATATATATATATATATATATATATATATACCAGCGCCTTTTTATATATATATATATGTAACGTAATTCATTTCTTGGCACAGTTATACAACATTTTACCAAACAAACTGCCATGTCCACTATAACCCTGAAGAATCATGTTTAATACATGACTAATGCCCTTTCGGGCTCACTTGCCACGCTTTCTGATGCACTATACTCTTCCTTCAGCGATTTCCGATTGCGATTGATAGCAATCGCAAGCTGCCTTGATCCAATGCGATTGATTACTGTTCACTGTTCTTTTCCGATGCGATTGTAACTCAAATCCTTAATAATCAAAGTTTATAAGACCATCGGGTCCGGGCTTCAATCGCAATCACAAGTCTATATGTTCCGACGCTCTTATAGTCTCCGATGCGATTATGCTGGACTTCAAATATATATTAACCATCGTTCATACGTCCATCGGGTCTGAAATCTTAATCGCAATCGCAAGTTTTTGTTGGTTACATGTTCCGCTGCCCTTGCGATCTCCGATTTCGATTGGGGAGGGGTCCCACTTTATATTACTTCCTTTCCATTGATCATAACGAGCTCTGCTTAAATATATATTAATGTATATGCCTTGGACCATTGCAGAATATGAAATGCATGGAATTTATATGTATTGTGATGGATATATATGTGTGTGTGTGTGTGTGTGTGTGTCTGTCCGCCAGCGGGTTAGGCGATTCCCGGAATAATGTTTATGAATTATGTTAAATATATAACGCCGGTTGGAGTGTGCGATTCCTGAAATTTGGTTCTGCATTATATGCGTAACGCCTGGCTTGGGGTATGATTCTCGGAATTTTATAATTGCTTTGCCTCTGCCTCTGCCTCTGCCTCTGCCTCTACTACTTCTGTCGCTCTACCTCTGCCTCTACCTCTTTGCTACCTCCATTGCTGTCTCTGCTTCAGCGCTGCCTCCTTTACCTGAGCGCTGCCTCCTTTTCCATCAATGACAACATTTCCAACAATCTTAGCTTCCATTTCATCCATATTAGCTTCCATGTCATCCATCTTAGCTTCCAAACCATTCATCTTAGCTTCCACGACTTCCATCAAAACTTCCATTTCATTTTTTGTTGATATTTGTGATAGGTGCACTTTCTCTTGTAACTTTGATATCTCATGTTACATTTATTCGTCTTCATGAGTCATAGTAGAGCCTTATGAAGGCTTAATGGGTGTTGAATTATTTTTAGGGTTCATTTTAAAACCCAATACTGATATATATTCTTCAATATGCCCTTGGAATAAATTTAAACTATTTTTTTCAAACAAGACATATAATTCAAAAAAAAATACACACATTTTTCTTGCTTTTGAGGAGCTCAAGATTGAAACTGAATTATCTCTATGATTTCAGATCTTCAATATTTGAAATTGGGCCTTGTAGTAGCCCTATGAATCTTCTTTCAAATTCCAGAGGTCTAACCTTATTTGGATTCTTCAAGACAAAGTTATGCCAAATCTCCCACAATGACCTAATTATGGACCAGTTCAATAGAGCAACCTTGTACGGCATGCCACGTGTCACTGTTTCCTTCTTTGGCTCTAAAATTGATACAAAGGAAACTACAGTCCATGTACTTGTGGCCACATTTTACAGAATTCAAATCTAATGCTCAAAGAGAGAGTTATGACAATTTTCCCACGGTCACCTCTTTGAGATGAAATTTAGGAGCCTGGAAAATCCCTAACTTCCATAGACCCTATCTCCAAAAATATTGTGAATCAAGATCTAAAATTTCTCCACGATGTTCCTCAGGATTCCGGCTTCGCTCTGTAAAAATTTCAACTTCTGAACCTTGGTAGAAAAAAATTTATAGTGAAAATTCCCTGATGACCTGTTTGGAGCAGTGAAACCCTAGAATCCAAAGCTCTGATACCAAATGTTATGAAACCAACTCCAAAAATAGAATAAAAGAGATATCAACGTCTTAGAAATCAGCCACTTCGAGGGGGAAATATCCAATACATTACATAAATGAATAATTCCTGGATGATACAAATGACCAAAAGCTCCTTCTATATATAGGAGTCCATGGGGCCACAATATAATCCTAGCCGACCTAACAATAATAATGTAAGGGCACAGTAATAACAACATTGGGGTTACACAGGTACAGTAATAAAAATAAAGGGGCTACACTAATAACAATAAGGGACTAAACTAGTAATATAGGGACCTAACAATTCTGCTTTAATTGTTGTTTAGTTTGCTCAAATGAAAATATTAGTCATTAATGTTATATATTAATAAATTTTGATCATACAAAAAAGAAGTATAGTGAAAGAGAAATTAGTTAACCCCTTTGTTAAGTTTTAAGTTAGACAAAATAACTTATTCATCTTTAAAACCAAAACCTCCAAGTTTTACAACTAATGACTTTACCATTAAACAATGTACTAAACTTATGAAATCAACTCAACTTATTGAGCTTTCAAACCAAAAACTCCAAGTTTAACAACTAATGACTTTATTATTGAACAATGTACTCAACTTGTGAAATAAACTCTTTAATTATGTACATTAATTGTTATATATGCATTTTTCTAATAAAAATAAAAAAACTTATTAAGTGAATAAATATGCAATTAAGTGCAATTAATAAATTTCTTATGAATATTTAATAAGTTTCTTATGAATATTGATGAGCCAACAATTAAATAGTAAGATATGTTATAACCAAATCCAACGTTAAATTTATATGTGAATAATCTATTACATAAGGTTGTGAGACCCAAATCCAATTTTAAATTTATATGTGAATAATCTATTGCATAAGGTTTTGAAGTAAGCGCTCATGATTACTTTTTTGTTCTTGTATATTATTATTTTTTGTATTTTAGAAATTATATGATTTTTATTTCTTTTTATTTAATTATATAAAAGCAAAAACAAGAATAAAAATAAAAATAAGTAAAAAGAAGTCGTAAGTCAAATAACTTACCAAAATTAAAAACAAAAGAAAGGAAAATTGAGATTAAAACAACTAAAATATTAAAAAATATTAAAAGAACGAGACCCATAAAATTAAAATCTAAAAATTAAATTTAAAGAAAAGTAAAAAAAAATGTTTATGTAACATACTAATAAAGAATCCAAAGATGAATGAAAACTTGTATTATGAAGAATAATTTCAGTGTTACATAATACATGGGAATTAAGACGGGTCAATGAACTTTTTTTTATTACTTCAATCTGTGAAATCAAATATGCATAAAATAGTTTATAAAATATGAAGGAGCAGGCAAAGTCACTTTTAACATATCAATGGCGTGAAGGAATTCACCAAACTCCTGCACAACCATCATATCATTAATACCTACTAAAATAGAAAATAGAGTTGATATCTTCACCTACTCTTAACCTATAGACCTTTTCCTTCACGCTCTTGAATTCTTGTGGGTAGAAGCCTGCATGTCGAAAATCTTCATTAGCTCATAAAGATAAGATGCAACCTTTTCCTTCACGCTCTTGAATTCTTGTGGGTAGAAGCCTGCATGTCGAAAATCTTCATTAGCTCATAAAGATAAGATGCAAGACCTTTTCCTTCACGCTCTTGAATTCTTGTGGGTAGAAGCCTCCATGTCGAAAATCTTCATTAGCTCATAAAGATAAGGTGCAAGAAATAAGAGAAAAAAACAATAAAAAAGAACCTCACAACACCAGCCAACACCTCACTCACTATTAGCATGTAAGTATATGGCGAGTGTGAATCCTTTGTTTGATGTATTCTCCTGCATTTTATAGTTCTTGTTTTGCAAATGAGTAGCCTCGATCTTCTTGCATTGACCATAAGATTGATGCCACACAATTGTATTCATTTTGTCTCTTAGAAACTATCATCAATCTTTTAATTTCATTTTGTTTGAACTTAATGATTACATGTATAAATATGGTTCCTCTAAACACATTTGTTTAATCATCTATCTTCAATGAATTCTTCTTTTTACCTGTGTAGGCTGTCATTCTCCTTTATTCTTTTATTTAATCTATCTTTACAATACAATCCAAAATATCAAAATTGGTGATATGCCCTTTTACCATCCATTCATCCAAGTTTAATTTAATTTAATTTTCACATTGTATGTAAAATTGAATTTGTCATCATTAATTTCTTTTAACTAATATTATCCAATAAAACTCATATTAAGTTCTGGTATTTATTACTGAAGGTTAATGTATTTTACAATCCTTCGAGATCTTTAATATATACCCAAATGATGCATATTTGGTTTCCATGTGCAAACTTCATATATTAATATTTTTAAGAAAATCATTTCTAATGTACTCATACTAATGTTAAAAACATGAGTTTCGGCCAACCTTGTAACTTTTCACGTTCACCTTTTTAATAACTTTCGCATTCTTTTTTTTATTAAAAAAATAAATAAATAATTATTGTCTTTTAAAACTAGCAATATCTATTTATTTTTTTAACCTTACTAGTATAATCAGTTTCTTGAAAATATCAAGTAACCCAATTAGTTCTCCTCAAATATCTGAAGTATTCAAAGCAAACTTCACCATGGAATTTATTTGGAAGGATCATTCTTTTTAATTTGATTATTCATTTCAGTGGCCAATTTTGAATAATTATTCTAATGTAGAATGAAATCCCATGTGTGATATACTTGCAACGATATAGTTGTTTTGAGGAAGTTCACGTGATTTAGCCACATTCTCATAAGTAGAGAGATAGCCAATCAAATTTAAGAATCCACCAATCAAAACAAAAATTTGAATTATTAGATTCCAACCACTTTGCTATATCTTGTCTTTGTCGTTTGATAATGTGGATTCATGGTTGGTGGAGTGAGATTTAGTTGTAATTTTTTTTTTAAATAAAGGAGACACTTGGTAGGAGTATATTGCATATATGGTTAGAGATATCCCTATAACTTGAAATCAAGTGCTTTTCTTGTGGTCTACGTGTATTAAAACCTTCTTTTGGTGTGAGCACGTGTAGAGCCTTTGTATTATGTGAATGAACCAAGGGATGAACGACACACCATATTACTTTTCTAATGTGGGAGATCTAGCCGGAATCCAAGTCATTGTTCTTTCCAAGGTTTTGGGAAATGAGTAATGAAATATCATGAATTTGTTGGTGGGGACTGGAGAGATAACGTGAAGATGTCTCTTTCTTTTATCATGGTAAGAGAGATATTGTATAGTTTATTTTAAGATAACACAAATTTTTCTTTTTTATATTGATGATACAAAGTTGTGAGTTTAGTACACGAAAATTATTCACAACAAACCAACTTGTTTCTCAATTTTAAGACAGGTGAAAGAATGCATTCTTCAAGGGAGGAAGAAGATCTTTTCATTCGATTTTTGCGAAGATTACCGAAGCCTGTGATGGACTGTGGCATAAATATGAGTAGAGCTTAAGATGAGAAAACAACATCCGCAATGACTTGTAGAATCTTTGAAATCATTGGCATGTATTAACAGGTAGCACATTAACGTCAAGATGTCCAACTCATATCGTCGAGATATCGAACTCATATTAAAAATATTACGCATAAACGTTTTCAATGTCCCCTTAAATGTTATGTTTTTGGATTCCAATATCAATTTAATATTCTCCAATCTACCCTTTACAAGAGACTTAGTAAAGATGCGTACAACCTATTTGTTTCAGCTAATTACTTCTCCAATTTTTTTTTTTATTTTTTTTTTGGAAAATTTGTAATTTTTTATTAATATGGAAAATTACATGTTGTAGATGCTTCATGACATATGCATCAAAATGTGACATAGTCACGTATTAAAAATGTAGTCGTGATAGGTGCCTTTGTCGGGGTGTACATGATAGTGTCAACGAGTTCTGATAATCTAAATAATTCAAATACATATGTTCAGTTCTATATGCTAAATAACAAAAACGATATCAACTATATGTCAGCAATCTGATGTTGATCTATGTACGACCGGTGATTGCGCTGAGAGGCGCAATCTACAGCCCAATATGACCCTGATATCAAGTATGTCACATCCTCAAAAAATAATAAATTTTATTTTTGCTAATGTCGGCCAAAGCATTAACCTAATATTTAATTTTATATAACTTGAATATTTAGATTATATACAACTTTTTTAACTTATTAATGGGTTGAGATTAATTACTAAAATACAACTATGTATTATATATATAATTTGAATGGATAGTAAATTATCTCACCCATTTAATAATTACTTTATTATATATGTGAATTTGAATGGATCATAAATTTACCTTTAACAAAAAAAATTACCACATTGAATTTCCAAATTAAGTAAAATTTTAAACCTCTTTACTCTTTACTAAAGTCAATACATTTTCCTAAATCAAAGGAAAATAGTTAATTCAACACAAACAATCAAAACACAAAATATTTTAATATTTCTTTTAATTAAATATTTGTAAAATGAATCTTTAAAAGCTACTTTCAATGAATATTTTGGATTTTGATTGTTTGTGTTCAGTTAACTCTTTTCCTTATGTGCAAAACTTAAGGAAAGGTTTAGCACCTGGAGTTTGATTGTTTGTGTTGAGTTAAGGACTAGAGAAAGGACTTATGTGAAAACCTCCATAACAATAAGTAGGCATTGAATAAGTCTTTTGAGATAACAATAACTCTCTTTTTTGAGTGTAAAACTTGAGGAAAGGTTTTCACCTTGAGAGATTTGATCCCTCTCAACGCTTGATAGATCTGGAGTTAAGATGGATCTAAGCTGGTAATATCTGAAGTGTTGTTGTCCATTGTGTTCATCGATCAGCCATGTCCCCCGAGGTTGGAGTGTGGCCTCCTTGGATATTGCGTCGGAAAGCTGATTACGCTCCCTGTAAATATGACAACATGAGATAGAGGGTGAAAATGTGAAGCTGGGTTACACTTTTTGCCCTTTTTTGAGAAAAAAATTTCATTTTTTTCGGTTCTTCAACTTTCTGCAAACTATAACAATTTTTCTGTGTAGAATTTCATTTTGCGATAAAAATAAAAGTTGTGAGAAATTTGTTAGCTTTCTATTACTTATTTTTTGAAATTTTTTTATGCAGATTTGATATGTCAACTTAGCGTTTCTTTGAGTGTGTGTTTCTTAACAATCAAAGAATTCATAAGAAGTCATGTTATGTGGCAACGTTGTATTCATTGAAAATTTTTGTTTTTGAAAAAACAAAATGTGTTACAACAATCTAGACAGAGTCTACTTTGGTTTCGTCATATTTACAAAGCCAATGGATGCATATCATAATTACTAGAATTTTTTGAACTGGTCCAATACGAAAAACTGCATATTTTGGATATGTTTTGCGATGCAACAAATTTCTTAACATATAAGTTATAAACTAAAAATCTAAAAGCTACCCATTAGAGACGACGGACCAATGTAATGCCCCATAATTTTTTCAATTTTTTTTACAATGTATTTTGGGAGATACAAAATTTTGATTTCAATGAATCACAATGACCCTCAGAAATTGTTTGCACCCATTTTATTAGAAAAATAATTAAAATTATTAAACGTTTATGAAATTCCATAAAAGTTATATTTCCTGAAAGTAGATTCAATTCTGAAAATGCTTGTCTTGGTTCCGACAGTTAATTAACAACCTTTCATGGAGTTTAATCAGTCCAAAGTTGTAGAACCGTATTGAGAGCCTAGTTTTTGCGTAATTGATGACGCGTTAGTTCGGCCGAACTTTTAGTAAAGTTCGGCCGAACTATGTTTTCCGCTTTAGAATCGTTAAATCTAACGTCTTAATAGTTCGGCCGAACTTTTGATCAAAATTTCGGCCAAACTATTGTATAACTCTCCGTCGGCCGGAGACTTTTGCGGAGCCCCCTACTAAAACACATTTCGCGTCAATATAAATTGCTGCGAAATGATTCACAATTTTCACACATTTCGCACACTTCTTCTCATTTTACAAAGATCTTGGTTTGGGTTCAAAAACTTTTCTTCAAAGTTTGGATTTAAGAGCATTTCTTGGTTGATTTTACAATTTTGGGTTTAAAGAATTTTTTTGGAGGACATTTCTTAGAAGCAGCGTGATTTTGGCAAAAATTGTAAAAAATTTCTTGGACGTACTTTCAAAAGACATTTCTTGGAGGTATGTACATGTTTTGAGTTGAAATAAATCTTTTGAGCTTTGTTTCATTTTTATAAGACATTTTTCTCTCGAATTTTTTAAAGTGTTTTGGATTGGAATATGTATTTTTTGCAAAAAAATTACACTGAATTTTTTTAAATTAAATATTTTGTAATATTTTTTGTAATTGAGTTATTGTCCAATTTTTTGAAGGAAATTTTTTGAACTTCATACTCTATATCATGGGAAATTGAAGAACTTGTGTGAGAAAATATGATCTAAAAAGAGACCCTGAGGCACGTAGAGAAGAGACTAGACAATCTCGCAAAAGAAAGTTAAAAGCCCTCTCAAATATTGAAGAGGAAAATCAACCTCAAGCAGAAATTGAAGCAGGTATGTAAATGTAAATATTATGATCTATTGATATATATTTAAAATTTTCCTAATGTAAAATTTGAAGCTTAATTTTTATTTGATGAACTAGTTTGAAAAATATTTTGTTTAATGTAAACAGACAGAGATATTCCTCAAAATATTGAAGAAGAAAATCAACCTCAAGCAGAAATTGAAGCAGGTATGTAAATGTAAATATTATGATCTATTGATATATTTAAAATTTTCCTAATGTAAAATGTGAAGTTTAATTTTTATTTGATGAACTAGTTTGAAAAATATTTTGTTTAATGTAAACAGACAGAGATATTCCTCAAAATATTGAAGAAGAAAATCAACCTCAAGAAAAAATTGAAGCATGTATGTAAATGTAAATATTATGATCTATTGATATATTTTTAAAATTTTCCCAATGTAAAATGTGAAGCTTAATTTTTATTTGATGAACTAGTTTGAAAAATATTTTGTTTAATGTAAACAGACAGAGATACTCCTCAAAATATTGAAGAAAAAAATCAACCTCAAGCAGAAATTGAATCGGGTATGTAAATGTAAATATTATGATCTATTGATATATTTAAAATTTTCCTAATATTTATTGACATATTTATTAATTTAGTTATTTATTGAATATGTACTATTTTTTCTAATATGTACAGATGAAATCACTATCGATAATGAGATGTTAGAAAATGTTGACACTCACACATATGGAGATAAAAAACCTGACCATGTTATACGATATCGTGTCAACCGCATTTTTGAAAAGTATTTCTTAAATGAGTGAGTGATAGTTCAGGCTCAAATGTTGAAAGGTCTCCTATCATCAAGGAAATTAAAAGAAGCAACGACACTATTGGGTATTCGAAGATCAACCAAAGATTAAAAAATAAAGGAAGAGGTGATAAAAAATATGAGTAGTGCTATAAAGTCAATTAAGAAATCTAGAGATAAATATGTTTCAAATGTATGTAGAGGAATACAGATGGCAATGGTTTCACCAAGTACTCAAGAAAATCGTTTGATAACATCTATGGCACAAGCACTGGGAACCTCGCGAAAAACTCTACACAAACATCGAAACTTTCGACTGTAAATAGATGTAAATGATGAACTCGCTTGTTGGAGAGCTATTTGTGGGCAACCATACAAAGACAAACTTGGAGAAAATGTTAAAAAAATAATATATGAATATTGGAAGAACAATTCGCGTGTTTCACCAACTACAAGACATGTAATGCGAAGAAGAATAGCACGAAATCAATATGAAGAACATGAAAAACATCTCTTGGAAACCACTCAGATAGAGTTATTCAACAAGTTCAAAGAAGAGAATCGTCAAATTCATGTTTCACTCAGTGCTTTTGTTCAACAAAAACCATGGTATATAAAACCTATCACCGTACGCGACACTTGTTGTTGTCATTATCATGTGGAATTTGAGTTATATTATGACACATTCCTTGATTTCGGTAGAACATTATGGAAGGATTCACCTCCTCCTTCCACTATCCGTGAATTCATATCTCAAATTCTATGTGAAAGAGAAAGCAATGAACTATTTTACAAAAAGAAATGTGTTGGTGGTAAAAAATGCGATGATTGTAGGAATTTGACTAAATTTAAAAATAAATATCGTATTGATATAAATGATCAATCATTGTCCAAC